>OX422208.1:260211488-261411488 GCA_949130495.1 Sambucus nigra | reverse complement strand
GGTTGCTTCTACCCATCAACAACATCGACACCTTTTCTAATACTATTTGTCAACCGAGTTGAGAAGATGGCAAGTTATATTGGGAAATTTTCTGTCATTCATAACTCGCTTCATTCACAAGTCTATCATCTTATTTATAAACTCAAATATGACATTACAAAATTGAATAGTTAAAACAACATCCTGCTGACTAATCCAGATCTTTTGTTTATTTTTTTTTCTTTTGGATTTGACTAATGGAAGATTGTTTTCTCAGATGAGAACCTGTGAGTGCTGCTACTAATTCTATGGTTTTTTCTTGCCCTTCTTCGAGGAAACTTCTTAAAATCAGGTTGTTACAGTTGGCATAGCCTATAGTATTACAATAGCATCTTGTTCGTGTGTGTGTATATATATATATATATCAGGAATTCTCTAAAACGGACTGAAAGAAGAGGACAAAAAAACAGGACATTTGTCGCGGACAAAAGCTGTGACAAATGCACTGGCCCCTTTTTTCTTTTAAAAAAACAGAAAACAGCATTTGTCACAGCTTTTGACTGTGACAAATGCTGTCCGCTTTTGGTCCTTTTTTCCAGTCCGTTTTAGAGAACTCTTATCTCTTTATATATATATTTGAATACAAGAGACGTATCAAACACTTATTAGAAGACCGCATATCACTACATATATGTCCAACGCATTTTGGATACTGACATTTCCCCCACACTCTGGGACAATTGACCGACAATTCTTTTCACTCCTCCATAATTAAATATATGAAATGAATGTATCTTACAGTTCAAACTTCTTTTCACATATCCACACTTAATTTGTATAAGTATCTAAGTTATTTTGTGACATCATTTTGTGTCTCATCCGTTGTGGAATTTATCCCGGTTGGAATTTCTTACCAGCTAAAGAATTCGACAGTAGTGTTGATTCATGTTGTATGATTTGTGTGATTGCTTTTTTTTCTTTTCTTTTCTTTTTTCTTTCCTTTTCTTTCGGTACAGTAGCTGAATGGAGTTGTATGATATATTCTGGGCAATTTGGAGAGGGACTTTTAAAAGATGTTCTTTTCGGGATATGAGATTTATTTATGGCTTCCTATTTAATCATTTTCTATTTTTCTCTTCCTTTTCTTTCCTAATATATTTCAGTGTACTGTTTTTCTCATTGTTTCATTATACAGGCTTACGATATAGATGTACTTGCCATGAATAAATATTTGTTGTTTATACTTTACATAATTAGAAATACATGTTTTATTGACTTGGACTCTCGTCAAGGGACGCCTGTACGTGCTTGGTGGATTCAATGGCTGTGAGGCTGCAAGCTGGCTGAGCCCCATCTCATGTAAGTGTCACTCTGCGATATTATTTAGCAAATAAGAATTTGTAACTCTTTTCTTGGCCATTTTCAGCGACATTATTTTTGTAATATGATTAATTATAATGTGTGAAATTTATAAAAAAAATAATCAGGATTGCTGATAATCTCGACTTTATTACTAAAATGGTTGAGAGGTTTCCTCGGGGGCAGATTTATATGGGGCTGAGGGAGGAAACTTCTTAGGCCTCGTCACTGAAGCGATTAAACAATCCACTGATTTATTTTGTTTCAGCTACACTCGCCTTCTCAAATAACATGCTCTGGATTTTACTGGTTGATGTGTTTACTATTATGAAATTCATTAGAAAGAAGAAAAAGACAGAAGTCTGAGCATGCTGAAATAAAATAAGTAACTAATACATTGATGAACTTAGTGTGTTACAAAGCAAAACGAAAGAAAGACCAATCAACTATAGAACCAACCATAGGGGTGATGCAAGTTGTGCCTCAGACTAGGGTAGTCAACGGATCGGGTTGGAACAGGAGTCGATCGACTTATTCGGATGTGGATTCAAATTTTAAAATTTGATTACCTGTCTGCCCGATCACTTGATTATGAAGTAAATCAAACAAGGATTTAGTCTAATCTATGTTATTGGCTCGATCCGATTAAACATAATTTGTACTATATATAATCCAATCCTTTATAGAACCACTAAATGCTCGAGTTTTTTGCTGAATTTTTTGTAGATCTTCTATACCAAGTTTGGTTTAAAAAAAAACTTTTTTATTTTTATTTTTAAAAACTGGTATATTTCTTTAGGTATGTTTAGTGAGGTATTTAGAGAGTTTGACAGGATATTTATGTGTTTATGACACACACACACACACACACACACACACACACACTACTTATTTTGTGCATATCAGTCGACATTTTAAGAGTGCGAATCAGACATGTGTCACCTGGCGGTGAGCCCAGAAGAGAGAGATTGTGCCCATAATTTAGCCGATAATTTTTAGGCTCCTCGTCAGGTCTTGTGCATATCAGTCGACATTTTAAGAGTGCGGAGTGGAGATGTGTCACCTGGCGGTGAGTCCAGAAGAGAGAGAGAGAGCCTATAATTTAGTTGATAATTTCTAGGGTCACCGTCAGGTGACTCATGTTCGATCCGCACTCTTAAAATGCGGACTGGTATGCACAAGAGCAATGTATATATATATGATCTAGAATGGACTCATTTAACGAACTTTTGTCCTTTTCCCGAAAAGTGGTCCCCGTATGGTCCCAAAGTCAACATTATCATACTCCCTTATGGTTCCCTCGTCTTATAAAAAACCCTCTAAAGACCACACCTTTAAAAGATTTATAATTTAGACTCAAAATTGGTATCAGACTTTTAAGAGTTTTTAAAATCTCATCGAATTCCGACTCAAACCCAACTTCTGGTATCAAAGTTATAAGACGCTCCTTTTTAGACTTATAGTAAAAAGGCTTTAGTGCCCTTATGATTTATTCCTCGCATTTATAAAGATATTTTTGGAAACAATCCAGACTACCAACCTATACTCATAACTGATTTAGACCTAGAAGGCTGTTTAACCTCACACATAGACAGTTGTTCACACAACGAAAACATCTTAGCCAAACACGCAGATGGTAGACAAGTTACTGTCAGTGCTATTAATAACATAATAGACCAAAATAAGTGTATACTCATTGTATTAAAACAATTAATAAAAGACACTCATACTCCAGAAACAGAGATAAAAAAATATTTCTAAAAGAACATTAGAAATAGATAGCCAAATTCCTATAGACCTAGTACAAGTTTTATAAGAAATAACTAATCATATAGAAGTTTTTAACAAAGACATTTTAGAAATTAATACTTTAATAAAAAATCAAAATCAAGATAGCGAGTTAATTAAACTTACCAAAGAACAAGTTAAACTTATTTCTAGATTAGATAATTACCTACCTAATGGAGATAGTTAGATCAGACCGGAATGAGGTACCTAGAGATCACTTCCTTCAGACCTTAGCAGATTTTTACCAAAGAATTTTAGAAAAGATAAATGATGATAGATTTTATTATAAAATAAATGAAAATGAGATTGCCAACGCTGCTAAAGCAACTAGACTCATATTAGAAAGATTAAATTTAAGAATAAATCTAGGGAGACCCACAAAAAAAACCCATTTCGTAAACCCACTGTATGAAAAGCTTATACCTTATTATTGTGGGTCCCGTCAGGGCATCAAAATGTGCATTAAAAACTTGTACCCATTTTTGTCTTATTCACTGGGTTTATCAAATGGTTTTTTTTGTGGGTCGCCCTAGCTTTACTCTAAATTTAATCTTTACATTATAGCAACTACCCAAGACTATAATAATAGCTTTGTTAAAGACTTACAATTAGATTTAAAAGCTAAGACAGAAGGATTAACCACCTTCTACACAGACTTTGTTAAATTTCAACAAAATTTAGCAAATTATCTTAATAATATGTAAAGCCATAACCTATCCAAAATGGATAGTATTATTAATGAACTTAGACTAGACATGGCCCAAGTAGAAGAAAAATACGAAGAAATAATTAGGCTCTCCATTTATTTTAACCCGTTTAGATAAAATAAAAAAAATTGTAAAAACCATAATAGCTAGAATGGCACATGAATCTGTGCAAAAATAAGAAAAAGAAAATGAGGTAAAAGACTATATTAATAAGCTTGCTAATTCTCTTGTTACAAATAATGAAGATATTAACAATAATGCTAGAAAAGAGAATAAGACATTTAATTAGGGGTGTGCACGGGTCGGTTCGGTTCGGTTTTGGACCGCAATTCAGACCGAACCGATCGGTTCGGTTTTGAAAAATATCAGACCGAAACCGAACCGACGATGAAAAAAACCGTCGGTTTCGGTTCACATCGGTTTCGGTTTCGGTTCGGTTCGGTTTCGGTTCGGTTTTAACCGATTTTCAGTTTTGGTCGGTTTTTTGTAGGTCGGTTTTCGGTTTTGGTCGGTTTTGGAGGTTGGTTAATGGTGTTTGGATATAAAAATAAAAGATATTTAAGGGTTTTTTAATATATAATATTGATGTCGGTTCGGTTCGGTTCGAATCGGTTTTTTCTTTGTCTAAACCGACAACCGAACCGATATTGTCGGTTTTTTATACCTTAAACCGCAAATCGAACCGGGCTAAAAAAAACTGCCAGTTTCGGTTCGGTTCGTGCCGGTTCGGTCGGTTTTTTTGCACACCCCTACATTTAATGAAGAAATCCTTGGGCAGATAAAAAGACAAAAAGATTATTCAGACTCTTTAGAAATAATTGAAAAAGAACTTGAACAAAAATAAGTAACCACCTTTAAATTTAGAGAATCTCCTTATGTAGGAACTAAGGAAGGACAAACCATAACTAGAACAATCATAAATGATGGATTAGATAAGACTAATAAGATAGTTAGTTCTATCCCAAATATTGGACAGAGTAATTGTATGCTTTAAAGACTTAAGGATTCATCCTCCAATGTTAGAACATGATGGAAGGAGAGAAATTTCACCAATCCTCTCTAATGGAAAGAATGGGGTGAAGTTGACTGGAAGATTGTTGAAGATTCTATTCATAATAGACAACTTTCAGCCGTTAAATACATAAACTTGTTTAAAGAAGGTGCCACTCCCAAGACTCCTAATTATAACATGATTTATCATTGTAGAAATCATGTGTTAGAAAAATCCTACACTGAGCTTCAAGTTTTTAACTCAGAATGGCTTAAGATCTAGAGGAACTGATAGGAAGTTCCAATTCCTAACATTTGGACTCTTTCAAGCAAGAATTCAAGGATTACATAGACCTCAAAATAATATCAACATATTATATTGTTTAGTAGACAAAAGATTGAAAGATTTTGAGAAAAGCCTTATTAGGATAGCCCAACAAGAAATGTCAGACAATATAGGATACTTTAATGTTATTCCGGCATTTACAGTAATCGTAGACACAGCCAAACATTTTAAGTTAATCTTATATGCTAGTGGCTATGAAGACTATATTATCCCAAACAATAATATAAATATAAAATTCCAATGCTATGTGAAGTTCGCCTAATTTCCTTATGAAGGAATGCAATCGGGAATTCCTAGCGGTAGACTTAATGAAGAAATCTTAGTTAGAACTAATATTTCAGACTACAATCATACTTACAGTATTAGGAATACTGGACTGATTGGGCATAAATATTGTATATTTATTCCCCTAATTTCGGTACATTTGTGAACCCGAGTGATGCAATCGATATGGATTTAACTCACATTTATGCTACTAACCTTTGTTGGCAAGTATTTCGTGTTTCGTGTTTCTCCTATTTGTTTTACAGGTTAATTATGCAAGCGGAGCAAGAGAGAAATCGAAACCATGAAAGAAAGGCTAGGAAGGTAAGTTCAAGGGCATTTTGGTAATTCTGCAGCCAGATCCCGGAGGAGGAGTCAACTGGAAAGTTGAAAAGCTTGGAACAACGAGAACACTGAAAGAAACGACACCCAAATTCGAGTTACGGTTGAAGAGTTATGACCAATTGAAGTTGAAGAAAAATCCAAGGAAGAAAGGAAGAAAACAAGGAAAAAATTCTAAGTGTTAGAATTGAAGAAGAAGGCACCCAAACCAGCGAAATTTTCCGAACCCAATATCGAATCGGTCGGGGTCGAACCGGTTCGGGGTACATGCGAACCGGTTCGGGGGTCCTGAAGCGCGAATTTGTTCCTTTATTCTGATTGGTCCAAAGAGTTCCATGAAGTTAAAACTCCTTCAAAAACAGATATGGACAAACTTAGTGACCTAGAAAACGGAGTTCTGAATAGTTTTTTTTAGTTTTGGCAGAGAGAAAAGGAGAAGAACATCTAGGAACCTAAGTTGAATTATTTGCTGCAAGATTGATAAAATTCCGGGTTTGTTTTCAAGTTGTAATCCAAGTTTCATTCTTATGATTATTGTTCTTGCATGGTAATTTTTCTTGCGTGATTTGAATAAATTTCTGTGTTCATAACACTTATTTACATATTTCAATCTAGTTTCATCATGAGTTCTTTCGCATGCAACGTTACTATTTCATGCATCATTCAGTTTAATATGTCCGACTAGGTTTAAAAGGTCGGGATGAATGAACCTAACCTGATGTGGTAAGTGCATGTGTATAACATTAGTCCTCTGAATTTAGTGATTTATTACGACCGTATTGCGTAGGAACACGACAATTATAGATCTTTGGATCTCGTTTGCTTCCGGGTAATCGAGATGCTTTAGAATGCAATTTGAGTGTAACTATCGCGATACCAATTTACTCGTCCTCTGATTAAGTATGGTGCGGGCTTGAACCCCATATACGTAATGCTTGGGAGTACTAAATTCTAGGTCGAATTAATCGTTTAAATTTACTATTAGTATTTTACCTGCAATACACTAGGGTTGGGGGATTGTATTTCCGTCCTGTTTTTCTCATCACATAGTTTAAGGTTTTAAATCAGTATTCATTAGTATTTTAGGTAATTTAGTATAATTGCATCTTTTCATAATTTCATATTTGCATCTAGTATAGTCATTCCACAGACCAAATCATTTTTCCTTTTCCTTTTTAGATTTAGAGTCGAAGTTAAGATTTTCTTGTCTGTCCAACGTCGTCATAACTCTGTTGTCCTATTTCCCTGTGGATACGATCCCGACTTACCGGGTTTATTACTAACATGACAGGCTTGCACTTGAGCCTAGAGTGAACGCACATTAAAGACACTTTCTGAGCCGCGTCAAGTTTTTGGCGCCGTTGCCGGGGAATTAGGTAGACTTAGGATTAGATCGAGTCAATCTAAAACTTTGACCAAAAATTTCCAAAAATCCAAAAACATATAAAAAAATTTCAAAAAGCACAAAAAGATTCATCATCATCTCTCATAAGCTGGTAATGCAAAATTCTGAACTCACTCCCACACCCCATAATACTCCAACCAGCATTCACGAAAATTCGATAGTTGAGTACGATCCCGATAGCCCTCACACTCCTAACGCTCCACAGTTCTGGATTCCACCTCCCACACCGTCACACTCAATCTTAAATAACATTCCATTTTTCTTCTTAGAACACACCTCCGAGCACACTTCGAGCACACCAAGTGAGGATACCGAGTCTTCAAGAGAGAGAAATGTCGCAGCACGGTAGTGCAGCCGCCGGTGCGGAAGAGGCCCCATACCGCCTGCTGAGAGAAATCTTATATTCCGAGCGCACTGTCACTCCGAGATGCATTATACTCCTGTATAATGCCGGACAAGTTCGTTTTAAAAACGGGTGATCCAGATGTTACCCAATTACCATGGTATGAATTCTGAAAGGCCATATATTTACATTAGGGAATTTGAGGGCGTGTGCAATACTCTTAATGATCAAACTTGCACACAACAGGTGATCCGCCTCAAACTTTTCCCCTTTTCGCTAAAAGATAAAGCTAAGACCTGGCTATGATCTTTACCTCCAAGCTCGATTCCATCTTGGAACGAGTTGCAATCTAGATTTCTCAAGAAATTCTTCCCACCACATCGAACAATCTCCATAAAGGCTCAAATTCAAGCGTTCAGACAATCAGAAAATGAGCCATTTCATCGATGTTACGAGCGTTTCAATGAGTTAGTTACTTCATGCCCCCATCATGAATTTGATATAGCGCAAACCATTTCCTTTCTCTATAATGGGCTGAATCTTAACTCCAAGCAACTCGTTGAGACCACGGGTAGTGGTCCCTTTGTCGACTTAGATGCCCACGATGCTGAGCTTCACCTGAGGTATGTCGCCGAGACTACCCAATCCTGGGATACATCTGATTCTAATGCTTAAAATCAAAATCGTCAAGTGACCACCACTCCAGCAGCGTCCGGGCTATTTCACGTAGATAAGAATTCTATGACGGACAGTCGATTAGATACGCTTGAGAAAGGACTTCGAGACCTATGTGAGGTATATGGAAGAGAACCAACTGGATCCATACCAAACCCCGTCGAGAAGTTGTGTGCGATTTGTGAGGCGGGTCATTCAACTAAGGAATGCCCGACTATACCCGCCTACAAAGTGATGCTTCAAGAGCAAGTTAGTGGTATAGGAGGATTTAAGGGTAATTTCAGTGCACCGCACGGGAATTCTTACAACCCTTCATGGAAAAACCATCCTGGTTTTAGCTATGGGCAACATGCTGCGATGAACCCTACTTCACATGTTGCCCCCTCTCCGCCACAACACTTTCAACAAGCTCCACACATGCAAGGACATGTGCAAGCACCACCACCTCCAGGAGCATATATCCCTCCACCGCGGAGAACTCTCGAGGATACTATGAATCAATTTATCAATATCCAGACTGCAACCAATGCTAGATATGATCACCTAATTAGCGACATAAATGCAAATATGTCAAAGATACAATCCTCATTGAGTGTCCAAGAGAAGGGCAAGTTTCCTGCCCAGGGCCAATGACCTCCCCAAGGTCAAACTAGTGTTAGCTCCACCTTTAGCTCCACCTTTACTAAACATCAGGAGCAATGTCAAGATGCGACCACTCTTCGTAGTGGGAGAGTCGTTGATTTATCACCTCCCCCACACGACACAACGAAAGACAAAGAGATTTCGCCCGGCACGAAAGAGGCCGAAGATGTCCCCTTGAATGAGAGTGACAAAGAAGACACTAGTGAGCCCGAGGTAGTAGTGAACCACCCTCCGCGGCACCGTTTTCTCAAAGGTTGATTCCTTCCCATAAAGGAAACCCATGTGAGGACGTGTTAGACGTGCTTAAGCAAGTAAAGCTGAATTTACCTTTCCTCGATGCCATTAAGCAAATTTCAGCTTATGCAAAAGTCATCAAAGACTTGTTGACAGTAAAGAGAAAGATGAAGGTAAAGAAAAATGTTTTCCTAGCACATAACGTGAGCTCCATTCTACTTAACGATCTCCCGCCTAAATTCAAAGATCCCGGTGCACCCACCATTTCCTGCATCATTGGAGAAAATAAAATCGAAAAAGCCTTACTTGATTTGGGAGCAAGTGTCAATATCCTCCCTTATTCCATTTATAGGAAACTTGATTTGGGCGACCTCAAGCCCACAAGAATCACTCTCTAATTAGCGGATCGAACTGTGAAGATCCCACGAGGTGTAGTTGAGGACGTGATCGTCCAAGTTGACACTTTCTACTTCCCGGTAGACTTTGTCATTTGGGACACGGAGCCTTCCTTCGCCTCGAGCAATCATGTTCCCATCATTCTTGGGCGCCCATTTTTAGCTACGGCTAACGCTATTATCAACACTAGGAATGGGCAGATGCAACTCATTTTTGGGAACATGACCTTAGAGACCAACATCTTCCATATAGCCCAACATACGGGGGAAGAAGATGATCTTCACGCGGTGAGCTTCATAGATGAGATAGTAGAGGAGTACTTTGAAGAGAACTATTGTGGAGACGCCTTAGGGTCCTGTTTAGTGTCGAGCCACGAGAGTGAGGGGACGTACACCGCATTCGAGAGGGAGGTTGAGGAGTTGAGAAAATTACTTGATGAGAGAGCATCGGACGAGGACGCGAGATATGTTAGTTGGGTTTCTAGATTCGAGGAGTTACCTCCGAGGGATACACACATGGTTCCCTCCAGCGACAAATTTTCAATCCTCGAGTTGAAGAAACTCCCCTCCCATATTAAATATGCATACCTGGGAGAGGATGAGACATTTCCTGTTGTTGTCTCCTCTAGCCTAGACAAAGAGCAGGAGGGTAAATTGTTAAAAATTCTGAGAAAGCACCAAAGTGCTTTTGGTTGGTGCATTGCTGATTTGAAGGGGATACGTCCTTAGATTTTCACTCACAAGATTCATCTCGAAGAGGATGTCAAGCCCTCTAGAGAAATGCAAAGAAGGATAAATCCCAATATGAAAGAAGTGGTGAGAATCGAAATTATTAAGTTATTGGATGCCGGGATTATCTACCCAATCTCGGATAGCAAGTGGGTGATCCCTATTCAAGTCGTCCCGAAGAAGTCGGGCATGACAGTGATTGAGAATGCTAAGGGAGAGCTAGTTCCCCAACGTACCACCATCGGGTGGCGCATTTGCATTGATTACCGGAAACTCAATGCGGGGACTAGAAAATACCATTTTCCCTTGTCATTTATTGATCAAATGCTTGAGAGAGTAGCGGGACACCTTTACTATTGCTTCCTTGATGGTTATTCCGGATATAACCAGATTGAGGTAGATGTACTTGACCAGGAGAAAACGACCTTCACTTGCCCTTTTGGTACGTTTGCCTACAAACGTATGCCATTCGGCTTGTGTAATGCACCCGCGACCTTTCAAAGGTGCATGTTGAGCCTATTTAGCGACATGGTCGAGAGAGGACTTGAAGTGTTCATGGACGATTTCAGCGTTTTTGACACCTCTTTCGATCTTTGTCTAGAAAAATTGGAACAAGTACTTGCTCGGTGTGTGGAAAAGAACTTAGTGCTAAATTGAGAGAAATGCCATTTCATGGTCACTGAGGGAATAGTTCTTAGCCACATGGTATCATCCAAAGGAATAGACGTTGATAGGGCGAAAATAGATGTCATAGCTGATCTTCCCCCACCAAAATCGCTCAAAGACGTGCGCTCCTTCTTGGGCCACGCGGGGTTTTATCGAAGGTTCATTAAGGACTTTAGCGCCATCGCTAGACCCTTAAGCATTCTACTCATGAAGGACACCCCATTTGAGTGGACAGAAGCATGCCAAAGCTCTTTTGAAAAACTGAAAACCATGCTTGTGTCCGCTCCCATCATGCAAGTTCCGGATTGGTCTTTACCATTCGAACTTATGTGTGATGCTAGCGATTATACGATAGGGGCTATTTTGGGCCAAAGAAAAGATAAGCAGGCTCATATCATCTACTACGCTATCCGGACTCTTACCGGACCACAACTCAACTACTCTACCACGGAGAAGGAGTTGCTAGCGGTAGTCTGTGCCCTTGATAAATTTCAGTCATACCTTATCGGTTCTCCCATTACTTGCTTCATCGACCACGCGGCATTGAAATACCTACTTGCAAAGAAAGATGCAAAGCCGCATCTCATAAGGTGGATCATACTCCTACAAGAGTTCAATCTCTCCATTAAAGATAAGAAAGGGGTAGAAAACGTCGTTGCCGACCACTTATCACGGCTTTCGTCCGACGTACCTAGTGATCCCATACCCATAGACGAATACTTTCTGGATGAGCAACTCTTTGCTACCTCTTCTTTACCCTGGTTTGCGGATATAGTAAACTACCTTGTCACGGGATCCGTCCCTCCCGATTGAACACCGCAAGATAAGAAGAGGTTTATTACTTGGTTGCGCATGTTCTTCTATGACGATCCTTTCCTTTTTAAATATTGCGCTGACCAAATCATCCGACGATGTGTACCGGATGATGAGATCCCGAAATTCATCCAGTTTTGTCATTCGGAAGCTTGTGGAGGCCACTTTTCGAAGAAAAAGACGGCTGCTAAAATTCTGCAATGCGGCCTCTATTGGCCCACAATATTCTGGGATGTGAACGCTACTTGTAAATCTTGCAATAGGTGCCAACGGATGGGAGCCATTACCCGACGAGACATGATGCCTCTTACCCCCATACTCATTATTGAGATCTTCGACTGTTGGGGTATTGACTTCATGGGACCTTTTTCCCTCGTCCTTTGGTTTCCTATACATCCTTGTTGCGGTAGACTACGTTTCTAAATGGGTGGAAGCTATAGCTACCAAGACAAATGACAACAAAGTGGTGATTAAGTTCCTGCAGGAACAAATACTTTCTCGCTTCGGTGCTCCGAAAGCGATAATCAACGATAATGGCACGCACTTTTGCAATAAGCCATTCGAGAAGCTAATGAGAAAGTATGGCGTCGTTCACAAGGTTGGAACGACTTATCACCCGCAAACGAATGGGAAGATCGAACTAGCAAATCGGGAAATCAAGAACATTATTGAAAAGACCGTCAATCCTACCCGGAAAGATTGGTCACTTAGATTGAATGATTCGCTATGGGCCTATCGCACCGCATATAAAAATCCACTCGACATGTCCCCTTTTCGCTTTGTGTATGGCAAACATTGCCATCTTCCCTTGGAGTTGGAACACAAGGCGTATTGGTCGATTAAGGAGTTGAATTATGCCCTGGATAAGGCCGGTAAAGCTCGCAAGCTTCAATTAAATGAGTTAGAAGAGCTACGCAATGATGCGTATGAGAATGCAAAAATTTCCAAAGAAAAGATGAAACTCGCTCACGATAGCATCATTCGACGCAAAGAGTTTCTTCCCGGGCAAAAAGTGCTTCTTTATAACTCTCGGCTTCATCTCTTTCCGAATAAGTTGCGGTCACGATGGTCTGGCCCGTTCGTTGTAAGGAATGTATTCCCGCACGGAGCTGTTGAGTTAGACGATTTGAAAGGAGGGAATACATTCAAAGTAAATGGACAACGCCTAAAGCCATATCTAGAGGCGTGTGTGGAAGAAGTCGACACCGTTTGGTTGTCGGACCCCGTTTACGGGGTCAATTGATCTGAAAAAGTGAGGTCGTCGCACCCCCAACGCGTATGGGGTGAGTTCTTGTGTATAGTAGTCATGTATGAGTAGGTTAGTTAGGAGTCCGGAGCACGGTTCACGAGAGGGATCGGGTTAACATGCATTTCGAGAGATCTAGCACGCATTTCGAGAGAGCTTGCCCGCATTAAGAGGGTGTGCTCGAGGAATTTATTGGAAGCCCGAGGGTCTAGGACGTCTTTAGGGGCATTACGCACAAGAAAGAGCATGAAAGCACACTAAGAATTTGAGATAAGAGAGAACCCAAGCAAACGAACCAACACATTTCCCCGAACCTCAGGCCGAACCGGTTCTGGGGGCGAACCGGTTCGGTGTACCTCCGAATCGGTTCGGGGTACCTGGCAGATTCCTCCCCCCTTGTTTCCAAATTCATCATTTTCCCTCCTCTTTCCCCTCCATTCATTCTCCTTCGTTTTCTTCCCTCCAATAATCTTCCCCCTTCCAACTTCCATCCAAATTCATTCTCTCCATCCCTTCCCTCCCAACCCATTCCAATTTCCCACAAAAACCCGACCCCCCACACCTATAAATTACCCCCCACCACCCCTCCTCCATTTCTCACACCAAAAATTCACTCTCCCTTTCCTCTACACCATATCCTTTCCCTCACTCTCTCTCTTTCCATCATCATGTCGCGTCCCCGCCGAGCAAATTTCCGCCCCAAGAAATATGATGATACCACCGTCCTTGACGACGAGGGTAAAGGGGTATTTAGAAGCGTCCAAGAACACCATTGGGCCGAGCAATTCTTCTCGACCACACGCCCAATCCACATCGAGCGTTTCGTTAATTGGGAACAACTTCCTGGCGATGTCACCGCCCTATTTGATCGCCGGGGGTGGTGCTCTTTCCTCGCTCCAACGATCAATCACGTGTTTGAAATAGCCATCCGCCATTTTTATGCGACCCTAGTTCGAAATTCTTCTACGCTTCACGAGGCATACCTTGATGGTATCCAGATTCCTTTTTCAGCGGCCATCATAGCGCGAAAAATGCGTGCTAAAGGGGTGGTCCTCCTCGTGCCATTCCAATACCCCACAAATGGTGTCCCCCACACCAAAGAAGAATGCATTGCTCGTATGGCACCCGAGGAAGAATGGGTGCGGGAGTCTTTTCCCATAGGAGGTCTAGCGGCTACGGTGCGATTCACGCACCTCATCGCTTGTGGAGCCATCCACCAAACCACCAATGACTCAGTGGTCCAATTACGTCACGCAAACTTCCTTTACCACTTTATAGACCCCGAGAGCACAATCAATCTCGCCCAACTTTTCTACGCGGATATCATCAATGCCGCCTACGACGAGTGGGGCAAAGTCGCACTCCCTTACGCCTGTCTCATTATGGAACTCTTGATGGATGCTGAGGTGGAAGACACGGGGCAACAAATTCGACTCCCCCGCCCCATTGTAGGCACCTCCACCACTCGGAGCGAACACCAAATGCGCGTGGCTCACCCCGAGCGTCCCATGCTCGACGAGGGTGCGGGGGAAGAAGCACATGAAGCCCCGATGATGGACGTGTAAGAGGAGTATGAGGAAGAAGAAGAGGATTCTGATTTCGAGCCCCCGGGGGCAAATTTTGAGCAACGACTTTCGGTGGTTGAATCCCGCCTTGACGGGTTCATCACCCAATGCAATCAAGATCAAGCGGCTTACCGGCGGGACACAAGTATGATGCACCAACTCCAAGCCCACCTTCACCAACTCAACTTCGGCGGACCTCCACCCTCCTTCTTTTATGACCCGTACGATCCCAATGCACCCGGGCCCTCACATCCGCCTCCACAATGAACCCATGACTGTTTTGATGTATTTGATTGGTTGTTTGTTGTTGCAAGTGGTTTAAAATTGCTAGTAGTTTCTCTCCATCTCTTATGTAACACATGCTTCCCCATTGTTATTATCAAATCTTGCATTTCTGTTTTAATTTGTTTGTTTTACTTGTCCGCACTTTTCATTCGCTTTGAGTTAGATTTTAGTCCTTTTTGCTTGAAGACAATGCAAAAGTCTAAGTTGGGGGGGGGGGGGGGGTCACAAGTGCGTATTTCTAAAACTTCACAAATTCTCAAAAATGCAAAAAAAAAAAATCATAAAATTTTGAAAAATTCAAAAATGTTTTCCTTCAAAATAAATAAAAATTGGAATTCAAATATTTCAAAAATATCATTAAAAGTCGGTTTAAAGTCTCAAATTGTAAAAACACAATGCACAATGCCAAAATTGACCAAAGATGGAACTTGTAAGAAAATTGACGACTTAATGAATAAGTGTGGAGATTAACAAAACCCGGTGAGATTTCGAGCCTATCGATGTTTTTGAGTTTTTAAATCAATTCGAGTTAATGGTAACTCATAGTTCTAATTCAGCGTCTAAAAAGTCGTCGATGATCTCAATCCTTTCATTTTGACCGGTTATGAAAAATGAGTGTGATATTGCTTTGAAAAACATGCCAAAATTGATCTCTAAACTTAATTAATCTCGAAACGCATATGGTAACGCAATTAGTATATTGGACAATGAAGTAGGCCCTCGTTTGTCACCCAAAAATATTGGCCATAAAAAGTTGTAAATTTTTTTTTATCCCTTTTGTAACCCAAATTGAGCCGAATAAAATTTATCATTTCAGTTGACAACCCGAAAAACCCAAATAGCCCGGGATTGCGAAAAATGGAAAAATTCAGAAGTTAAGTCCGAAAAGTGCATAAAAAGGGACAAGAAAAAATATAGATATGCTCAACAAAAATAGCAGGAAAAGAAAAGAAGTGAAAAACAGAAAAAAATAGAGAAAAAGAAGAAAAAAATGAGCAATAGCGCGAAAAAAGCACAAATGGACATCTTAAATGACTTTTTCAATTCCAACCTTCCCAACCATTGTCATTTTACCCCATATACCTTAAAACCCGAAAAAGTTATAACCGAGTCCAAATTGCGAAAATTGGTTACGGCGTGGAGAGCTAAGACACCAAAAGATAAATAAAAGAGATTGAATGCCCAAAAAAGAGGCAATGTTCCCGTTTTTAAAATCGTAATCCGTTGATGAGATCCTATCACTATAAAATTTTCGTCTTTCTTCTTCTATGCGTGACTTTGCATCCATTATATTTACTCTTTATATCATGCATACCGAGAGAACAACCACATTCCGAGTGATTCGTTTGAGAGAGCATTGCGTGAGAATTTGAAATCAAAACGAATTTTCGGGTAAGTAACGTAATGATCAATCGGTGAAAATTCGCGGTTAAATTTTCGGCTTCGCACACACGCATAATGATTTGAGAGTATTGAGCATGACTATTTTCTGGGAAAGTTTGAATTATACAATTTTTACGTATTTTGAATTTTCTTTGAGTCGAATTTTGTGGGTATATTCTCTGCAAACCCTCACGAGACACAACTCGTCCTACTAGGGTAACCTAGGGGTTTAAAGGCTTGTTGCATACGCTAAATGCAATCGCTTGCCCGCAAAAGAGGTATTCTATCCCAATAAAGTGTTTATAAGAGTTGGTGACTTTATTCTTTCTCTTTTACATTGCTCGGGATGCGTAAAGTTCTAAGTTAAGGGGGTTTGATTGGGCATAAATATTGTATATTTATTCCCCTAATTTTGGTACATTTGTGAACCCGAGTGATGCAATAGATATGGATTTAACTCACATTTATGCTACTAACCTTCTTTGGCAAATATTTCGTGTTTCATGTTTCTCCTATTTGTTTTACAGGTTAATTATGCAAGCGGAGCAAGAGAGAAATGAAAACCATGAAAGAAAGGCAAGTTCAAGGGCATTTTGGTAATTCTGCAGCCAGATCCTGGAGGAGGAGTCAACTGGAAAGTTAAAAAGCTTGGAACAACGAGAACACTGAAAGAAATGACACTCAAATTCGAGTTACGGTTGAAGAGTTATGACCAATTGAAGTTGAAGAAAAATCCAAGGAAGAAAGGAAGAAAGCAAGAAAAAAATTCTAAGTGTTAGAATTGAAGAAAAAGGCACCCAAACTAGCGAAAATTCCCGAACCCAATATCGAACCGGTTCGGGGTACATGCGAACCGGTTCGGGGGTCCTGAAGCGCGAATTTGTTCCTTTATTCTGATTGGTCCAAAGAGTTCTATGAAGTTAAAACTCCTTCAAAAACAGATATGGACGAACTTAGTGACCTAGAAAACGGAGTTCTGAATAGTTTTTTTTTAGTTTTGGTAGAGAGAAAAGGAGAAGAACATCTAGGAACATAAGTTGAATTATTTGCTGCAAGATTGATAAAATTCCGGGTTTGTTTTCAAGTTGTAATCCAAGTTTCATTCTTATGATTATTGTTCTTGCATGGTAATTTTTCTTGCGTGATTTGAATAAATTTCTAGGTTCATAACACTTATTTACATATTTCAATCTAGTTTCATCATGAGTTCTTTCGCATGCAAGGTTACTATTTCATGCATCATTCAGTTTAATATGTCCGGCTAGGTTTAAAAGGTCGGGATGCATGAACCCAACCTGATGTGGTAAGTGCATGTGTATAACATTAATCCTTTAAATTTAGTGATTTATTACGACCGTATTGCGTAGGAACACGAAAATTGTAGGTCTTTGGATCTCGTTTGCTTCCGGGTAACCGGGATGCTTTAGAATGCAATTCGAGTGTAACTATCGCGATACTGATTTACTCGTCCTCTGATTAAGTATGGTGCGGGCTTGAACCTCATATACGTAATGCTTGGGAGTACTAAATTCGGGTCGAATTAATCATTTAAATTTACGATTAGTATTTTACCTGCAATAGACTAGGGTTGCGGGATTGCATTTCCGTCCTGTTTTTCTCATCACATAATTTAAGGTTTTAAATCAGTATTCATCAGTATTTTAGGTAATTTATTATAATTGCATCTTTTCATAATCTCATATTTGCATCTAGTATAGTCATTCCACAGACCAAATCATTTTTCCTTTTCCTTTTTAGAGTCGAAGTTAAGATTTCCTTGTCTGTCCAACCTCGTCACAACTCTGTTGTCCTATTTCCCCATGGATACGATCGACTTACCGGGTTTATTACTAACGCGACAGGATTGCACTTGAGCCTAGAGTGAACGCACATTAGAGACACTTTTTAAGTCGCGTCATGGACCTATGAAAGAAAAAGCTAAGATCCTTTGGCAATTGTCAGAATTTCAAGAAACTAAGACTATACAAAATAAACCTTTGTTAATTAATCAAGACGATGTCATTGGAAATGCTACTATCCAGTTTGGCCCTCCTAAGATTATCAACCAGAATATCCATATTGAAGAACTTAGATTTAGGAATATGGGAGAAGCCATAATCAATGATCATTCAGAAGGAGAATGTAGTAGTAAGACTAATTCTAGTTTACTAAGACAAGCCCCGGTAATTAGGCCTAGAAGATCATTTGAACAAAAAGACTTAGTTAAAGAAAAATCTAGGATTCAAAACTTTGGACATGAACCCTCAGAATTGGACATGAAGACATTTAAAGATCACCTTAAGAAAAGTCATTCTGTTAGATTTCAAGAAAGAGAAAGATTTAATATGATAGCTCAAGAGCGTATAGTAAAATTAAAAGAATCTAAGAATACTAAAGAACTTCTTAGAAACTTAAGACTACTAGAAGAAGGAGAAGAAATACTAATGTCAGCTACACAAGTAGGTCCTAATAAACAAGAGATAGGAAGTAGTAGTAGGCTAAAAGATGCTCCTAGACTTTTTAGTAAACCAATAGGAATAAATATTCCTATATACTCTAAAACTTTAGTTAAGACTAAACCTGATTATATAAAAGACTTTTCGACTAGTGACAAGAGTTTTACTCCTGTTAAGATCATGGCAAGTCAAGCTATAAATCCAATTGGAATATACCTTAACCTAGACAATGTCCAAGATAGGAAGAAGGCCTTAGACGAATGGCGTAATCAGATGAACATGTATTTTGCGTCCAATGAACAATGGGATGCAACTTCATGTAAGCAATACGCTGAGCAATTTATTAGAGGAATTGCGAAAGACTATTTTGATAGTTTAAGAAAAGCTACAGATGAAGACTCCTTAGCTAAAATTGAGAAAATAAAGGAAAACCTAGAAGAAAGATCAATTGAAGAATATATTCAATTGTTCACATCAGACTTCATTGGAGCACTTCATTGGAGTTGGACATTTAGCTCATATCGATGAACAAGACCTAGCAAAAACTAAGTTAACCCTACTTAGCATTTGCAAACTAGATAAGATCAATGAATATAGCAATAATTATGAGCAGCTATGTTACCAAATTAAAGAATTTGGAGAGACCTTAAAAGATGAATACTTTAGAAAGATACATGCCATAGGACAAATCCTATTCAATGAATATAGGAATTGGCCAGGAGTAGTTGGAGTTAAGAATAACTCCCTTAGTGAAAGAATCAATTTCGCCAAAGACTATATCATATCTAAGAGACGAGATATAACTCAAGGAAAGTTAATAGAAGAAACTTTCAAACAGATCCCCCCAATCAAAGACGAAAGAGACATCGCTCCAATCCAATGGGGATGTGGTAGTGAATCTAAGAAATTCAAAAAGAAATTAGAATGGAAACATGGGAAGTTTAAAACTAGACCTTTAGGATTTTCAAAGAAATATAGATTTAGACCATCTACTACCTTTAGAGAAAAGAACTCTAAAACTAAGAAAAATAGATTTAACCAAAGACGACATTTTAAGAAGAACACTAGTAAATATAAGAAGGTTCCTAATTATAGGAAAGAAAAAGAAGTAGCTCAATCTAAGACTGCCATAAAAGAATGTTGGACTTGCGACAAAGAAGGACACTTTGCTAAAGACTGCCCTAATAAGAAAGATAAAGAAGGTATTAAGATTATTAATACAATATTAGACTATGCAGATAAAAAAGAATTATATATCCTGTATGCTATAGAAATATCAGACATAGTAGGTGATGATAATACTAGTATCTATAGTGCATATACAGACAGTGGTTCAGAAGATTATAATAGTGACACTGATGAGCATGAAGACTCACAAGATACTTTAGATTTATATATGATGCAAACTAATCAAGACGATTTAGAAGATGAATATATAGACTTTGAAGAAGTTTGGTATAAATGTATATTAAGCTCCTTTTTAAAAAAAAGATGGACAATTAGTAATCCTATGTTACTAATATATATACCTAGATGTTATTTTGATGAAAGGCATTATTGCCCGTTTGAAATGAAATGTAGCAAGAAAGACTTTAGATGTGTAGAGTGCTTTGAGACTATACAAATACAATTATTTATGGTTTGTGTTATTTGTCAATTACACTACCATGAAAATTATTGGAGAACTAGATTTAGAGCAATTTATACTAGCTAGTATGATGCTCAAATAGACCTAGATATTAAAATATATTACCAAGACATTGACAGAAATATAGCTAAAAGATTGCAAGAAATAACGACTTAAAAGGAAAGGGAATTTCCTATGACTTAGAAGACAACTGCTTTGATAGTAGTTCAGGAGACCTAACATCCTTAGATTTTATAGATAAACCTCAAAAAGGAATATCTATTCTAGAAAAGAATAATTTAGGAATATTTACTAAACCACATGCTTATTTTGTAGAGTTATTCGTTCAACATAAAGACTATCCTAAAAGACTTTAGCTTTTATAGATACAGGATGCTCTCAGAGTATTTGCAAGGCTAATGTCTTCCCTGAAGATTATTTTCTAGAAAGTAATCAAGAAATCTATGGTAAAGTGGCTAATGGAGAACCATTTACCTTATATTTCTAGACTATTCCTATTTATTTTAAATTAGAAAATCAGACTAACAAAACTGTTAATCATCGGTTTTGGAGAATGGATCCTCGTCCTAATTTCACAGAAAACATTATTTTAGGACCAGACTTTATTAGTAAATATCATCCTTATACTCAGTATAATGATAAGATATTAATTAGTGATAAAGATGAATTTAATATTAAAGCCTCTCTAATAGATCACAAGACTACCTTTGACCTTATGCAGGTCAAACCCAATTATAGACCCATAAATCATCAGATTTCTTCAGCTGAGCATGATGGACCTAGACCTACAAATCAGCAAGAAGCCCTAGAAATCACTAAACCCGTACAAAAAGAATGTAAGTGTGCAGACCAAAAGTGTTATAAGCAAATAGCGCTTATACAACAAGACATTTTAGATCAAGCCCAACAAACCTTATTAATGGTTCAAGCAGTTTCTAAGCAGAAAAAGATGAATATAGAAGTAGAAAAAGAAAATATTAGGCAATTAGCAGAGCCTAGGAGAAAATCCCATTGCTAAGTGGGATAAAGATCAAAGTTATTGTGAAATTATCCCTATTAACCCAGACGTCACTATTAATGGTGGACCCTATAAGAAAGGACATTCACAAGAAGACAGGGAAGAATTCAAAAAAGACATGAAATGCTTCAGTTAGCCATCATTAGAGAAAGAAAAAGTAGACATAATATCCTCGCCTTCTACGTTTAAAATGAATCTGAAAGAAAAAGAGGAAAAAGACGTATGGTTATAGTTTATAGACAACTTAATAAGAATTGTGAATTTGATTCTTATAAGATTCTAGACAAGAATAATTTAATCAACTTGATTGAAGATAGAATTATATTCAGTTTGATTGCAAATCAGGCTTCTGAAAAATTAAGATGCATCCAAACAGTATTACTTGGACAACTTTTAGTGTTCCCCAAGGGAAATACGAATGGCTAGTAATGCCATTTGGATACTTGAATGCTCCTCAAGTATTCCAAAGAATAATGGATAATATATTTTGACCTTATTCATAATTATATCTTTTTTACATAGATGACATTCTTGTAGCCAGTAAGACTGAGATAGAGCATGTAGACCATCTTAAAACGATTATTTTCGAATTAAACAAACATGGTATTATTATTTTCGAAAGGAAAATGCAATTATTTCAGACTGAAATAGATTTTGTAGGAATTCATATAAATAAAGGAAAAATATCCTTAGCAAAACACATAACTAAGAAGATTCTTGAATTTCCAGACCAGCTTAAAGATAGAAAACAATTACAATCATTTTTAGGATTACTTAATTGTGCTGCAGATTTTATTAAGGACCTTACTTCAAAAGGACAAAGTTTAACTGCCAAATTAAAAGGAACAAACAAGACTAATAATTTTTATTGGACTAAAAATGATTTTGAAGTTATAAGACAAATTAAAGAAGCAGTTAAAGTATTCCTTTACTTGAACTGCCCAACGCTGAAGACCAATTTATAGTAGAAACGGACGCATCGGATAAACAATGGGGATCAGTATACTTTGCCATTGATCATCAGACTAAAAAGAAGAAACTTTGTAGATATAGTTCTGGAACCCTTACTGATCCAAAAACAAGATACTCTGCCCATGAAAAAGAAGTTTTAGCTATAGTAAGGGCAATAGAAAAATATATGTTTTTTCTTAAACCTATCAAGGACTTATAGGATTAATGGTTATGACTTCTCTGTTATATATATTAAGGGAAGTAAAAATACCATTCCAGACATTATATCAAGAGAGCCAATGTTTGCTAACACTAATATGATTTCATATTTTTTGTTGCAAACAAAAGACCTAGACATCATGAGTTCCTCTAGAACAAATAGACTGAACAAAGATGACGTTGCAGACTATCTTAGACGCGTAAGACCAAATGCTGGTGTAATGCAAAGACAGACTCATATTCAAGATTCTCAAGAAAGACCAATTCTAGAGAACTTTGATGATATCTTAGTTTCTTATGGAAAATCTAGACATGAGATTATTTCCCAGAATAAACTTATTGGAAAGATGTACTTTCTCCAATATAGACCATACCAAAGATACCTAGACTTAATTAAATTTAGACGAGAGTTTTCAGATGATGAAAATACTTTTATAGACGCTATATGGTGGAATGTAAAAAATAAACCGTGGATAGAATTCAAACAAAATTTGGTAACTATTGCCAAATTCATGAGAACTCAAAGACTTGCAGTTACCCAACTTAGTGGTACTGCTATTCCTAGATCGCAGACTCAGACTTATGCTTAGACTTTTGGAGAATCCTCCAAAACTAGACCTGCTGATAATTTTTGTTATCAGAAAAAGACTTTTAAGACTAAGATTGTTATATCTTTTGGTCATAATAATCTTCCAATATCATAAGACTATCAGAAAAACGTTAATAGCGTTATTGAAAATTTCATTATGTTATTATCTGAGACTAATGGAGATGCCTTAATGATGAAAGGTTTCTTCACAGACGTTCCAAAAGTTTATCTTTTTGAAAAAGTAGAAATAACTCTGATAACCTTAGCAGACTATGGGTTCATTGGACTCATCCAAATTGAGACTATAGAAGACTCTATTGCTCTTGAAAAAATAGTCCATGAGTATGTCAAGAAGGTAGAAGACTTTCTTCCTCTATTTGCTAGAATCTATCAAATTGCTCCAAGTTCCTGTAGAGGAATGAGAGTTAAAGGATTTAGACTTGTTAGATTTTCCAATTATATATTTGAAGACGTTGAGATTCTATTTGAAGACGAGACTAAAGATTTAATTGTTGATAAGTCCAAACTCCAGATTGCCCAAGCTATGGAGATAATAGAAATCATGGAACTGTTAAGAGGTGAAGACAGATGGTATACTGCATACCATAAAGAAGATCTCATTATCCAGGCTGATGAGCAATTTAATGGAAGACTTAAGAAAGAATCTAAAGAAATGGTGGAGATCGCCTTGCCAGCCAGCCTTAGAATGGTTGGCCTCATTGATGAATTTTTCAACAATAATGCTCTACCAAACGAAGACAAAGACGAAGCAGAAGAAGACGAAGATAGAACAGAGAAGGGCCCCGCCTTACTCAATAAATTATTAAAAGCCGAAGACCTCGTTAATTGGACTGATGATTCCCTTGCATGAAGAAAGTTCAGCCCTGCCCCATATGGGCCCCAAACATCTCTTTTCATAAAGACAAAAGAGACAATCACAAAGACGTTAGGTTCGCAATAATCTCAAGACGCCAAGATTGCTTTTGAAAAAGGTAAAAATGTGAAGACTCAAAAGATGCCAAAGCTGTAGACCTTTAATTATTTTATTTCTCTTTAATAATTGTATGCTTTCAATCGGATCACTTTTGGTAACCGATTACCAGTCATCTGTAAGCCTCCTTATGATTATAAAAGGAGAGGTAGGGAGTAGAGGGAGAGGGGGAGATTAGAAGTGAGAGAGTGAGTGAGCTTACAGAGTAATATGTATATGAGTGAGTAATTCCCATATAGCTAGGGGAATGGTGAGAGTTGTAATTACTTATGTTATGCAATAAAAGTTATTCCCTTTTCCCAAATCTCCTATGTTAAGTTGTTATTATTCTCCAAACTGTCTTCAATTTTCTGTTCATAGAGAACTATTTTGTGGAACCTCTGGTGTAGCACATAAGGTGTTATACTGTTGAACCGCCGTCAGGTGCCGATTTGCCGTGAGCCGTTAGCCATGTGGGCGTTAGGCGTGGAGGCGTACATGCAAGAAACGGGTACAACGCCAAAATAGTGGATTGATGTGCGACAAATGAAAAGGAAGTTGCGGGAGGCCAAGACCGAAGACCGGAGAGGAATAGTAACAAAACTGAAGAGAAGAAGAAAAGAAGATAGATATATTGCAGACCAGAAGGAAGGTATAACTCGAACCAAATCCTTAGCTATTTTACATAGTACTGTTTTAATTCAAAGCAACTTGCATGAGCCTACAGATCACAACAAACTTTTTAGCGTTTGTTAATCAAACAAATTTAGTCTTAACTAGAGAAATCCAAGATTGGACTCTTACTGACCCTAAAGATAAAGAACTTATAGAAGATGCTTTAACATACGCAGGTGGTACTTTTATATATATAGACCAGGTTATTGAGTGGTGAGTACGTGAAGTACCTAGAATAGAAATAATTAGAACAGGGATCCGTGATCTCTTTAAATAAAAATTAAGAACTGAAGATTTTGCAGAAGAACTGTCAAGACCTGAAAAATATCAAGAATATACACTTGAAGACAGTATAAACGTATTAAAATTTATTAGACGAAAAAGGTTAGCATAAACTAAAGCTATTTTAATTAGAGCCGGAGGAATCCGTCCTCTCTTTAAAAACGTAAAAATAGCTGCCCGTAGAACATATCGTAGATTTTTGTCATCCTATGGTGATAATAATTTAGACGAATTTATAAATAACGATATAATTGATATTTTTAATTAGATATATATAAAGAAACTAGACTGATAAAACCTCAATACCGCATAAGGTATTTAAGACTAAAATATTTTCAATCAAAACCTCTTGCAATTTTCAGACTCCCTAAAGAAAATATTTACGTAAATAATCCCCACTATTTCGAATTTCAGTACGACAGTGACAGAAGAAGTCGGAGAATTAGTAGCCCTGAAACTTCTCTTAGACTCCCAGATTAATTTAAACGTTAAAAACAAGTTTAAGACTCTAGAAATTATTGAGGTAGAAATTTCTATTCCAAAAACTTTAGAATAATACAAAAAGTATAAGCGGTCCCAAGACTTTTTGGACGGTAGCAAAACCCGTCATTTCGACTCGGGTCGGAGATCCTGATCGTATATATATATATATATATATATATATAATATTATGATATATTTTAATCAAAGATTCAGAAATAAAGAGGTGGGAAAAATAGAATAAAAAAATATATCCTAAGGATTTGATTTTGATACTATAGATCCAATGAAGACTCGCATTTGGTTCTAAATTAGATTAATCCCTAGAGCATCTCTAAAACATGTTGCAACATGCCATCATCATAGTTTGCATAATCAATTTAGTATTTTTTTTGGTTATGTAGCAAGGCGTACATCTTTCACGCACCGAGACTAAATTATCTCCCGATTCGATAAAAGGTAGGTTATTTACGCTGGGACTAAGGATTAGTGGGTTGGGAGTTGGGGGGCAGTACTCCACATTTTACCCACGTAACATGTACTAGGCTCATGGAGTTGTCAAGTTTTGAACCCTAGACATTTGAATTCATAACTCAACGTAAGAACCAACTTGGGCAACCTTTGAGGTTATGGTTTTAACAAAACATGTGACTCCACAACATTAGACACAATGGCATTGTGACGAATTTCGTTTGTAAGAAATGTTAATATATTAGTGCTAGATATACCACACCGGATGAGGTATAGTGGTCCCTTGCGCGACATTCCTTTGTCACGAGATACCTTTTTTGCGTATTTGGATTGACACAATAGCTTATAATTGGCAAAAATATCAAAGTTGCCTAACTCTAAATTTGTCCATCACAATCACGTAGAAAATTAATATTGTTCGGTAATTTTAAATATATTATTTTGTATATTGCAAATGTCGTTTCCTACATTTAGTATTGACTGATAATTTCTTACTTTAGTAAAATGTGAAAATTAATTTGCAATAATGCAAATGCTGCAGGTGTGATACTTGCACAATAGCTCATATGCCACTGAGACGTTACATTTTACCCCATGACTTGTAGCAACGACTAAATTTTAGTGCCAAACTAACATTTACTCATTTTGATGTGAATGCTCAAATGCTCTTGGAAGAGTCTTTGACGTAAACTACATGTCAAATGGTTAAAAATAATTATCAAACTTTAATTTTAAAGAGAGAATCAAAATTGTCTTTTATTTTTAAGAATGGCAAAAGTAAGTACAAATGAGAATACATGAGATATTTATATGGGAATGATTACCTGCTAATCAAGTAATCAACTCAAGTGACTAAAAGGGACAACTATTAACAAAAGAATGCTTAATTAGCTCCAAACATGCTTGGAGACCAATTAAAGGCTAAAAAGGAAATAAAAGAACTAAAATAAAAGAAAGACTAATACAAAATATTAAAATTGACAATTAAACTCTAATATGACCCATTTCCATCATTTTCTCCGCCTTTAAAAAAGTTCGTCCTCGAACTTGAAGGGTAAATGGTCAATGTGGTTAGGCGCCCTTTAAAGAATTCTTCAATTTGTTACGGGAGATGACCTCGTACGCGACTCGCGTACCCACTTTCAAGAAACCCTAAAAATTGACTCAAAAAATGCAAGGGTTGAGTTTTCTTGATTTTCTTTATTTTCTTTCGTTGCCAAGGGAGGTGGGGATTGTGCCAAAGCAGAGGAACAAGAGGTTTGATCGACGGGAAAAAAAGGTTGCCCAGGGGTGTTGCAAAGGTCAGAATAGTGTCGAATTGTTTTTTTTGGGGTGGGGTAGATTGGAGGTCAGGGCAGCAGGGTTAGGGTGGGTAAGTGGGTCGACAGGGTAGGTGGGGCTGCTTGGGAAGGGGTAGGGGGTTGGATAGCAGCGACGGGGTTGGGGTGAGGTGTGGTGGTGCGGCGGTAAGCTAGGACCACAGGGGCGGGAGTCGCGCCTAGTGTTGGAACTAGGGTTTCAATGTTGGTTTGAGTTTTGGAAAATTGTTGTAAAAAGGCCTCGAATTGTTCTTGTTGCTTTCGAATTATCTCTTTTATTCTTCGATCGTGCTTTTATCCCATCCTTGCCATTTGGTCTTTCAATTCTTGAATCTCTTCCGCTTGTGGTTTGGATTTCTTTGGACCCATTACGAGTAGTGTACGATTTTGAATACCAACACACTAATACACCACTTGAGGAACGACACCTCACTCTGATACCAATTTGATGTAAATTACATGTCAAATGGTTAAAAAGAATTACCAAACCCTAATTTTAGGGAGATAATGAAAATTGTCTTATATTTCAAGAATGGCAAAAGTAAGTACAAATGAGAATACATGGGGTATGTATATGAGAATGAGTAATTAGCTAAAATGACTAAAAGTACCAACTATTAACAAAAGAATGCCTAATTAGTCCCAAACATGCTTGGAGCCCAATTAAAGGCTAAAAAAATTAAAGAACTAAAATAAAAGAAAGACTAATACAAAATATTAAAATTGATAATTAAACCCTAATATGACCCATTTCCATCAGTCTTGGTCACAAGTCACACCAACAGTATGTAACATATAACTTGAGTTAAAAATTAAGTCAAATAAATTTATAACAAGGGATATGATGGAAAAAATGACTAGAATATATGAGAATTCTTTAAAGTTAATTCGTCTCTGAGGATAGGGACGTGAATGGTTCAGTTCGGTGCAGTTAGAACCACAACAAATATATACTAATTTTATGATTTTTGGAGCAAAAAACATACACAAACCTACTTGGAGCCAACCAAACCTAACCCACCATTTGTCGGGTTGGTTCGGTTTGATTCTCAGTTCCACCTATATGTTCTTAATTTGCATTTAATTCATATAAATTAAGGGTCATCAAAGAGTACCTTGTTGCTAAAAAATGGTTAAAAAAAATAAAATGAACTAAAAATGAAAGAACTTCATTTACAATTTTCAAATAAGAAACTTGTAAGACATGATAAAATATAAGGTTAATTTCAAATTTGAACATAATGTTTGGTATGATTTTGAATTTAAAACTCACTATTTTAATATTTGCAATGTTAACCCTAAGGTTTTGAATTCGGGTAATATTAACCCCTCGTCAAACTCTCCGATAGCTAACTTGACGGAATGGCTGGCTAGGCGCCAATGTCTCAGTTTATGTGGCCTAATTACCAATGAAAAGGAGCGATGTAATAGAGGGATTAATTAATTAATAAAAAAGAATAATTAAATTTATAAATAGATACAGTGGATAAGAACTCTCTCTCCACTTCCACCATTAACACTACCCCTCTCAACCTACCAACTCTTCACCTTTCAACCTATAACCACCCCCTTTTAATATACCTTTATTGCCATCATCATCACCACCACCACCACCACCACCACCACCACCACCACCACCACTAAACTTGCCACTATCGTCACCTGCTAACTCTACCACTACCACTCGGAGAAAAAAAAGACAACATCCACCACCCACATCCACTATCAAAACTCACCATCACCTCTGTTAGTAAAACAAACTATAACCCAAATTATCCAACCAAATCCACCTCCAGTCTCAACCGTTGCTCCAAAACTACAATGTCTATCATCTATAGTCACCACCACCATCGCAAACCATCCTCACAGGAAACCCCCATGAAAACCTATAACAAGAACACTATATAATCGATGAAAGGGAAAAAAATGAAGGAAGAAGGAAATCGACTCCTTATCGGTCCATCTCGATCATCAAACCTTCGATTTCTCGTCGGGCCCTCTTCATCTAACTCATCGTGTATCCACCAGGAGTGTGTTGGGTATATTATTACTATATATATTTATTTTGAATGAAGTAAATAAGTTAGTGGGAGTGGCCAAGTGGTAAGTTAGTGGGGGTGTGTGCATGAGGTCTTGGGTTCAAGTCCTAGGGAGCACACTAATTATTAAGGGTCAAAGATTGGGCCTTGGGCTCTTGGGGATTTCTAATATGTATTAAATCTTTTCAAAATCGTTTTAATTTTAAACCGTTTTAAGTCTTTGACTATTTCTTCCACTATAGCTGTTAGTGGAGATATTAGTGGGTTAGTTGGCTAAAACCTCTACCCACGTTTTTACCATTTCCCTTATATAAGAAAAGGCTACAGAGTCAAAAATGCACTGAAAATCTCTCTCACGTTATCTGCAAAAATTCTTTTGCTACTTTCTAAAAAACACTTTCCGTGCAAAAATTCTTTTGCTATTTTCTGCAAATACATTTATGTTCGTCATTTTTTTGGGAGTGCTGGAGTATCCTAAGAGTTCGAAGATTTAACACAATGCTGGTGTTTAAATTCGATCGTTGAATCCTGTGAGGTGTAAATATCAGCGAGCAATGTCTTGTGTCAAACACAAACCTCGATCGATAAGTCCTTCTAATTTTATCTATTTCGAATTTGGGTTATTTCGTTTATTCTGCAATTACTATTTCCAACAATCTAAAGGTGAAATTTCGTTGTTATTCTACAACCTGCTATGGAAAATCCTAATGCAAAATACTTTGAAAAACCTGAACTGTTTGATGGAAAGAATTTTAAGAGATGGCAAATGAATCTGCAATTTTACCTAACAACTCTTAAGGCCGTTGACGTTATTGCATCTGATAGACCTACACCTGAAGAATTGGTTGTTTGGAAACAAAGGGATTATATGTGTAGGAATTATATACTGAACTGTCTCTGCCTTGAATTGTATGTTGTTTATTGGTCATGTCCTACTGCTAAAGAATTATGGAACTTACTGGATAAAAAATATGCAACTGAAGATGCTGGGTCTAAAAAATTTGTGGTTGGAAAATTTTCGGATTTTAAAATGGAAGATAATAAATCTGTTGTGTCGCAACTGGAAGAACTACAAATTATTATTCATGAAATTCTGGCCGAGGGTTTTAATATATATGAGGGATTTCAGGTGTCCGCTATAATTGAAAAACTGTCACCTTCTTGGAAAGATTACAAAAACGGTCTGAAACATAAGAAAAAGGAGATGTCACTAGAAGATTTGATAGTTCGTTTGAGAATTGAGGAAGATAATAGGAATGCAGAAATTAGGGAGAAGAATTCCGAATTCAGTTCTGAGGCTAATTTGGTAGAGGGAAAATCAATGGAAACCAAAAGCAGAACTAGTCTAAGCCTAACCATTCAAACCAGAAATATGGGCACCATAAACCAAACCAGAATTCGAGGTCCAACCATAAATTCAAACCTAACGATAAGAATAAAAATTCTAAACCTCAGTTTAAATCTAAACCTGCAAGTCAATGCTATGTATGTGGAAAACCAGGTCATTACGCTAAAGATTGCAAGTTTAGGAAGAGTCAAGATGTGAAGCCTCAAGCAAATGTAACCGAGAAGGGTAACTTTTCTGCTGTTGTGACCGAGGCAAACATTGTGAGTAACATGACAGACTGGTGGCTTGATTCTGGCGCCACCAAACATATTTGCGGCACGTGAGGTGCCTTCACTACCTTCACTGCTATGGGTGGGGATGAACGTATGTACATGGGAAACTCCTCTTCGTCTAAGGTTGAGGGCAAGGGAACCGTAGTTTTAAAGTTCACTTCGGGAAATGTTCTCACATTGAAAGATGTTTTGTATGTCCCTGAGGTTAGGAAGAATCTGGTGTCCGGTTTTGTCTTAGTTAAGAAGGGTTTTAAAATTGTTCTAGAGAGTGATAAGGTAGTTGTGACTAAGGGAGGTGCTTTTGTGGGGAAATGTTATGTTCATGAGGGTCTTTTCAAACTAAATGTAACCGTGGCTGATAATAATAAAACATCTACTTCTTCTGCTTATTTGATTGACTCTTGTGATATGTGGCATTTTAGACTTGGTCATGTAAATAAGGCATCCATTAAAAAATTAATGTTTTTGGGAAACATACCAAAATCTGATATTTCTACCAACTCTAAATGTGAAATATGTGTTGAATCAAAATATGCTAAAAAACCTTTTCCAAGTGTCGAAAGAAATTCAACTGTTTTAAGTTTAATACATTCTGATCTTTGTGATTTAAAGGGTTATGTGACACGTGGTGGAAATAAATATTTTGTTACTTTTATTGATGATTACTCTCGTTATTGTTATATTTATCTCTTTACGAGTAAAGATGAGAGTTTCTCAAAATTTATTTCTTATAAATTAGAAGTTGAAAAACAATTGGAGAAATCCATTAAAACATTAAGATCCGATAGGGGAGGAGAATACACCGGTGATCTTGATAAATATTGTAAATAAAATGGAATAATTCATCAACTTACTCCTCATTATTTACCCCAATCTAATGGTGTAGCTGAAAGAAAAAACAGAACTCTTAAGGATATGGTAAATTCTATGTTAAGCACTTCGGGATTACCTTATAATATGTGGGGTGAGGCACTTCTTACTGCTTGTTATATTCTTAATAAAATACCTTTTAAGAAAAATGACAAAACTCCTTATGAAATGTGAAAAAATAGAAAACCTTCTTATAAACACCTTAAAGTGTGGGGGTGTCTTGCTAAGGTTTCAATACCAGTACCTAAGAGAACTAAACTTGGCCCAAAGACTGTTGATTATGTTTTTATAGGTTATGCTAAAAACAGTAATGCTTTTAGGTTTCTTGTAATTGATTCTAAAAATCAATATATGGATAAAAACACTATTTTTGAGTCAAGAGATGCTGAATTTTATGAGGACAAATTTCCTTTTAAAGTGAGAAGTGAGGGAAATAGTAGTTCTGTTCCAGTGGGTCCTAGTGTTAGAAATGAATCTCCAAATTCAGAAGATATTGAAATTAGGAAAAGTAAAAGACCTAGGATAGCTACTTCTTTTGATCCTGAATTTTTAACGTACTTAATGAAAATGACCCCATCACTTTTAGTGAGGCAACGTCCTCACCCGATTCTATTTTTTGGAAAGAAGCTATTAATAGTGAATATGATTCTATTATTTCTGACAACACGTGGGAGTTAGTAGACTTGCCTAAAGTATGTAAAACTATTGGATGCAAATGGATTTTTAAAAAGATATTAAAGCTGATGGTTCTACTGATAAATTTAAGGCAAGATTAATAGCTAAAGGCTATAGGCAAAAGGAAGGAATTGATTTCTTTGATACTTACTCTCATTGTTACTAGAATTACATCTATTAGGATATTAATTGCTATTGCTTCATTATATAATCTGATAATTCATCAAATGGATGTTAAAACGGGTTTTTTTGAATGGAGATCTTGAAGAAGAAATTTATATGAATCAACCTGAGGGGTTTGTAGTCCAAGGCCTAGATAAAAAAGTGTGTAGACTTAAAAAATCTTTATATGGACTAAAACAAACTTCTAAACAATGGCATGAAAAATATGATCAAGTAATGATCTCTAATGGTTTTAATATTAATGAAGCGGATAAATGTATTTATAGCAAATTCAAGGATAATTCTGGTGTGATTATTTGCTTATATGTGGATGATATGCTTATTTTTGGAACTGATATGGATATAGTTAATAAAACTAAAAGTTTCCTTAATAAGAAATTTGATATGAAAGATTTGGGTGTTGCTGATGTTATACTTGGAATTAAGATCATTAAAAATTCCGAAGGAATTGTTTTAACCCAATCTCATTATGTAGAGAAAGTTCTTAGAAAATTTGAACAATTTAATTGTATTCCTGCTAAAACACCTTATGACCCTAGTTGTCACTTAAGGAAACATTCGGGTCCTGGTGTATCATCATTAGAATATTTTAGAGTTATAGGTAGTCTAATGTATCTTATGAACTGCACTAGACCTGATATTGCATATGCTGTGGGTAGACTTAGCAGATACACTTGTAATCCTAATAATGAATATTCGGATTCTTTAATTAGAGTTTTGAGATATCTAAAATACACAATAAACTATGGTATTCATTATATTAGATATCCTGCTGTAATTGAAGACTTTTGTGATGCTAATTGGATTTATGATAATGATGAATGTAAGTCTACGAGTGGCTATGTTTTTGCCTTGGCAGGAGGCGCTATATCTTGGAAATCTACCAAGCAAACGTGCATAGCTAGATCCACTATGGTGTCAGAGTTCATAGCGTTGGATAAAGCAAGTGAAGAGGCTGACTGGTTAAGAAACTTCATATTAGATATTCATTTGTGGCCTAAACCAGTTCCAACCTTGTCCATTCACTGTGACAGTCAAGCAGCGATCGCAAGAGCACATAATAAATCCTACAACGGAAAGTCTAGACATATCAGGAGGAGACACAACACAGTGAGACAATTATTGAAAGATGGAGTTATAACAGTTGACTATGTCAAGTCAAAGGAAAACCTTGCAGATCCATTGACTAAAGGTCTAGCTAGAGAGCTAGTTTATCAAACATCGAGGGGAATGGGCCTAAAGCCTATTAATATCTAAGTCACCTATAATGGAAACCCAACCCATATGACTGGAGATCCCAAGATCTGGGTTCAATGGGATAGCAAAGTTATATGAGTGATTTGTGGGGGTACAAATTTAAGTTTTACTTAAAACCCATTCCTATGATGTAAGTTCCTCTGTATCGATGGAGGATGAGATTTAATCTCTTAATGCTTTCTATAGCTGTTATTCAGTGGGGTGTGAGATACAGTACACTCTTGATAAAAGCACCTATATGAGTGTGGTAGTGGCTTCCTATGAGAATTAAGGTTGATTCTCTAGAGCACTCAAGAAACCTGGGCTTGCTCAAGGACGAAACGAGCACAACTGAGGGAACTCGATGATGATTTTTGGGAGTCACGTGTGTGTTCTATTGACTTAAGTTTACAACAACGGTGAAATAGTTCAAGACATTACTTCACTATCAACCGGTAAACTCAATAGATCAACACAAAGCAAAGGTTTAAGTCGAATGACACCTTTGCCTTATACGTCACTCCTTATGATACTCTAGAGCGTCGTTTTATTTTACTTGTTTATTTATTTCATTCATGTGGGGGATTGTTGGGTATATTATTACTATATATATTTATTTTGAATGAAGTAAATAAGTTAGTGGGAGTGGCTAAGTGGTAAGTTAGTAGGTGTGTGTGCATGAGGTCTTGGGTTCAAGTCCTAGGGAGCACACTAATTATTAAGGGTCAAAGATTGGGCCTTGGGGCCTTGGGCTCTTTGGGATTTCTAATATGTATTAAATCTTTTCAAAATCGTTTTAATTTTAAACCGTTTTAAGTCTTTGACTATTTCTTCCACTATAGCTGTTAGTGGAGATATTAGTGGGTTAGTTGGCTAAAACCTCTACCCACGTTTTTTTTTACCATTTCCCTTATATAAGAAAAGGCTACAGAGTCAAAAATGCATTGAAAATCTTTCTCACGTTATCTGCAAAAATTCTTTTGCTATTTTCTGAAAAACACTTTCTGTGCAAAAATTCTTTTGCTATTTTCTGCAAATACATTTATGTTCGTCATTTTTTTGGGAGTGCTGGATTATCCTGAGAGTTCGAAGATTTAACACAAAGCTGGTGTTTAAATCCGATTGTTGAATCCTGGGAGGTGTATGTTCACGAGGCTGACAACTACAAATATCAGCGAGCAATTTCACCTTTAGGACTTTGTGTCAAACACAAACCTCGATCGACAAGTCCTTCTAATTTTATCTATTTCGAATTTGGGTTATTTCGTTTATTCTACAATTACTATTTCCAACAGAGTGCTGTGCATGTAAACATAAATTAAAGAACACGTAATTAATAATTTTATATGGATATATAAAATTTAATGTATGAATATCCAATTCGATTTGTTATTTGCTCTTTAATAATACAAATGTTATGTATTATACATTTAACGTTAGGATCTTAGATCAACATGATTATCACATATAATTATCATGAGGAATACAAAATGATATTCTAATGACATACCTCAATCGTGTCACAAGTGGAAAGATTGACGGAGCAGTTGACCTTAGTCAAATTCGATTGGACTAAATTTCGAATCAAGACTTCCTCTTGTATACGACAAGAACATACTTCAATTTCAGCACGTTCCAACAGTTGGATCTTCTTATATAGCTAAAATAGTATTCCAAAATAAACACAAATTTGACTCTTTCGATTTCTCTCCCTTATCCTATAATTACATTATATTGTCTTTTTATGTGTCTGAATGATGGAGATCAGTCACTTATTTATAGGCAGGGACACGACCTAGATCTTCAACAGTCACTTAATCTTAACCGTCCATCAAGGTAGATAACGAAGAGTCATTTTGACTCTTGATATTTAGAGTACCATTTCATTAACCAAAGTGACTTTTGGTATTTATCTAATTATGGATCATATTATGTATAATTATTATTTAAAATAATTCTAACATTCTCCCACTTGGTCCATAATTATCATAAGGCGCCCAATAATCTTTGAGTCATCCTTAAATGGTTTTTCATAAATACCTTAATCAAACAAACCATTAATGCGGGTCATGGCGCTCACATACTAATTCAAGAGCATTATCGCTTCCATGTATCACAACAGTAATAATTCATCTAATGAGGTCTATAATCGGGTTATTCCATGTACCACAACAGTAATAATTCATCCAATAAGGTCTATAAAAGACTATTTCTATCACATTTATTAATTCACATGCATGTAAACCTATATTGCAAGACAGAAATCGAAATGTTCAGAATACACTTTAATCGATATCGAGTATAGTGCCAAAATATAAGCACCAAACAATCCACTAACACTTATATTTAATTGGCTACACGCAAGACTCATATCTTAAGCATGTTTCATAAATGTTCTTTGGTGATGGCCCGTTTATTAGTGGATATGCTATGTTAACACTTTTATTAATGTGTTCAACTGACACTTTTTGTTTATGAACTTATTCGTTCATATATAGGTATTATATCCTAATGTGCCTAAGTTCTTTAAAATACCTATCAGTTCTTCATGATGAAGATTGCAACGACATTATCATAATATTTCAGCAACTTGGTAATAGTGTCGACAACTCCAAGTCCCAAAATAAAAATTTCGCAGCCATAATCCATAATTTGTAGCGCCAAAACATGCTACTACAATATTGAAATGTTTTCAATTTTTCATAATATTGGTCACAAACCTACTTAATCAAGAGAGAACAATTATCATAAATGTGAGCATATAATATTTTAAGCATCTCATTACTTCATATTCTTAAACTATTTTATTTCTCTAATCTATCATTCATTATTAAGAGAAATTCAAGAAATATATAAATTTACTCCGACTGACTTTAAGGTACATATATACTTAATCAAAATACATAATGTATTCTTAAAATACCATTAATGGAAAACTGACATAAGTTTATATAGTGATTTCTCAAATTCTACAGTTCTTTTCTTAAACTCTCATAAGTTTTCATACTAAATATAACTCTTACTCAAAAGGAGCTACTAAAGCTATAAAATTTAATATTCTGAGATATAGGTGAAAATATTTATTTACGCTCCTTTGTCTATTCGTAATGAAAGCTTTGACCATAAGTCTAGCTTTATATCGTTGATTATCAAAATTGAAGATTTTCTTATTCCTCTGTCAAATTCGCATTCTTGTGATAAATCTCACAATGAGTCAAAATAGCAAACTCATTTAAGAGTTTCTTAAAACTATTCATATCCACCAACCAACAATTACTTTGGATGTTTAAGGATTGATTTGAGTATCTTAACTTCTTTTATAACCATATTAGGTGGTTTGATACTCCCACTAATTTCACCATTATTTAAAGAATTTGACATTTAATATTTTCTATTTCGAAAGTAATTATTGTCCCCTCGTTCGAGTGTAGACATAATTATAAATTCCAATTATTGTAGTGGATTATAAATCCATGCATGTACTAGACATTCCCAATCATGCGGGCATGTCAAATTGAGTAAGTAAAGTTGAATTTATATAATACACTTTTAACCATATACATTCATTTTTGTGTGAATAAACCTTGTGGAGATATCGACTTGTTGCGTTTGATTTGTTGTTTTATAACGACATGATCTATGTAGGTCCACTATCCAAGGGCTATAATCTCCCACTTGGGCAACATAGATCGTTCTAAAATTGTAAAGCCTTACGAGCTCAAACGCATGTGTTAAGACTCATAAGTGACAATCCATAGACAATCTAATATATTAAATCATCAAAGTAAGTCTAGATTTAAAAGAGCCACAATATCGAAAAGCTACTTTGAAGTTCAATATTATGATATAGGATCATAATCATTTTTCTTGTAAAAGTTTCATAAAAATAATTGTACAAATGAGAATACTATAATTAAGAAAAATATATTCTCATATAAACGTAAAGATGTTTTATATACTCGAGAAAAAAATATTCTCATACAAAAAATATTATCGTATAAAATATATTCTCATACAGACCACAAATGAGAATACCATAATTAAGAAAAATATATTCTCATATAAACGTAAAGATGTTTTATATACTTGAGAAAAATATTTTGAAAGGTCACTGAGGGGTTTTGAAATTATTCCAAAATAACATAAGAAAAAGAATTCAAGAATTTATCGTTTGTTTTATGGTTTGTCTTATAAGTATCCTCATATCGATTTAGAACTATGTTTCTTAGCACTCTAGTTGTTTGAAAATTTTATTTCATTCATATTGAATGATATATTATAATTCACATAATAAAGCTTAAAGTATGTATGTTATATAATGGGTACTCATTTTAATCTCTAACATTATGAAATTTTGCATAAACTTTATGCTTAATCTGTTTAATAATTATTCATGGTTTTAAAAGAGTTTCTCGCACTAATTCATTAAAAGTGGGATCATCAAGTAAAACTGAATTATAACGATTTGGCAATTTTAAGTGAAACGAAGCTTCTTTATTTCATTCTAAGAAATCAGTCTCAAGAGCATTAAAGGGGGAAAACATGCAGTTTTAGAGAAATAAAGTAATATAAAATTAATGAAATAAATAGCTCACTACATTAATGCTATGAGTTGACAACACGTACATTAATAACATTTTATAAATGTCGACATTCTTTCATAGTAACTTTGAATATTTATATATATGACTTTATTGGGTACCATATTATGTAATTTAGATGAATATGCTATCTAGGATAACTTTTCACCACCTAATTGCATAATCTCTTAATATTTATTTTATTTACTCCAAATAAATTTCCTTTGGGAAATTATCTTGCTTGACGAAATAAATCAAATATACCCCATTAATGTCTTCACATATATAAGCATAATAAGTTATTATTATAACTTTTCTCTTTAAATTTAATATTCTTAAGCATTCTTGTTGGGTAACTTTGGTGGCTACCAAACTATCCATTATATGAATATTAAATTATTTTATGGATTGTATAATAATGTCCACAATCACTAATGTTTTCAACAGATTATAAATCAAGAAAGGTTATGCTCCTTTTGGAGCAACTGAAACCAACCTTTAAACTTATTTTCTTTAATATTAATTTCACCATTGTAATCAAACTCTTTGGAGCAACTAAATCACAATGGCGTAATCATAATAAAATCATTCATAATCCGAACACTCAAAATCATATTTGGACTCTTTGAAACAACCAAAACATAGTATTTGAATGCTAACACAAAATTCAACATTTATAATTTATTAGATTAGACCACTTTTGTCACACCCCAAACCCAATATCCATACTAATCATTTGTTGTTAGAATAATTGGATCATAATCTCGAGCCCATTAGAAATTTAATTCATTTATCAATATTTTTCTGCATAATGAACATAATATTGTTCTTGTGCCATAATGAAGTCAACATCATAGTCATAATTAGAGATTATACAATACTACGATTAACTATGATCAACTCAATCCATACTAAATCAATATATACAATGTGTGAGTATATCAAAATCTTCAGTGTGACAACGATAAAATCTCCATACTTAAACCCCAGCTCTTCTAACGGTGCAACTCTCAAAGTTACCGGGCATATATTATCCTAGCTGGCAGCGTACAAACCTGAAATTGTTAAAATATAAACCATAAGCATTAAGCTTAGTGAGGTACTCCTTCCCTGCAATGGAATAACAATTCTATGTCGAATATGTGAATATAAAATCCGAACAATCCTGCCCATTGGCAATAACAAATCATGGATCATAAGATCCAAATAATTCTGCCCGTTGGCAATAACAAATCCTGGATCATAAGATCCAAATAATTCTGCCCACTGGCAATAACAAATCCTGGATATTTGAATATCCAAACAAATCCTGAATACCGAAGTATTCAAACAAATCCTGGATCATGAGATCCAAACAAATCCTGAATACCGAAATATTCAAACAAATCCTGCTCTTAGAGCTATATTCATATTTATATATGAAACAAATCATAAGTACACTAACCTTGACAGTTTAACTGGCTTTTCCCTTGCCTTTATCCGGTACTTGTTCAATCAGCTCTTCTTCCCTTCCTATCATTCTTACAATATTACTATCATCATAAGAATATTAATAGTCCAAAGAATAACTTCAATCATAACTCAATTCATAAGCATCATATTATTCAATTCAAATCATTCATTATAAATGAAGTCCCATCTAGACTCAGGTTCTGATATCTAACATATTCAAATTATATCCCAAATCTTCTTTAATTCTTCTTGGTAATCCAATCCTTATCATATCATGTTCCCAACACAAAAGACGGAACATCATTCTGAGTTTTCTAGAGCAAGATATGCCTACTTCTTTTCCACATAGTAAATCTGCCCTATAGGCTCTTTTATCGTTCATTCAATTTCCAGGAATTTTCATAATTTTTCTACATCTTAAATTTATATGATATTTTACTCAACATTAGTAAACATATTGAACAATACAGAATTAAAATTTCATAATTTTTAAGGTTCGTTTGCTATGTCAAGAAAAACATCAAACACATGGCAGGCATACTTTCACCCTTAGGGAAGATTTCATACCCGAACTTCAAACTCTCACCAAAGACACATTTATTGGTATTTTAACATGATTTTAGGATATGTAATACACATATGAGTACAGGTTAATCTCCAATTGGAATCAATCAATTCCAGTAAGTATAGAGAAATATATGGAAGTTTGAATAAACAAGGTTCCTAAACAAAATAATCTCAAGGGTTTACACATTCAAGTTTACTTAAACTTGCATCTATCCATAAGTACATATCAAGACATGGAATTTCAGTAAAAAATTATTATTTCAATCATTTAAATAAGTAATACAAAGAAATAAACAAGATTTATTGATGGAAATACCTTAGGGGCTTTTACGTAATTTCTACGGATTTTTCTCCAATTTTCTCCTCACTTTTTCTTCCTAACTTCCTAATTCTCTTTCTTTAAGCTTAAAATCTCTCATGGATGAATTTGGATGAATAAGGAGATAGTTATAAGGGTTTGAAGTCGGCCAAAGCCAACCTCCACCTCCAACCAATCAATTTAAGACATTTATTGGGCATAAAGGACAAATTTCCACTTAAATGAATGGACAGATTTGCCATTCGTTAGTAATTTCGGTATAACTTCTTACTCGGACCTCCGTTTCACACACCGTTTGTTGTGTCATAACCCTAACTCACCTGTACACAAATATCTAGCTTTCACCCCAAGTCAATTATTATTTTATAAAGGTCAAACTAGCCTTAAAACATGAGCATTCCTACCGAAAACTTGAAAATCTCACATTCGTAACTAATTCATTTTTCATGCTTTATGAAGCTAGGATTAGACTAAATATAATGACTTAACATTATATATACTAATAACATATTATCCATAACACATAGTCTAATCATGATTTAAACATAATTTATCATAATTATATTCGGGTTGTCACAACTTTGGTGGAATCGTAACCTAATCGTGATTTAAATACTGAGATGAAAATCTTAAGGCATGCCTAAATATAGCATTGCATGTTATCATAAATTCAATTCAACATTTACAGTTTATTAGACTAGATCACTTTGGTGGAATCATAATCTAATCGTGATATAAATACTAAGAAGAAAACTTTAGGGCATGCTTCTAATATTGCTTTACTCATATTGGGCATAATAAACGTATACACATTAATCTAATATTTACAATTTTTAACACCGAATAAAACTTTACATAAATATTAGTTTCAAGAAAATATTTAAATCCTTCGAGGTTAAGTTGATGTGAAAAAAAAATTACTCATTAATGTTCATTTGATAATCGAAATTATCCTTTGGTACAATGAACAAGCTACATCATCATTGAATCAACAATCTAACATTCGTCATTATATTTGGACTCACTGGCAACAAAATTTATACATAGTAATTTAATATTTATAATTATAGATTAGGGCACTTTAATGGACACCTAATCAAATAAATTATAAATATTAATTTCAAAACCTTAACCATAACTATAATAGTCATAATAATATTTGGTATATACCGAAAATATTATGACGACCAAATAAGATAGGACAACTGATGTATTTATTAAAGCATCAAAATGGAGAAATCCATAATTTTCAATAATGAAAAATTTGAGTAGCCACTATAAGAAAACTCTTATGAAATAATCTCCCCAATAAGCGAAATTAAAAAAAAAAATTAGAGAAAGAAATAGTTGTCAACTTTATTACCAAATACAACAAATTTAAGGTTTTGAGAGCTTAAAAGTGCTTAAATAGTCAAAACAATGTTCATCACTAAAAAAATAGTGATTTTTAATCATTAAATCCTTTCGGATTGACATAAAAAATTCATTAATACCCGGTAAGTCGATAATTTTAATCTCAATTATTGCTTATTAGAGGCATAAGAAAACAGTTACTGAAAATGTCTCAAAATATTCAGATTTATAGTTTTATAAAATAAGCATATTTAAAGACATAATGAAAATTGTGGTGAAAGGAAATCACAATAAGGGAACCAAAACCAATTCTAATTTGGCCATAAAAATTTGGTACCCAAAATCTTATCTTATGAAATTTTCTTTTATGTTATTATACAGATATACCAATTAATTCAGTTGGTTGCATTTAGAGATATCCTAAATTGATTTATCATTAATTACGCTTAAATATCTAGTTCATATATTGTGCAAAAAATTTATTTTCATGGAACAAACATGCACACACATATTACGTAATGTATATAAAAAATAATACCCCTAATTGATAATCAACGGTCCAAATATAGATGCATGCACAATAATCTAATATTTATGACTATAAATTACGACATTTTCTTCTTAATTTAACTTCATATAAATATTAGTGTCAAAACATTAATGCATAATTATATTAGGACATTTCGACAATCCAATATAGATTATACACAATAATCCAATTTATCGAAACTATTATTGTCAAACCCTAATCATACATCTAATAATTAAAAACATTATATTGAACATTTTGGTCAATACCAACTAATACATAACATGAATATTAGAGTAATCATTTAATGAGAAAAATTATATGTAGTGATTTATATCATAAAATATGGAAAATAATTTATTTTTCAAAAGATGAATTTTTTTGAATTATCACTACAATAACATAATAATCTCTTCAAGATCACTCTTCAATTCGCGGAATCGTAAAATCTATTTTTAAGCGAGAGTTATTAGCGTTGACATTATTACCAAAAAATGGCAAAAACGCGTTTTTAGGGGTTTAAACGACATCAAATCGTCGAGATAGGGTGGTGCCCATTGTAATACAATGGGTTTTGTTTATTTCGACGTTTCCAAGTTATCATGTGAATTTCATAATATTCTGAGTAAAGATACAAAATTTGCTGCCAAAAAAAAAAATTTAGTAGTTCATAAGTTTTTTTTATTTGTTTTTTTTACCCGGATTCTTCTATAGGCAAAAACTCTTAATGGATAATCACAATGAATATCCAATTCGATATGTTATTTGCTCATTAATAATACAAATGTTATGTATTATACATTTAACGTTTGGATCTTAGATCAACATGATTATCACATATAATTATCATGAGGAATACAAAATGATATTCTAATGACATACCTCCATCATGTTACAAATGGAAAGATTGACGGAGCAGTTGACCTTAGACATATTCGATCGGACTGAATTTTGGACCAAGACTTCTTCTTGTATACGACAAGAACATACTCCAATTTCAGCACGTTTCAACGGTTGAATCTTATTCTATAGCCAAAATAGTATTCCAAAATAAACACAAATTTGGCTCTTTGGATTTCTCTCTCTTATCCTATAATTACATTATGTTGTCTTTTCATGTGTCTGAATGATGGAAATCAGTCACTTGTTTAAAGGCAGGGACAAGACCCAGATATTCAACAGTCGCTTAGTCTTAACCGTCCATCAAGGTAGATAACGAAGAGTCATTTTGACTCTTGATATTTGGAGTACCCTTTTATTAACCAAAGTGACTCTTGATATTAATCTAATTATGAATCAAATTATGTAGAATTATTCTTTAAAATAATTTTAACAATGCAATTGTGTGTGTGGTATCAGAGATGATGGTGTGAAGGTGGACACATTAACACCCAGTCAACCACTCCATCACGTGTCCTAACGGAGAGTTGATGAATGATTAATATTGTTCAAATTCAAAACCTTAAGGTTGAAATTGTCAAAATGGAAAGCGTGAGTCTAAAACTCAAAATTGCATCAAACAGCAGGGTTAAATTTGCAATTAATCCTAAATTAAAAACTTGAAACTCTCGAATATAAAACCAAGAAAATATAATAATAACAATTTGGTAAGATTTTAACTTCTAAACAATATAATTGAAAGAGTGCTGCTAGTTGGCACTCCTTTTGCTTTTTTTTTTTTATTGAGAAGATATGGGATAGTTTTTAATAAGGTTATTCGATATTTTTTTATTTAAAAAAAACTGTTTTAATAGAAAATAATATTTTTCATAAATTTGAAAAAATATATTGTTAAAAACACTATTTTAATATAATTTTTTTTTTGAAAAAAACTGTTTAAAAAATAAAAGTTAATTTAATATAAATAATTTTTTTTTAACATTTTAAACAGTTTTAAAAGGTGACGCTGGCGCGGACCTTTAAAAATAAGAGAATATTGGGTAAACGGTTGTTTGAGGGACTAAATACGTTAAAAATAAGGGGCGTCGCTAGTGCGAACCTTTAAAAATAAGAGAATATTGGGTAAATGGGTGTTTGAAGGATTAAATGAGGAATTAAAAAAAATTAAGTTTAAAAATAATGGGTGTCGCTGGAGCGGATTTTTAAAAATAAGAGAATGTTGGGTAAATGGGTGTTTGTGGGACTAAATGAGTTAAAAATATTTAAAAAAAATTAAGTTTAAAAATAAGGGGTGCCGCTAGCGCGGACTTTTAAAAATAAGATAATATTGAGTAAATGGGTATTTGAGGGACTAAATGAGTTAAAAATAATTTTTAAAAACAATCTTATTAGAATATTTTTTTTCACAAAAAACATATTTTTATTGAAAATACAGATTTTTAGTTTTTATTGAAACATTTATAAACATTTTACCTTTTATAAACATTTTTTTAAAAATAGTTAAGAAGTTGTTTTTTAAAAGAGTCGATAAGTTTTTTTTAAACAGTTAATTTTTTTATAATCTTAAAACAATTATAAAAAGTAAAAACAATTTTTTTTAAAAATACGTTTCTTATTAAAAATATTTTTCTAAAACAAGTTTTTATTTTTAATTTTTATTAAATATATATTTTTTTGTTTGGAGCAAAAAAAGTGACCCTTGTTAGTATGGATTTTAGATTTTATTTTATATCCAGCTAGTGTTCCTCTCTTAGTTTTATAAGCTAAAACTGTTTTTTTTAGGCAAAAGTGTTGTCCAATCCAATCCAGCAAAGGGGTACTGAATATGTACTTGGGGCCGGGTAGCGCATCATTATTCTAATTGAAATGTTAACATGCCACATCATATTGGAAAGATATTTGAAAATGTATAACAAAAAACTAATGAGATAAATACAAATAATGATATTAAATAAAAAACAGCTTGTGTAAAATATGTAGAACAATTAACCCATGCACAATTTTTTTAGTAAGAAGTCCAAACCGTTCTTTCGTCGAAGGATTCACCCTTTTGTGCATAAACATGAAAGTGAAATCTCTTCCAAAATAAGTTCGTTTGGGATGAAAGTTATATATTTGAAAAGCTCTCGATGAGATTTTAAGGATAAATTTTCAATAGAGTCAATTTGTATGTATTGGCTTAGTTCTAGACAAAATAGTTTGAGTCATAGGTTAGGACTTGAGTTAGTGATCTTTCAAGCCTATGACATGTTTGTTAAAGATATTGCGGCCAAGATATAGAGAACACATCATCATGCCGTGTTTCGTGTCATTAACGTTATAAGGATCTCTCAGGTATGAATGCATATTTATGTTGAGCCTTGAATATTTTATTTTTGGGTGTTAGGATTATTTTAAAATGTAATATACATTTTCACGGGGTCGTTAGTACGACTTTTCATATATCGTTCAAACGAAGTTCCTATCTCGCTCGAATGAGATATCAAACAAGGTTAAATTTCAAAAGCTTTGCCCTCTCTGAAATCTCGTTAGATAACTTCCTTGAAGGTCGTTCCAATGAGATTGGCACCCTCATTCGAACGAACTACAAACAAGGTACATCGAACATTTTTCAAACTCGTTCGATAACTCGTTAGTTCCCAGTCCAAACAAGAAAGAATACATCGTTCAAATGAGATTTCATGTCGTTTGAATGACCGACGCGTTTTTAAAAAAATAATAGTTTTTTCCCATTACTGCCACTACCCCATGTTCTTAGAATTTCCACTTTTTTAAGGAGTGCGGGGCAACAACTATAGGAGAGACTTTTTCCATGTTTTTGAGGGCTAAAACTCTTCCAAAAAGTTCTCCAAGTTTTTTTAATCATTAATGGCTAATTTTTTCATAAACTAACCCTAGTTTACGTCCAACTAGTTTAAGATCCAACATTGATCCAATATATACCTTGAGATCATGTTTTTGGCACCATTATATATTCTCTACACCTTGTTGAGAATTATTTCTTATGGTGGATTCCGTACCTGTTAGTTTACATACGGCGGACTCTGCATGCATGACAGTTATTGAGTCGTATCGGTAGATTCCAGGGCGTGTGTGAACTCACACGTTGTGTAACTATGCGGGTGGACTCCTGCGTGACACTGAGCAGGGGTTGAAGGAATGAATAACGTCAAGGCTTGTGAGGGCATCGAGTCCGTATTATAAGTTTTCTGTCGTTTCCTTTTATAATTTCGTACCTAATGAATTTTGTGTGGTTGGACCGTCCAAAGTCTTTCCCATTTGAGTTTTCCTCATACATCGGACATTGTGGTTGATTTATTTTATCTTGCAATACTCACCTAAATGCATGCTTAGATTTAAGATAACATCGGTTTAATCACAACTTATTTAATATTGGTGCAATGTTTAACTTTAAGGGTCCGTTTGATACAAAAGTGGGCAAATGAAGAGCATGGCAAATTTTTCCATAATAAAATTTGTCATGGCAAAATTTGTGAGGGCAAATCTTATAATTTGCCACATAAGGTTGTTTGATAGGATTAGTTTTCTAGGTGACAAAAATGAGTTGTTTGATAGCATTGATGGAAAATAAAAACAAAAAACAGTTTAGAACAAAAAAAAAACAGTTTTTAATAAAATTAAAAGCTTTAACAAAAAAAACAATTTTTTAAGAAAAAATTAACAAAAACAAAAATGTTTTAACAAAAAAACAGTTTAAACAGAAAAAAAAAACAGTTTTAATGGGAAAAAAACTTTTATTTAGAAAAACAGTTTTTAACAATAAAAACACTTGGAACAAAAAAAAACAGTTTAGAACGATTTTATTTTTAAAGAAAAACAGTTGTAAAAAAAAACAGTTTTTAACAAAATAAAAACAGTTTTTAACAATAAAAAAAAACAGTTTCAACGAAAAAAACTGTTTTTAGCAAAATAAACACAATTTTAACAAACAAACAAACAATTTAAAAAAAAAACGATTTTAACAAAATATAAACTTTTTTTTAACGGAAAAACAGTTTTTAAAACAGAAAAAATAATTTTTACGGAAAAAAACGTTTCTTTTAAAAAAAAAAATTTAACAAACAAAAAATAGTTTTTTAATATTTTTAAAAAGGATGGCAAATTTGTGGAGAAATTTTGCTTTGCTATATAGGTAAGCAAATTTTGCCAACAAAAGTGGGAAAATGATGGCAAATTTGTATGTGAGCATGGGTATCCATGAAAATTTTTCCATGGCAAATAATGGTCATCAAACACACAAAATAGTGGGCAAATTTGTGATTTGCCACCATTTGCCACATTTGCCATGGAAAATGTGGTCTATCAAACGGACCCTAAGTTAATTTGGTTAAGTTTATTATGTAAATTTTGTTTTAAGAAAAAGTTAATTTTGAATTTTTTTTTATATAAAGATTGGTTTGTGTGTATTTGAACCATACAATCCAATATCATTCAATATTTTCCCCTTCAAATATGTATAAGAGCGGGTAGATTAATCTATCGTGTTAGATCTTGTTTATGATTGAATATGGAAAGCCAGTCATTTTCGAGGTTTCCAGTTTTTGATGGTTCTAACTACGCGTACTGAAAAATGCGTATAAAAATAACACTTAAGTCGTTAAATGAGCAAGTATGGTAAGCGTTTGTTAGAGGGTTTCCCACTCACGATATTATTTGGTGAAGTTTGTGTTCCTAAACCCGTAGAAAGATGGAGTGAGAATGGGCATAAGTTATGTAATTATAATCCACATGGTTTGAATGCGCTGTGTTGTGCAGTCACGTCGAAGGAGTTCTGCCATATTATGACACGTGAAACGTCAAAAGAATATTGAGACATACTCCAACTCACCTATAAAGGTACTAATAATGTTAAGGTTTCTGTAAGGACACAAATTTCCAATTGAGTCCATATATAGTTTTGGCTCAATTCCGGACAAAAACATTTTTTCATAGGATAGTATTCAATTGTAATATTCTCAAGCCTATGAAGTGTATGTTGAAGACGTAGCGGCAAAGAATTTAAAGCTTCATCAAAATGCCGGTTTGAGTGCCTCGTTTCTACGTCATCAACTAAGGTTCCATGCTCCCAAGGTATGAATGTAATAATATTTATATAGGAGCTTGGAACAATATGTATTGGGTGTTAGGTGTAATAAAAGCTGCATTTCATTTTCAGAAAGAATCAAATAGAACTTTATAAAATAAGTATATAAAAATTTATAAAAGTTTCTGGGCCAAATTCGAATTTTTCAATCTTTCTGGTCATTCGTTAGAAATGTCGTTCGAACGAGTTTTTTCGTTCGAACCAGATTTCGTTTGAACGAGTTTTGTCGTTCGAACCAGTTTCGTTCGAACGAGTTTTGCCAACGACCCTAACTGGTCAGTCGTTCGATATGTCGTTCGAACGAATGTTCATTCTAACGAGGTATCTAACGAACTTCTAACGAGCCCAGGCTGGTCGCTCGTTAGAAGTCTCGTTCGAACGAGAATCAAGTTCGTTCGAACGAGATTCCAGCGGGAACAGTTATTTGGCAGTTTTTCCCCACTCCTCCACTTGGTTTTCAACCAACTTTTTCATACATTATTATGTGCGGGAAACACATTTTCCAAGACAACTTTTCCATCCTAATACATCTCCTAGAGAGAGTTTGAGAGATCATTTTAAAAAGGAAAATGTTCATGTTTGAGTGTTCTTCAACTTAAAGAAAAATCTTAAAACACTTAGTTTACACCCATTGTTGTTTATTCCAAGTTCTATATATACATATCTTTGCTTGGAGTTTTTGGCACCGGTTTTCTCTACCGAATTCAAGAGACGTTTCGGGTTTGCTTCTACACCCCATCACAAAGAAGACTTTTGTTGAGATTCTACCCACACGGAGAAAGACTCCATGCTTGGGTGACGGTGACCATATAAAGTCCCATCGGTGGATTCCGAGACCGCGGTGGTGTTCCGAGGTTGTCCGCTAGGAAGAGGTTTCTACGAGAAGGAGCGTCGAGGCTTGAGAGGGATCGAGTCAGTCGTTGTAAGTCTACCTGTCTTGTAATTGTAATTCCATATCTAGTGGACTTGTGGCTAGGGCCGTCCGAGGTTGTTTCCCGTCTTGGGTTTTTCCTCGTACATCTCGGCGTAGTGTGACATTGTTTATTTTATCTTGCATCATAATTTAGAACGCATGCTTAGAATTAATTCAAGATAAAATTTGGTTTTATTATCACACTCATTTAATTTGGGACTAAATTAAATATTGGGTAAATTTGGTTTATTCAAGTCATTTGCTAAAACTGGTTTCGCCTAACTTTGGATAATTGAAAATTATGACTTAGGCTAATTCTAGGACTTGAATTATGTTTTAATTTGTTTTGAGAAATTAAAACTTGTTGTTATTTTTGAAAGTTGAACCATCACCTGTTTTACAACGCTTCCGCATCATCTATATTGTTTTTTACATTAACAAGGAAATTAAATATTTTTAATCGAGTGAATTATTCAAAACCCGGGGATTCCACTTCTTCAAATTGGTATCAGAGCCAAAAATGATAAATTATTTCGTTAAGATCTTTTTAATTTTTGGCTAAAATGGATTTTTCCCCATTTTCAAAATTTCCTATTTTTGATGGTTCTAACTACGCGTATTGGAAAGCGCGAATGAAATCGGCACTTAAATCTATCGATGAACGTGTTTGGATGTCTGTTGTTACCGGGTACTCCCCACCAACTCATCTAATTGAAAATGAACGTGTTCCCAAACCCATCGATAGATGGACCGAAAATGAGTTTAAGCTTGCAAATTTTAATTCCCGTGGTTTAAATGCCTTGTTTAGCGCTGTCGCACCGGATGAATTCCGATGTATTATGACGTGTGAAACCGCTAAAGAAGCTTGGGATATTTTACAATTAACTCATGAAGGAACTAGTGTCGTTAAAGCTTCAAAACTCCAAAACCTCACCACTCAATTTGAAACTATCAAAATGGATGAACAAGAAACTTTTGATAAATTTTATGCTAGACTTTCTGATATTGTTAATTCATCCTTTAACTTGGGAGAGAAAATACTTGACGATCGTGTTGTAAAGAAAATTTTAAGGTCCCTACCCGATAGATTTATTCCAAAGGTGACCGTTTTAAATTCTTTACCCACTTTAGCCTCTACGAAATTAGAAGAGCTTGTAGGTGATTTACAAACCTATGAACTGGATATGTTTCCCTCTAAAACTGAAAAGAAAATTGAAAAGGGTGTTGCTTTAAAAGCTTGAAAAGAGGTCAAACAAGTAGTAGAGAGCGATAGTGATAGTGACTCGGAAGATATGGCTTTGTTTGCTCGTAAATTTAGAAAATTTCTTAAATTTAACAAAGATAAATATAAAAATGATTTCAAGAAATTTGACACTTCTAAACATGATAAAAGCGAGAAGGTTTCTAAAGCCGAGAAGATCCCTAAACCTAGTAATGAAAATATTGATAGGGACGAGTCTAATAAATGTTTTGGTTGTGAAGGTTATGGCCATAGGGCTTATGAGTGCCCCACTAAACTAAGGAAAGATGGTAAGTGACCTATTTCATATAATACAACCCTTAGTGATAGTGATAAGGAAGAAAAGCCCGATTCCCCCACTAAGAAAAATTTTGTGGCTTTTATGGCTAGTCATGTGAGTGATAATGAGAACTCATCGATTGATGACACGATTGCACATGCCACTTCCAAGGTCATTGTTCATGATTCCCTTGTTTTTAATGACAGTGAGAGTGAAGAAGAAAGTGAGAGTGAAAATGAAGAAGAGGTTGATGTGAGTGAACTTCAAAATGCTTTTCATGAATTATATAAAGAATCTATTAATTTGAAAAGAACTAATTTGAAGTTAGAAGCTTGTTTAAGAAAGAGTGTCAAGGTCGTTGATGATAGTGCCTTAATAGAAGACCTTAGGACACGTGAGAGGACTCTTCGAGAGAAGCTAGAATACGTAGAAGGCGAGAGAGATAGCCTTAGGGGTTTAATGGAATCCTTGAAAAAGGAGCTTCTTATTTTTGAAGAGCGTAATGGTTTACTAGAATCTAACATTGCTGAATTGGAAAATAAATTAAAAGATTCTAGTAATGTCAAATTTGATTTGGAATGTCGTTAAGAAAAACTAGATAAAATGTTAGGAACGGTCCAAATTAAAAATGACACTTGTGGTTTAGGCTTCAATCCTTGTAATGAATTTACTCATAATGCCCAAACCAATGTTTTAGGAGAATCAACTAGGAATACATTTAAAGATCACTCCTTAAGTAAATCTTTTCGACATGTTCTCACTTGTACACATTGTGGTCGACAAGGTCATCTTAGGAAATTTTGTTTAAATCTTAAACGAATTCCTAGAAAACCCCATAGTAAAGTAACCACGGTAGTTAACGTTCCTACACCCCAAGATAGTAATTCTTCATTAATTTGGGTTAGGAAATCCGACTTGGTTGCCTTACAAAATAGGGATTTTGATTCTCATTTACTTACACATGCCTCCTCCCTTGCTAAATCTAAAGGATAAATGTGTTAGTGTTTCCATACTTTAGCGTTTGTACTTCATGCCATATTCATATGCTAAATGCATGCTTGTTTAGTCATTTTCTAGTCATTGCTTTATTTCATATCACATGCTAGAAATTATGACTTGTTTATCTTTTTGTATTATTTTTTGTGTTTGATTTAACTGCAAAATATAAAAAGATTTTTTGTTTATCATTTGTGTTTTATTTATTTCATTTATGCTTAATGAAAAATACAAATGATTTTTGTTTGTCCTTTTGAGTAAATATTTATTCTTGGATTAAAAATGTTAAAAACTCAAAAAGATTTTATTTTGTGTGTATTTTTGTTTGACACACTTTATGTGGCATATATTTGTGTTTGAATCCTATCGTTTACGCTCCCATGTGGCTAGAACTTTTGGTGTAGATTTTCAATCCTTAAAATGTTCTTTACCATGTTTTATATGGAGTAGTTGGATTTTGTATTGTTTAAATGGATTCTATTTCTATATGCCTCCTTTCACACATGCACGAGCTCTTTTGAAATTTTAATGTCACATGTTATATTTGAGCTTTTTGAGGTGTTCTCCTATCAATCTAGTCATCTACATATCCATGACCTAGGAGGACTAGTGCATGTCAAAATCCGTTGCATGTGAGATTTGTGCGAAAAATGAAAACATGATAAATTAATATATGCACGGGGAAGGGCTCCGAAAGGATGAATTAAATCCTTTACGATAGTAAGCCACCGTTGATTGAATCTAAAAGAAATACGTGATCCAAAGGCCTAAAAACAGAATATTTGGCACTTAAAATACATCAATTGCCAAGGCCTATGTTTGTTTGATATATTCATTCAAAAAGAATGTATATGCTCATTGAGGGAGAATTTGATGGTATATCAACGGTTTGCACAATGTCCGTTTATCCTAGTTGTCTTTAATGTCATGACTCTATTTGGTTTGTAGAATCATCATCATGCTAGGCTTGTATGCATTGTGTATGTTTGTTCATTGAGTTCAATCTTTATATTGTCACATGAGGTTATATTTAACTGTGATGAAGTTTGCAATCAAATGAGAACTCCGTGAACGTTTCTTAAGTGTTTGGGTCTAAATTTAATAGTTTCTAGTTCACACCCCTACACTTCCATTTCCATATGACACATTTTTGCCATACGAGTGTGCAAACTTATTGTATGTTGTGTCATGTGTGTGTTTATATCTATCTATATATGCACGTACTTATTGGTATATTTATAGTATATATATATATGATATTTGTTTGTCTTTGCCTTGCTTTTATTGCCCATATGCTGTCATGTCTTTTATTTAAGCTTCCACATGCTGTTTATTAGTTCTTTATCCTTTGCCTATTCCCGAACAAAAAGGGGGAGAATGATGATAGGGGTAGAAATGGTATCTAATCCTATTATTATTGTATCTTAGTTTGGGGAGATTTATCTTAGGGGGAGACATCTTTCTAAGTAGGTCTTGTGTTTGATAAAGGGGAGAATTAATTTAGGGGGAGTAATTAATTAATTGCATTTAATATATTGATATTCCCTATGCATTTGATGAGTTTGCTTAAGTGTGCAGGAATTATACTAAAGCGGCATCTTTCTATGGCAAAGCGTTTGATCCTTGGGTTGAGTCAAGTTTGGGCGGGTTATGTTTTGAGTCTAGTAGAGCTTGATTGCCCTTTAGGATTTTTGTTTTGGTTTTTGTCCCGGAATAGCCAAAGGGGGAGATTTGTAAGGACACAAATTTCCAATTGAGTCCATATATAGTTTTGGCTCAATTCCGGACAAAAACATTTTTTCATAGGATAGTATTCAATTGTAATATTCTCAAGCCTATGAAGTGTATGTTGAAGACGTAGCGGCAAAGAATTTAAAGCTTCATCAAAATGCCGGTTTGAGTGCCTCGTTTCTACGTCATCAACTAAGGTTCCATGCTCCCAAGGTATGAATGTAATAATATTTATATAGGAGATTGGAACAATATGTATTGGGTGTTAGGTGTAATAAAAACTGCATTTCATTTTCAGAAAGAATCAAATAGAACTTTAAAAATAAGTATATAAAAATTTATAAAAGTTTCTGGGCCAAATTCGAATTTTTCAATCTTTCTGGTCGTTCGTTAGAAATGTCGTTCGAACGAGTTTTTTCATTCGAACCAGATTTCGTTCGAACGAGTTTTGTCGTTCGAACCAGTTTCGTTCGAACGAGTTTTGTCGTTCGAACCAGTTTCGTTCAAACGAGTTTTGCCAACGACCTTAACTGGTCAGTCGTTCGATATGTTGTTCGAACGAATGTTCGTTCTAACGAGGTATCTAACGAACTTCTAACGAGCCCAGGCTGGTCGCTCGTTAGAAGTCTCGTTCGAACGAGAATCAAGTTCGTTCGAACGAGATTCCAGCGGGAACAGTTATTTGGCAGTTTTTTTGCAGTTTTTCCCCACTCCTCCACTTGGTTTTCAACCAACTTTTTCATACATTATTATGTGCGGGAAACACATTTTCCAAGACAATTTTTCCATCCTAATACATCTCCTAGAGAGAGTTTGAGAGATCATTTTAAAAAGGAAAATGTTCATGTTTGAGTGTTCTTCAACTTAAAGAAAAATCTTTAAACACTTAGTTTACACCCATTGTTGTTTATTCCAAGTTCTATATATACATATCTTTGCTTGGAGTTTTTGGCACCGGTTTTCTCTACCGAATTCAAGAGACGTTTCGGGTTTGCTTCTACACCCCATCACAAAGAAGACTTTTGTTGAGATTCTACCCACACGGAGAAAGGCTCTATGCTTGGGTGACGGTGACCATATAAAGTCCCATCGGTGGATTCCGAGACCGCGGTGGTGTTCCGAGGTTGTCCGCTAGGAAGAGGTTTCTACGAGAAGGAGCGTCGAGGCTTGAGAGGGATCGAGTCAGTCGTTGTAAGTCTACCTGTCTTGTAATTGTAATTCCATATCTAGTGGACTTGTGGCTAGGGCCATCCGAGGTTGTTTCCCGTCTTGGGTTTTTCCTCGTACATCTCGGCGTAGTGTGACATTGTTTATTTTATCTTGCATCATAATTTAGAACGCATGCTTAGAATTAATTCAAGATAAAATTTGGTTTTATTATCACACTCATTTAATTTGTGACTAAATTAAATATTGGGTAAATTTGGTTTATTCAAGTCATTTGCTAAAACTGGTTTCGCCTAACTTTGGATAATTGAAAATTATGACTTAGGCTAATTCTAGGACTTGAATTATGTTTTAATTTGTTTTGAGAAATTAAAACTTGTTGTTATTTTTGAAAGTTGAACCATCACCTGTTTTACAACGCTTCCGCATCATCTATATTGTTTTTTACATTAACAAGGAAATAAATATTTTTAATCGAGTGAATTATTCAAAACCCGAGGATTCCACTTCTTCAAATTGGTATCAGAGCCAAAAATGATAAATTATTTCGTTAAGATCTTTTTAATTTTTGGCTAAAATGGATTTTTCCCCATTTTCAAAATTTCCTATTTTCGATGGTTCTAACTACGCGTATTGGAAAGCGCGAATGAAATCGGCACTTAAATCTATCGATGAACGTGTTTGGATGTCTGTTGTTACCGGGTACTCCCCACCAACTCATCTAATTGAACATGAACGTGTTCCCAAACCCATCGATAGATGGACCGAAAATGAGTTTAAGCTTGCAAATTTTAATTCCCGTGGTTTAAATGCCTTGTTTAGCGCTGTCGCACCGGATGAATTCCGACGTATTATGACGTGTGAAACCGCTAAAGAAGCTTGGGCGTTGCTTTGAAAGCCCGGAAGGAGGAAACATTTGGTTCGGATGATGAGTCTGACATCAATTTCGATGAGATGACTATGTTTGCAAAGAAGTTCATAAAACTTCTCAAGTTTCAGAAACATTCAAAAGACTTAAAGAAGTTTGAGAAAAATAAGTATAACATGGTCGATCAATTCCCTAAGAATCGTAACGATAATTTTAAGAGGGATGAGTCAGATAGATGCTTTGGTTATGGCCATAAGGCAACTGATTGTCCCACTAAATTAAGGAAGGAGGCAAAGAAACTGAAGTTGTAGCATGTCACCCCTAGTGATAGCGATCCGGAAGAGGAAACCGATTCTGCCATTGAGCGCAACTATACCGCGTTGATGGCTAGTCATGCGAACCTTGATGAAAAATCTTTCCATGAAGATAATTTTGAGCATGACACTTCCAAGGCCATTATTTGTGATTTCCATGTGAGTGATGCTGAAGAGAGTAGAGAAGAAGAGGATGGAAAAGATGAGGAGAGTGAACTCCAAGTTTCCTTCCATGAGTTGTATGTAGAATTATTGAAATTGAAATATGCAAACTTGAAGTTGGAAGCTAGGATGAAAGAACATGCCATAGTTGATGATAATGCTAAATTGATTGAGGACCTTAAGGCACGTGAGAGGACTCTTAAGGAGAATCTCGAGTATGTTGAGGGCGAGAGAGATAGCCTTTGTGGTCTGATGGAGGTTTTGAAGAAGGAGATTCTTGAGTTTGAATGGTCTAGGATTTTGCTTGAGTATATGATTATTGAGTTATAGGAGAGATTGAGAGACTCGAGTAATGTCAAATTTAATTTAGAATTTAGGTCGAAAATGTTGGATAAAATGTTAGGCACCGTTTGAATTAAAGATGACAAGTGTGGGGTTGGCTTCAATATTCCGAATTCTTCCTCTACTAAAGCTAAAATCATGCTTTTGAGAGAGTCAACCGTGTCTAGGAACATTAGAAAAGGTCAACCCAATGGTATCATTCCTCGTGTTTTCACATGCACGCATTGTCATAGGAAAGGTCACCTTAGGCATTTTTGATTTGATCTTGAAAATGATCCCAGGAAGTCTAAATCTAGAGTCATCGAGGTTCCCAAAATCCAAGAGCATCACGTTTCACCTATGTGGGTTAAGAAATCTGATTTAGAGGCTTTACATGATAGACTTTTTGATTCTCGAATGCTTGCACATGATATGTTCCATGCTAAACATAATTATTGATTGTATTTGCATGTTTATATATGCTAGCTTTTGTATTTCATGATATATGTGTTTACTAGTTGTATGTGGTTTGAGTCTTTTACATTTTGATTTTTCATTTAATGGGTCTTATTGAAAAATATAAAAAGATTTTGTTTATCTTTTGAATCATATTTGTCTTTAAATTGGTTAAAAAGTTTAAAAACTCAAAATATTTTTTTTACTTATGTGTAGTTTTATGAATTTTGTGTGGCATATGCTTGTCTTTGTGGCTAGGACTTTTCGTTATGATGTTCAATGATTAGATTGTTCTTAATCATTCTTGCATGGAGTAGTTTGACTTTGATGTTCTTAATGGATTCGTTTTGTATTTTCCTCCTCACACACATGCACAAGTTCTTTTGAACCTTAACTTCACATGTTATATTTGAGATAAGTGAGATGTTTTCCCATCAATCTTATCATCTACATATCTTTTGACCATGAGATATTGTTCATGTAAGTACCATTGCCCGTGAGTTTGTTGATTTTTTTATATGAGGGTGCACGTGAAAGGCCTATGAAAGGAGAAAATATCCTTTGCGGGAAAGCCACTGTTGGTAAGAGAGAGCCTAAAAAATTGAAAGGAAAATAAAAGAATAAATTTCCAAGACCATGTTTTTAATATTGATTATCAAAATTGTTATATTCAAAGGAATTGAGTGGAAAAATGATATATGTTTAGTTTTGAGGGTGTTAAAGTTGAAGATCAAATGGTTTGCTCTATGAATTCTAGTTATGTTTAACATGTCATAACGCTGTTTGTACTTCGAGTTTACTTTGTCTGTCACTTGAGGCTAAATCTAAGATTGATAAAGTTGTGCTGTCAAGTAGAACTCCTTGAAAATATTTAAGTGATTGGACCATAACTCTTTTGTATCTATTTCACACCCATTCACTCCGTTTACCACATGTGTATTTAGAAACATTTATGCTATAAGAGTGTAGAAAGATTATTGTGTTTAGTATATATATGTGCCTATGTATGACATCATTTTAATGCTATATTTCATATTGGTATGCTATATATTCATATTGGTATCTCTCTTTTTGCTTTTTTACACTGGTATCCTATGCTTCTCTTAGTGCATTCTAGTTGGTTTCATGTGTTACTGCATCAAAGTTGGTATCCATTGTTCTTTGTTTGGATTAGTTGTATTTATGTTGCCGAGTTAATTTGTTGTTTCTTGTTTCACTGTACATCATTGCATCATATAATTGTTTTTCATTTATGCTTATCCCTTGTTTCATTTAGGGGGATAATTGGTTTAATTGGGGAGAAATTAGTTATTTTATGCACCTTAGTCTTTGTCTATTCCTGAACAAAAATGGGAGAAATGGTATCTCATCAGTACACCAAAACACTTTTTTAGTAACAGACTATTTTTTAGATTACAAATAGTATTTTACCATTACTATTTATCACAATAAAATACCGTTAGTAATTTAATATAAGTGTTACTAATATTGATTGAATATTTTAAGATATTTTTTTTAGAAAAAATTCACCCCCAAAACTCGAAATCCCGCTCAAACACACACACGCCCAAAATCTCTCTCTCTCTCTCTCTCACACACACACACACACACACACACACACACGCCATGGGAGATTGTGTAGAACCCTTGATGTCGTGAAGAAATACAAGTCGATAACACATCTCGTTGTTCCTCCAAACAAGAGATTTTGGTATTTTCCATCATCTGTCTGTTCTGAAGTGTAGAGAACGTACACACAAACAAGTCGATAACACATCTTGTTGTTCATAAGTATACAGAATGCGCCAAACAAGTTGATAACACAAATCTGTCTGTTCGAAGGTATCTCTCTCTCATAGATTTATATAGTGGTATTGCTGGTAACCCTCAAAACGGAAGAATGTACACACATAAAAAATCCTAATTTTTGAAGTTATTTTGTTGATATTGTGCCCTAATTTTCATTTTGTGGAGTTTTTGCGTTTTAATCTTATCTACACAATCATTTTGAGGGTTCTTACAATCATTCTTACATATTGTGCCCTAATTTTCATTTTGTAGATTTTCTGTGTTATACCCTTGCTATTTATTTTGAGGGTTCTCATTTTGTAGATTTTTGTAGATGAGTGTTTTTTTAAGCAACTCATAAATATTTTTCTAACTGTGATTTTTCTTATGTATTGTCATATAACTTGCGTGTAAATCATATTGTCATGTAACTTGTCAAAGATAATCCTATTTTTTATATATTGTCATATAACTTGTGTGTAAACCATATTTTTTTGGTAGTGCAGAATGTCACAAACATTGAACAAAGAGTGGATGAATGAGAGGAATAGAATAAGTGAGGTGTACACAAATGGATTTGCGTCTTTTCTTAATTTTGCAATTGCAAACAATGACCATCAATTCTCGACCTTTCCTTGTCCATGTGTTAAGTGCCGAAATAAGAAGTGTTTCACCGCGGTAGATATCAAGGGTCATTTGATAATACCTGGTATAGATAAGATATATAGTAAGTGGATTTTACATGGTAAAACACTATCATCGAACCTAACATGTCCCATAGTAGAACCTATTGATTGTGAAGGACATGATGAAGCTGATAACAATGAGAATGAAAGGTTGCGAAACTTAGTTGACGCATGTTACGGAGTTCACGAACAACATTGTGTAGAACCCAATCAGGAAGGATTCTCTGAAAAATCGTATGTGGACAATGAGAAGTATAATCAATATAATAAATTAACGATCGAGAAATTGTACCCTTCATGTGAGGGTCCTGAGACTACTCTCTCTGCAATTATGGAATTGCATAATTTGAAAAAGCTGTTTGGTTGGTCAGGAAATAGCGTGACCTCTCTCTTGTTGGTTTTAAAGAGGTGGCTTCCAAAAGAAAACACATTACTAGAAAAATATCCGCACATGAAGGGAATGATGAAAGACCTAGGGATGAAAGCAAATTACATTCATGCTTGCGTTAACAACTGTATTTTATACTGGAAAGAGAACGAAGATTTGGAGGAATGTCCTCAGTGTGGAGAATCGAGATATGCAGTGACCTCATAGAAAGGGAAAATGTTATGTAAAGAACCGATGAAAGTGTTGAGACATTTCCCTATAATTCCAAGGCTAGTGAGATTGTATACTATACCTTGGATAACGTATGAAATGGCATAGCACCATCGGGCAACAAGTTCATAGGATTATCAACGACATCCTTATGATTCATCCCAATGGAGAATGCTAAAAAGTAGATGACTCGATTTCGTCGAGGAAGGGCGCAATGTTTGGCTTGCAATAGAAACATATGAGTTTAATCCCTATGGTATTCAGTCTAGTAGTTATAGTTGCTGGCCTGTCATGACTGCGCCTTATAATGTGGGCCCTTCTTTGTGCTTGAAGTGTGAGTTCTAAATTTTATCTTTACTGATTCCTTGGCCAAAGGCACCGGGTCAAGACATTGATGTTTTTCTTCAACCATTAGTAGATGAATTGAAGTAACTATGGGAAGGAGTTCCAACTATTGACATGCATAAAATGCAACCTTTTACGTTGAGAGCTATGTTGATGTGGGGGATTCATGATTTTTTCGCATATGGAAACTTATCTGGGTGTGTAACACATGGTTACACAGCATATCCTATTTGCGGCGATGATACTCCATCCATTCGGATAGAGCACAACATGAAGATAGTTTACACAAACTATCGCAAGTTTCTTAAAAAAGATCATATTTTTAGTAGTGGTAGAGGTTTGGGACTTAGGACACAAGAAGTTGGACATCCCCCGGTTCGACTAAACGGAGATGCACTTGTGGAGAAGTTAAGAAATATAAAGTATGTACCTGGAAAAGTCTCAAAAGTTCCCGCTTAGAAGAGAAAATATAATAATGCTAATGGGAGTGATAATGTTGAAGTTAAATAAGCTTGGTATAAAAAATCTATTTTCTTTGATTTGGAATACTTGACATATCATGAAGTTCGACATGTCCTTGATGTGATGCACATCGAAAAAAATGTTGCAGAGCATTTAATAAACACAATTCTTGATGATAATAAAACAAAGGATATTGAAAAGGGGCGATTGGATATGAAGAGTATGGGAATACACAGCGGTCAATGGCTTCCAGTTGATGGACGCACTGGAAAAACGATAAACCAACAGCACCATTTGTCTTGGATAAAGAAGGAAAAAGTATTCTGCCAAATTTTGAAGGACTTAAAGCTTCCTACTAGTTTTTCCTCTAACTTGAGAAATATAGTAAGTCTTAGTCCCCCATCTTCTCACTCTTTAAAGTTGCATGATTATTATGTCATAATTGAACATCTGCTACATGTGTTGCTCCAACATGCCTTTTCGAAACATCGAGATTTGAGAAGAGCAATCCAACAATTAAGTTTGTTCTTTAACATGTTGTGCTCTAAGTGTCTAATTCGGCATGATATCCAAAGAGCCAAATAAATTTTTGTTGAAGCATTGTGCGTGTTGGAAAAATATTTCCCACTTACGTTTTTTGATATTAGCATTCACCTCACTGCGCATCTAGAAGATGAAGCCCTGGTTTGTGGACCAATCGACGCTCATTGGATGTATCTGTTCGAAAGGTGATTTTTTTACCTTTTAATATAATAAAATATTCCCCATTTAAGTTAATAATTCTTGTTATTAATTTTTACTACCTTATACAAATAGGACGATGAAAGATTTCAAAGATATGCCCAACAATAAGCGGTATGTTGATGGTTCCATTGCAGAATCCTACGTTGTTGCTGAATTTGTTAGATATTGCATGGAGTACATGCCAAATCCATCTGATGAAAATCACAAACGCTCACGTGAAGCCTTCTTAGAAGAAGGTGGAGAGTTCTCTGATGAAGGGCCTTTGCTTGATGATAAGACTATAATGTTGGGACCCGTACAGTTTCAACAAATACGTCGATGGGTATTATTTCGACTAAATGTTGATGGACTTCAAGAGTACTATAGGTTTGAGTTCTTTAGTTTCTTTATAGTTAAGAATTAATTATCATTTTGAGTTATAACTACTTATACCAAACTACATATTGCAATGAGTATGAAGCATCACTGAAATCCATGTCTCTTGCTAAAGGGAAGGGGATTGAAATGACATAAGTGGAGAAACAAACTTTTTTTATCCATTGGTTATCCGAGAAGGTGATTATATAAATACTAATATTTTTATTAATCTTTCCATTAAGTATGATGAGAATTGAAACATTGTAGTAATTATGATTTGTTTCCATCAAACAGTTACTGAAATCAGGAGAGACGAAGACAAATAAAACATTGTGGCAATTAGTTTAAGGGCCGCAATTCAAGGATAAAACATATAAAAAGTATCGTGTAAATAGTTTCGTATTCTCGCCTAAGTATCACGACGATACTATTGTCACACAGGATAGCAGCGTTTGCTTGAAGGCATGCACACAATTTCGAGCTTGAAAAGTGATGAGAATCTCACAAATACTTGGACTATGTGGTATAGAGTTATCAAATAAATTATTGAGCTGGAATATAACTTGTTTAAGGAGGTGGAATTTTATTGTGATTGGGTGAGAATGGAGGATAAGACTAATGGTTGTAAGCTTTGTACAGACTCCAACTTAGTGATGGTAAATTTTGATAAGTTTAAGAGCGTTGATAATGAGTATGATGAGCCTGCCATTCTCGCATCCGAGGATAGTCAAGTATTCTATTCAAAAGATCTTAAAAATCCCAATTAGCGGGTTGTTCTACATTCACCGAAGAGATTGACGAGTCAAGTGGACGACTTAGAGACACCAACAATCTTCCAATCTATTTTTAAAGACCAACAACATTTGGAAAGTTTGCTCAAGCAATACGACTCCATTTAGTTGTTTTAATATTTTCTTTTGGATATTGTAACCGTTAAAAGCTGTCTTGTTTTACCAACATGACTACATTTTGTTTTACCCCTTTGTTAATATATAAATTTATTGGTGGTATGTTAACCGTTGAAAGTAGCGACTTCTGATTTTAATGATATCATCTTAAGATTTCTATATATATCTCTATCAATATGATGGTGTTGTAGTAATATGATAATTCAATACATATCAATTTATGACTGTTAGTTCTATTATTGGCATCTGTTTTTGTTTTGGCAGCACTGTATTGGGAGTCATGGCTTCAAGTGCAAGTGGTGGTTCGAAACAATAAGCGTCATCAACACCGCAATAAATATCATCCACTCTGCAGCAAGAATTAGTCGATGGAGGTTCGAAGCAACCTACCTCAAGTGAAAATAAAAGAAGCAAGATGAAATGGATAAAAACGCTAAACAATTACAATATATGACCCAAGATGGTAAAATGAGAGTCACTGCTCTAGTGGATGGGAGATTAGTCGGTCCTTGGAGTGGGAGATGGAGCACTCATGTTGGTGATCTTGTTAGATCTTATATTCGATTAGTTACGAAGATTGGAGAGTTGTGCCAAATAATTACAAAGATGATGTTTGGAATGCTTTAATGGTAGGATTTGAGTTAGATGTTGAACCGGAGGTGGCCCGCTCGCTGATAGAGAAAAGGTTTGCACAAAAGTTTAGGACACACAAAAGTAATATGAGATATTTTTTGCCAACCGAATACAATCCTGGAGTCTTACCAGAAGTTGTTGATCCCAACATATGGAGATTATTTTGTGAGAACGAAAAGAAAGCAAAAAAGAAGTCACAAAACATTCAAAATGCCAAGAATCGAACCAATTTAGAATATTCCCATACACTTGGGCGTCACACCTATGCTGATTTGCAATATGAAATGGTATGTATCATAATGTTTTTCAATTATCAACACTAATTTTGTGTATAACATGTGATATTTAAATTATAGGTTCTATCGAACCTAGAACAAGAATTAACACGAGTAGATACATGGCTTGCGGGACACGAAGACAAAACGAGGAATGTCTTAAAAAGTGCTAAGATTTACTATGTGCGTATTTACATGAAAAATAGCAGTATTTTTAGTATTATTTATTCCGTTTATTAATGAAATTTTCTCATTTTGATTTATAACTATCATTTGATAAGATAAAGTAAAGGATGCGGTGGAGAAAAGAAAGAGCGAGAGTGGAGAGGGTAGTAGCAAGAGCCAGTGCATATATAATGATGAGTTGATAGAGGTTTTTGGGAAGGAGAAAAAGGGAGGAGTTCGTGCAGTTTGTCCCCAAATTTCGAAGAAGCAGTTGATACATTTAGGGGTGGCAAAGGCCAAACTTAAACAAAGAAAGAAGGCAAATGATGATGTGGATGCATTGAAGGAAGATATCATCTCTTCCGTTAATAGAAGATTTGAGGAAAATAACACACAAATTATGGTATATATGTATTTTATATAATTTCATTTATTAAAAAGACCTATCTAGATATAATAGATATTAACTTACTCTTGTTTGATCCGTTTTTTCATTGGATGCTATACAATGTTTGGTTAATGCCTTCAATGCTCAAACGAAAAGGGTCCACCAATCACACCGATAAGTGAACATGCATCCAATACAAGTCTACAACATAGGAATCTCTATCAAAATTTGGATAATGTTTTTGCATCCGCTTCTCGTCCTGTTTGCGTGACCACACCTTCTCTTACTAATAATCCCAAAATCATCTTGCTTGATAAGTATAATGAATAATTGGCAAAGGGGTATGTCATGACAGATGCAACAAAGGATATATGTCATGGTAAGCGAGCTGAAGTCGGGGAGAGGAAAGTGATTAAGCCGGATGCTAGGTTGTTTCATGCTCCTCAAGGTGGCCAATTCATTTTTACTGACCTAGTATTGGGGGATATTTGATATGGCTTGATTGTTGGCTCAAATATGTTTAGTTTATGTTATGAATTTTGTTTGAGCTATCTATGTGTGGCCTTAGTTTGAATTATGCGTTTGTTGTGAACTTTGTTTGAGTTAATTTTATTTGGACTTAATTTTCAATATGTTTTATTGTGAACTTTGTTTGGATCTATCTATATTTGGTTTGGAATTAATTTGCACTATTTTTTTTATTGTAAAACCCCTTTTAACTCCGCCAATGCTAATATTTATTTGATCATTGCCGGTCCGAAGCTCGGATAAAGGAGGAGGGAAAGGTAAGGATATGTTTAATTTTGAGTTCTCATTCTTCATTTTGATTTTCTTTATATCACAAATGTCATTGATTTGGTTTCTTGCCAAGTAGTTACCCCTGACATATAAAAAGATTTAAATCTTCTGGAAATGATGGAAAAGATGGCGTTCTACCTGCCGATCCAGAATCTGTATATGAACAAGCTTGTGTTGCTGAAGTGTCAGGTATGGCTGCTGATCCCCCATGCTGGAATTTTGAATGATGTTGTCTTATTAGTAAAATATTATCCATTTATGATATTTTAAGAAAAAAGTTTCAGGTCTTGATGCTTTAGGTGACAATTTAAGTTGTCCACTAGAAGAACAACCCTTAATGGTTGAGAAGGAGGAAATGGTGGGTGAGAGCTCTGGAAGTGATTTTGTAATCACAGAACCAAAATCTTTTATGGAACAAACCCAAGTAATCAATGGCAATGAAGGTACAAAAATTGTAAATCCTGAAGTGGAAGTTCAAACAAGTGGTATGGATGAAATAACATCTTGTTCAGAAGATATTCAGAATGTGAAGTGTGAATCAGTTCGTGAACATACTGAAAAAGATTGTGCTGGGCCCACTGATTTGGGATCCCCATATGAACAAGGTCATGTTGCCTAAAGAGGGGAAGTTGAACGTGTGAGCATTGAGGCGGTACTGGATTGTAAATATGAAGTATCAAGAAATGATAATTTGGGTGAGAATCTAAGATCTTTAGGGAAAGATCAAAACTTGATGATTGAGAAGGTTGATGGGGGTTCTGAAAAAGGCATGGAGCTATTAAATCTCCCACGTGTGATGCTCTCGATTTAAATCACGGTAGAGGGAGGTATAATAGAGTGGGTGGAATCACAGGAGAGGGAGGTATTGAACAGGTAATTGTGGAGTCATCTGAAAATCTAGTCAAATGTTTAGTGGGTGGATGCTAGGATACTATTAAAGCTCCCGCGTGTGATGCTCTCGATGATGATATTTCCCTTTCAGCGAAAGAATACATCATAAAGGTTGATACTGTGGGTGACAACACCGTAGAAGGTTTTGTAAACAAATATCCTTCTCTAGGGGCTGAAGTTCATGAAACTTCAAATATGGGAACAAATTTAGCTACTCTTTAAGAGGAGAAAGATGAGGAATATGAGGTGCCTGCTCAAGAAAATGAAAATTCAGTAGGATCCACCAGTGCTGGTATAAATGCATAACTGAAAAGGGACGTTGAAGAACAGTATGCCGTGGGGAAGAAGGTTGATCTACATATAGAGGAAGAAACAGAAGCTAATGAACAGACTACTGAGATTGTCCGTGAAGCTCTCAAGAGGCGTAAATCTTTTGCTGTAAGTCATTAATTTCTTATGGACCAATGATGTGATGATTTTAATTCAGCTTTGGTATTCAGTTTTTTTGATGGAACTATATAGATTTAAGGCAGAAACTAGGAATTATTTGAATAAAGCTTTAGTCGCCCTGTTCGAAAATACCTAGCCCAAGCATTTCTGCATATTTTTATAGAATCTGTCCACACTTTGCAATTGATTTCTACATGATGAAGAATAATACCAGTTCTGGTAAAGTAGAGTACCTTTTCTTTGCGCACACGTACACGTTCCAAGTATTCTTCTCGATCGAATTTCCTTATAAATGTGTTGTCAATTCCAGTGCCCTGTGTCAATTGTGTATCTATAATTCGTAAACCCTCATATCAAAGTCCCCCTTAGATTATGAAGCCTAAACTGTAAAGACAATAAAAAAGTATTAGAACAAACATTAAAAGAATCTTACCTGTTCAAAAACACAATGCCCCCTACCCCCCTCTGCATGAACTACTACCGACCACACCACGCCAGCAGAGCTAAAAAAGTAAGTCCTCTACACCTGGCCCCATTGCAAAGTCCAGATCACCGCCATGTCCCTGCGATGACCTTAATGCGCTAATCCTCCTCCTAAGATCAACTGAACACAACTCTAGCAGTGGCACATTTGACTGCAGTGCTATAAAGCTTTTTATATACATTTTACTAAGAATTTGCATTTTAGAGCTACTAAATGAATTTTACTATGAATTTTACATACACAGTTGACTGCACTGCTATAAAGTAAAGACCTGAAGCAAATATGCCAAAACTAAACTATAAAGCAAATAATTTTATACTGTGTTTTCACATCATTGAGATTTAATATTTTTACATTGAAGCATATCAACATTTTACAAATTATTTTTCAATGGATTCAAATCGTTGTTATTTAAATCTAGTGAACTATTAATTTGATATCATTTGACATGATGTGGCATAGGCTCATCAAAGCTATTGTGATGTCCACAATTGCTTTATTATTATTATTATTATTCCACAATTGCTTTACTTGCTTGATATTTTTGTTTTGCAGATATTTCTGTTAGGGGGAGAAGCGTGCATAATAATCCTCACAAAAAGGATCTATTTTTCTTGATGTCTTTTTTTTGGGTAGCTTGATGTTTAAAAACTTTAATCTTGGCATAGAAGGATAAAAGGTTGCATCTATTTCTGAGGAATGCTGAATCTATTTCTGCTTTCATCTCTGGATCCTAAACATAGAAGGATAAAAGGTTGCACATATTTCTTTAGCATGTTAAGGAGCTCACCTATAAAAAACAATAGTAATATATCCAATGTCCCATTATGTTGATGAAGCTCTTTCCTTTATTGGTCAATTATGCATTCTCTGCTGCTGAACGCAAATCTTTAGCTTCGAATATTAAAGGGGATTTATGTAAAGAACATGGAAATTCAGAGTTGGATAAGCCTGGAACTGTGGATACCAGTGAAAGGACAGAGAGGACTAAGTTTTCCATCTCTATTTCAAAAGGAGAGATTGAGGAAGATTTCTTGGACATGGCGGGCAAGAATCTTCCTCTGAAGCCCAAGAAGCGGCCAAAGAGTCTGCAAAACCAAGTAAATGTATGTAAATTATCAATTGTAACGTGTATTATAAAATTGTTTTAAACTTGCTACTAATTCTCATGTAGAAATACACTGTTTTATTGATCTTTACAGAGTCTTTTTCCATCGCGGTTTACGGATGGTGGTTACTCTCTTTTATCTCATTTGATCAATTTTTGTAGTAATATGTATGCTACCGTATATACTCAACTTCAATTTTTTGATTTTATGTGCAGAGGTAATTACGAGAGCTTTTTCTGACAGCGATATGAGTTTGATCAAAGGTTTTCATTTCAAGGAGGCTTGGCTTACTTTCGTATCCAGTTTCGTTAATATTAGTAATAAAGTATTTGTTTATATTTCTTCAAACATAAATGTAGTGAAAGGTGAATACGTTGAATAAAACGAGCTTAGTTGTGCGTCTTGAAGCTTCAGAAAGCATAAGCACATTGTGAAATGAATTCTCGGCTAGATTGTAATCTATATTTGAGATTTTTAAATTACAAAAATCTATTCATTAATATTTCTCTTTTACTATGGAAGTGTATTACATGTGGCGAGAGTTTCTACGTTGCAAAGAGCTACTAATTGTGATGTTGATTTTTATTTTCCTTGTCCTACGAATCAATTTCACGGAATTGGCCAAAGGTTCTGGATTTGGGGAGGGCCCTTGATTTTTTTTTAAATATGTACTAAGATTAGTAACAAAATTTTATCGTTACTAATTTTGATCTTTCTGTTACTATCAGTATCAGAATTTTACCGTTAATAATTCTGAATTTTTCGTTACTATTAGTAACGCTACTTTAGTGTTATTAATTGTGAATTTTACCGTTACTATTAGTAACGGAATTTAAACGTTACGAATTTTGAATTTTACCGTTACTATTAGTAACAGAATTTTACCGTTACGAATTCTTATTTTTTCGTTACTATTACTAACAGAATTTACCGTTACTAATTCTAATTTTTTCGTTACTATTAGTAACAGAATTTTACCGTTACTAGCTTCGTACCCCACGCCTTTTTCTAAAAGAAAAATTGTGTTACTAATATATTTAGTAATGGTAAAATTGTGTTACTAATGGCGTGTTATGGTGTATTGCATCTTTCTAGTCCGGGAGAGATTTTTTCTTTAGGGGGGATATGTCATAACTTAGGTAGAGATTATTAGACAAAGAAGGAGAATTTATTCTTATGCATATTTATATTGCTATATTATTTTTACATTTGAGGGTGTGTTTAAGTTTGCAGGTTTGTAACGATGTGACAAAGTTTACACAAGAGCAAAGCTACTCAAAGTATGAGTAGTTCAAGTTGTACTTTCTCCTTTTTGGGGTTGGGATTGAGTCTTTTAGTTGAGCTTGGCAACCCATATGAGTTTTTGATTTGTGTTTTGTCACATAATAGCCAAAGGGGGAGATTTGTGAAGACAAATTTTCAGTAGTGTCAATTTGTATATTGATTGAATTCGGGACAAAACATTTTGAGTCATAGGTTAGGACTTGAGTTAGTGACCTTTCAAGTCTACGACATGTTTGTTGAAGACATTACTACCAAGCTATAGAGAACACATCATCAAGCCGTGTTTCGTGCCACCTTTCTTCATCAACGTTTAAAGGATCTTTCAGGTATATGAATGCATATTTATGTTGAGCCTTGGATATTTTATATTTGGGTGTTACGATTATTATAAAATATTTTTTAAATTACTTTATGTTTTTTAGAGAAAAATATACTTTTTCATGAGGTCATTTGAACGAATTTTCATATGTCATTCGAACTAAGTTCCCATCTCATTCAAACAAGGTTAATTTCCTAAAGCTTTGTGCTATATGGAATCTAGTTAGATAACTCGTTTGAATGCCATTCCAATGAGATTAGTACCCTCGTTTGAACAAACTTCAAATGAGGTACATCAAACATTTTTTAAACTCTTTTGATAGCTCATTAGTTCTCTGTTCCAACTAGAAAGGGTACATCGTTTGAATGAGGTTTCACGTCGTTTGAACAACCCAAAGAATTTTAAAAAAAATAACATTTTTTCCCACTGCTCCCATTACCCTGTAACAACCCGTACTTTTGGGGATAATTAAATTCCATAATTGGTTGTAAATTGGAAATTTTGAGAAATTTTTCGGAATATTATTTTTGGAATTTTCAAGGATTTAATGATTTTCGATGCATGTTATAACTCCTTTTGGGAATAAGTAGACGAGAAGGATTATTTTATTATACGTCACAGTGAGTAAAGCGACAGAGGACAATATTTTAATGGGAAAACCCGCATGAAGATGTGTTGGGTTAAAATAGTGAACTGCGGTCAAGTACCTCAGATGGAAATTTCGATTGAGCGGTTAGCCTTGAAATGGTCGAGATAGTCAGAATAGAGTATCCGGGGGTATTGTTTAGGCTCCGAAATTTTTTGGGATTAAAAGGAACTCGTAATTGAGTAAACGAGTCATTTTTGGGGTTTAAAGGGATAAACCCTTTTTCTCCCTATATAAGGCAAGGGAGGGGGAAAGAAAAGGAAGAAAAGAAAGAGGAGAGTAGAGGAGGAGAGAAAAGAGGAAGAAAAAGGGAGATTCTGGCCAACCTCTGCGTGATTCGACTCGGGATCGTCGGATTTTATCCACGAGACAAGTGTTTACTTGGTTTATTTACTTTTAAGCATAAATCTCATATCGTAGTTGGTAGTGCTAAACCAAAAAGATTTTTGGGATTGGTTCTCGTGAATTAAACGGTTTTTTCAGAAGGTTTACCGGATAAAACTCGAAAAATATCAAATTGGAGAAATTTAAAAATTAACCGAATTTAGTTGTTAATTCTTGATTCTAGGAGGATTAGAACTTATTTCCTTAGTGTAAATATGGTTGGGTGATGTTGTATGTTGGTAGAATAAGTAATAAAAAGCTTGGAGGTATGTTAATGGCCGAAATAGTCTCGGAGAAGATGATGAACAGTAGCCAGCGTCATTTCCGAATCGATTCGGCCTAGAGGCGAATCTATTAGGCTCTTGGTCAAAAAATGAAAATTATAGATCTTTTCGATACGGTGGCGTGGGCGCCAATCGCGTATTTTTATGATTTTTTTTGGATTTATAGTGATTTTTCTGCGAAAAGCTGTCCGAGATCGAAATTCGTTAGTCAGAAATTAAGGTTAGAATTTATTGGAGATAAATATTAGGGGTTCTCAAATAGAGTGTTAGGACCTCTAAAGGACTCGAGGAGATATGAAAACTTTGGGTTTGTAGGAATAAATCCGAGTTATGATTTAAATGGAGATTGGATCGAGTTTTGGGTATTTGGAGATTGAAATTTTTTTCCCAAACAGTGCCCCTCGAACAGGCCGAATCGATTCGGGTCTAGGCCGGATCGATTCGCTTAAGGGGATCTGTAAGGCTGCCTTGGGATGAATCGATTCAAATTTAGACCGAATTGATTCGCCATTAAGGACCTTCTTGCAGAACACTTTCCGAATCGATTCGGATTGGGGGCCGAATCGATTCGCCCACCTGAATCGATTCGCAATTGGGGCGAATCGATTCGCTTTGGTCAGATTTGCCAGTTTTCTCCCCATAAGAGTAAGGGGAGTTAAATTACAATTTGGGGTCTTATATGAGGGATCCTAGTTATGATATCGGGACTCCTAAATGATGGTTTTTAGGGTTAGTAAACCTTTAGATGAAAGAGAAGGCCATGGATTGGTGTAGGGCATAATCCGGGGAACGGACATAGTTAACGATCGGGACGAACAAAATTTGAGAGAGAGAGTTCGGCTACCATCGAGCATAGGTATTTATGCATTTGAATGTATGTGAGTTGAATACATCTTGGTGAATCCTAGGAAGTGATTTCAAGGGATTCATATCTTTCGGATTAGATGTGTGTAAATCCTTAAACGCAAATGACGTACAAGTTGATTATCAAGTGAGAGAATACCTTTGGGTTTAGTATCGTGAGTGGACGACTACTTAAACGCTATTATTAGTATGAATTGGTACATTTGGGTTTATGTACAGGTCCTTAAATAGTGATTAAGGTGTGAGTAGTATTTAAGAGAGAGAATACTTAAATATTATTATGTGATTGGCAATTATGGCCATTTATATATATTCGAGGAGCAATATATAATATATATATACTATGTGATTAAAGTATATATATATTACATGATGAAAATACATATGTATCTTCATGTGATTGGTATATGTGTATTTAGAGGCTGGTTTCCACGGGCTTTCCTTTGGTATAGGGTTGGAACAGCCAGAGTATATATTTTCTCTAGTGCGATCCAGGGAGGTTCCGTAATGTGGGTGAATCCCCTGGCTCGAGGAGCAGGGAGAGTATAGTCCCCTAGTCATTATCATCCCACGTTCGAGTGAGATGTGTGTAACTTCACTTGCATGGGGAACATGACCGCCTCCACAGTTGTGTATTTGTTTACCATGTCCGTTGATGGATTCCGGCTTGGTATCGTGGTTTAGTGAGAAAACTCGGATTTTGGATTGGCACTATGAGACCGCATCCTCGAGTTATAGCTCGTTGGGATGGTTATTGTACTTATGTGATAGTACATTACTTGTGTATGAGAACAAGATATTATATCTCTATGAAAGTAAAGAGATAAAATTAATATGAAATGAAAAAGGATTAATTCTCATTCCGGGGGATATATCCAGAAGTGTAACATGATACTTATTTAAAAGTGAGTATGAAAGTTAAAGATGAGCATGATAATGAATATAATTCTATGTGTTTATATATATAAATATATCTTTCGTGTACTGAGGGTCTAATGGATCTCGACGATCGGCCTTGCCAAGTAGTAGTGTATCGGGGGGGGGAGGGGGTTCCTTGTTTGGATTTCGCATTGCGAGACACCCCACGCACGAATATGGCATATCGTTAAGACTAGGGAGAAGTTGAGACCTTAGTACTTGGGTTGTTTAGGATTTTTAGAGTTGGGGGTGATGGAGTAGTTAGGCAGCATAGCTTGACTAGGATGTTTAGAGAGATGCGCTAGGTGTGCACTATTAGAAGAGAGGTGAGGGGTATCTCACGGGAGTGCGATACCAATTTAAATATGAGATAAAACATATTTTAAAAATAAAGCATTTATGCACTTGCAAAATATTTTTACAACTCGGGCTCTGACCCGTTTATATATTTTTCCTCTCTTGCTATATATATATATATATATATATATATATATATATATATATATATATATAGGTGTCCAGACACAAGGACGCCTGGATGACACTTCCTTCGAGTCAGACATGTGTTGCGGTAGCTGTGGATGCATGCAGGTTTGATTTAGACGCTTTTATTCTTGAGATCTAGATAGGAAGCATCGTAGTTACTTTCGGGCCGAAAGCCCAATTTTATTTATTTACTCTTTCACCGCCTTTTTGTGCGGCATTCGATTTGGTTGTATCATATTTGAACCGAGTGTTTGGTTATTTTATCTCTTTCAAGTTTTATTTATATAAACTGTGTGGATGTTTTAATTGTGTAGTTGTTTAAAAAGAGTAGTCAAGTAAAATTTTGACGCCAGCCTAATAGGTTTTTAGTAATTAAATTGGTTTTTCGACAGTGATGCTGAGAATGATCCATATGCGAGTCCTGTTTTAATTTGATATAGGAGTGATCGCTCGGTATTTGATATAGGAGTGATCGTCCGGTTGCATATTTGAAGTTAACGGACCTCCATGACCGACAAAGTTAAGTAGTAGTGTATTGGAGGGGTTCCTTGTTTGGATTTCGCTTGCGAGACGCTCCACGCATGAACCTTAACGACGTCGGGAGTGGAGAGATGTTATAGGATGCAAGGATGTTGGTTTTTTGGATAAGTCATATAGTGTGGAGGAAACACTATAGATTATGATCCGTATGATACTGGTATGCTTATGGAAATATTGGGCTATGGAAAAGCACTAAAGTGGTCCTCTCACCACAAGTGGGTGGGTGAAGTAGGACTTAGAGAGATTGATTTGAGTATTATAGCTAGACCTTAATGAAAAGGCAATTTTGAGGAAGTATGCTTTGGGTATGGCGTTTGTAACGCTTTTGCAGAGAGTTGGCACCTCGATTAGTTAGACTTTCCTGTTCGCCTAGGTGGAAGTCGATTAGTTAATAGTAGAAATGCGTTAATAGTAGAAATGCGTTAATAGTAGAAATGCGTTAATAGTAGAAAGTCGATTAGTTAGACTTTCCTGTTCGCCTAGGTTCAAGTTTTCGCAATTTGGACTCGGTTATAACTTTTTTGGTTTTTAAGGTATATGGGGTAAAATGACAATTGTCGGGAAGGTTGGAATTGGAAAAGTCATTAATGATGTCCATTTGTGCTTTTTCCGGGCTATTGCTCATTTTTTTTCTTCTTTTTCTCTAATTTTTTTTTCTTTTCATTTCTTTTCTTTTCTTGCTATTTTTGTTGAGCATATTTATTTTTTTTCTTGCCCCTTTTTATGCACTTTCCGGACTTAAATTCTGAATTTTCTCATTTTTCACAATTCCGTCTATTTGGGTTTTTCGGGTTATCAAACAAAAGGGACAATTTGTTTGGCTCAAATTGGGTTACAAAAGGGGTAATTTTTCGCTACTTTTTCTAGCCAATATTTTTGGGTGACAAACGAGGGCCTACTTCATTGCCCAAAATGCCAATTGCGTTACCATATGCGCTTCGAGATGAATTTAAGTTTAGAGATCAATTTGGCAGGTTTTTTCAAAACAATATTACACTCATTTTTCAAAACCGATCAAAATGAAAGGATTGAGATCCTTGACAACTTTTTAGGCGCTGAAAAGAACTTTGAGTTAATAATTAACTCGGATTGATTTAAAAACTCGCAAAAAGTGATAGGCTCGAATCTCACCGGGTTTTTTAATCTCCACACTTATTCGTTAAGTCGTCAATTTTCGCTCAATTTCCATCTTTGGTCAATTTTGGCTTTGTGTACATTGAATTTTACAACTTGAGACTTCAATTCGACTTTTAATGATATTTTTGAAAAATTTGAATTCCAATTTTTATTTATTTTGAACAAAAATATTTTGGGTTTTTCAAAATTTTATGATTTTTTTTGGAAATTTCTGGGCATTTTTGAAAATTTGTGAAGTTTTAGAATTACGCACTTGTGACCCCCCCCTAACTTAGACTTTTGCATTGTCCTCAAGCAAAAAGGACAAAAATCTAACTCAAGGCGAATGAAAAGTGCGGAAAAATAAAACAAACAAATATTAAAAGGCAACAAGACACTATATGACACTCATGCATGACTCAAAAATACAACAATAATCACCCCATACGCGTCGGGGGTGCGACGACCTCTCATCTCTCCACAAACTCACCCGACCCCACTCACGGGGTTTGATGTTCTCCTTGTCTCTCCCGTCCTAGAATTATAAGCTAACAATCGGAACAAGTTGGGACCTCGCCCATAGATAAAGGATAGACCGGGAGACTCATCGTGACTAACTGGAAAGGGACCCTCATGATGCTGGCTCAAAGTGTGATCTACGTGCACTGACTTGGAGGGAACACCTAGGTTTCGTTCAATTTTTAAGATGCATGGGTCGGGCTCTAAGTCAGATGAACCACAACTTTTCTCCTCACTTTCCTTCGGGGCCTCTAGTGTTGTGGGTGGATTGTCATAACGAAGGAATTCATCAATTTTTGCTTTCAATTCACTTTCGTCTAAGTGACTACATGAATCCAATAGGGATTGGCCTTCAATAGTAATACTTTCATCCACCTGCCCAAATTGGCTTTCAAAATCTATAACACCTCGCCCGCCCGGGGAGAGCGAACGGAGCGCTAATGCGATAAAACAAATCCAAATCCACAAGTGACAAGGTATAGAGCATCTAAATAAACCCACAATAATATAAATCCACTAATCTCAATTCTTCAATTACAACAAGTCTCTCGAATTACATACTAACTTGAAAATAAAATACAAATCTCCAAAGCTCTATACATCAAAATAATACAAATCTTTCCCAAACAATCCTCGCTAAAATCAATCTCCATACTGCCCCAAAATCCACGCTAACCTACCACTAAAAGAAAATATGGGGAAGTACACAATACGATAGGAAAGATGCTCAAAAAACATATTAACGGTGAATAAAACGTAACAACACGAGTACGAATATTCAAATCAAAATGCAAATCTCAAAGCATTTATCAATATAATTTCTCAACAACACTTTAACCGTGTCACCAGGCCTCACCACATCTGTATATGCTTTATCAAGCCATAGCCCGGGAAACAGGAATTTTGGCGGGTGCCCAACATCCGTGCCATATTAAAATCTCATGACAACGTGCTTATCAACAATATAATGATACCACATGAATCAAAATAATTTCAACAATTATTTTCCAGATTTCAATGAATTTATCAATTCAAATATGAGTTCAATTAACAAGAATTCAAAGAGAATGACACTCGCGAGATTTAAGGAGAATATTGTATAAAACCCCATACCTCAAACCATGATGAGAAACCAATGATCACATCCTCAAGATCAACACAAAAGATCTACAAAAGATCCTCCAAGAACCTCCAGCAAAATAGCCCCAAGAACACCTCTAATCTAAGGTTGGAACTCACACATCTCAAGGGCAAATGTGTATATAAAAAGAAGAGGAATATAAAATATATTTGCTGCCAAAAGTTGTGCCAAAAGTATGTTAAAAGGCTTGCCCATGACTTCCTTGTATAATGCAAAGAAATGAAGAGTTGGAATCCAAAAGACTCCTTTAAATAAGGTAAAGAAATGAAGACTTGGAAGTCAAAACAACTCCAAGAGTTAAAAACATTTAAAAATCATTTTAAAATCCGTTTTAACTCCATTTTCGAAACCGTTCAAAATTATCGCCTTAAAAAATAATAACCAACATATTTGAGCAATAAAAATAATTTTATCAAAAACTTTATTTTCCTCCATTTTCCAAAAATTAATTAAAATAGCTCAAAATTACGCGGGTTATTACACTTCCCCACTAACAATGGAATTTCGCCCTCGAAATTCGCCGAATGCCTAACTCTCAAAAATCAGGCTAACAATCTCCAAAAATAATCTCGTCTCCAAAAATAAATTCTTCACATCCAATCTCGAAACCTAACACGAATATCACCTAAAATTTTCTATCTCTAAAAATTGCTAACCACGCAATGAACCCAAAACCCAAACCCCGAGGGTTGCCGTATACCTAAGCTATGATACCATTTGTAACACCCCGCCCGCCCGGGGAGAGAGAACGGAGCGCTAATGCGATAAAATAAATCTTTCAACAACACATCAATGGGTCACCAGGCCTCACCACATCCGTATATGCTTTATCAAGCCATAGCCCGGGAAACAGGAATTTTGCCAGGTGCCCAACATCCGTGCCATATTAAAATCTTATGACAACGTGCTTATCAAAAATATAATGATACCACATGAATCAAAATAATTTCAACAATTATTTTCCAGATTTCAATGAATTTATCAATTCAAATATGAGTTCAATTAACAAGAATTCAAAGAGAATGACACTCGCAAGATTTAAGGAGCATATTGTATAAAACCCCATACCTCAAACCATGATGAGAAACCAATGATCACATCCTCAAGATCAACACAAAAGATCTACAAAAGCTCCTCCAAGAACCTCCAGCAAAATAGCCCCAAGAACACCTCTAATCTAAGGTTGGAACTCACAAATCTCAAGGGCAAATGTGTATATAAAAAGAAGAGGAATATAAAATATATTTGCTGCCAAAAGTTGTGCCAAAAGTATGTTAAAAGGCTTGCCCACGACTTCCTTGTATAATGCAAAGAAATGAAGAGTTAGAATCCAAAAGACTCCTTTAAATAAGGCAAAGAAATGAAGAGGTGGAAGTCAAAACAACTCCAAGAGTTAAAAACATTTAAAAATCATTTTAAAATCCGTTTTCGAAACCGTTCAAAATTATCGCCTTAAAAAATAATAACCAACATATTTGAGCAATAAAAATAATTTTATCAAAAACTTTATTTTCCTCCATTTTCCAAAAATTAATTAAAATAGCCAAAAATTACGCGGGTTATTACAAAATCTTCCATGCTCATGTCTCCTAGTTCTCTTTCTCGAGTAGTGCCTACGTCCTCTCTTACTTGCTCGATCTCCAACTCCACCAGTTTTCTCTCTTCTAACCCCTCTCTCTCTCTTTCAATTGCTGTCACTACACACCTCTCCCCCACTTTTCTCTCATTGTCACAACTACCACTATTACTTGATGAAATAGGGCACACCCCTAACGGCTCTCTCTTATGGGACCCCTCATTCTCATGGCTTGACACTAAGCAGGACCCTAGGGCATCTCCACAATCATTTTCCTCAAAGTACTCCCCTACGATCTCGTCTATGAAGCTCACCGCGTGAAGGTCATCTTCTTCCCCCGTATGTTGGGCGACATGGAAGATGTTGGTCTCTAAGGTCATGTTGCCAAAGGTGAGATGCATTCGCCCATTCCGAGTATTGATGATTGCGTTAGTCGTAGCTAAGAAAGGGCGCCCAAGGATGATGGGAACATGGTTGCTCGAGTTAAAGGAGGGCTCCGTGTCCCAAATGACAAAGTCTACCGGGAAGTAGAAAGTGTCAATTTGGACGATCACGTCCTCGACTATGCCTCTTGGGATCTTCACGGTTCGATCCGCTAATTGGAGAGTGACCTTTGTGGGCTTGAGGTCGCCCAAGTCAAGTTTCCTATAGATGGAGTAAGGGAGGATATTGACACTTGCTCCCAAATCAAGTAAGGCTTTTTCGATTTTGTTTTCTCCAGTGATGCAGGAAATGGTGGGTGCACCGGGATCTTTGAATTTAGGTGGGAGATCATTGAGTAGAATGGAGCTCACATTCTGTGCTAGAAAGACATTTTTCTTTACCTTCATCTTTCTCTTTACCGTCAACAAGTCTTTAATGACTTTTCCATAAGCTGGAATTTTCTTAATGGCATCGAGGAAAGGTAAATTCAGCTTAACTTGTTTTAGAACGTCTAGCACGTCATCACGTGGGTTTCCTTTATGGGAAGGAATTAGCCTTTGAGGAAACGGTGCCATGGAGGGTGGTTTCACTACTACCTCGGGCTCACTAGCGTCTTCTTTGTCACTCTCATTCAAGGGGACATCTTCGGCCTCTTTCGTGCCGGGCGAAATCTCCTTGTCTTTAGGTACGTCTCGTGGGGGAGGTGACAAGTCAACTACTCTCCCACTACGTAGAGTGTTAATTGCGCTACATTGCTCAGGATGGTCATGGGGTGTCGAGTTAACACTAGTTTGACCTTGGAGAGGTCTTTGGCCCTGGGCAGGAAACTTGCCCTTCTCTTGGATACTCCACAATGATTGCAACTGTGAAATGTTCGCATTCATGTCATTCATCATGCGCTCATGCCTAGCATTAGTTGCAGTCTGGGTATTGATAAAGTGGTTGATAGTATCCTCGAGACTTCTCCGCGGTGGAGGGATATAAGATCCTTGAGGTGGTGGTGCTTGCACATGTCCTTGCATGTGTGGGGCTTGTTGAAAGTTTTGTGGTGGAGGAGGGCCAACATGGGAAGTAGGGTTCATCGCAGCGTGTTGTTGCCCATAGCTAAAACCAGGGTGGTTTTTCCAAGAAGGGTTGTAAGAATTCCCGTGCGGTGCACCAAAATTACCCTTAAAACCTCCTATACCACTAACTTGCTCTTAAAGCATTGCTTTGTAGGCGGGTATCGTCGGGCATTCCTCAGTTGAATGTCCCGCCTCACAAATAGCACACACCTTTACGACTGGGTTTGGAATGGGTCCAGCTGGTCCTTTTCCATATATCTCGCACAGATCTCGAAATCCTTTCTCAAGAGTCTCTCATCGGCTATCCGTCATAGAATTCTTATCTACATGGAATAGGCCGGACGCTGACGGAGTGGTGGTCGCTTGTCTATTTTGATTTTGAGTGTTGGGATCAAAAGTGTCCCAGGATTGGGTAGTCTCGGCGACATACCTCAAGTGAAGCTCAGCATCCTGGGCATCTAAATCGATAAACGGACCACTTCCCATTGTTTCAACAAGTTGTTTGGAGTTAAGATTCAACCCATTATAGATAAAAGAGATAACTTGCGCTGAATCAAATACATGATGGGGGCATGAAGCAACTAACTCGTTGAAACGTTCATAGCATCGATGGAATGGCTTATTTTCAGCTTGTCTGAATGCTTGAATTTGAGCCTTTATGGAGATTGTTCGATGTGGTGGGAATAATTTCTTGAGAAATTTCGACTGTAGCTCACTCCAGGATGGAATCGAGCTTGGAGGTAAAGACCATAGCCAGGCCTTAACTTTATCTTTGAGCGAGAAAGGGAAGAGTTTGAGACGGATTACCTCTTGTGTGCAGGTTTGATCAATGAGAGTATCACACACGTCCTCAAATTCCCTAATATGGAGGTATGGCTTTTCAGAATCCATACCGTGGTAATACGGTAGCATCTGGATCATCCTATTTTTGAAGCGGAATTGCCCGGCATTATACGGGAGTATAATGCATCCCGGAGTGACAGTATTCTCAGGATATAAGAATTCTCTAATCGGACGGTATGGGGGCTCTTCCTCACCAGCGGGTGCACTACCGTGTTGTGACATCTCTCCTTCACTTATTGACTCGGTGTTCTCACTGGGCATGCTCAAAGTGTGTCCTAAGAAGGGGAAGGGAGTGTTATCGAGATTGAGTGCGACGGTGTGGGAGGTGGGATCCAGAACTATGGGGCGTTTGGAGTGTGGGGACTATCAGGATTATAATCAACAATTGGATTTTCGTGAATGTTGGTTGGAGTATTATGGGGTGTGGGAGTGGTTTCAGAATTTTGCATTAAAGCTTAGGAGAGATGATGGTGAATCTTTTTGTGCTTTCTAAATTTTTTTTTTTTTGGAATTTTTGGTCAAAGCTTTGGATTGACTCAATCTAATCCTAAGTCTACCTAATTCCCCGGCAACGGCGCCAAAAACTTGACGCGACTGAAAATGTGTCTCAGAAATGCGTTCACTCTAGGCTCAAGTGTAAGCCTATCGCTCAAGTAATAATCTGACAAGTCGGGTATCGATCCTCAGGGAAAAAGGACAACAAAGTTGTGACGATGGGAAAGACGGAGGAATCCTAACCTTGACTCTAAAAATAAAGGGAAAATGATTTGATTTTGGGAATGATTACAACTAAATGCAAAGATGAAATTATAAAAAATGCAACTACACTAATTTACCTAAAATATGAATAAAAATTGATTTTGAAACTTTTGACAAAGAGATGGGAAAAACTAGGACGAGAATACAATCCCCCAACCCTAGTGTAGTGCAGTGGTAATATTAATCATAAATTTATCTGATTGATCTGACCCAAAATTTAGTACTCCCAAGCATTATGTATACGAGGTTCAAGCCAGTGTCATAGCTAATCTGAGGATGAGTAAATCAGTATCGCGATAGTGACACTCAAATTGCACTCTAAATCATCACGAGTACCCAGAGGCAAACGTGATATAAAGATTTGCAATTATTGTGTCATTATGCAATACGATCATAGTCGATCAATAAATTCATCGGATTAATTTTATACACATACACTAACACCTCAGGTTGGGTTCATGTACCCCGACCTTGGTAAATCTAGCCTAACATGTTGAATTCAATGAAAACATTAATTGATGTGCAGGAATTCATGATTAATCTAAGAAAAATGATAATTAGATGTAGAGATGAATTAAAAATAAAAATTACTCACTAAAATTACCCAAACAATAAGTGCAACAATGAATGAAACTGATACTCACAAAAATTACTGGATAAATCTTCAATCCTTGAATTAAAACTGCAATTCTTAGCTAAACTAGGGTTTTTGGAAAAGAAGCCGGAAAACCTACTAATTCTTCGTGTCTATAACAATACCAAATCGGGTCTTTAATACCCTACAAAAATATCGGAAGTCAACTGCACTAGGAGTCTTTTTAGGAAGAGAAAATATTTTCAGATCTCGAAGGCCGGACCGGTCCGGGTCTCAGGCGGACCGGTCTGCCCCCAAGGCGGATCGATTCTTTTTATTTTGGGGCGGACCGGTCCGGGGGCGGACCGGTTCTTTTTATTTTGGCCTCCTTCGGTTTGCATGCGATCCGGGGTCTTCTGGAGTTTGGCAAGGCGGACCGGTCCGCCTATTTGACTTTCTGGCTCATCTTTGACCGCCCATAACTTTTGTTCCGAGATTCCGATTGGGGTGCCATTTCTTCCTTTGTGCTCGTGAATGAGATGTCTTCAACTTCTCTTTAGGTACCTCATCCGAATTCCGTGTAAAAATTACGTTTTTGCCCTTGAGACTTTTCCTTCTTTCTTTCTTGATTCTACCGATTTCCTTCTTTCGTTTCTTGACATCAAATACCTGTAAAATCACTACAAAATACCAGAAACTCGGTGTACTCATTAGGATCATTCAGTAGCATAGTTATGAGATAAATCCAACTCAATTACGTTGTTCGAGGTGCTAAAAGTAAGTAAATCAAGGGATAAATTAGGAAGAATTTATGCCTAATCACTAATACATGCTGTAATCCACCCTACAATCCAATCTCAGCAGTCCCAATTTATAACTTAGCATCCATTGAGTAATTAAATCTATCCATTACTTTAATTCGGAAAAACCCATTTTCAATTATGGTTACACACCCAAAACGAATTTTTATATACACATATCATAATATGAATTGGTTATCACCTATTTTAAGAATCACAACAGTTAACCACTTATCTGAAATTGTTCGTAGAGTCTGATCCGTTGGTGCAGAGGATGGTTGATGACGAACACTCACTTTGTCCTTTAATTTGACTCCAAAAGATCCCCAATTGGCTCTTGATTTTCTTCCTCTGTTTCTCTCTCAAAGCTCTAAGTTTAGAATTGTGTTTACTGACGTTCAACACTCCCATAATTAGGCTTAACACCCTAATCACATTTTTAGTCACATGGGCCTAATTTAAATGGCCCAAATCCCCCCGTGTGGGCCTAACTAAGCCCAAAAATGCCCCGAGACCCGATTATTACCCCCGGGTACTCTTTTCAGACTATCTCGACCCATCCGAACTCAACCGCTCACTCAGATTTGTCATCCGAAATACTTTATTACATTCTCAAATTTTGACCTCAAAATGCGACACACAAAATTTCGAACAATTAAGCTTAAAGTCGCCAAATATAAATAATTCTTCCCACTCAAATAAATTTTCCAAATCATAAATTTAAGTTTCTCGAATTTAAATATTTTTATATCTCCCAAAAATAATTAAATACTAAATCCTCAAAATTACGGGGTGTTACACAAGACATTCAACATCTGAGTCCTTCAGGCCAATTAGATTTACCAGGTCTAACTTCGGGATCACACGGTATGACACTGAAAAGTTCATATCGAAAGAACAATAAATTTTAGGGTTAAATGTAATTAACAACATCTTATCAACTGGATTTGGGTAACGAGGTTTAGTAATATTGGAATAGTAAATATTGAGAAAATCAATACTGCAATGGGAGTTTGAATTACTCAAAAGAGTTCATGATTTAAACTTGGAGTGCAAAAGTATCCCAAGTGATATAACAATCAATAATTGAAAGACAGAAGTTCAAAATGATTAATATTGAAATTTAAATCACCAACTTTGGGTATTAATATTTTCAACTGGTGTTTGGCTAAATTTCTGGTAGATTGGGTAGTCTAAAACCATAACAAATGTGAGTGTGCAATATAGGTCTGAAAGCCAGTGGATATAATGTAACCAGGTGAAATTTAAGTAGACATTTCAGTGTAAAAAGGATTTTAAAAGGGTTTGAAATATAATTCTTAAAAGTTTAGAAATGAATTATATTATCTTTATTCATTAGGATTTCGATTTAGTGTTAAGAGACAAAATAGATCTAATTATACTCAAGTAATAGTGGAAAATTCTAGTGATGATTTGGAATACCTGTAAAAATAAGCAGGGGTTAAGTGTAATTATGAAAGTTTAAATTTTAAACCTTAAACTGATTTTCATGGGAAAACACCTTCCTGGAATCCAAACAGTGTGTTGTAATATAACAAATTGTTCAGAATTTAAAAAATAAAAGTATTGGAAAAAAATAAAAAATTTCTAATTGGAGACGCGCTTAGACAAATTTGGAACGTGCTTGGTTAGACTGGAACTCATGCGCGTGAGGTTCAATCAACTTCAACCTCTTGACATTTGACTTTAGGGTTTTTATAAGTTTTGACCTTGATTTGCAAAAGTTATAAAATTCCTTTTAAGTTGGTTCCTAAATGAAAGTTGTTCAATTTTCAAAGACGAATCCAACCATTTTAGTTTTTGGGATTTTAGTGGAATAAATCGAGCTATTTATTTTTCGAAAAAATGGTAAAAGTTTGACTGAATGAAACTGCTTAAAATTTATGATTTCGGATTCGACATTATATGGATGTTGTTCTTCATTGAAAATGGGAAAGATTAAACTTGGTTTGAAGAATTTTGGTGGAGTGAAAACTGAGAGTTTGATCTCTGAATTTTTTTGGGCCGAAAACTTTAAATTCGGATTTGGGGTATCAAAGGTGGTTCTTATGCCAATTAAACACATATATACGCTTCTGATAACTTAAACTTTCCTTACACCACTTTGAAACTGGTTTAAAGTCAGGGAAGTAGAATCCACCGTTAAAGCTCAAGCTCTAATGGTGTTTTCTAGAGTTTGAGCTCATACATAACATATACACATTAAGTAATCCATGTAAACACATATTTCTATTATAAAGATATGCAGAACCATAAACACATGCAATAATTAGGCATGCATACTTAAAATCACAGAATTGTAAGAAACTCTCAAACTTTACTTAGGAATTGCACTCAATTGATGTGAGTTTCAACTAAGGTCATAAGGTGTATTTATAGGGTTCAGTTAGGGGAGTTGATTGGTTAAATTGGATGTGAGTATTAGGCTGGTTTTACACAAGTTCCAAGATTGATTCCATGGGAGGTAAATGGGTATCTCATGTAATCCGCATGATTCCACCCATGCTGACCATCCAACAGGTGCCATTTCATTAGGGATTAAAGTTTAAATAAGTTTGATTTTTTGTTTGGGTCCTTGATGAGTTTTTATATAACTTTTAAGGTCTAAAGTTTATTTAAGCAAAGTATAGGGTTATTTCTGTAATTATACAAACTCAAGGGGTTAGTTGATGGAAATCCTAAAAAATATATGTCTTTAGGTGAAACTTTGGTGGAAAGTTGGGGTTTAATGGCATAGGGATATGTAAAATGTTCTGATTCTAGGTAGAGGGGAATTTTGGTAAATTAAGAAAATGGTAGGATTATTCTTTGGAATTTACTGAATACTAAGGTCTAATGAGTAATTGGGACTAGGTTATTACATTCTTCCTACCGAAAAGAAATTTTTTTCCTCGAAATTACTTGTAAAAATCATGGGGTATTGATGTCTCGTCGTATCTTCTGTTTCCCATGTCGTTTCTTCAGTTCTATGATGTTTCCAAAGAACCTTAACTAAGAGTATGGTTTTACGCCAGAGAACTTTTTATTTTGGTCCAAAATTTGGATAGGAATTTCTTCAAACTCATGGTTAGGTTTGATGGTGATATCTTTCTAAGTAATGACAATTTTGGCATCCAAAATGTACTTTTGTAATTTCATGTGAAATATGTTATCAAGATTAGACAGTTTAGAAGGTAAATCCAGATAATAGGCTATTGTTTTGATACGTTCTAGAATTTTAAAAGGTCCTATATAGCGAGGTGGTAGCTTACCTTTGTTTCCAAAGCGTATTATTCCTTTATGTGGGGATTCTCGTAAAAATACTTGATCATTGGTTAGGAATTCCAAGGGTGTTCGTCAAGTGTCGGCATAACTCTTCTGTAGCCTTTGGGCTAAGTGTAATCTTTCTCGAATGAGGCGTATCTTTTATGTGGTTTTAGTGATGATTTCGGATTCAAGTGAATGATTATTGCCAGATTCATTCCAGCATAGGGGTAAATGACAAGGGCGTCCATATAATGCTTCGTACGAGGTTATTTTAATGCTGGGTTGATAACTATTGTTGTAGGAGAATTCAATCAAGGCAAGATATTTGTTTCATGAACCGAAAAAATCTAAGTACATGCTCGCAACATATCTTCTAAGGTTTGAATTACTCATTCAAATTAACCATCTATTTGTAGGTGAAAAGATGTACTTAGGTGAAGTTTGGTTCCTAAGGCTGTTTGTAATGCTTGCCAGAATTTTCCTATGAATCTGGGGTCTCAATCGGATACAATGGAGATAGGTAGACTATGTAATCGCATGATTTCTTTGATGTAGAGTTTACTAAATTGTTGAAAATAGTCGGTAGACCTAACTGGTATAAAATGAGCAAAATTTATTAGATGGTCAACGATAACCTATAATTAAAACCATGAATTGTCTGGGGTAAATCATTGACAAAGTCCATTGTGATATGATCCCATTTCCATTCGGGGATAGGGAGTGGTTGGAGTAATCCGCTGGGATGTTGGTGTTCGATTTTCACCTATTGATAGGTTAGAAACTTGGCTACGAAGTGTACAATATTGCTCTTTACATAGGGACACCAATATTGTTGCTTAAGATTCTGATACATTTTGGTACTACGAGGGTGGATCATAAATTTAGAATGGTGAGTTTCATGTAAAATTTCTTCTCAAAGTGCCGGGATAAAAGGAACACATACTAGGTTTTTAAACTATAATCCATGTACTGGATCTAAGGTCCAATCTTATTCAGGGAGGTTATTTTGAAGTTTCTGCTTCTAGGAAAGCAAGAATTCATCTTGATTCTAAAGGTCTCTGATTTTCTTGTGGAGAATGGGGCAAACAACGATGTTATGTAATGAGATTCGGGTAGTTGAAGGGTCTCATTATAAATTTAAATATCCAAAAGCATTTAAAAATATAAACATACTACAAAGACTTCCTTGGGTCTTACGACTTAAATCATCGACAACTACATTACACTTTCTATAATGGTAGAGTAGGTTAAATTTATAATATTCTTAGAATTATTTCCATCATCGTTGTCGAAGATAAAGATCCTTCTGGGTGAATATATACTTTAGGATTTTATGATCAGAGAAAACTTGAAGTTCTTATCTGTATAAGTAGCATCTCCAAATATTTAGGGCAAAGACTATGGCTGTTAATTCCTAGTCGTGTACTGGGTAGTTACGTTCATGAGTCTTTAGCTATCAAGATCCATATTCTATTACTTTCCCTTGTTGCATTGGGAAATAACCGAGTCCTTTTAGGAAGGTGTCGATGTAACCATCGTAACTGATATTACTGGAAGGAATGGTTAGGACAGGGGTTGTAGTTAATTTTTCTTTCCAATTGCGGAAAGCTTGCTTGCATTTTGGGTTCCATATAAAGCAAGCGTATTTTCTGGTTAACTTGAGTAGAGTTAGGTATATTTAAGAAAATCCTTCGACAAAGCATCGATAAAATCCAAAAATTCCTAAAAAACCTCATAGTTTTGTGATGGAGGTTGGTTGAGGCCATTCACTTACTGCGGTTGTTTTAGTCGGATCTACTTGTATTCTTGTTTCTATAATTACGTGTCCTAAGAATTTTACTTCATTCATGATGAAATCAAATTTGTTTTGTTTTGTGTAGAGTTGATGCTTTCGAAGGTTCCTAGTATAATACATAGATGGTTTTCGTGTTTTATTCGTGCTCATAGTAAATTAAAATGTAATCGATGAATATGATCATAAACTGATCTAGGAAAAGTCAAAATACTCTATGAATGAGATCCATGAAGGCAACATGGGCATTAGTCAAACCAAAAGACATGACCAAAAAGTCAAAATGGCCATAACGGGTTCAAAAAGCAGTTTTAGGCATATCCTCCTCCTTTACACATAATTAATGATATCCATATCGTAAATGAAAATTTAAAAATATCCTCTCTCCTTGCAGTTGATCAAGTCATCGCCTATCCTGTGCAAGGGGTATTTATTCTTTATAGTCACTTGGTTCAATTTTTTATAATCAGATCACAACCAAAATGATCCGTCTTTCTTTTGCATAAATAGTACTGGGTCTCTATAAGGAGATGTGCGGGGTGTATAAATCCTTTCCAATTGCATTCAAAGTTCTCGTAATTCTAAAGGGGACATACGGTAAGGAGGTATTGAGATAGGGGATGTATTTGGTAATATATTGATGAAAAACTCAGTCTTTCGAGGGGGAGGTAGTTTCATAACTCTTTAGGAAATACATCTTCATATTGGCTCAAAATGTGGGAAAGAGGAGAGCTGTGCTTGTCACTTATTCAAAAAAGTAAAGATAAATGGGGGATTTTTCCTTGAAAATAAAATGGGGTTTTATGAGGAGGGTTAAATGTTACTCTTTTCTTGTTACAATCAATATGGGCATGATATTGGGATAAAACATCCATTCTTATAATTATGTCAAATTATGTTAGGTTAAGGACAATTAAATACATAATTAATGTCCTAAGTTCAAAACGTAAAGCATGTTGTTCACATATTGTATTGGTAATAACCATTTTTTCGTTGGCATTCATATAGTAAAAGAATATCCTAATGGTTTACAAGACAATCGTAACCTAGTTAGGCATGGTTGACTAATGAAAGAATGTGTGGATCATGAATCAAATAATACATGTGCCAAAATATTATAAAATGGAACATTACCTTCAACTGCGTTGTGGGAATTTGGATTTTTTACAGTGAGAAGGGAGGAATTATGATTTTGATTCTTAATAATGGGTTCCCGCTATATGTCTTGGGAGTTTGATTGTGGCGAACGGTGTATAGTGTTGGTAGGATGCTTGGAAGGAGATTTTGTAAATCTAGGGGAAGTGGATGGAGAAGATATTCAGAATTTAGGGCATTGGGGTCTCACGTGTCCTACTTAATTACATTCATGACAATTCATGAGAGGTTTGTTGATACTATAATGAATTTGGCTGAAGTTTTTGCCATTCTGACACTTATTGTGAGGGTGATTCTGCTGATTTGGTTGGTTTCTAACCACATACGGACTACGGGGAGGATTAAGAGTATGGGTTGGAGTATTAATTGAGTGATTTTTCTCTATAAGTGAGGATGTTTCAACCATATATTTGAATTCTCGAATTTGCAGAGGGGTAACAAAGGACTTTATGGTTTGATATAAACCTCGTTCGAAATGCTTGCACTTTTTAGGCTTAGTGTCCACATATTCTTGAGAATATCAAGATAGATCGATAAACTTGTCTTTATATTGGGTCATAATCATTTGTTGCTATTGTAGATTAAGGATATCTACGGTCATATGATCTCTTACAGTTTTTGAGAAATATTTGTTATAGAAAATTTCTTTAAATTGTCCCCAAGTTAGTTCAGCTACATTTCGGGATCGTATAATGGGTTGCCACCAAAACTCGGCTTCTCCCTCGAAGAAGTATGAGGCTAATTTTATCCTAAGTTCTGGGATAATCCCGACTCCGTCAAGAACCTTGAGTTTTTGGCAAATTCATTTTTTGGCTTCCACAGCACTGAGTTTTCCAAGAAATGCGGGGGCCTCTATCGTTGAAATTATTTGAGGACATTCATTCTTCGGGTTTCATCAGGAACCTTAGTAATTATAGGAGCTAGAGGTATGGTTTGTTGTTGCTGAGTTAGGGTAATCAAGTCTTGAAGGCAGAGTAAGATTCCTTATGTAGTAGTTAGAGTTGACATTTGAGGAATAGGTTGTTCTTCTTGCGTTCCGCTGGTAGTTGCGCGTGTAGTAACCATCCTATATAAATAATATTTTAGTAAATGAATCGTACTCAAGGATGTAAGAATACTCATCATATTCTATTATATTAGATTTCTTTGGTACATAGGTGATGAGAAAACAAACAAACAATAAAAGCAAAAATTGATGAGAAAAAAAATGAATAATAAAAGCAAACATACATAGTGGCCAATCCTATTTTACATCATACAAAACATTAAAAGAACATTTAGGTTATCTTGTGGTAGTGGAGTTCTCTATGTGCACACTCGATCTTTTATTTAGATACATTATCCCTTGGCAATCAACTTAAGCCATATAAGGATCGACTTGCTCATATGTGGGGTCATCTTCTTCAGAGGGGTCAGAGTCGTCATCGGACGAGTCTGGTGATGTGGAGGTGTTGGTAGGAGTGATTATTGTGGTAATCGGAGAGAATGGCCCATAATTGATGGGGGAATCAGTAGGAGTTACAGTGACTTCATTAGTCAGCACCACGTCCCATGTGAGGTGAATTGCTTGCTGGAGAAACATTGGTTTTTCTGAAAACCTTTTTGCTTTTCGAGTTGACTGTGCCTCTCCCATTAAACGACCAATAATAGATTATGCTTGATTTTCGAGGGAACACTTTCCCAATATTTTTCAATGCTTATGATGTGTTGGCATGATTTAGCGTAGCCCACTTCTTTAATGGCTCTTTCAAAATGTGCGTGCGTGGAATCACGAATATCAAGATAAATATCATCCCAGATATCCATGACTGCAAAATAGTACAATAATACAACAAGAAAACATCAAAATTATAAATATTAATTTAAGAAGTAGACGAAGATTCCAGTTGTTGTCCCGTATAGGCATATAACCTGGTTCCACTATAATACCATGATATAGCATTCACAAATATAGTTGGGTTTTGATAGTATTTGAGAATAATTTAAAGTGGTGTTATAATAAGTAAGAATAAATCAAAATAGGATTATAATTAATACAACGGAAATGAAAAAGCTTTTAATAAAGAGATGCCTGACATCTTATTACATATTGGAGTCTAGTAGACAAAAGAAGTACATTAGTACTAATTCGGGCGTACATAAACTTAAAACATTGGAGAAACACTTGGAGTTCATAGAAGATGATAGGTTGCGGTATAGATATTCCAACGGGGCTTTCCATCCTTTTCTGTTACTACCCATACGCATGTAACCGTGAATTTTTTAGAAAGTAGAATTGAAAAAAAGTTCAAAGACGCGAGCGATAACTGATCTTCTTCAGTCTCATCGTTCATCTGGATGAAAAACAGTTAAACAAATATGCCTAGTAGATAATTTTTATTTCTATACAAGATGTAGGAGATGATAAGGTTTGAGACCATTAGTAATAGATTGAATTTTTTCTTATTGAAACAAAATGAAATATCAGACGACTATCAGGGGTGTACTGATGGTTATTGATAGGTAAATGAATAATATGGTGAAGATAACAAGACAATAGAATATCAAGTTAGGATAAAACTTAGTTAAGAATATAACACGATAACCCATAAATGATCGGTTATAAGGTTTCAACAGCATAGACATACCGTTATAATATTGCTTAAGGCATAAAAATACACTTGAACAAGCAATCCAAAATAAATAGGGAATAACTTGGCACACTTAGTTAGAGAGATACTTGTACGTAGATCAAATATAACAACAAGACATTCAAGATTTGAGTCCTTCAGGTTAATTAGATTTACCAGGTCCAATTTCGGGATCACACGGTATGACACTGAAAATTTTGTATCGAAAGAACAATAAATTGTAGGTTTAAATGCAACTAACAACATCTTATCGAGTGGATTAGGGTAACGAGGTTTAGTAATATTGGAATAGTAAATATCGAGGGAATCAATACTGCAGTGGGAGTTTGATTTTCGGTTGGTGTTCGGCTAAATTTCTGGTAGATTGGGTAGTCTAAAACCATAACAAATGTGAGTGTGAGATATAGGTCTGGAAGTAAGTGGATCTAATGTAACCAGATGAAATTTAAGTAGACATTTCAGTGTAAAAAGGATTTTAAAAGCGTTTAAAATAAAATTCTCAAAAGTTTAGAAATGAATTATATTATCTTTATCCATTAGGATTTAGGTTTAGTGTTAAGAGACAAAATAGATCTAATTATACTCAAGTAATAGTGGAAAAAGTTTGGTGATAATTTGGAATACCTGTAAAAATAAGTAGGGGGTTAAGTGTAATTATGAAAGTTTAAATTTTAAACCTTAAACTGATTTTCATGGGAAAACACTTTCCTGGAATCCAAATAGTGTGTTGTAATATACCAAATTTTTCAGAATTTAAAAAATAAAAGTATTAGAAAAAATTAAAAATTTCTAATTAGAGACACGCTTAGTCAAAGTTGGAACGCACTTGGTTTGACTGGCACTCGTGCGCGTGAGGTTCAATCAGCTTCAACCTCTTGACATTTGACTTTAGGGTTTATAAGTTCTGACCTTGATTTCCAAAAGTTATAGAATTCCTTTTAAGTAAGTTCCTAAATGAAAGTTGTTCAATTTTCAAAGACGAATCCAGCCATATTAGTTTTGGGGATTTTGGTGGAACTAATCGAGCTATTTATTTTTTGAAAAAATGGTAAAACTTTGACTGAATGACACTGTTTAAAATTTATGATTTCGGTTCTGGCATTATAAGGATGTTGTTCTTCATTGAAAATGGAAAAGATTAAACCTGGTTTGAAGAATTTTGGTGGAGTGAAAACTGAGAATTTGATCTCTGAATTTTTTTGGGCTGAAAACTTTAATTTTGGATTTGGGTTATCAAACGTGGTTCTTATGCCAATTAAACATATATATATACGGTTCTGATAACTTAAACTTTCCTTACCCCACTTTAAAACTGGTTTAAAGTCAAGGAAGTAAAATCCAACATTAAAGCTCAAGCTCTAATGGTGTTTTCTAGATTTTGAGCTCATACACAACTTATGACATTAAGTAATCCATGTAAACACATATTTCTATTCTAAAGATATGCAGAAACATAAAAACATACAATAATTAGGCATGCATACATAAAATCACATAAATGTAAGAAACTCTCAATCTTTACTTAGGAATTGCACTCAACTGATGTGAGTTTTAGTTGTGGTATTAAGGGGTATTTATAGGGTTCAGTTAGGGGAGTTGATTGGTTGAATTAGATGTGAGTAGTAGGCTGGTTTTATGCAAGTTCCAAGATTGATTCAATGGGAGGTAAATGGGTATCTCATGTAATCCGCATCGTACCACCCATGCTGACCATCCAGCAAGTTCCATTTCATTAGGGATTAAAGTTTAAATAAGTTTGAGTTTTTGTTTGAGTCCTTGATGAGTTTTTATATAAATTTTAAGGTCCAAAGTTTATTGAAGCAAAGTTTAGGGGGTTTTCTATAATTACACAAACTTAAGGGGTTAGCTGATGGAAATCCAATAAAATATATATTTTTAGGTGAAACTTTGGTGGAAAGTTGGGGTTTAATAGGCATAGGGATATGTGAAATATTTTGATTCTAGGTAAAGAGGGATTTTGGTAAATTGAGAAAATGGTATGGTTATTGTTTGGAATTTTCTGAATACAAGGGTCTAATGAGTAATTGGGAGAAGGTTGTTACACCAAAGTTAAAAATGTCGGTGATATTGTTATACTGTTGCAGAATGAAAATAACTTGCTAAAGGATAAGCTTGACAAAGAAGAGGAGAATTTGATGAGAGATAAGCAGGGTATGATCTGTGATATAATGAAATTAAAATATCTCCTTAGGAGGGTTCCGAATGTAGTTTGGCTACTGGTTATGATATTTGATGGGTGTAAGTTCCCATTAGTCTAGATAAGGCTAATTACATGGCATGTAAGCATGATTAAACGAATTCCCTAGCTATTGTGAAGATCCTTAAAGACTTCGAGTTTTGATTCCTCTTGACATTTTTCCCATTTAGTTGGCGAAGGATTACTTCTCAGTGCATGATAGTGACGATAAGTTTTTGCTTAACTTAGATGATAGACGAAGAGTTTCAGCCACCGAGATGATAAATCATTAGAGATGACTGCTTTGTTCTAGGACTGTATATGTTCATTTTGTAATTTTGCCAGTATAGGCTTTTTGTAAAATGAATGCTCTATGAAATTGGCAGTTGATTTCGTGTTTTGCATTTTACCATCTTTATATTGATCATGTTTTTATTATTTTGCCTTACATTTTAAAAAGTATCATCATAGAATATTAGGACTAGGTTAAACTATGGCAAATATACATTTGGCTGTAGGGACATCCACCCATTTTGGGTTTTTAACTGACTAAAAGTTGGAACACTTGGTGCCTAGGGATCCCCCTTAGGTTTTTTGATTTCTTGGGAAATTCTTTATGTTTTTGTGTTTTTTATGACAAAAACTTGTAACCTTAAAGTTTTGATAAGTGTAATTATGCCAAGGCATTCATGCTAATGACCAAATTGTGATCAGATATAATAATCATTCATAGATAAAAAGTGTTGATTGACATTTGGAACAGTAATGGAGCTAATTGTATTAATTTGAACTTAAAGTGTCTTGAAAAAAAAACTTCAAAACTCGATATAATACTAGAAATGAAATTTGCTAAAAATAAAACTCTCTAGATTGTCCGCATTCCAGGCCCTAGGGATCTCCCTGCCCCCACTATTTCCAAATGGTAGGATCCCTGCAGACCGTCTCTAATAATTTTGAATAGTACTTCCTAGTTAGAACCTAACTTTCCACCTGAAGGATTACTCGCGCTATTGAGCACTTCCCAATGGACGTAGTTTTCGACCTGAAACCTTTTTGGGTTTATGCCTTTGTTCTATTTCTTGCCAAGTATTGTTTTTAGGATGCTAACTTAATTAAGGCTTGTTCCTGTGACAACCCGCTTAAAATAATAACGGGTGGCCAGCCCTATACTACATTAAATCAGGTATCTTAGATGGCTCAGTCTCAACATCAACTGACAAACTTTAAAACATCCTCAATTTTTGGAGTTCAATTTCCTAATTCTAAAATTCTCCGATTTAAATAAAAAAAAAATCTCCCAAAATTAATTTCTCAGTCACAAAGTCACGGGTTGTTACATACTTCCCCTCTTACAAAAATTTCATCCGCGAAATTTAGGTTGTGCCTAGGACTTCAATCTCATCTGGTCCTTACATCTACCCTCGAGATCACTATACCCATCTCAACCAGTTCTCACGTCGAGCCATATAAATTTTAAAATCAAACTAGCTACCCAGGGTGCCCATACACCCCGTACCCGAGATCAACTCGTATAATAATAACTCGGCTCCACTAGCCTCAAAATCATAATATAACTCTCAGTAATATAATCTATAGCAACATATTAAGTATATAAAAAAGTTTGAAATTCCCAACGATTTAACTCTTCTCAATTCCTGACACTAGCTACCTTCATGCATGGGAGGTCTCGCAAGCGAAATCCAAACAAGGAACCCTCTTAATACACTAATGTGTAGCTATGTCGAGGATTGCGATCAGTTGAACCAGGGTTAAGGCTTTATAAAATATTTTCGAATTATAGATATTGCCCGAAGGCCTATATAGCAATATAATATAAAACAATTCCATGTCTTTCGACACGCCAAACAAACACCTTATGTTCTCGACACAAGGTCCCAATAACACACAATACTCTAAACAATACTTAGTTCTCAAAACTAGCACAACTATGAGCTAAATTCTCCGCTTAAAATAAATCTACTAAACTATGAACCTCTCAGTTATGCAATTCCTTTACATTACATCAACACCTTTCCACAAGATAAGTTCTTCCCTCATTGGAATGCTAGAATTTCCTGCCCTAGCCTATCCATAAACAAATAACCTTAACAATTCACACTCCCGAAAATCAATAGAGTAACTCTCTACTAGCTCATCACAAGACGGTTTAACATCCCAAAAGATGTCGTACAAAGACGACACTTGATAACTCCCTCTTCCCAGAAGGCAATACTCCCGATATTGGGATAACTTCACACACCTCACATCGGTAAAAGTCACCGACACCAAGTTTCCTAACAAATGTTAAAGAATTTCTCAATCTAACCTCCCAAGGGTTCCCTATTCTCTCCTCATCAGTACTTACCTTATCGATCATGAGATTCTCCTTCTTATCTCTTCTTGAATCACGGAAAGAAATATCTCAAATCAAAGCGTACCCAAAATTTGTTATGGGTATTACACCTACATCTCTCATCTTGCCTCTTCCTATCCGACTTATTTGTGGCGACGTCCGAGATGAAAGCAACTGTGTCGGGACATCGTTCAAATGAGTATACCTCACAGAAGAAGATAAACGTAGGGAACACAACAATCCTAATAGTAGGGTTCTATATCAAGAACGTCAACGGAAGAACGCAGAAAACCCAATCCTAAAGACACTAGAACCTGATGCTCTGATACCATTTGTGACAACCGGCTTAAAATAATAACGGGTGGCCAGCCCTATACTATATTAAATCAGGTATCTCAGACTATTCACTCTCAACATCAGCTGACAAACTTTAAAACGACCTCAATTTTTGGACTTCAATTTCCTAATTCTAAAATTCTCCAATTTAAATAAAAAAAAAATTCTCCCAAAATTAATTTCTCAGTCCCAAAGTCACGGGTTATTATAGTTCCCTTCGTTCATAGGATAGGCCGATATCGATCCTTATGATTTATCCATTCAAGTCTAAGTTGGCAATGGTACTCTTCATGGTTGGCAAGCCAACTTCTAAAGGGATTATGGCCTTCATGCCATAGGCTAAAGCGAAGGGTGTTTTTCCACTTGACCTCCTGGGCATAGTAAGGTATGCCCATAGGATGTGGGGAATCTTGTCCACCCAATAATATTTTGCCTTCTCGAACCTATTCATCTTGCCATCGAGAATTATCCTTTTTGAAGCTTCGGCCTACCCATTGTTCGAGGGATATGCCATCAAGATGTGGTGGTGCTTGATGCAGTGATTATTGCCAAAGATTTGAAATGAATCACTATCAAATTGTATCCCATTGTCTGTGATGATCATTATTGTCATGCCAAAATGAGTCCTGATGTTCCTCTAAATAAATATGATCATATCAGTGTCTCTAATGTTTTGCCAATGGTTCAACTTCAATCCAATTTGAGAAATGGTCTATGCTGACTAGGAGATACATTTGATTTCCTAGTGCTACAGGTAATGGGCCCATAATGCCCAATCCCCACTTAGAAAACGACCATGAACTAGTCAATGACTCTAATTTTTTGGCTGACCGATGAAGTAGGGGCATGAGAAATTTGGTTATATGGTTTAGGTTCAACTTCGTTAAATTTACCTAAATAAGCAAACATTTAAAACATGCAAATAACAGTCTAGACATGAAGTCTTATTTCTTTCCAATTTTAAATCTTGTTAACCTAATTACTCAGTGAGCATGCAATATTCGATTATAAAGATAAACGCATAAACCACGAGTCGCCGATGTACGGGAAAAACTCAAATAGAAAAGAACTCAGATGACCAGGCCTAGACAAATTCATTGCAGATATGGTTTTATAAGAAGAATCAAAAGACTTACCGAATGTAGTCTTCAAAACCTCTTCTCTAGCATTGTGCAATCCAATATGACTTCACAACAACTCCATACCTCAGTATCCATCGATTTCCTTTAGTGTCTCCAATATAGAGAGTTCACCGCACAACCACAAGCAAATGATGGAAATGCTTATGTGGGTTTGTTGTAAGAAAACTTGATCATAAAGGATCAAGGATATTTGAAGAGGCTTTTCAAATGTGTTTTTGTCTTAAGGATTCATGAAAAAGGCCTTGTAAAAATTGTTATCGTGCAATTCTATAAAATTATTTTTTTGGAAAATATGGGTTAGTGGGAAAAATTGACAAAAATTAATTTTTCTTGAAAAACTCATCGGGTCGTTCAAATGAAAAGGTAGCTCATTTAAACGACATACTTGATCTTGTTTGAACATGAATCTAATGAGGGAAAATGGTTCAATTGATATCTTTTAAAGTTCGTTCGAACGAGGGTACCAATCTCATTAGAACGAGCTTCGAACGAGTTATCTAACGAGATTTGAGAGGAGGCAAAGCTTTTCGAAATTAACCTCGTTTGATCTCTCGTTCAAACGATACTCGTTTGATTTACTCATTCGACTTATCAAATGTCGTTAGAACTATATGGTGAAATCTAATTTTGGTAAAAATTTTTTAAAAAATATTGTAAAAATATTTAAAGCCTCAAAACGTTTTTCTCCAAATATCAAAAAGGTCATATACCTTTGGGAATGAGTAAGAAACATGATGTAATCTTTTAGCGTAACTTGCAAATTTGGCTGCTAACCAATCTTCACTTGTAGGTTTGAGTATATGACATCCTAAAAAAATACGTGTTTTGACCAACAAAATAAGCCAAGACTACAAATTGACTAAATGTTAAAAGTTATCCTTACAAATATCCCCATTTGGCTATTTCGGGAGAAAACACAAAAAATAAAAAATCTGAAACGGGTCGTCAAGCCAATCTAATGCCCATCACAAACCATAAAAGGAAAAAAACATAAGACAACCTAGCATTAAAAGACCTTTGTTGTACTTCCACATGTAGAAGAATGCCTACACACATGAAACAAACTACTTGTGACACATGGGAGTATAAATAGAGTGAAAATAACAAAACTCCCCCTAAAGTTGTTCTCCCCCTTTTTGCCCGGAAAAGACAAAGGGATAGAACATGCACTTGCAAGGTTAGACTATCACATAAAAAGAAAAGAACATCACAAGAGATATGTAATGGAATATCACCACAAGATAGAGAAATACTAAATCGAGAGATAAAACCACTACAAACATAAGCATGCTAAAGGAATACACCAAATAGGAAACACAAATCATAATATATAAATGAAATGCAAGCAAAGAAGAGTAAAAATGTGATTCATAATATAGTGTATCAAATACATAACAAGTATAATATGAGAGAAACTATAAAAGGTAGAATGATGAATACAACTCTTAAAAGTACATCAGAAAAAAAGGTAGAATGTGGCAATGCAAGTCCTCAAAATATTGCATCTCCATAAAGTCCATATAGGATTATCTCTCCTGATCATGCTCCATCTTGGCCATAAGCATCTTAAACATATGATGGTCATACTAATGATAAACTTTCATGACGTACCTGGGCATGAAATTCCTTGATATCCTCCGACTCAAAGGGTGGGGGGGTGGGGGTAGTTGGATGAAACGGACCCAAAAGGAGTGGGAAAAGAAACAGGTTGAAAAAATGATGACTGAGAAGTGGGAGGATCAGGGTACTGACTCTAGGCAACAGAGAGATGACTCCTAGGTCGACTCAAGGAATTACGATCAATAGTCTGATAAATGGTAAATGTAACTTCAATGGGAAGGGGGGAGCACTCAGCTAGTGAGAAGCACTACAAAAGGAAGAGCTTTCCTAGTGTTAGTAGAGATAGATTTTATATGTAACGCTAGATTGAGTAAATATGTGTCAGGAGGTTAACTCATAGCATACATGAGGCAAACGTGATCCCATATGATTTGGGTATGGTTTTCTCAAGAATTGAGACACGGGAAAATGATCAAGTTAAGGATCCTAAAATCAACCTTGAGATCAAAAGGAAAATGGGTAGAGGTGCCCGTGTGACATCTATAAAACACAACGTCTTTCATGACATCAATGTATGGTGACTCATGATTGGACCATGGAAATGTGGCATTTGGGGGGCCCTGGGGAGATAAATATGGGAGGTGATCGAGTCCTCAATAATGACAATCTCTTGGCTACGAACTGTAAAGACGAGGTTGCACCTAGAGATAGTTGTACCAAAAAATAATTTTCGTACAAGGACATGATACACAAAATTAGTGAAAGAGAACAATAGATCCTAACCTCAATTAGACAACTATTTTTAAACTGCTGTCTCAAAAAGTAATAACAGTTTAATAACCTTTTCACATACGATGGCACATACATGATTACCAAAATAGGTATATTGCAACCACACTTGATCTGTTTCCCACCTAAGACGGATATGGGGGAGATCCATAGAACCTTGAGAAAAGGAACCCTCTTCAGTCTCATTAGTACTTGAAGTACAAAGGCTATGCGACATTACTAAAAAAGGATAAAAGGATTGTAATCGTCATTGAAAAAAGAAAACCTAATGGGTACGAAAGACATACACTAAAAATCCTATCTTCATGACAAACTCAACCAAACCGCCACATTCCAACCAATCCTCAGAACCAATCCAAATCAGCAAAAAGATATATAGCAAAAAAAGAAATAGACATAAATTAAATGTCAAAATTAATTCAATGGTCATTTTAGGTAAAGGCGTAAAAAATAAATTTTAAGCACTGAAAAAATAATAACATTTCATTTACGGGGGCAATTTTTTTTTTATATAAAATAAACAATAAAATGTGAAAAATTCCCTCCTCCCAATGGGATTTTACCTCTTTTACACCAAAACACCGTTTTACTAAAAAAATTATAAAAATATAAAGGTGAATTAAGAAAGTTTGAAAAGAAAGGTGTAGAGAGATAAAAGATCCAAGAGTAAAAGAAGAAAATAGAGAAAATAGAAGAAATTACCTAAAAAGTAGATGAAAAAAATCCAAATTTCCAAATCTTGAAATGGGTATCCCCAAAGCTTCAAACCTGCAACAATGGAGGATAAAAGGTGGAGAAGGATGAATGGAGGAAGATAAGGGGGTTGAAAAGGAGGTTAAAACCTTGGTTTTGGAGGTTTGCTGGAGGCTTGGGGGAGAAGGGGGGGGGGGGGGGGGAGAGAGAGAGGATAAAAAAATAAACGAGGGGTCGTGAAAGTGAAAGTCTGCACTGAGAAGGAGAAAAAAGTGGATATTTTTTAATCTCATTCGAACGAGGTGCCAAATCTCGTTCAAACGAAATTTTGATTCTAACCTTAAAAAATGTAAAGGAATAAAAAAAAATAGTATAAAAAGTTTTAACTTTTTGAGAAAATAAAAACACCAAGGACTTGTAACAAAGTAACCGGAACATGGGAGTGGAATGTAGATGTGTTAACATAACGCACGGGAGCATCAACATAAGTCTACACACAAGTTCATAATGCCAAACAACACTCCTAATAGTTAAGTACTCAAATCAACCTCAGTACGAAAATTGGTACTCATTAGAAGTTGAATCACTTATATGAAAATTTCTTAGAGGATTTGATGATTCTTTAGCCAGTAGAATCACTCCTAAATTCAATATTAGGACTTATTATGCAACCCCATAGATCTTCGATTTATCACACCATCAAAATTAACAATATTGCAATCTCACTAACATTTTGGAGATATTATAATTTGAATTTAACTTTTGAAGCATCAATGATAAAAATTTGACCTGGGCAATTCTGTTTTTATTTATCGAATATTATTTTAGGCTCTTTTCAATAGTGGCCTTTAACGCAAAGGAAATTGCTCATTTTATATCCCCTTTCCACTACTCACTCAATTTTGATAAAACAGTTAAAATATGGGCAATGGTTCTTACATGAACAATTTTGCCTATCGCATATGAAATGAAGTGACAAGATTGATAAGACAACAACCTTACTTCACCTAGAACATGAAAAGCATGAGAAACATTATTAAAGAGACTGGGTAAGGTGTGTGCAAATAAGGTAACGAAATGAGACCAATATAAAGAATTGCCATAAAAGGGCATCATTCGTCATAAAACGCCTAATTAAGCACAAGTACCACATAACTTAGTCTATCTCACCATGAAAATTCACGTGAACATGGAATATAATAGAATTATGAACATATTAATTATGCATCCAAAAGGGTAAAAAAATTCTTTTTGAATATTTGATGAAATATATTAAAAGAAAATCTTTTTTGATTTAAAAAAAATATACATAAGTATACAATCGAGTTCATAGGGGATAAAGAATGATAATAAAAGCTCACCCTAAACAATATATCTACCTCGAACTCAATTAATGGAACAAAACCTGATAGACTTACTAAGATCCTTGTACTTAAGGGCAGTTAGAGGTGTAGACAACCCACCCTAGTACCCCCACTAAGAACCTCCTTATGTCCCTAACACTCATCCGTTCACTGTAAACTCTAGGTCATACTCCAAGTACTGATTTGGAGGACACCGGTATCTCCCAGGAACTATTTGACTCTGATAAACTCTCCAGCCTGAGGAAATCTCAATGAATCTTTCAAGGGCTCTGAATCCCCTTTCTAATGGTATGTCCCATATGAGAATCGGCCTCACGGTTCAAACGAACGATTCGTTTTACTTCGAATATTAATCTGGAGGCCACCGGGCGCTCTCGATCCACGTTTGATTTTGGTCAACTTTTTAGATTGAGTGAAGCTCAATGTGTCTTTGAAGGTCTCTGAATACCCTTTCCAACGATCCGTCCTGTGCATGAATCAACCTTATTGTTCAGACGAACAATCAATTTTACTCTGACGAGTCATCGGGCATTTCTGAAACCCAGTTAGCACTAGTCAACTCTTCGAACTGAGTGAAGCTCTGAAATCTCAATGGTCACTGAATTCTTTTTCCAAAGGTTCATCCTGTGCATGAATTGGCCTTACAATTCGGACGAATGATTCATTTTTCTCTAAAAACCTCCTGTCTAGAGACCATCGGGCATTTATGAATCCTACTTGACTTTAGTCAACTCCCGAACAAGGGAGTGGATCATGGATTCTGAATTCCCTTCTCAATGGTCCACCCCATGCATGATTTGTGCGCGATTTGAACTTATGATTTTCATTTGATCTTAATTTTTTCAAAGAAACCATTCCAAACTACTTATAGGCACCTCAGGAACCCTGCCTATCGGCATGGTGTCTTTTTCCTGGACCGGCAAGGAAAACACCATGCCGATAGGTAGACCAGGAGTCATGTCGATTGGAACCCCTTCGCCAAAATTACCCTATAAATAGGCCATGACCTCACCATTGGAAAGAGACTCCTCTCAGAAAAACAAAGAGCATTCTCCCCGTAATTATAGCCTTTTACCTTTCCTAAAAAGTCTATTTTCCTCCATTCTCTTACCTCACCTCGTTACTCCACTTGGTAATTCACCCCACATCTCTACATCACTTCCATACCACTTCAAAATTAGCACACTTGCAATACTAAGTCAGTAATAAGCATCCATAAGGAGGTCTAATTCTCAACCCATTTCTATAGTCTACCCATTTTAGTGTTATTAATATTATTTCTATTTTGTGCTTTTTTATATCATATCCATTAATATCTACTCTTTATTAGTAGTATTACACATAACCTATTTTCATAAAACCCCCCAAAAAATACAAAAAGAGGGTTTATCCATAAACTCGTAAAGAGGGACTTCCATTTTTATGCCTTCTCCCTTAAAACACATTTTCTTCACATAAGAGGATTCCAATATTTGGATTTATGGGTTAAACCCTACCCCCATGCTATTTTCAAACTATGTGGACTTTGATTCCCCTTGGGCTGCATTGGGGTCTTGGGGCCAATTCTGAGATTTGAGTCCTCCCTTTTTCATTTTATATATCTTCAATATCTTGTTATATTTATTTCGTGAGTTATAGACTCCTATATACTTGTGTCTCATCCGATGTACACATTCACTCTTTCATAGCGATTTGTGATTCAGCGAACATTTACATCATATTTTAATCATTATTTTCGGGTACACTCCTACGAATGAGTTCGCTCTGTATCTTCCATGAAGTGAGTTGGATGATTCCATTCTCCCATCACTTATATTATACACATGTACACACATATCACGGAATTTAAAAAGTAGAAGATTAGTATTAGCCCACGAAAGACCGAAAGGGATAAATGGGTGCCTAACACCTTCCCATTCCGTGACTTAGTCCCCGTGACTTCAAACTATTTTGTTTGACATGCATCAGTTTGAACTTGATGTCGTTCTATCAAGGCGATGACATTTTTTTACCTATTTTGGGAAAAATAGGCTGGTGACTCTATATCTTTACATTACCCCCATTTGACGATGATCAATTTTATATCCGAGGCTGGACCGCAAAAAAGTGAAAAGAGAGAGAAAGGTAGGGAACCTTCTTTCCTTCCTTCTTCCTCCCTACCATTGCGAAAATCGAGGAGTCCCAACCCACGTGCCCTGGAGGAATTCGACCCCGGATGGCCACATTGGAGACTCCGCTAGGGGATTTTTTAAGAGGACTAGAATCTATTTCTACATGGGTATTATTCTTTGCTCTCATACTTTTTTCTACATCTGCACATATGCTCCCACTTATATGTTCCCTTTACTCCTTTACTTACTTCTTGTATATTTATCTCATACTTATCTCTACCATGCTCTCGTATCATGTTTATCTTCTCTATGATCACTCTACACACTTGTATATATTCTCTATGCTCACTTCACACACTTGTATACAATCTCCATGCTCACTTCACTCACTCATACTTGTATATAGTTTCACGTTTACTCGCATGCTTCACACGTCACTTGTAGATTATCCATTCTTAGCTTCACTAGCGCACACCCTCACTTCTCTCACTCGTATATATCGTCATGCTTAGGCTCACTAGCACACACATTCACTTGCGTATATTCACATGATCACTCACACTATCCCCATGCCACTCTCTTTGCACATATATCTCACTCACTTGTGTATTCACATGCTCCTCTTGTAACAGTACTTAACTAGTATAGTCTTCATGCTTTATGATAGCTTTATTTTTCATAATATTTATATATTCTCCCTCATAGTGGTAGTACTTTGATTAATTAGCATGCAAACAAAAAAATCTCTCTCCATAAGATACTAATCAAGTCTCATGCATTTTTGCATACTACATCACCAGAGCATGGCAATATCGAATTTGCTCTCACATGTACCATGAGTTATATTACGAGATAATTCATGTAGACTCAGGTATATCAAATATCTTATCCACACATACCGATGAATGATTACCCTTATAAGAAAGAGGTATATCGTGGAAGTAATGCCAAAGGGATAAACCCTTCCACTAACCCAAGAGTGCATAAACCTCATATAGGTGTCAACCTTAGGCCACTCATAATTAGTTTGTTGGTTACCATGAGAAACTATGGGTTGGCATACCTCCCAAATTTTTGCACTATTTCTCCCATTTTTAAAATAGGACTCTATCCGTGAAGCCTGAAAGCAAGTCAAACCGTGTCTTATATTTTAAACCCCATCTTTCCCAAGTTCGAGTCCTATCCAACATTTTTTCCTTCATTTAGTCAAATATAATACAATAAAAAACCTAATAATAATATTAACCATGCATATATTTCTCTCATTTTTTACTCTTTTCAAAAACCAAAAAAATACCAAAATCCTTTTTCTTCTTTTTCAAAAATAAAAAAAATACTTCATTCTCCTTCCAAAATAAACTCAAATCATTTTCCCTATGGGGTCGATCGCATCCCTACTTTGGCCCGACACTCTACTAGCTATGATCTTTTATCAAACTGCCCCGAAGTTCCTCTGCTTCTTCTGCTACTTCAACTGAATTTGGAATCTTCTCTAGCTATTCATGGAGAAAAATGACCAAAAATTGAGTTTTCAGCCAGATTTGATGGCCATCCTAGCCTAACTCAGCTCTAAGATTGATGATCTTCAAATCGATGTTCGAGAGACAAAAACATATCGAGCCCAGACTCGAGAATCTCATAAACATGAGATCCTTTTTTCTTGTGCTATGGGTCCACCTTCCCTAGAGCCTATTTAGGTCCAAAAATAATACCAAGATGTCCCGCATGCCCTACCTATAAATGATTCACCACCTGCTTAGCTCCTGATTTGAAACCTTGCCTAGTCAGGGGTTAATCTACCAATGCCTGTGGATCCCAAAGAAGAGGAACTGAACAAGGTTAAGGAAAACCTCAAGGTACTATCAAAGAAGTTTGACCAAGTTAAGATTTTCAATAACTACATGGATTATACCTACATGTCTCCCTACCTTATGTCCAGGTTGCTAAAAAAGTTTAATATGCCGGACATTGAGAAGTTCGGGGGGAAGCGGTACCCCAATTGTGCACCTACGTAGGTACCACTGATCCATGACACTTCTTGGTACCTCAAAATAGATAATGGCCTAGATGTTTCGACAAGCCTTCAAAGAAAATTCTCTTCAATGGTTCTTATATCTCCAAAAATATAGAATCCATAGCTTGGAAGATATAGCCTGGTAATTCATGTCTCACTACAAATACATGAAGATATAGAGGTCACAAGAAGGGACCTAGAGATGCTAAAGAAAAACCCAAGGAATCAGTCAGTAGTTTTATTAGAAGGTGGAGAGAGAAAGCCTCCACTATAACCAATAGGCCCTTAAAGGAAGAACAAGCGAGCCTTGTGAAGAAGAACTTCTTACCTCATATCAGGCATCCATGGGAGGACTATATTACCCTCAATTCTTAGCCTTCTGAGAGGCTAGTGTGGAAATCAAAGAATGCGTCACCAAGGTGGAGTCTGAACTGGAGAAGCTGGCCAAACAATTTACACCCAGGAAGTATGAAAAGCCTACTAATACCTCAGTCTCAACCATCAACAACATATCCTAGTCTGCCACTTCTTGGGCACTAGGAAGTCGCCCCAATTCTGTTAGAAAAGAGTACATCGACCTCCATGCTCCCCTGTCAAAGTTATACCGGGCTCTGCTAGCCCAAAATCACATCAAACCAATGGAACCTTGACCATTGCCAAATCCTCTCCTTAAAAACTTCAAAAATTATGCTCGCTGTGATTTTCACCAAGCCATAGGTACACTACCGATCAATGATTTCACCTTATAAATATAATCCAGGGCCTTATAGAATGAGGCATCATTACCCTGCTAGCTAATCCCAAGTCCAACACCATTCACGACCCTCTCCCAGTACATGGAATCAGAACAAATGCCATCTTTCTATAAAGAAACCCTGAGTTTGATCCTTCTACCCAAATTGTGCTTGTCAAACTTCCTATCACCCCCTATAGTCTCACTGAAATATCTCAAGGTTTGCTCGTCCTTTATCCTTTAACCTACATGCATTGACAATAAAGCTCTATCACTCCTTACAAGATCCTGTATTTCCATCCACACCCAATCATAGGGGGGGAGACATAAGACTACATGCTATGCTAAGCCGACTTTAGAGGTTTTGGATGAAATTGCTTACAAAAATTTCCATCGACTACTAGAGATCTAGTGGCCTATTCATGGAAGCCCAAAAGTAGGCTCAAGAATATATGAGTGGGTGGTAACCATTAAGGATATCAGTCTAGATGACATTGTGAAGATCATGGCCGGTATGTTTTGACAGACGGGGAAAATCTACAACATCTTCGAGTTGCTCGTTACCTCAAAACTTTAGGGACGACTAGTCCATTCACTTCTTCATTCCCCCGCTGAGTGGTAGGATTTATATGATGAAGCCATAGAGGTGGTTGAGAGCTGTGATAACCATTGGAAGGAGGACATTGTCGCCGCTGGTTGGGGTAGGGATTTTGAAAGTTTAAATGGAAAATCTGACAACAAAGATTTCCCCACTTGGGATGAAGAATGGAAACATGAAGTGGAACCTATAACCGAGCAAACCATGGAAATAATTGAGAACTACTAAGGAAGAAACTCCAAGGAATACTTTGACCTGTAGACACTGGGGCTAAGTTTCTACATAATCCTCCTAGATGTTGTGCCATCGAATCCGTTCGTTTAGATCACGATTGTTGATGAACCTCTCCTAAACTGGCATGCTATCCCTGTCTCTCCATCTCAAGCACAACCAAACCGTGATGTTTATCCTATCCAAGAAATATTTTCACCTATTTTTATTTCTTATTTTCCTGATGTAAATGTAACTGAGGCCTGTTTTGACGAGGCTCTCAACGTTTTTTTCACTGAAAATGAAAGAAATGAAGATTTTGAGTGTCTTGTTGTACCTTACATTAACTGCATTGATTATAATCAAACTTTTTATGATGATGATTTTGTAAATGAAATTTTTTTAATCGATATCAGTAATAAAACACTAAACAACATAATTACGTTCAAACTAATGATTATGAGACTGTTATTGTTAACCTCAGTTCTAATATTCATCAGTGAGAGATTAGGATAGGGTCCACCTTTAACGAGCATGAGAGGGTGCAATTTGAAGAACTGCTAAATGAGTTCATAGACGTCCTTGCATGGCCCTACGATGACATGCTTGGCATTAACCCAGAGATAACTCACCACAAAATCTTGACATTCTTAGAATGAAAACCGGTCAAGAAGAAGTTGAGGAAACTTCAAATGGAATGGTCCCTCAAGGTCAATGAAGAGGTAGTCAAACATCTGAATTTGGATTTCATTCACTTAGTCGAATTCCCTACATGGCTTGCCAATATCATCCCCGTGTCGAAATCGAGAGGAAAGGTCCACATGTATGTCACTACCAGGATCTAAACAAGGCATCCATGAAATATGATTACTCATTGCCAAACACCGACATGATTGTGGATAACACGACCAACCACACCATCAAATCATTTATTGAAGAATTTGTCGGTTATAACCAGATCAAGATGCATCCTGAGCACCAGGAGAAAAATGCCTTCATCACCCTTAGGGAACGTTTTACTACACCGTCATGCCATTTGGTCTAAAAAATTCTAGGGCTACTTACCAAAGGGTTACCACAACCATCTTACATGACCGTATTCATAAAGAAGTCAAGGTTTATGTTGACGATATGACCATAAAGTCTAATACTCGAGAAGGCCATATTCCCACCCTTCGAAAGTTCTTTGAGTGACTGTGATAATACGTGATGCGACATAACCCACAAATGTAAATTTTTGACATAACTAAGGGGAACTCTTGAGGTTCATGGTCAGTGAGAAAGGAATTGAAGCGAAATGACACCACCTCAGATGAAGAAGGAAGTACGAGGATTCCTTGGTAAATTATAATAGATCAGTCGGTTCCCAACTGACCTCTATTTGTGAACTTATTTTTAAAATTCTCTGAAAGGATTCACTTAAAGTCCAGAATGAGGCCTGCTAAGAATCCTTTGACCAAATCAAGCGACACCTCATTTGACCTTTGTAACTCATGCCTTTGTAACCACGTCTCCCCCTTCGTATATTTGACCGGCATTGATACTGCTACAGGGTTTTTTCAAGACTAATCCATTGAATAATGTTAGAAGGAAAGATCCATCTACTATGATTGATAAGCACCCAAAACTCGACGATCGAGTAGTAAACAAAATTTTAAGGTCCCTACCCGATAGATCTATCCCCAAAGTGACCGTTTTAAATTATTTACCCACCTTGAACTCTACTGAACTTGAGGAACTTCACAAACTTATGAACTATATATGTTCCCCTCCAAGAATGAAAAGAAAATTGATAAGGGCATTTCTTTGAAAGTCCTAAAGGAGGAAAAACAAGTTGTGGATAATGAGAGTGATAGTGACTCGGAGGACATGGCTATGTTTGCTTGGAAGTTTCATAAATTTCTTAAATTTAACAAAGATAAATTTAAAAATGATTTTAAGAAATTTGAAAATTCTAAGCATGACAAAGCCGAAAAGATCCCTGAAACTTTTAATAAAAATTAAAATAGGGACAAGTCTAATAGGTGTTACGGTTATGAGGGTTATGGCTATAGGGCTTTTGAATGCCCCACTAAACTAAGGAAAGAAGGTAAACAACAAATTTCATATAATGCTACCCTTAGTGATAGTGATAAGGAAGAGGGGCCCGTTTCCTCCATTGAGCGCAACTTTGCCGCGTTCATGGCAAGTCATGTGAGCACCGATAATGAATCTTCCCATGAAGATATACAAATATATGACACTTCTGAGGCCAAAGTTTATGATTACCTTATTTTTGATGGATGTGAGAATGAAGAGAAGAGAGACAGTGAAAATGAAAAAGAGGTTGATGTGAGTGAACTTTAATTTTTATTTCACAAACTATATGAAGAATTTATTAAATTAGAAAGAGAAAATTTGAAGTTAGAAGCTAGTTTAACAGAGCGTGTCAAGGTCATTGATGATAGTGTGTTGGTTGAAGACCTTAGGACACATGAGAGAGCTCTTCGAGAGAAGCTTGAGTATGTAGAAGGCGAGATAGATAGACTTAAGGGATTAATGGAATCCTTGAAAAATGAGCTTCTCGCGTTTGAAGACCACAATGTTTTATTAGAGTCTCACATTTCAGATTTATAAAATAAATTAATAGACTCTAGTAAAGTAAAATTTGATTTTGAGTGTCGTTCGTAGAAATTCGATAAAATATTAGTAACGGTCCAAATTAAAAATGACACGTGTGGTTTAGACTTCGATACTTGTAATGAGTCTACTCATAAAGCCAAAACCAATGCTTTAGGAGAATCCTCTAGGAACAATGTTATAGACCATACCTTAGGTAAGTCTTTTCACTGAATCTTTAGGTGCTCTCATTGTGGTCGAAAAGGTCATCTTAGGAAGTTTTGTTTTGATCTTAAATGAGGTCCTAGAAAATCCCAACTCAAGGCAACCGAGGTAGCCAAGATTCCTATGCCCCGAGATCATAATTCGTCATTAGTTTGGGTTAGGAGATCCAACTTGGTAGCTTTACAAGATATGATTTTTGATTCTCATTTACTTTCACACGATACCAACTTTGCAAAATCTAAAGGTTGAATGTGTTAGTTGTTTGCATACTTTAGCATTTGTGCTTCATGCTATATTATCATGCTAATTGTATGCTTGTTTATCATTTTCTAGTCACTTCTTTATCACATATATCATGCTAGAATTATGTTTTTTTTAATCTTTTGTATTATATTTAGTTTAGTTTGCATTAAATGGAATATAAAAAAAGATTTTTTTTGTGAGTATTTTAGTTTGACACACTTTATGTGGCATATACTTGTGTTTTAATCCCTCCTTTTTCGCTTCCATGTGGCTAGAACTTTTGGTTAAGATTGTCAATCCTTAAAATTTTCTTTGTCATGCATGCATGGAGTAGTTGGATTTTGTGTTGCTTAATGGATTCTATTTTTATATGTCTCAATTCACATATGCACGAGCTCACTTGAAATTTTAACTTCACATGTATATTTGAGCTTTGTGAGGTGTTCTCTAACCAATCTAGTCATCTACATATTTTTGACCTAGGAGGACTTGTGCATGTTAAATCCTTTGCACGTGAGGTTTGAGTGATATATAAAATGATTTATATATGTGCACGGGGAAGGGATCCTAAAGGAATTATTATCCTTTGCGAGTAAGCCACCGTTTGTTTGGACCTAAAAGAAATACGTGGTCCAAAGGCCTAAAAGAATAGTGGCATTAAAAGAAAATATTTGCCAAGGCCTATTTGTTTAGTTTGATATAGTCATTCAAAAATTAATATGCTTATTTTGAGGGAGTTTGGATGGTATATCAACGGTTTTCACAATGTCCATTTATCCTAGTTGCGCTTTCAATGTCATGACTCTATTGGTTTGTAGAATCATCAACATGCTAGGCTTGTATGCATTGTGTTTGTTTGTTCAATGAGTTCAATTTATATTGTCACATGAGGCTATATCTAAATGAGATAAAATTTTTCACTCAAATGAGAACTCCGTGAACATGTTTTAAGTGATTGGGTTTCAATTCATTGGTATCTTGTTCACACCTCTGCACTTCCGTTTCCACATGACACATTTATGCTATAAGAGTGTGGAAAACTCATGTTAATTTATTTTGTGTCATTTGTGATTTTATATCTATATATGTGTGCTTGTATATATTTTATATCTATTATGTATACATATATATGATATTATGTTTTATTTTGAGTCTTTGCCATTTTAGCTAGTCCGCCTATGCATTAATTCATAATTGGTACCTAACTTGTTGCAAAATTTTGTTTGATATCATATGCCTAGTTTCTTATGTTTTAAATTGATATCATTTTGTTTGCAACATAGTTGGTATCCATTAATATCTGTTTTGGATTAGTTACTGTTATTTGTTGCCCATATGCTTTCATGTTATTATCTCCTTATGCACATTCATGATTTACTTACTTTTCCCATATTTATCACTTTATTCTATTGGGGAGAAATGAGTATTTTATTAATTCTATCACCTTTGCCTATTCCTGAACAAAAAGGGGGAGAATGATAGGGGAGAAATGGTATCTCATCCTATTATAATCGTATCTTAGTTTAGGAGATTTAACTTAGGGGGAGTCGCAACCTTCTAAGGGGAGAATTAATTTAGGGGGAGTATTTATTTTAATTGCATTTAACCTTTTGATATTCCCTATGCATTTAATGTTTTGCTTAAGTGTGTAGGAATTATTTTAACGAAAACTTTCATCGGCAAAGATAGTAATCATCCTTGGGTTTTCGAGTCAAGCTTGTATTATTTTTTTGGTAGGATGTTTTTGAGTCTAGTAGAGCTTGGCGACCGTTTAGGATTTTGTTTTGGTTTTTGTCCCGGAATATCCAAAGGGGGATATTTGTAAGGACACAAATTTTCAATTGAGTCTTTGTAGTTTTGGCTCAATTCCGAACGAAATGTCAGAAGTTCATTTTTCAATTTTAAGCCCAAAAACTTTGTATTCAAAGTTTTAAAATGATTTTCTGAAAATAAAATTTATTATAAAATAAAATTACACCCATTATAAATTTATTCCAAGTCTCCTACAAATATAAAAGCATTCATACCTTTGGAGACTTGAAATATGATGTTGATGACGTGAAACGTGTCACTTGAAGATTTAACTTAGGGGGAGTCACAACCTTCCAAGGGGAGAATTAATTTAGGGGGAGTATTTATTTTAATAGCATTTAAACTTTTGATATTCCCTATGCGTTTAATGTTTTGCTTAAGTGTGCAAGAATTATTCTAACAGCAACTTTCATTGGCAAAGATAGTAATCATCCTTGGGTTTTCGAGTCAAGCTTGTATTTTTTTATGGGATGTTTTTAAGTCTAGTAGAGCTTGACGACCCTTTAGGATTTTGTTTTGGCTTTTATCCCGGAATAGCCAAAGGGGGAGATTTGTAAGGACACAAATTTCCAATTGAGTCCTTTGTAGTTTTGGCTCAATTTCGGACAAAAACATTTAAGTCATAGGATAGTGTTCATGTTGTATTCTTTCAAGCCTATGAAACGTAAAGTTGAAGACGTAACGACCAACATTTCAAGTGAACATCAATTGCCGAGTTTCAAGTGCCACGTTTCACGTCATCAACATCATATTTAAAGTCTCCAAAGGTATGAATGCTTTTATATTTGTAGGAGACTTTAAATAAATTTATAATGGGTGTAATTTTAATTTGTAATAAATTTTATTTTCAGAAAGTCATTTTAGAACTTCGAATACAAAGTTTTTGGGCTTAAAATTGAAAAATTAACTTTTGACATTTCATTCGAATGAGTTTGTTGTTCGAACGAGAATTTCGTTCGAACGAGTTTGCCAACAACTTTTCCCTTTTGGACACTGGAACTTCGTTAGAAGGTCGTTTGAACGAGACTTCGTTCAGCGGGAATTGTTTTTGGCAGTTTTTCTCCATTATCCCACTCTTTTGTTCCCACTAACTCTTCCAGATTTATTAAGTGCGGGAACCTCTTTTGAAAACCTAAATTTTGATAACTTCTAAACACTTCTTGAGAGAAAATTTCCCAACATCAAAAGTTCATAGTTTTGTATTTTTTGTGAATCCGTGAAATAAATCCTACCAAAAACACATACACCCAACTGTTTAGTTTATCCAAGTTTCTACATTTATATTATTTGCTTGGAGTGTTTGGCACCGGGTTCACTTTTCTACCTAAGAAGGAAAGATTTTTGGGTTTGCTTTTACATTCCTCAAAGAAGAAGAAGCTTTAGTTTTGCTGCGGCATTCTCACATGGTGAAAGGCACCATGTGTGGTTGATGGATGCTTGGTCTTGATTGGTGGACTCCAAGTTTCTGATGGACTCCGGGATTATTCTCTAGGCGGAGGTTGAAGATCGAAGGAGCGCGTCAAGGCTTGAAGGGAGTCGAGTTAGTTGTGTAAGTCCTTTTGTCGAGTCTTTGTAATATTTATACCATACTTAGTGAATTTGTTACGCCCGGGCCTTCCGAGGTTTTTTTCCGATTTGGATTTTTCCTCGTACATCGCCGTGTTGTGGGATTGTGAATTTATTTTATCTTTTGCAAAAATCACCTAGAATGCATGCTTAGGGTAAAAAGATAAAATTGGGTTTAATTCGTAATCTTGATTAAAATGGTGCATGTTTAATAATTTGGGTAAGTTTATTTTAAGTTAATTTAATTTGAGTTCGCACTAAATTATTTGGATAATTTTCTTGCCTAAATTGTTTAATTTTGATAATTAAATTAACTTGGTTTGAGTGAATTTAAAGTATGTGTGTGTGTTTACTTTAATTCACTTTGTAGTGTTTAATTTTAATTTGTTTTAAGAAATTAAAATTTGCCATTTGTGTGTGTTGAACCATCTTTATTCCGTATTAAAGGAAATTTATATTTAGAAGATTTTAAAATTGAGGGTCCCTACTACGTGTTTCACCCTTTGAAGCTAACTCACTTAAATCAGAATACCCACTATGGCTACCCCTTATTTTCTAGTATACGACATGGAATCAGTCCTAACCATTAAGATGAACATACCTTCCCTCTACGTCTTACTCAAAAGAAAACTGGATGAAGAAGAATGGCATCTGAGATTCTTGGACGAATTATCACTCTTAGATAAAAAAAAAAAGATTGAAGGCTCTGTACCATATACAGGACACCATCGCCGAATAGGGCAATTATTCAATAGGAAAGTCAAGGACTGTGGTGTACAGGAAGGAGAACTTACTCTCAAAGAGATCATAGAACCGTATTAGACCCCAAAGGTAAATTCAAGCTGAATTAGAGCGACCCCTACATCATAAAGAAGATTCTCTAAAGAGGCATCGCTATGCTTACAGACCTTGATGGAGAAGAGATGGTGCGTCCAGCTAACCTGGTTTGTCTCAAGAAACTTAGTCCAAAATCTTGGCGCACTATGACTCTTCTCACCCCCTTCTATTCTAAAAAAAATTCTTCATTTCCCCTACCAAGAACTACGTGGGACCCGATCCTTTTTAAAACATTTTCTTTTCAAAATGAAACTCATAAAAATTTTCAAAACCCCCAGAGGTATGTAGGCAACCCATATTTCATACATGTGTCCGATCCCCTTCTTTTCACAAAATGATATTCTTTTCTAACCTCCGATAACGGTGGCTCATTTTATCATTTACATTAATAAAAGGATTGTGTATGCTTAGAGATTGGTGTAGATAATTCAGATGCAAAAAACTCATTAAGAGCCACAACAAAATATGTTCAAAATTAACTTTTATTTTTTATTAGGGATAATGGAGATATTACATGATGTATTAGCGAAGGGAATCAAAACAACCACCCCTCTTCGTTAACCAAATTGTTCCTAAACAAACCTAAACCTAACCAAACTACACAAAATTATTCCCTAACCCTAAATAGAAAAACACCCCAAATCACCCTAGCCTCACAAAAATCACTAAAAGCTTCACAAGATTCATTGCCTTCAACTCATGGATGGCCCTGCTTCATCATTGTTAGCAGCCCGAGGAGGACCCCAAGTTTTTCACTCCTGATTGGCATTCTGTATATGATCTATGGAATGGTATGCGCCGACAAACCTGGATAGAACCACAACACCATCATCCATAGTATCAAAAGCCAAGAACCATCTCTGACTGGTCTCTTCTCTATTACTCGCTTCCATAGCCATTTGAGGTAGTCTCGGATACATGCCAGGTCCCCTCCCAAAAATTGTGATGGATGGATAGATAGCTGACACAAAGAGCCCAACATCATCCTCAGTGATTCAATCAAATCCTCCGTCGGGAAGAAATTTGTTATACGAGGGGGCACGATCTATTCCCACCCGACTTGGCATAGGAGCTTCCAACACAAATAGAAAAAAGTCTACCGAAGGCCCACTAATCATACATATCGGTAATCTCCAAGTTGATAGATAGGGAGTAACTCCACCCACTATGGCACTGACCAGCGAAGGCACTTGTCTCCATGCTCTACAAATCAGTTTACCTAACTCCCTACAGATGGGCCAAATCTGAAGAAAGAATGGACAAAGAAATTGGGCATAATCGCCAATGGGTACTCAGTAGGGACCGCCAGACGAAGCCTCTCCATAAGCCACATAAACAACATTACGAGGCTCCATCTCTGAAAGTTAGAGTGACCCTCCTTCCAAGAATCCAGTCTGTTCATGGTATCAACCAGCACCACCATCGTAGGGTTATGGAGGTAAGACATCCAAGACATTGCCACAGTAACCTAGGGATCCACAATCAAGTCCCCCGTCACCAATAATAACCTCATAGTAAGGCCTAAGGCAACAGACCTAACAAAGTTAACATCCTCAAAACTCCTTAGACATACCGAATACATAAATGCCTAAAGAGAAATGGCCCCTCCATTAATCAACGGTCTAGCCGCTGAGGGAGATATGTGAAGTAACTCTGACAAGAAACCCCGGGGAGAATGGGAGAAATCAGGCATAGTCGCCGCCACACTAGGGTTGACCCCTAACATGGCTGAGAACTACTCATAAGTGGGAAAGACCTTGTCCAAGTCGAAATGAAAGACATGGTCTTCAAGATACCATAATTGTATCGCCACTTCTAGCAGATTCCAGTCAACAGCTCTAGCAAAACCATTAGGAGTACGATCTCCCTGACACACCAAAATCAGCACAACCCAATAAAGGCGATAGGCTCCATTTTACATCAAGCTTTCTATCTCCTCATCCATATACCAACTAAGCCTCTAAGGCATTCATATATCCAAAATTTTCCAAAATCACACTTTTCTTAAATTAAGTTCCTTTAAAGAGAAATTTTTTTCAACCAAGCCTCCAAGACTGTCCTCTACTAAAAAAACCTCAAAAGCAAACTAAAATGCATGTAGAATAAGACACTAAATCAAGATAATCAAACAAAAAAGATGCATCATTTTTTCCTTCTCGAGTATCGCTTTTCAGGTATAAATCCATTACATTAAACATACATGCGTAACACCAAACTCCTCCAGTCATAACAACCGATCTGCATCCGTAAGATCCGTTAACCCAAACACCACCTCATGCGCCAACAACCTCCTTATCTAGATTTTCATCCCTATATATCATGCAGCCCCCAAAGCAAAACTCCAAGGGTAGAAGGTCACCTACAACGCCAATAAATATTCAGTAATCTATCCAAAATCAAAGTTATTAAGCCCTAGCCCATACCACTTGGAAACTACCTTTTCCTCTTTCCAAGAAAGCCCAGGAGACCATGCCCTTACCGATTGTCACCCCAAGGACTCCCTATTGTCACCCCCCTTTAATTTTCGTATAGAAAAATGCCAGAAAATTCCAAAAAAAATCCCAAAAATTGCCCGAAAAATTCCCAAAAATATAGAAACTCATTTTCTCAAGAAAATCATTTTTGGAGCACCAAGACCATTAAAAACTCTCAAAATCCCCAATTGGATTAATCTTACGCTCTTATCCCCTTTATAAATCCCCAGTCGGATTAACCTTGCAAACCTATCCTTAACATATTCCACAAGCAAAACAAACATTGCGCCTGCATCCAAGTCTACTATAATTCCCCAACTTAAAAATCCCCTAATGGAGTTTCAAGACAACATAATCCCCAATCGGATATCTCAAAGATAAATCCTTCCCCAGTGAAGTCCCAAAGCAACAAAATCCCCAGCAAAACTAAAGGTGCATCCTCACCCTCAAGATAATTTAAAATTCCCCAAGAGAGAAACTCCCCTCGTTATAACTTAAGGTCCTCAGAATTGACCTCGACCCTCAGAATCGACCGCTATAACCTTAGGTCCTCAGAATTGACCTCGATTCTAAGAACTGATTTCTACAACTTAAGATCCTTAAAATTTACCTCAGCCTGCAGAATCGGTCATTACAACCTTAGGTCCTTAAAATGGACCTCGTCCCTCAAAATTGACTCCGACCCTCAGAATTGGTCGCTACAACTTAAGGTCCTCAGAATTGACCTCAGCCCTCAAAATTGGCCATTACAAATTGAGGCCCTCAGAATTAATCGCTAAAACCTAAGGTCCTCAAATTGACCTCAGCCCTCAGAATCTATCGTTACAACTTGAGGTACTCATAATTAACCTCGGCCCTTAGAATTGGTCGTCATCACTTTAGGTCCTTATAATTGGCCTTGGCCCTTAGAACCGGTCGGTATAAATTTAGTTCCTCATAATTGACCTCATCCCTCATAATCGATCTCTACAACTTTAGGTCCTTAGAATTGACCTTGACCCTCAAAATCAATTGTTGCAACTGAGGTCCTCATAATTGACCTCAAACCTCAAAATTGGTCATCATCACTTAGGTCCTCAAAATTGACGTTGACCCTCAGATTCAGTCGAAATTGACTTCGTCTCTTAGAATTGGTCGCTACAACTTTAGGTCCTGTGAATTAAACTCGAACCTTAGAATTGGTCACTATAACTTTAGGTCCTCATAATTGACCTTAACCCTCAGAATTGGTCACTCCAATATAAGGTTCTCAGAATTGACCTCGACACCGCAGGATTGGTATCTACAATTTTAGGTCCTCAGAATTGACCCCAACCCTCAAAATTGGTCTCTCAAGCAGCAGGTCCTCAGAATCGACCTTGACCCTCAGAATTGGTCATCCTTAGCACGACTTAAAAGTTCAGCTTAACCCATTGAATTGGTCATCCTCATATCCTTAGGTCACCATAACCGACCTAGACCCTTTGAATTAGTCTCCCCAGCCTTAACAACCAATGTTAACACTCTTAGACCCATTGAATCGATCATCCTCATCTCTTTAGGTCCTCAGAACTGACCTCAACCTGCTAAATTGGTCAAACTCATCCTCTAGGTCCTCAGAATCGACCTACAAAACCTTTTTTCCAACGTCGATATGGTGTCTATCAATCGATAACTTTCACTTATTCCATGCTCGACCATCGAGGGGCTCTCTATATACATCCCATCCTAGGAGCACCCTAAGCACCTCCTTAGGTCCCTAGCACTCAATCATCCATCGTAAACCCTAGGTCATACTCTGAGTACCAATCAAAGAGGCCACTGAACGCTCTTGGGCCCCATTTGACTATGTTCAACTTTCTTATCAGATCAAAATCTTAATAAATCTTTAAAAGGCTCTAAATCCCCTTTTTAATGGTCCATCCTGTGTGTGAATTATCCTTACAATTTGGACAAACATTCTATTTTACTATTAAAAACTGATTTAAAGACCACCGGACACCATTTTGACCCCTAATCAACCTCCTCATATGAGTTTAATCTCAATGTATCTCGAAGGTCTCTCCCCTTTTCCAATGGTCCACCCCATGCATGAATTGTCCTTACGATTCAGATAAACAATCCATTTTACCCTAAAAATTAATTCATAGGCCACCAGGTGCACCTAGGTTCCGTTTGACTCCTCTCAACTCTTTAGCTCAAACGAGACTAAATGAATCTTCAAAGGGATCTGAATACACTTTCTACCGGTCCACCCCATGCATGAATCAGCTTTACGGTGTAAATAAATGATCCATTTTTGTCTAAAGGGTCATTGGGTTCTTTCAAGACCTATTTGACCAAGACCAACTCTCCAAACTGAATGAGACGAATGAATATTTAAAGGGTTTTGAATACCCTTTCCAATGGTCTATCTCGTGCATGAACCATCCTTATGGTTTGGACGAACGATCTATTTTACTCTAGGAAATTCCTTTCTAGTGACCAACGAGTGTTTTTGAGCCCCGTTTGACCTTAATTAACTCCAAAACCAGGTATTAGCTCTGTAAGAGGGTAGTTTAGACAAGATGGAGGTGTAACCCCTTTTGAGTATAGTAATGATAAGTTAAATATCAATACTATTGATTAACCACAGGACATACAAACAGGACTCAATGAAGATAGACTATGTTTGAACTCACAAATCTCTCGTGTATAACTTAGAAGGTAGTAATGAACTTAGAAGTAACTTAGCCAGAGGGAGAGAGAAGTAAGCACCCTAGATACACCTTGGCAGACAGCCAAACACACCAACCACCCTCAAGAATCTCTATCAAGTATTAAAAGCTTCTTAATAATGACAATGGTGGGTGTGTGAACTCTATAATTTATAATAATTCTCTCTGGTGTATATTATCTCTAGTAATAACTTCTGAACTCTCAAAAGATCATCCTCTCCTCAAAGGTTGTTGGGGTCCTTAAATAGCCCCCACACCACCCCCGAGGCAACTCACTCATCAATGCCTGTGAAAGACATCCCTCATACTTTATGCCACAACATTAAATACCTGATTCACTAGTTGCCTCCACATCATAAACATTAAATGCTAAGCATGCCTTTTTGCCTAACCACTGTGTGTCAGGGGGCTATTGTCACAGAGATGGCTCACCAACTATCTAACAACCCCATATACCACGATGGTTTACTCAAGTGCCGATCTGATATTGTTTAGCTGGCTAGTGACATCACCTATAGTAGATGTGACATTAAGTAGAGGGCTGTTTGGTTCACAAATCGATGCCCGATGGAACTCAAGGTTGTTCTCCCCGAGGTTCCACGATTAGGGTTCTTCGGTGTTTTACCAGGTGTATCTAAGATGGTCAGGACAATCCCCAATGGTGCCTCACTTCTCAAACCTCCAAACCAAGTCCCTCTGAAGTTCCCACGGTGAGGTCACTCGATAGAGCATGAAAGCTCTCCCAGGCCCTACCAAGCCTGGTCTCTCGCAAGTACCATTTGACCTCACACTAAAACTCATTATTATTCTCGTTACATCATTACAATCGTTATATCTCATAGTTAATACAAACAAAATATGACTAAGTAACACAACAAGCTAAAGTATGGGTTGCTACGCCGAGCTACCATGCTGAGTTGCCACGCTAGGCTGCCTTAACCCCAAACACTATTGTAAATAGGGTAATTATCCCTAATCCCAGGATTACCTTCAAGCTCCCTCTACATTTTCTCCAATGGATTCCTAAAAGGCTCTAAATACCCTTTCTAGTGGTCCATCTCGTGCGCGATTCTCACTTACAGTTCATGCTTTACAACCATTTTTCAAAAACCTGCCTCAGACTGCCAATTGGAAATCGTAGGAACCTATCTATCGGTAATGTGTCTAGGGTTCCATGCCGATAGGAAGTTATAAGACGATTGCGATTGGCACCCTCTTGGCCCTATAAATAGATGCCATGACCTCACTTTGAACGACACCCCTAAATATCCCTCTTGGCAATTAAGAAAAAGAATTCCCTTAAATTCATAGTTGTTATTTCCTAAAAAGCCCATATCCCACATTCCTTCCAGTATTTTCACTTTTTGAGGCATAATCCACTCCAATGGACTCTGTCTTCAAGGTCCTCAAAGTCTTAGGAGCAGCTTTTGGTAGAACCTTCCTCCTTCTGGTAAAAATGGAGTCAATGCTTGAACCTCCTCCTATAAGAAGGTGAACTTCACAAGTAATAATTATAACTTGGAGTGAGAAATATCCTGAGAATAATGGTTGTAACAGTGGGAGTGAAGAAACAAGGACTTAGAACTTAGAGAGAGAGCAAGGAGAGAATACTCGGTCTGGTGTGATTTGGACAAAATAATTACTTAACTTGAATTTTTGATATCTGACTTGACCTTACCGAGGATCCTATTTATGGGTGAATACTAGGTATGATTTGGGTCTTTTGGGGCACCAAAAAATGAGAGGAAACTTGAGGGAGAAGATCTACAATGTACCTTTTGTCCTTACGTGGTCTTCACTTTCCTGTTCCCTCTGACAGACGACACCTGGTGTAAACCATTGTTAAAAAGCAAACATGTCTCCTAATGGTGACAAAAAAATGATTTGATAAATATCTTTGCAAATGGTAACTTGTTATATAAACTTTATAAACTTGAGAGTGGCCTCGAGGGACACCCTCTCTAAAATCAATTTGTTAAAAACTGCTTTTTCTTGTGAGCAGCTACTCACTTCAGTTATGACTAAGTGTGGGTTGTGTAAGGGCTTGAGTGACTCTTAGGTTCCCTTTACTAGTATTCTCTCTATCTTAAATTAAAAAATGGTTAATCTTGCTCAAAAAACATTATCTCTCAGTTACCAAGCCAAAACTCCCAGGTGATTCCAACTGTCCTACTTGAGATGTAGTTGCTTAACTAGGCTAATTATACAAGAAAGTAAATATTAGTATTTTGTTATTTTTTGTGTTACAAGTCTTGGGTATGAGTTCACTCAAAGTGGACCCCTCGCTCAATGTCAATTTTGTTAGTATGTGATTTGGGGCAGAGGAGACACTCTAGGTGGACCACCTCGCCCTACCTATTTTTCCAAGATGTCAACTTGACGAGAGGGGGTTGCTCGTGATGATTCCCCTCACCCTGGCCCTTTTCTATTACCTCAGTCTTGTTTGGAGTGGTGCTCGTGGTGAGCCCCCTCATCATTTCCTCTTTTTTTGTGGCTTCAGCCTTGGGATGAGGGGTTGTTCGTGGTGAGAACCCACGTCCTTGGCCTTTCTTTGCGGCCTTTGTCTTGTTTGGAGGGGTTTCTCATGATGAGCCCCCTCATCCTTTCCCATTTTCTCGTGACTCCAATCTAAGGTGGAGGTATTGCTCGTGGTGAGTCCCCACGCCCAAGTATCACATTTGGTCATAGGGTCACTCAAGGTGGACCCCCTAGATCTAAATATTTTCTTATTAATTTGGGAGTGGGAAACCATTTAAGTGGGCTCACTCAGTCTACACTTATAGCAGATGAACACCCATCCAAGTTAGTCCCCTCGTACAAAAATCTTTGTGCTGAGTAGACCAAAGGATTTTGTATGAAATTATTTAATTCGTCTTGGAATGTGAATAGTTTCACTCAGTCACCTCATTACATTATTAGAATTAAATGGCTTTGTCACATCAGCCGACATTGAGTGTCTCAAGGTGACACGTGTTGAGGAGAGAACAGGCATCCCATCATTTGGGAAATAATTTTCCTGACTTTTGATTGACAGGAGTGTGTGAGTCACTTTTAGTATAAAAGAATCATATTAAACTTCATTAGTTTTTTACCTTGGCATTTCATTTTTAACAAAGATTTTTAGAGAGAGAGAGAGAGAGAGAGAGAGAGAGAAACCTAGTTTTTTTTATAGATCTTCCAACACCATCCTTCCCTATTTTACCCTCTTCTTCTTCTTCTAACAAGAAATGGCTTCTTCTTCTCTGGAGCCCTCTTCCACTATCTCCACCATTACCAATGAGGTTTTGGTAGGTTCCTTCTTTATTTCCATTACAATTTCCACTATCTTTCACACCAGAGAAACCACAATAACCATCACCATTTTGGATACCATTACCTCTGCTATGAGCGGTTCATCTTCTGTCGTTGTTGCGAGCGGGGGTCCCTCGACCACCATCACCTACTCCAAATCCCAAAGGGAATACTTGGCAAATCATTTCAAAATGGATTTTGGGCTCTATCACATTGCTCCATACTTTGGTCCTCAAGACACTTTCATGTCTTCTCATTCTAATTTTGAGCAGGAGTTTGTGACTAAGATCATCGATCAGCCCCGTGTGGATTTAAGTGAGTCTACTGACTTTACTATTCTTTAACCTAATAGTATCCATAGAGTTTGGGTGGATATAGGTGATTTTCCCCATTACAACATTGAACTTAATATTTGTGGAGTTGCCCCTAACAAGTTGGCCCTCTGGGTAGATCATATCTTGGCCACCCCCTTGCATAAGGCTATTGTCAAGTGGCTTGATATTACCACTACCATTAATTGTTTGAAAAGTTCTTCTATTGCCAAGTATGCTAGTACTTTCACTTTGTTGTCTTCTCATTGGAGCACACAGTTTTGTTACTGGATGGGGAGAGTTCATAATAACCATGGAGTACATTTGCGGTCTGCTCGTCTTACCCTATGTAGGAGAGCATATATATTCTAATGTCTATGAGGATGAGGTCGAGGAGGGATAGTAGGAGAGCTCCACTTAGCTTTAAGTTAATGCTCTAAATATAATGTGATTGATCAGACTGTCACCACCAAACATACCTTTGCCAAAAGGGAAAGGTATTGTCTTAAAGATTTCAAATAGTTGAGAGGTAAGTTCGAGCAGGGCCTTGAGAAGCCAGGAGGGACCAAAAATAAATTCATCCTCTCATTTGGAAGACTTCTTTGTGACCTTCCTTAGTAGGTTTTTATTTCCATGGAGACCAAACGATTCCCCTCGTGAGCTTCTTTTTAGACTTGTTGGGAGACTTGCTCGAGGGAGGGTGATTCCCCTCACAACTTTAACCTTAGGGTCTATCTATAGTTGGCTGGATCATGCTCATATTGATGTTGAGCCATCATGTGGACGTTATGACAGTATTAATTTCACAAATTCTTTTATCCTCATGTCCTTTTTATTTAAGAGATTCCCCAACTTTGACCAAGAGGCAAGGGCATTCCATAGTCAAGCTGCTTGAGCTACAAGGTGGCATAAGAAAGTTCCCAAACCTCCTCTGGGCCCTCTGAATGATAACATTTTATGAATTTTTCTTTCGACATTATTGTAAACGAGTTTATTAGGCTTTCATATGGGGATCATTCTCATCTTCAGGAGGTAAATTTTATTGTCCCGCATATGTGGAGTCTATTTCTACATGTCCTCACATTGAGGTGGCAGTTATGCTCTTACCTTGCATTCTTCCTTCCTTGACTGACCTGGGCTAGGGTTTGGAGTTTTACCACTCTGAGAAAGGGAAAAGGAAATCCAGCTATGATCAAGGTGTTCTATGACACCCCGCCTAATAAAATACCAGGCGATCACTCCTATACCAAATTAAAACAGGAATCCCAGTTGGTTCATTCTTAGCATCACTATCGAAAACCTTTTTGAAACTTACTAACCACCTAGTATTCCAAAACGCCGGTGCCAAATTTTATCTTTAATTAAACAAAACAATAACATGCGACAAGATAATATGAGTCAAACACAACGACTGAAATAAATCAACTGAATAATTAATTAAACTATTTATCGAATAAACCATCGGCCACCAAAGTAAATAGTCGAATAACAAACATCCAACACCTAAATAAATAAATTTGTAAGTTGTGCTAAAAAGTCTGGGCGACAAGCCCTAAGTAAAATTGAAACTGACAGATGATTCCTACTCTAGGAAATAATGAATGAGAAGTCTAATCCAAGCTCCTTCTAGAATCCACATATGCCGCAGGTCCGTGTCCCAGGAATAGAATATCAATCCTGGCATCCCTGTGGCTGGACACCTAAAAAGTTTTGAAAACAATTTTATAGCAAGGGTTAGAACCCAAAACATTTTGAAAATATTTAGCAAGTTAATTAACTGCAGTAATTAAAAAAGTATGAATGCGCTTCATATTTAAGTTAGTGTCGCACTCCCTTGAGGACATACTCACCCCTCCACTAATGTGCACACCAAACTGTTACTTTAACCACGCCTAGTTGTACTACCTCGTCCAACTAGCCCTAGCATAATACTCCCTTGCCTTTCTACTCTAAATCGAGTATTATTATCCATGGGTTATAAGTTATCACTCCAATTAACCTAATTAATTCCTTTTAAATAATACCGAATAACCGTGGCACAAGTTATATACAGTAAATACTTCACACACTGTATTATTACCCGCATATAATAATTAATACCATTATATACATATCTTTACTAATACATCCACCCATATTTCATATGTGTATCCATCCCTCCGAGTATATCCTCGCAAGATGATTTCCTCTAAAGTGCTATCTCACTAGGTGTGCTCACATAACCTAGTTACCCAAGTCGGAGTCGCTCACCAACCCGACCCAAAATATAAACGTAGTGGAGGCGGTCATATTCCTTCCCTGAAAGTGAGATAAATCCCTCACCCATATACCAGACGCTATTACGTGGGGATATACTCGCCCTACTCCTCAAACTAGGGGATTCACCCACTTCGCGCAACCTCCCTTGATAGTACTAGAGTATATAAATTAAATAAATATATAGTCCCTGATATTTAATAGTGCACACAAAGTACACACACACACACACACACACACACACACACACACATATATATATATACTATCACCACGTCGTATATATATAATATAAATCTCGGCTTTACCATGTACTAAAACCCGTAACACTAGCCTGTATATTCTCGAGTCTATGGTCTGACTCAAATTAATTAATTTTCTCCTTAATTAATTTATTACCTTCTCGAGTCTACAGTCCGACTCTAATTTAATTAATTTACACATCATTTATTTTAATACTTGGTGTTGCCCAACCAATATAACCGGACTCGCTCACTTGGCCCGTACCATTGTTAATACCCGATTCTATACTCCGCCCCATAATTAATTAATTAATTACACCTCAATTCCTTTAATAATGTAGTGCCACTCAACTACAATACCCGAACATTTTCCCTTGGTTTAAAATTAATACCTACGAATTATTTCCTGAAATTTATTCATCTCGTGACATACAATTATCACCCTTCTAAACCCAATTATATCCCCTTATAATTTCTAAGGAATATATTCTACATATGCATTCATCACTAAATAAAAAGTAGGGTAATAAATCTTAATTTAATTTCCCTTTATATATAAAACTAGCGCACCTGCCAAAAATATGGGACCATCGATCGATCGATGCTCTGGGTCGATCGATCGATCAACCAGTTCCCTTTCTTCTCCATTTTTCTGTTCATCCATTAACGACCATCCAAACTTTCTTTTCTCAACTCCCAATCTCAATCCATCATTTTATCATCTTTATACATCTATTATGAACTATGATCGTAATCTAAACCTTTTAGCATCATTAATTTCATGAGTTATCACCCACTCAAGAAAACGAATTCCTACGGTACAATCCCAATTAAAATTCAAAAATCTAGTTCTGTAATCCCCATAAATTCATCTCTAATACATATTTTCTGTTTTAGTTCCAATACCAACCAATACTGAGGGCTTCTATCACATCAATTGAACTATTAAATCACATAACTTGTTCAATTTCATAAAAACCCAATTTCATGCAATAACCCTCCCAAAACGAATTTTCAGTTTGCACCCACCATAATATGAATTGGTTATCACCTATTTTAAGAATCATAACAGTTAATCACTTTCTTGAAATTGTTCGTAGAGTCTGATCCGTTGGTGTAGTTAATGGTTTATGACGAACACTCAATTTGTCCCTTACTTCGACTGGAAAATATCCCCAATTGGCTCTTGATTAGCTTCCTATGTTTCTCTCTCAAAGCCCTAAGTTTAGAATTGTGTTAACTGTCATTCAACACTCCCTCAATTGGGTTTAAAACCCCTAATCCCGTTTCTGGTCACATGGGCCTAATTAAGATGGCCCAAATCCCTCCGTGTGGTCCGGTTATGCCAAAAAATGCCTCGAGACCCGATTACTACCCCCGGGTACTCTTTTCTGACTATCTCGACCCATCCGAACTCAACCACACTCTCAGAATTGTCATCTGAAATACTTTATAACGTTCTCAAATTTTGATCTCAAAATGCGACACACAAAATTTTGAACAATTAAACTTAAAGTCGCCAAATATAAATAATTTTTCCCACTCAAATAAATTATCCAAATTATAAATTTAAGTTTCTCCAATTTAAATATTTTTATATCTCCCAAAAATAATTAAATACTAAATCCTCAAAATTACGGGGTGTTACATACTCCCCCCTTACAAAGGAATTTCATCCTCGAAATTAAGATAAGCTAGTGGTCCAAGCTTCTAACATCACTTCCCAGTCCTGTACCTCTAAGCTCGCTACATCTATCTCTCCCGCTTCTAACTAAGAGTTACACAAATATGCATTTTAATTAACCAGGGCGCCCATACACCCTGTACCCGTGCTTAATCGCCCTAAAGTTGCCCTAATTAACTAGGGTGCCCATACACCCTGTCCCCGTGCTTATCCGTACGAAAGTTACCCGACTATGCTAGACATAACCCGTAATATAATTTCCAACCCGTAGTTATATCATGTATGTGAATAATAGCCGGGGTACCTAACCCATGTACTAACGACCAAACATCTCCCCACTTCCAACGTTGCTCTAAGTTTCATGTGTGGAACGTCTCGCAAAGAGAAATGCAAATAAGGACCCCACGATACACTACTACCTAACATTGTCGGTCATTGAGATCTGTTAGACCCTCAGTCCACAGCACATACCCCAAATACTTGTCTCTTAACACAAAAGCATACACGCCTACTCTTTTTCTACAAAATACAACATAAAATACCGCGCCCTTACTATCACTAGTTCTTACGCAAAATAAATCCCAAGCTATCTCTCCCCATTCAAAAATAAATCTAGCCACCTTGATTCACTTCAGTAGACACCCATACTTACCGGGATAAAATATGAGAACACAAGACCTCATTATGTGTCTATCGCACCACACAATACAACATATATACACATATATATAGGCTAGATGCCCTCTCAGGTGACACTTAGTAAAATTCATTCATACCCTGGTGTCGCGAACACCAAAACTTACCCTCACTATCTACAATAGTTCAAATCCATCGCTATCCAACCGATATTTGGAAGAATCATCTACCCTACTCCCATAATTCTTGAAAGTAGTGACCCATCGTACAATTCAAGTTTTCTCTCTGTGTACAGCCCCACTCTCTCGTGGTTAACACCAAAGAAATCCACTACCCCACATAAATATATATGTAATATGGATACTATAGCCACTGCACCCACTAAATTCGACTTACCCGCGAACTCTAGTGAAAATAATTTTTATATTGTGACACCCTCACTGTCATTAAAAACATACCCCATGCCCATAGGATAAGAAGATAATTACCTCCATACTCTAGCTGCAATGGCTGATCCTTGGGTTCCTGAGCGACTTCCCCCTGCCCGAACGTACCCATGACTTGTTGTAGTGGTTGTACATCCAGAACCTCGTCCTGTAGTTGACCCCTTCTGTGCTTAGGACAATCTCTCTTCACGTGTCCTGCTTCCCCACAAACTAAACACCTCCTAATAAATTCACCCTGCCACTGATCCCTTCCTTGCTGACCTTGTTGGAAGTCCTAGCCATCCCGTCGATAGCCTCCGGATTTAAATTGCTTGACCTGATTACCTTGCCAAAAATCATGCCCCTGATGTCCCCCTGTCTGCTGCTGGGATACCCCACTGGTACTGTTCCCTCCCGCTTTATTCGACTGGTTGGGTTCCACTCCCCTCTCGCTTCCTTTCATATGGAAGCGATATTCCTGGCTGTGCAAGAGTGCTACATTAACGACATCTGTATAAGCTACTAATATGGGATTACCAATCAAATGTTGCCTGATCCTCCAGACTAACCCATCCATGAACCTCTACTTCTTTCTTTCTTTGTTGCTTACCTCATCCGGTATAAAATTTTCCAAACGAGTGAATTATTCCTCGTAATCGGTCACTGAATGGTCCCCCTGAGTCACCTCACTAAAGTTTCTCCTCATTTCGGCCTCAACTACTGGCAGGAAATACTGGCAGTCTAACCGAACCCAAAACTCTGAAATAGTTAATGTATCCCTTTTCTCCACTGTGGTGATCGACTCCCACCACTGTAGTTCTACTCCCACTAACCTAAAAGTGGCTAGCACTTGCTTCTGCACCTCATTACAATCTACCATCGTAGGTGACGCTGAATATCTCTCTTCCACTGACACGCTAGCACCACATCTTAACCCCCTCGAAACTCTGTTGGATGGCCTTTTTGAAAGACCTCTCATACTTGTTGCCATTTCGACAGCCCCGGGTGGGCCTTAACATTCAGTACCACTAACGCCTGTGGATGATCTCGTGGAAAGTACATTGCCATTAAGATCATTGTTTCTTGAACTGCCTGTGCCACTAGTTCAGTTACCTGTGCAGTCAAAATCATCTCTGGCAGTTGTTACGGTAACACTGGCTCCTGATGAGCCTCGCTAGTCTCATCTCCCCTTGTTGCCCTAGCTGATCTCTCTCTCCTAGATGAAATTTGAAATGAGAATCGAATCGTATAAGTTCACCATCAAATATAAAATAATTGGCAGAAGAACGTAAATGTGCATACGTATATGAATACAACAATCCTATGATAGGGCTCTATATCAAAGGACGCTAAGTTGAAACGTGAAAAGCCGTACAGATCCTAAGGACACTAGAACCTGATACTCTGATACCATCTGTGACACCTTGCCTAATAAAATACCGGGTGATCAGTCCTATACCAAATTAAAATAGGAATCCCAGTTGGTTCATTCTTAGCATCACTTTCGAAAACCTTTTTAAAACTTACTAACCACCTAGTATTCCAAAAAGCCGGTGGAAAATTTTATCTTTAATTTAACAAAATAATAACACGCGGAAAGATAATATGAGTCATACACAATGACTGAATTAAATCAGCTGAATAATTAATTAAACTATTTGCCGAATAAACCATCGGCCACCAAAGTAAATAGTCTAATAAAAAACATCCAACACCTGAATAAATAAATCTATAAACTGTACTAAAAAGTCTGGGCGAAAAGCCCTAAGTAAAATGGAAACTGAAAGATGATTCCTACTCTAGGAAAGAATGAATGAGGCGTCTAATCCAAGATCCTGCTAGCATCCACATATGTCGCAGCTCCGTGTCCCTGGAATAGAAAATCAATCCTGGCGTCCCTGTGGCTGGACACCTAAAAGGTTTTGAAAATAATTTTATAGCAAGGGTTAGAACCCAAAACATTTTGAAAATATTTAGCAAGTGAATTAACTGCAGTATTTAAAAATGTATGAATGCCCTTCATATTTAAGTTAGTGTCGCACTCCCTTGAGGACATACTCACCCCTCCACTAATGTGCACACCTAACGGTTACTTTAACCCCGCCTAGTTGTACTACCCCATCCAACTATTCCTAACATAATCCTCCCTTGCCTTTCTACTCTAAATCAAGTATTATTATCCAAGGGTTATAAGTTATCACTCCAATTAACCTAATTAATTCAAAATAATACTGAATAACTGTGACACAAGTTATATAAAGTAAATACTTCACACACTATATTATTACCCGCATATAATACTTAATACCATTATATACGTATCTTTACTACAACATCCACACATATTTCATATGTATATCCATCCCTCCGAGTATATCCTCGCAGGATGATTTCCTCTAAACTGCTATCTCACTAGGTGTGGTCCATAACCTAGTTACCTAAGTCGGAGTCGCTCACCAACCTGGCCCAAAATATAAACGTAGTGGAGGCGGTTATATTCCTTCCCTAAAAGTGAGATAAACCCCTCACCCATGTACCGAACGCTATTACCTGGGTATATACTCGCCCTTCTCCTCAAGCTAGGGGATTCACCCACTTTGCGCAACCTCCCTTGATAGCACTAGAGTATATAAATTAAATTAATATATAGTCCCTGATATTTAATAGCACACACATACATATATCTTATCACCACGCCGTATACATATAATATAAATCCCGGCTTTACAGTGTACTAAAACCCGTAACAATAGCCTGTATATTCCCGAGTCTATCGTTTGACTCAAATTAATTAATTTTCTCGTTAATTAATTTATTACCTTCCCGAGTCTACAGTTCGACTCTAATTTAATTAATTTACACATCATTTATTTTAATACTTCGTGTCACCCAATCAATATACTCGGACTCGCTCACTTGGCCCGTACCATCGTTAATACCCGATTCTATACGCATCCCCATAATTAATTAATTACACCTCAATTCCTTTAATAATGTAGTGCCACTCAACTACAATACCCGAACATTTTCACTCGGTCCAAAATTAATACCTACAAATTATTTCCCAAAATTTATTCATCTCGTGACATACAATTATCACCCTTCTAAACCCAATTATATCCCCTTATAATTGCTAAGGAATATGTTCTACATATGCATTTATCACTAAATAAAAAGTAGGGTAATAAATCTTAATTTAATTTCCCTTTATATATAAAACTGGCGCACCTGCAAAAAATATGGGACCATCGATCGATCGATGCTCTGGGTCGATCGATCGATCGACCAGTTCCCCTTCTTCTCCGTTTTTCTGTTCAGCCATTAACGACCATCTAAGATTTATTTTATCCACTCCCAATCTCAATCCATCATTTTTATCATCTTTATACATCTATTATGAACTATGATCATAATCTAAACCTTTTAGCATCATTAATTTCACGAGTTATCACCCACTCAAGAAAACGAATTCCTACGGTACAATCCCAATTAAAATTAAAAAATATGATTCTATAATCCCCATAAATTCATCTCTAATACATATTTTTTGTTCTAGTTCCAATACAAACCAATACTGAAGGCTTCTATCACATCAATTGAACTATTAAATCACATAACTTGTTCAATTTCATAAAAACCCAATTTCATGCAATAACCCACCCAAAATGAATTTTCAGTTTGCACCCACCATAATATGAATTGGTTATCACCTATTTTAAGAATCACAACAGTTAACCACTTGCCTTGAATTGTTTGTAGAATTTGATCCATTGGTGTAGTTAATTGTTTGATTACGAACACTCAATTTGTCCCTTACTTTGACTGGAAAATATCCCCAATTGGCTCTTGATTATCTGCCTCTGTTTCTCTCTCAAAGCTCTAAGTTTAGAATTGTGTTAACTGTCGTTCAACACTCCCAAACCCCTAATCCCGTTTTTGGTCACATGGGCCAAATTAAAATGGCCCAAATCCCTCCGTGTGGGCCCGACTATGCCCAAAAATGTCCTGAGACTCGATTACTACCCCCCGGGTACTCTTTTTTGACTATCTCGACCCATCCGGGCTCAACCGCACTCTCAGAATTGTCATCCAAAATACTTTATAATGTTCTCAAATTTTGACCTCAAAATGCGACATAGAAAATTTTGAACAATTAAACTTAAAGTCGCCAAATATAAATAATTTTTCCCACTCAAATAAATTCTCCAAATTATAATTTTAAGTTTATCCAATTTAAATATTTTTATATCTCCCCAAAATAATTAAATACTAAATCCTCAAAACTACGGGGTGTTACATGTTCATTCACGTTCCTTTCCTTCGAGCAGCTCCCTCTTCAAGCAGTATCTTGAGGCCTATGAAAATTTCACTTTTGAGGGGATTGTTCATAGAGTTAGCCATTTAGGACGTTTATATGTGCCTCCTTGAGATTAATTGCCATCTTTCACTCGTTCCTGGTTTACTCTATAGCATAGGTAAGTGGACCTTATTTAAAACTGTTTGAAGGATGTCCCTCAACATACCATCTTTACCAAATTCCTCAATATTGACAAATACTTGGGTAAAAGTATGAAACGAGAGTTGTGGTATCACAACACCATCTCTATGATACCTCTTGAGCAAGTCATCCCAATCTTTGTGAGGCCCTTGATCGATAAATCCATTTACTCAAAACATCCTGAACCTCAACTTGCCAAGCCCAAGGGAAAAGGAAAGGCAAAAGCCCCAACTGCTTCCAAAAGGAAGCAACCTAACGCATATGTATCAAATTTCATACCAGCTACTTCTAGTTCACCTGCTGCTATGGCTACTATTACTTTTGAGGCCCCTGCTTCTCTTCCTTCACTAGTAAGGAATGGGGTGAGCAAGAAGATGAAGAAAGTTAGTGCTAAAGTTATTGATCCTTATCCTATACGAGGTTAGGAGTCTGACACTGATGATCTTGGAGTGGAGGAGACCTACATGATTTTAAGCAAGGATATAAAGCCTTGGGTTTGTCTTCTGAAGAGCCTTCTGCTACTTCCATTCCTATTGCTGAAGGTATTATACCTGACTCCTTTTTACTTAGTGAACCTGGCGTTCATGGGGTTTCACCTGTTGGTTCACCTTATCATTCATTTGAAGAGGAACTAATTGATTATAGAAGCACTCCTTTTTTTATTTATGGCATTTCTTCTTCAAATGACATGAGTGACATTGACCCTCATGGTGAACATCATCCTAACGCTTGTACTTTGTTGATAGTTTTAAGAGAGTCTTCTAACGAGGACACTATGATATATTCTCCTTCCTCCAGTAGTCTTACCATAAAAAATCTCCTACATGGGCTGATCACGTGCCTAACAACTGTAAGTATTTTCTCTTGACTTACAGTTATGACACCCTACCTAGTAAAATACCAGGTGATCAGCCCTATATCAAATTAAAAATAGGAGTCTCATTTGGTTCATTCTTAGCATCACTGTCGAAATTTTTTTAAAACTTACTAACCACCTAGTATTCAAAAGTTGGTGCAAAATTTTATCTTTATTAATCCAAGACAAAATAATTACCAAAAATAATAAAACATCCACAACTGATAAAATCCAACATCACATATAATAAAAAGTCTTGCCGAATAAACCATCGGCTAAATCCAAACCAACGTAAATAGCAGACTAATAATAAATTCCATACAATTTGAAAGGAAAATGACTAGATAAATCTGGGAGCAACATGCTCGAAGTAACTGATGTAAATCCTTACACTAGGAATAAAAATGTTAGAAGCGCCTATCCAAATCCTGCAACATCCACATGTGCTGCTGCTGCGAATCCCTGGAATGAATTTAGGCCTGGCGTCCCTATGGCTGGACACCTAAAAGGTTTTGAAAATATTTAATAGCAAGAGTTAGAACCCAAAACATTTTGAAAATATTTAGCAAATGATTAACTTGCAGTAATCGAAAATGCATGAATGCACTTCATATTTAAGTTAGTGTCGCACTCTCTCTTGATTACATACTCACTCCTCAACTAAGGTGCACACCTAATGATTTTCCTATAACTTTCCTAGTTATCTGTCCCGTAACTAGCTCTTGTTATAACTTTTCTTGACACCTTACTCTAGCACGAGTATTTTTAATAAATGATTTACAAGTTATCTATCACCTTAACTTAATTTTGACGTTTTCCTTGAAAACCATATAACGTTCAGTAGTTATATAAATAATACTATACACATCATGTATATAATTACCCGTATATAATTATTTAAACCATTACATATGTAAAAGCATATTACAACATTCACACGTATGTCGAATATATAGTAGCCCATCCATTCGAGTAATAACTCACCAGATGTATTCTCTAAAGTTCCATCGTACCAGGTGCGCTCACTTAACCTAGCTAACCCAAGTCGTAATCGCCCGCGAACTTGGACAAAAATATAAACGTTGTGGAGACGGTCATATTTCCTTCCTGAAAGTGAGAAAACCCCTCACCCATATAACGGACGCTATGACCTGGGGATATACTCGCCCTACTCCTCAAGCTAGGGGATTCACCCACATCGCGTAACCTCCCTTGATAGCACTAGTGTATATAATATAAATAAATATCTTGTCACTGATATTTATAATCACATAATATATATATACTATCACACACCGTATATATATAATAATTACTTCTCGGCTTTACTGTGTATAATTTTCGTAGCACTAGCCTAAAATAATCCCGAGTCTATCGTCCGACTCGAATTTGATTAATTTACTCATTAATTAATTTTATTAACTTGGTGTCGCTCAACCAATGTACCCTAACTCGCTCACTTGGCCCGAAATTAATATTTCCCGAGTCTAAATTCTGACTCTAACTTAATTAGTTCTTCTCCCTAATTAATCTGCCATCTTGGCATCCTTCAACAAATATACCCGGACACTCTCACTGGATCCGTATCTAAATATCTTGGAATTTATTTCCTCAAATTAATCCACAAAGTACCCCACATAAATCCTCTTAATCCCAATTACTCTTCCCCATAATTGTTAGGAATATGTGTCTCATTTTTATTTATCACTAAATAAAGCATAGGAATTAAATTAAAATTAATTTCCCCCTTATATAAAGAAAACTGGGCGAACTATCAAAAATCTGGGACCATCGATCGATCGACTCCTAGGGTCGATCGATCGATCGATCAGATACCTTTCTTCTCCGATTTTCTATTTTCTCCATTAACACACAACCGAGCTTTTTATTTACTCTCTTACTATTATGCCATCACAACCAATAATATTATTACAAGGGGAAAGTTTCTAATCACCCTAGAGACCTTAATTCAACAATCAATTTCCATGAGTTTCAACATTTTCTAGATTCGGGTTCTATCCAGGTTTAAATCGGTAATTCTAATCACTACTCCAATATAAAAAATTAGTCACCAATTCTTACTGGGTTTAACATACGAACCAAATTACTAATTCTAGAACCACATAACACAATCAATTTCACTTTTTAATTTCATCAAAGTGTTTCAATCCCTGGAAACCCAATTTCACATGAATCCCTACCCAAAACGGATTTTAAATTCACCCACTACAATATGAATTGGTTATCACAATTTAAAAATCACAGCAAGTTAAGCACTTACCTTTTTGGGTTTGTAGAGTCTGATCCGTTGGTGTATAGACAAGCTTGATGATGAACACCCACTTCATTCCTTGATTTGTCTCCAAAAGATCCCCAATTTGTTCTCCAATTTCAATATCCTAAAGTGGAACGTGCCAGAAATCCCTCTACCTCCTCTGATATTTCTTCAGCGATGCCATATGGAACACGTCGTGTATCCGCTGAAGATGCTCTAGAAAACCCAGTATATAAGCTACGAGTCCCACCCTCTCAATAATGGGGAAGGGATCCACTTACCTTGATGCTAACTTACCTTTCTTGATGAACCTCATTACTCCCTTCATAGGTGACACCCAGACCAATACCTGATCTCCGACCTCCAACTCCACATGACTCCGAGAGGCATCAGCATAACTCTTCTTACTATCCTGAGCTATTCGGATCTATCCCCGAATCAGATCTATCTTGGCATTCATCTCCTGGACAATCTCTGGCCCCGATACCTTATTGTCCCCCACCTCTAACCAGCAGGTGGGTGAACGATAAGGTCTCCCGTACAGTGCCTCGAACGGTGCCATGCCAATCGTAAACTGGTAAGAGTTATTATATGCAAACTCTACCAATGGGAGATATCTCTTCCATCCTCCCCCAAAGTCTAAAATGCACATCCTCAGCATATCCTTCAGCATCTGATTCACTCTCTCGGCCTGCCCATCTATCTATGGGTGATAGGTGGTACTCAACCATAACTCTGTGCCTATAGCCTCCCAAAAAGTCTGCCAGAAATGGGCCACAAAAACCTTGTCCCTGTCAGACAAAATGTTAATCGGCACCCCATGCAACTTAACTATCTCCGCTATGAACACCTATGTGTAACGCATCGCTCAAAGTCTGTGCGAACCGATAAGAAATCGGCTACCTTGGTCAAATGATCCATAATCACACATATGGAGTCGTGGCCCCTCAGTGATTTAGGCAACCCAGTAATAAAGTCCATGGATCTACTCTCCCATTTCCACACGGGATTATCTAGTGGATGTAGCATCCATGGGGGTCTCTGATGATCGAATTTCACAAGCTGACACGTCATACATTTCGAGACAAACTCTGCTATGTCCCATTTCATTCATGCCCACCAGTATTGCCTCCTCATATATAGGTACATCTTATCCCCACTAGGATTTACTGTAAACCTCGAACCATGGGACTCTATCATAACATCTTGTCTCAAATCCTCATCATCTGGTATGACCAACCTCCCATTAAAGTGTAGACCTCCCTCCGAACTAATCGAATAACCCTCTGCTCCCTTTGCCAGTAGCTGACGTACTTTATCCTGGTAGATCTGGTCCTCTGCCTGATCCCTCACAACCCACATAATGATCTCGATAGTGATAGATAAAGATGACATACATGCCCTGGAGACATCATCATCATATCGAAGCTCTCTCCACTTCACCTTCCAGGCCTTCGCAATTTCCCCCGTAAGCCTTCGGTTTAACGTGTCTGCTACCACGTTAGCCTTTATATGATGGTATTGAATATCAAACTGGTAGTATTTCACTAATTTTAGCCACTGCCTCTGCCTCATATTCAGATCCTTCTATGTGAAGAGATACTGAAGTGACTTGTGGTCCATGAATAGAGTGAACTGCTCTCCCAGAAGATAGTGCCTCTATATCCTCAAAGCAAATACGACCGCTGCTGACTCTAGGTCGTGGGTGGGGGTAATTCTTCTCATGGGGCTTAAGCTTTCGATATTCATAAGCTATATCCCTTTCCTCCTACTGTAGCATACCCCCGAGTCCCTGCAAGGATGCATTAGTGTAGACCCGATACTCTAATTCTCCCCTAGGCAAAGTAACCACGGGTGTAAATGTCAACTTGTCCTTTATCACGTCGAAAGCTAACTAACAATGATCACTCTAAATAAAAGGTACCCCCTTGGGATTCAGATTCATTAGAGGACCCGCAATCTTCGAAAACCCTTTAATGAACCGCCTGTAATAACCTGCCAACCCCAAAAAATTGTGAACTTCTATTGGTGTCGTGGGCTGTCCCCACTCCCTCACCATCGATACCTTACTTGGATCCACATCAATACACTGTTCTGACACTACATGGCTAAGAAACTGTACCTCTCGTATGTAATACCCCGTATTTTAATGGCTTTTAAATTTAAGGACTTATTAAATTTAATTGAGATAAATTAATTTAATTTTAATCCGGAATGTTGTTTTAGATATTTACTAGCGTGACGAGAGTTAGTAATTATTGGAAATTTGTTATTTGTTGAATATTACCGGATGAGTATATTAATATATGAGATTTATTTTTATAATATTGTCACGTGTGAATAAAATGACAATTGCGGAAATTTAAGTCGGGACGCGCCTGTGTCGTGTCGGGACTAAATATGGATTAATAAAAGTGAATATTTTATAAGTCATTCATATGGTCATTTTGAGTGCGCCAACCCGTCCGGAAGGGTCGAGATAGTCAGAAAAGTGTACCCGGGGGTTTAGTTTGGGTCTCGGGGCGTTTTTAGGCCCAATTGATACCCCGGGAGGGCGTTTTGGACATTACCCTTTTTGGGTAATTAAACCCACGAAAATCAGTAATCTATATCAGCCATTTAGGTTAGTCAGCTAGGGTTTTTAAAACCCAAACACAAGAACGGCCATAGGAGAGGAAGGAGAGAGCTCTCAAGGCAAATTCAAGGCCCAAAAGTCATCCGTTTGCACCGCCACCACCACCAACGCGTAGATCGCGCAACGGGCTACGCAACCACACCAAAATCATCTACAAATTAGAACACCCAAAATCTTAGGCAAGTGTTTATCTTGCTTATTTCGTTGGTGCATCCTTCATATTAGTTTAGGAATGATTAGGGATGAATTACATTGAAGAAAACCTAAATTGTGATAGGAATTTGCATGTAGTGATGACTTAAACCTTATTCTGGAAATTATTGGTGATGTAGAAGAATAATCCATGAAATTTTAATGTTGTATTAGAAGGAAATTTTGGGAAAAATAGATTAGAACAATGATTAAGAAATTTCTAGGGTTCTTGATAATTGTATAGATCTTGGGCTGTTAATTCATGATTAAATAACTGAAATCCACATGCTTTACATTGAAAATACCTAATATGATGATATAAGGTTAGTAGTATCAATTCTGGGACGTTTGGGATTAGAAAATATGGAAATTGTTGAAGTTAGGAGATGAAACCCGTAACTGCAGAATTTCAGTTTTCGCAGACCTGCTTGATCGATCGATCGAGCCCAGAGCTTCGATCGATCGACCCCTCCTGGCAGACTCCTATTTCCTTTTTAAATGAGTTAAATTCAATTTATTGTGAGATAATTCTTGGGCATCCTTAATAAAATGTTTTGGGAGATAGGGAAGACCAGTAGGACATGTGAATAGATTTTGGGACCCTTGATGTCGGTCAAAGATTGTATTTTGGGATAATTACATAAGGGTCGGTGAATTTATGATTTAAAGAGAGAGACACGTAAGAGAGTTACTTTGGGACAAATGTGTATACCTACTGAATTTTATAATTGGGAGGATAGAATCCATGAAGCGTTATGTAGTAAGTGGAAAAGTTCCTCAAATTAAAGTAAGATGTGAATGGTTATACGTGATAACTATATAATGAGAAATAAATGCAAATGACGTAATTATGGGAATTGAGAATTTACCCATTATTGATATGGTAATATTAGTATAGTTATATGATTGTGTATTCATATACTATCTATGTGTGAAAATCATGCCCACGCTACTTGCTATCCCTGAGGTTTTCGCGCTGGAACAGTCTTATCTCGATGGGACCTTTATGGGGGATATTGACTTGTACCCTAGAAGATAGATATCCTTGGTACAGGCTATCGGAATGATAGTTCAGACGGTCCTAAGAGATGCGGGTATGTGCTTTCCTCTTAGAGACTTGGAATCTATGCTTCGCCTCATATTATTTGTGTATAGGTATCCTTGGTACAGGCTATCGCAGTGATAGTTCAGACGGTCCTAAAAGACGCAGACATATGCCATCCTCTTAGAGACTTGGAATCTATACTTCGCCTCAATATTGTTTGAGTATGTGTTAAAACAGTTCGAGAGTGATTCCGAATTTGTATTCCCTTAGTACGAGTGATACGGGGATTGGATAGTAGAGTATGCCCGCACCATAGTTTTATTTGGGGTGCTGTTATGATATATATATATATTTTATGAGTAGTTAATACATATATGAAATTCTGAAATCTGGAACTGCCTACTGTGATGTGATATGTAGGACATGGTTGATGACTCAATTATAAATACTTGTTTTGAGAAAGTATAATATGATACTGGAAAACTTTATTGATTAATAAAGTTAAAATGAGAACTTTGGTTACTAATTGAAATATTCTTTTCAAACAATTGACTCGTTAAATTTTGAATCCTGCGAATAATCTAAGATAAGTTAAACTATTGGGAAAGGATAGCGTGATATATGATGAGTTGGACCACGGGGAAGGTTAGTGCGATAGGTGTGAACATTAGAAGAGAGGTGAGAATTTCTCAAGAGAGTGTCGCACTAATATGTTGTTGCATTGGCATGTATCAATTTAAATACTTGCTAAACAATTTTTAAATCATATACACTATCGGGCTCTGACCCATTTTTCTCTCTCTCTCTTTCTCTCTCTCTTGTATATATATGTATGTACTACAGGTGCCCAGCCACAGGGGTGTCTTGCTGAGGATCCCTTGGAAGGAACGTGCTGCAGCTTAGGTGGGAGTTGCAGGCCACTTGCTTAGACGATTTCATTTACTCGATTCCACTCCTATGATTCTCAGTTATTGGGGCATGTGTCGCCCTTTCCACTATTTATCTGTTCTCTTGGGACATTTGTATTTCAGTTATTTCTAGTACTGTTACTTTGGGATTTATTCAGCATGTATGTTTTACATTTAGTTTTAAATGTTGGGATTTTGGATGTTGAATGTTTAAAGTAATTGGATTATGTCCCAGGATAATTGTTGTATGATTCTTACTTATTGAAAATGTGGTTAATAATTAAATAAATAAGTTTTTCTTTAAAAATACAATTTGGTTAGAAAGGTTAAAATTGGTTTTGACACTTAGCTTAATTAATTAGGGTGTTAATTTGGAAAATTTTATTTTTACGACAATGATGCTAAGAATGAACCAACTGTTCACCTTGATTTTAATTTAATAAAGGAGTGATCGCCCGGTATTTAATTAGGCGGGGTGTCACAGGTGGTATCAGAGCATCAGGTTCTAGTGTCCTTAGGATCTCTACGGCTTATTATGCTTTCAGCGTTGCTTTGTATGTTATAGAGCCCTATGTTTAGGATTGTCGATTCCTTTGACGAGATTTCGCTCTCCTGCTATAATGTGTATACATTAGTGTATTCTAATTTCGTTCGGAAGTGTGCGTGTGCCGAGCGATGACGGATGTCAGAAGAGGACCATTAAGCGTACATCTGGAGGTAGGGCTCAGTTGAGATGGTAAAATATATCCGAGGATGATGACTGTAGACGAGGTCACCTCCATTATGGCACAAGAAGCCACGACTAGAAAGGCGACTAAGGTGCAGCAATGATTTTCAAATGCTGTTATAGTCAAATGAGGTGCGAGGGAAAACTTGCCCAACGTATAACAAAAATGTGTAGAGACTGTCAGTGGAAAATTTTAGAAACGCGAAAATTGTATGTGTGTACCAAAGGAGGTAAAGTATCCAAAGGCGTAAATATAGGACGGAGTGTGGCAAACTGAAAGTGAAAATTTAGAGAAAATTTTCTTGGCTTTCAGGATGAAGTTATAATGGTTGGAGTCAACCACCAATTTTAGAAATGGAATGCTATGCCTATAGGAGAACCTTAGGTACAGTGTTGACCGTATGTTCCTTCCTTAACTGTTCAGGATTAGAAGCAAATGTGGTTCTGAACTCATCGAGAGAAGGCATGTCAGGAGTCCATTCGTGAATATGAATCTTAACCGTTAGCGAATTTTGTATCGAAAGATGTAGATACAAGTGGGGGAAAACAACTCCGAATGGGAAATAGACACGTAGTAATAGTTGATAACACTCAAAGAGGTAATTCTGATGGACGAACGATTCAGAGGTTGACATTGTCATATTTTGTCAACATATATGATAACGCTTCTTTGTAGGGGAAGTTAAAGGAATTGAATAATTTAGTCGAGAATGAGACTGAATGCAACGGTGGTGGTATAGCACCACAAAAGGATGTGGATACACATCAGGAAAACCATTTAAATGCTTCAGATAGTTAAATTCTTACCAAGTGATGGTAAATTTAGTAAGTACTATTATAGATAGTAACATGATCTTTATGGCCTAAAAAGCTAAGAGAACAACCGGGATGGCTAACAGGAATCGAGTTTACTAACGTCCGAGAGAAGGACAATCCTAACCTGGTTAGAAGGACAGGTGGTAAGTGGATTATGTGTTGAGGTATTTTGTGCGGAGTGAGATCGCTCACGATAATATGTTCCAAAATGTGAAAAAGGACAGGAATACGGTGCCTAGTAAGGCAACGATTAAAATAATTTTGTTTTGGATTGGGCAGACGTGTTACGTCCGAAAACCATTTGTGTAGTCAAGACGATTGCCAGGATGGAAGTATAAGTTGTATCCTTAGAGGATGCGGCGTGTTTGTGTGACACGAGCGAGTCACCATATTTTGTTCATTGCTAGATTAGCATGTGAGACGAGCTGAATGCATATAATTATAAATGTTACCATTATGTGAATATTTTTCCCTAGTGCAGCAGGATTTTTCTTTAGTGCTATCCGTGGAGGATGAATGAGTATATTAACAGTGTTTCATAATTTATTGAGGTTACTCGTTGTAGTGATGCGATACACGAGTATGATATTATCTTTGTTAAAACGTTATAGAAATGGTTAGTACGATAGTGGGCATTTATTACAAGGCTATCGGAGTAGTTGCATTAGTGCAGCATGTTTTGTTGTGGCGAGCTTTACCTGTAAGAAGGTTGGACTCGCACCTATATTATCTATCCTAGAGACATCGGAGGAGATAGCGGGCTCGAAATATTCGATGCCAAAGTATGTATAGATTTTGTCGGTATAATTCCGTATGTATCGGAATTTACCATTGAGCGAAAAGACTTGACTCGATATTATGTTTAGCACTCCGGACTTAGTGATAGGAAGAGTGCAGTGTTATATTTATCCTTAAGAGTGTGGGAGTTAAGAGTTATACCCCTAATGTTAGAAAAAAGAAATTTAGAGAATTTTGATCGTATGTATCCGAGGTTTATAGAATGTAATTACCATCAACAAATACGGGACGATAGTGAAATTGGTGAAACGTTCTTTGTTAAGCATAATTACGGGAGGAATTGTAACTTTTCTGTCAAGAGACAGAATAAAGGGGTACATGCCACGGACGGAGGACCTAACGGATTTCGATAACCGACAATGCTAGGTAGTAGTGTATCGGGGGGGGGGGTTCCTTGTTGGATTTTTCTCTGCGAGACATCCCACGCATGAAACTTAGCGTAAGGTTGGAGATAGGGAGACGTTTGGTCACTATTCCATAAGTTCGGTACCCTGGTCGAAATGGGATCAAGTAATTATGTATGTAAGTTGGAAGTTGAATTTTGTTTTAAGGTCATTGGAGCTGGATCTTTGTGGTAGGAAAGCATTGAAAGTTATCCCCACGAGTTGAGGGGTGGAACGATGATAAGGAGAATTTAAGAATTTTGATTTCTAGGGTGATTGAGAGTACCCAAATGTCATAACCGCGTACAGAACACAAGGTGAATAAAGAGTTGGAATGATTTTTAGCATGGATTATCTGGAAAGAACTTTATATTATACAAAAGATATGACCTGTAATTATTTTGATGAATAGAGTGTTAGTGATTTATTTTGGTTGTTGTACCTATTTGGGAAAATTGTTGTACTTATCTGAGGAAGGTTGAGAATTATTATTCCTCTTTTATTAACATGGAATTTGAATGCCCTATTCCTTCTATTCCGTTGAATTTAGTTAGTCCTACAGATGATTAGCACGCCGTTCGCTCTCCCAGGGCGGTAGGAGTGTTGCAAAAATGTGGGCATCTTGGTTAACGACAGTTAAAATAGTCCGAGTCGAAGGGACGTGGTAATAGATGTGTGAAATATATGTTTGTGGGACTAGTATGATGAAGTGGAAGTGATAGAGTGGATTAAACGTCACATGAGGGGCGATAATCCATACATAGGTGTGTAATTAGAATAGCACACCCAAATTTGAATTGGAAGACTGTGGGAAGTCATTTAAGAAGAGTATTCCTTGAATGGAGCAGAATTAAATGATTATGAAGCACACCCGGAGCGGAGTTGTTATTAGTCAAGTGTGAGAGCGACTTGCGCATACAAAGAGTAATGATGTTAGTATAGTATAAGAGATCCAGAAGTGCGCTTCGTGGAGAGACGAGCATGGGTCAGAACTTTCGGCATACTCCAAGGAAGGAAGGGGAGTATTGCGTGTCACTTAATGTGAGACATTTCAAGGGGAGAATCGATGTTTAGAGAGACGTAGTGAGTAGTCTCTACATGCACCGCCCATTGGTAAGGTTGGGCTGAAAGAGAAGAATCAACCAAAGAATTTTGTGTTTATCGAAAATTCCTGAACTTGGAAGAGGTCGGTAAAGCCGGTTAAGTTCTTGGATGAGTTGCCATCCTCAAAACAAGATCAAGGGTTTATCCCAAACATGTGAATTAAGTCGCCGAGAAGGAGGTGATTGATATTCCTTTGGGCTGGCTTACAATATTAACTAGTATGCCCCAGACTTCCTTTGAAAGGAAGGATCGCGCCAGTGCATGGTCCGGCGCAGTATAAATTTCTGAATCAGGATGAGATTGGTGAATCCCACCTCTGATATGGGATTTCAGGAACCAGCGGAGATAAGATTTCGTCTCGAGTAGGATGTATCACCCTTAGCCAGGGAATAAGCGCATGGTGATTAAAGATTAGTGGAGCCACGTAAAGGAGATTTTGGAATCTTGGTACGATGATTTCAAGTATGCTCTGTAGAAGCACTCGTACCTGTCTGTCGCGTACGAGGTACTTATTAGGTTTTGTTATGGAAGAACCTCGACTATTCTCCTTTCGTGTGTTTAGAGGAGAGTAGAAAATCAGAATTTTTGATCAGTCGAGAAAATATCCGATATCTATGGTGGAATTCCACGACTGTTTTAGGCAGTCAGGAGTGGTCGAATGTTCGTATGATCTTCTCAGAATGGGATTTTTGTGTATGAATAAATACGAGTAGTTTGTCATGTAGTGAGGTGCGGCCTCCTAATGGTAGTGAGATAAGGAAATTATAACGTATAGGCGTGACCTATGCGAATGTTATCGGGTGGGAGCACAATGTGAAGTGTCTCCTATGAGAATGTAAAACAATGTTGCTGTGAGGAAAAAGCTATAGTGATTGAGCGCCGTACTATGTAGATAATTTGCGTACTGACAAGGATTGCCAGAATTGTGCTACCTGGTAGGCCTTATTTTCCGAATTTCGGGACGAAATTCCATTATTAGGGGGGAAGTATGTAATACCCCGTATTTTCATGGCTTTTAAATTTAAGGATTTATTAAATTTAATTGAGATAAATTAATTTAATTTTAATCCGGAATGTTGTTTTAGATATTTACTAGCGTGACGAGAGTTAGTAATTATTGGAAATTCGTTATTTGTTGAATATTACTGGATGAGTATAGTAATATATGAGATTTATTTTTATAATATTGTCACGTGTGAATAAAATGACAATTGTGGAAATTTAAGTCGGGACGCGCCTGTGTCGTGTCGGGACTAAATATGGATTAATAAAAGTGAATATTTTATAAGTCATTTGTATGGTCGTTTTGAGTGTGCCAACGCGTCCGGAAGGGTCGAGATAGTCAGAAAAGTGTACCCGGGGGTTTAGTTTGGGTCTCAGGGCGTTTTTAGGCCCAATTGATACCCCGAGAGGGCGTTTTGGACATTACCCTTTTTGGGTAATTAAACCCACGAAAATCAGTAATCTATATCAGCCATTTAGGTTAGTCAGCTAGGGTTTTTAAAACCCAAACACAAGAACGGCCATAGGAGAGGAAGGAGAGAGCTCTCAAGGCAAATTCAAGGCCCAAAAGTCATCCGTTTGCACCGCCACCACCACCAACGCGTAGATCGCGCAACGGGCTACGTAACCACACCAAAATCATCTGCAAATCAGAACACCAAAAATCTCAGGCAAGTGTTTATCTTGCTTATTTCGTTGGTGCATCCTTCATATTAGTTTAGGAATGATTAGGGATGAATTACATTGAAGAAAACCTAAATTGTGATAGGAATTTGCATGTAGTGATGACTTAAACCTTATTTTGGAAATTATTGGTGATGTAGAAGAATAATCCATGAAATTTTAATGTTGTATTAGAAGGAAATTTTGGGAAAAACAGATTAGAACAATGATTAAGAAATTTCTAGGGTTCTTGATAATTGTATAGATCTTGGGTTGTCAATCCATGATTAAATGACTGAAATCCACATGCTTTACATTGAAAATACCTAATATTATGATATAAGGTTAGTAGTATCAATTCTAGGACGATTGGGATTAGAAAATATAGAAATTGTTGAAGTTAGGAGATGAAACCCGTAACTGCAGAATTTCAGTTTTCGCAGACCTGCTTGATCGATCGATTGAGCCCAGAGCTTCGATCGATCGAAGGATCGATCGATCGATCCCTAGACCTCGATCGATCGACCCCTCCTGGCAGACTCCTATTTCCTTTTTAAATGAGTTAAATTCAATTTATTGTGAGATAATTCTTGGGCATCCTTAATAAAATGTTTTGGGAGATAAGGAAGACCAGTAGGACATGTGAATAGATTTGGGGACCCTTGATGTCGGGCAAAGATTGTATTTTGGGATAATTACATAAGGGTCGGTGAATTTATGATTTAAAGAGAGAGACACGTAAGAGAGTTACTTTGGGACAAATGTGTATACCTACTGAATTTTATAATTGGGAGGATAGAATCCATGAAGCGTTATGTAGTAAGTGGAAAAGTTCCTCAAATTAAAGTAAGATGTGAATGGTTATACGTGATAACTACATAACGAGAAATAAATGCAAATGACGTAATTATGGGAATTGAGAATTTACCCATTATTGATATGGTAATATTAGTATAGTTATATGATTGTGTATGCATATACTATCTATGTGTCAAAATCATGCCCACGCTACTTGCTATCCCTGAGGTTTCCGCGCTGGGATAGTCTTATCTCGATGGGACCTTTATGGAGGATATTAACTTGTACCCTAGAAGATAGATATCCTTGGTACAGGCTATCGGAATGATAGTTCAGACGGTCCTAAGAGATGCGGGTATGTGCTTTCCTCTTAGAGACTTGGAATCTATGCTTCGCCTCATATTGTTTGTGTATAGGTATCCTTGGTACAGGCTATCGCAGTGATAGTTCAGACGGTCCTAAGAGGCGCAGACATATGCCATCCTCTTAGAGACTTGGAATCTATACTTCGCCTCAATATTGTTTGAGTATGTGTTAATACAGTTCGAGAGTGATTCCGAATTTGTATTCCCTTAGTACGAGTGATACGGGGATTGGATAGTAGAGTATGCCCGTACCATAGTTTTATTTGGGGTGCTGTTATGATATATATATATTTTATGAGTAGTTAATACATATATGAAATTCTGAAATCTGGAACTGCCTACTGTGATGTGATATGTAGGACATGGTTGATGACTCAATTATAAATACTTGTTTTGAGAAAGTATAATATGATACTGGAAAACTTTATTGATTAATAAAGTTAAAATGAGAACTTTGGTTACTAATTGAAATATTCTTTTCAAACAATTGACTCGTTAAATTTTGAATCCTGCAAATAATCTAAGATAAGTTAAACTATTGGGAAAGGATAGCGTGATATATGATGAGTTGGACCACGGGGAAGGTTAGTGCGATAGGTGTGCACATTAGAAGAGAGGTGAGAATTTCTCAAGAGAGTGTCGCACTAATATGTTGTTGCATTGGCCTGTATCAATTTAAATACTTGCTAAACAATTTTTAAATCATATACACTATCGGGCTCTGACCCGTTTCTCTCTCTCTCTCTCTCTCTCTCTCTCTCTCTCTCTCTTGTATATATATGTATGTACTACAGGTGTCCAGCCACAGGGGCGTCTTGCTTAGGATCCCTTGGAAGGAACATGCTGCAGCTTAGGTGGGAGTTGCAGGCCACTTGCTTAGACGATTTCATTTACTCGATTCCACTCCTATGATTCTCAGTTATTGGGGCATGTGTCGCCCTTTCCACTATTTATCTGTTCTCTTGGGACATTTGTATTTCAGTTATTTCTAGTACTGTTACTTTGGGATTTATTCAGCATGTATGTTTTACATTTAGTTTTAAATGTTGGGATTTTGGATGTTGAATGTTTAAAGTAATTGGATTATGTCCCAGGATAATTGTTGTATGATTCTTACTTATTGAAAATGTGGTTAATAATTAAATAAATAAGTTTTTCTTTAAAAATACAATTTGGTTAGAAAGGTTAAAAATGGTTTTGACACTTAGCTTAATTAATTAGGGTGTTAATTTGGAAAAGTTTATTTTTACGACAGTGATGCTAAGAATGAACCAACTGTTCACCTTGATTTTAATTTAATAAAGGAGTGATCGCCCGGTATTTAATTAGGCGGGGTGTCACATCGTAGCCAAAATCCATACTTCCCTAATTTGGCATAAAGCTGGTGGTCCCGTAGTGTCTGTAGAACCACACGCAAGTGCTCTGTGTGTGCCTCCTTAGTGAGAGAGTAGACCAAAATGTCGTCAATGAACACGATAATGAACTGTTTGAGATACTCTCTGAAAACTCTGTTTATGAGGTCCATGAATACTGTTGGCGCATTGGTGATCCCGAACGGCATCACCCTGAACTCGTAAGATCCATATCGTGATAGAAAAGCGGTCTTAGGAACATCTTCCTCTCGAATGCGCAGCTGATGATACCTGACCTCAAATCAATCTTTAAGAAGTATGATGCCCTTCTCAACTAGTCAAATAAATCATCAATCCTAGGTAGCGGATACTTATTCCTTATTATCACCTTATTTAGCTCCTTGTAGTCTACGCACAACCGAAGTGAACCATCCCATTTTTTCACAAATAACACCGATGTACCCCACGACGATGTGCTTCGCCGAATGAAACCCTGACCCAAGAGCTGCTGAATCTGCTCTCTTAGCTCACGCATCTCTGAAGGGGCCATACGGTAAGGTGCTCGAGCAATCAGCCTCATACCCGATGCTAGGTCAATAACAAACTCAATATCCTTACTGGGTGGAAATCCTGGTATTTCCTAAAACACATCCTCGAAGTCCCTCATAACCGGAATCGAATCTAACAAAATCACCAACTCCTATGAGGACTCCTCCTCGATATAATACAAATGCATGCACGACCTTCCCTCGAGATGAGGCATTGCCAATAGGAGCATCTCATGCCCCGGGATGGAGAACACAATGGTCCTCCCTAAGCAATCTACATCACCCTATATCCTGCCAACTAATCCATGCCTAGGATGACATCACATACCTCCATATCTAACACTAGGAGGTTCACTGCTAAACTCAGTCTCCTAATTAAAATGTCCACCCCTCTACAGATCGAATGTATAAGTGAACCACTACCCATCGGTGACTCTACTCACATAAGAAGACTACCCGCTATCTCTTGTAAGACGATAGCCCTAACAAATCTAGTTTTAATAAATGAATGTCCTCAGTAATAAAAAGTATCCTACCCTCATGCCCATGGATAGGAAACATACCCGCAACTGCTGGCGGTGCCTGAGGTCCTGGCAGAATAGGGATATCCCGGATGTTGTACACACGCTCCTAGTGCATCTGCCCCTGCTGCTGGGGGGCTGGTGGAGCTGGTGCTACTGGAGGCATCTATCCTTGCTACCCCTGTTGGGAACACTGCTGCTGGCCCCTACCTTTCTATCGGAACTCCCTCTTAATATGTTCCGTCTGACCACAAATAAAGCAACGCCTCTGACCGTCTCCCTGTCATTGGCCCTGCTGGACCTAACGAGGCTAGCCCTATTGGCCTCCTCCATTGTTCCCTTAGCACTGACAGCCTGAAGGAACCTGCTGTTGCTAATTAGTGTCCTACTAACCCTGTCTGGACCCCTGACCTCCCTGTCGGAAACCTCCGGGCTTAAATTTCATAGCCTGATTTCCCTGTTGACTACCAGTCTGCGGCTGAACTCCGCTAGTATCATTACCACTTGCCTTTCCATGTTGGCTTGACTCCCCTCCCCTCTTGCTTCCTTTCAGATAGAAGCGATGATCCTGACAGTGTAATACATCAGCATTGACTACGTTGGTGTACATCACCACTGCAGGACTCCCAATCAAATGCTGCCTGATCCTCTAGGCCAAACCAGTCATAAACTTAGCCTTCTTCCGCTCCTCATTTATCACCTCATCTGACATAAATTTTTCCAAACACGTGAACTCCTCTTCGTACTCTCCCACCGAGCACTCTTCTTGAGTCACCTCATCAAATTACCTCCCCATCTCGGACTTACTGCTGGAGGAAAGTACTTTCAGTCGAACCACACCCAGAAATCATCAATGATCATCGAATCCCTATCTCCAATAATGGTGATGGACTCCTACCACTGTAGAACAGCCCCGATCAACCTAAAGGTGGCTAACATCTGCCTCTGTACCTCACTGTAGTCAACCATGTGCAAGTGATGTTGCATGTCTTTCTTTAATTGACATGCTAATATCACATCTGAACTCCCCTGAAACTCTTGAGGATGGCCTTTCTGAAATGCCTCACGTACTCACTGCCACTTTGACGGCCCCGGATGGGCTGGTGCAACTAGGGCCATTAGCTACTGTGGATGAGGCTGAGGGAAATGGGTTGCCATCGCTGCATTGACCGTTTGTGCCACCACCTCCGCCATCTGAGCTGTCATCACCAATCCTGGTGGGGCATGCGGTTGTGGAACCTCTGGCTCATGCTGAGCCTCCCTCACCTCGTCTCTAGATGCTGCCCTAGAAGGTCTACCACTCTTGGGCGGCATCTGAAATTTAAATGAGTCATATTATTTCACTGTTAATACAAAACCAAATAGCAGAAGTACGAAAGTTCATAAGAGTGCAGATAAAGCAACAATCATAATAATAGGGATTTATATCAACAGAACGCTACGTTGAAACGTGAAAAGATGTACAAATTCTATGGACACTAGAACATGATGCTCTGATACCATTTGTGACACCCCACCTAATAAAATACTGGGTGATCAGTCCTATATCAAATTAAAAATAGGAGTCTCATTTGGTTCATTCTTAGCATCACTGTCGAAAACTTTTTAAAACTTACTAACCACCTAGTATTCAAAAGCTGGTGCCAAATTTTATCTTTATTAATCCAAGACAAAATGATTACAACAAATAATAAAACATCCATAGCTGATAAAATTCAACATCACATTTAATAAAAATTCTTGCCGAACAAACCATTGGCTAAATCCAAACCAACATAAACAGCAGACTAATAATAAATCCCATACAATCTAAAAGTAAAGTGACTAGATAAAGCTGGGAGCAATATGATCGAAGTAACCGATGTAAATCTCTACACTAGGAATAGAAAGACAGAACCGCTTATCCAAATCCTACGACATCCACATGTGTTGCAGTTGTTAATCCCTGGAATGAATTTAGGCATGGCGTCCATGTGGCTGGACACCTAAAAGGTTTTGAAAATATTTAATAGCAAGGGTTAGAGCCCAAAACATTTTGAAAATATTTAGCAAATGATTAACTTGCAATAATTGAAAATGCATGATTACGCTTCATATTTAAGTTAATGTCGCACTCTCTCTTGAGTACATACTCACCCCTCAACTAATGTGCACACTTGACGCTTTTCCTATAACTTCCCTAGTTATCTACCCCGTAACTAGTTCTTGTGAAAAACCGTAATAAATGCGGTGTGTTATAATTGATTAAATAAATTCGCAAGTTTCCAATTAAATCTTATTTAATTAGAGTCTATTTTTAAACAAACTTAATTCAGACCCTAAGCTTGCGATAACGTGTGTGCGTGTGTCAACCCATAAATAAATAAAGCATGTGACACAAATATTAAGGAAAAAATCCCCGCGGGGAAAAACCTTTTATTTCTAGAACTTTGAACAGTTTACAAGACCATTGACTTACATACCATCTTGTTTTTGCCCACAAGAGTAACACACGGTGTCTTCGTCAAGCCTCCAAAGCAACGGCTAAAAATCTGTAGTGGTTCATGCACAGCTATACCGCAAGGACCGCAACCCAAAACACTCCATAGAGACTCCCTCCACAATAGCACACAACGAGTTCTCCCCACAAAGGTAAACAACGGCAAAAGTTGTGTTCTTGAACACCAAAACAACTCACTAAAGCATATGGGAGTTTTGTGAATTGAAAACAAAGAGGGATTAAACCCTAAAAGAAGAAGTCAAAGTTTTTTTGTTCTGTAAAACGCTGGTACTTCTTATAGAAAACGAAACCATTTAATGAGTATTTATACAAAATTGCGCCACCTCAGTATTAGAGCTCCTTCTAATGAGATAACAATGTCGCTCGAACAAAGGGCGCGTGTCGTTCAAATGGCATCGCGCGACATACCAATCTCGTTCAAACAAGATGCTAATCTCGCTTGAACGACCTGGGCATCAAAAAATATTATTTTAATCTCCGCTCCAACACTTAGAAAAAATACTCATTCTCAAATTTTGATGAAAAAGTCCGCTGCAACGCTTAGAAAATATTTTGTAAAAATATCCCAAAAGCTCTAAGTGGAAAGTGTTAAGGTACTTAAAATAAAACCTTACCTAATTAAACTTCGCGGAGTCTTGAATGATGAAGAACTTGATTAATTCGGATCCGTCTTGATGTAGATGGCTCTTGAATGCTCTTCGACGGTGTAGCGGTATATGACATAATAAATTGATAAGGGACTTATAAACAAATATGTCCTTACATCTTGTTATAACTTTGCATGACACCCTACTCTAGCCCGAGAATTTTTAGTAAATGATTTACAAGTTATCTATCACCTTAACTTAATTTTTCCATTTTCCTTGAAAACCATATAACGTTCACTGGGTATATAAATAATACAATGCATTACATGTGTAAAACCATCACTAGTTATATAAATAATACAATGTATATAATTACTCGTATATAATTATTTAATCCATTACATGTGTAAAACCATATTACAATATTCACACGTATGTCGAATATATAGTAGCCCATCCTTTCGAGTAATAACTCACCGGATGTGTTCTCTAAAGTGCCATCGTATCAAGTGTGTTCACTTAACCTAGTTAACCCAAATCATAATCGCCCACGAACTTGGCCAAAAATATAAACGTTGTGGAGGCGGTCATATTTCCTTCCTGAAAGTGAGATAAGCCCCTCATCCATATAACGGATGTTATGACCTGGGGATATACTCGCCCTACTCCTCAAGCTAGGGGATTCACCCATATCGTGCAACCTCCTTTGATAGCACTAGAGTATATAATATAAATAAATATCTAGTCACTGATATTTATAAGCACAATATATATATATATATATATACACTATCACACACCGTATATATGTATAATTATAATTACTTCCCGGCTTTATCGTGTACAATTTCCGTAGCACTAGCCTAAAATGATCCCGAGTCTATGGTCTGACTCAAATTTGATTAATTTACTCATTAATTAATTTTACTAACTTGGTGTCACTCAACCAATGTACCCGGACTCGCTCACTTGGCCCAAAATTAATATTTCCCTAGTCTAAATTCTAACTCTAAATTAATTAATTCTTCTTCCTAATTAATCTGCCACCATGGCATCCTTCAACCAATATACCAGGACTCGCTCACTCGATCCATATCTAATTATCTTGGAATTTATTTCCTTAAATTAATCCACAAAGTACACCACATAAATCCTCCTAATCCCAATTTCTCTTCCCCATAATTCTAAGGAATATGTGTGTCATTTTTATTCATCACTAAATAAAGCATAGGAATTAAATTAAAATTAATTTCCCCCTTATATAAAGAAAACTGGGGAAACTGTCAAAAATCTGGGACCATCGATCGATCGACTCCCAGGGTCGATCGATCGTTCGATCAGATACCCTTCTTCTCCGATTTCCTGTTTTCTCCATTAACACACAAGCGAGCTTTTTATTTACTCTCGTACTGTTATGCCATCACAACCAACAATATTATTACATGGGTAAAGATTCTAATCACCCTAGAGACCTTAATTCAACAATCAATTTCCATGAGTTTCAATGTTTTCTAGATTCGGGTTCTATCCGGGTTTAAATCGATAATTCTAATCACTACTCCAATATCATGAATTAGTCACCAATTCTTACTGGGTTTAACATACGAACCAGATTACTAATTCTTGAATCACATAACACAATCAATTTCACTTTTAATTTCATCAAAGTGTTTCAATCCCTGAAAACCCAATTTCACGTGAATACCTACCCAAAACGGATTTTAAATTCACCCACTACAATATGAATTGGTTATCACAATTTAAAAATCACAGAAAATTAAGAACTTACCTTTTTGGGTTCATAGAGTCTGATCCATTGGTGTAGAGACAAGCTTGATGATGAACACCACTTCGTTCCTTGATTTGTCTCCAAAAGATCCCCAATTTGTTGTCCAATTTCACCTTCTAGCTTTCTCTCAAACTCTTAGGTTTAGGGTATGATTTCTTCCATTCATTGATCTAAGACTTTGGTTAATTATAATAAATCCATTTTTTAGTCTAATGTGCCAAGCCCAAGTGACCCGAACACCTCCGTGTGGGCCCGACTATGCCTAAAAATTCCACGAGACCCATTTACTACCCTTGGGTACTCTCCTTCGACTATCTCGGCCCATTTGGACTCAGCCGTGCACTCAAAATTGACATCCGAATTAAGTTATAAAAATCTTTATCTCACACCCTACTTAGTCTATGTCCGACTCCCTGTTAAGATAAATAGATACCACATCACTAATACACTTTATAACGTAAATAAATTATTACTATTCTCTTAGTAATTAAATTCCCATAAATATTAACCATTTTCTCCTGATTAATATTTATATAAGAGTTAACATAATTAATTCAATTAAATTACGACACACAAGTAATTTGAATTTACCCGAATTAATTAAGTATTAAAATGCATAGGTGTTACACCTATGCCTGCCCTTTTATCTAGCTATCTTTTATGGACTCTGTCTAATTCATTTTTATCTTTATGATATTTTACAGGTTTCTTTTCTTAAGGCGAGTGATCATTCGCCGCCATCTCTTATCCGACCACCCTTTCCCAGGAAGAGGAATTCCATATTGGTCTCTTCTTTGGGTCTACCTAGAGAGGTTCATTACTTCCACCCCATTCAACTATTACTTTCTTATTTTCTTTTCTTATAACATTTTACTAACATAGCTTATTTATTTTTTCTTTTGAACTATCTTCTGTGTTTCCTACTACCACAAGGACTTCTTATGTGTCATCTTATTCTATCCAGGTAAGCATAAACTCCTCGTAGTTCTTCTAATATGTTGTCATTTTAGACATCTTGATGTCTTTCTTTATATGTGTTTCTAGAGAACCATTCCTCCCAGTCGTGCTTCCCTATCTCATGCCTCTACTACGGTGGGTAGTTCTTTCGCCGAACTTTCAGAGGTATTCGGACTTGTTATTTCTGCCATCGTCTCCTATCTAAGTTTTTCTATGTATAGCTGATCTTTATGTTAACTTTGTTAGTTTTGTCTTTCTTCTTTGCAGGGATTGTCTTCACGTATCCCTTACACTGCGAGGGGAATGATGTTTCTCATTGGAGTCAATGTCCCAGGCCTGTTATCTTTCGGAGGATACCTATCCCCCGGGTTTATGTGCCTATGGGTAACAAGCCCCATATACATCCTCTTCTATATCAACCCATCTTCACCATTACTTTTAGTGAGCCTATTTCAAAGGACATCACTTCTTCTCGAGTACTTCTCATCCTTGTTAGGATCAACTATTTCCTTAATTTTTGTTTATTTCTAACAATTTTATGACTAACATGCCACTACTATTATACCGGCTACGCTAGTAGTTATCTTTCGTCTTTCTTCCCTTGAGAGGGTTCAAGTATATATATTTGTTGAATCTTCTATTTCGAGTCATTTTTATTTATCGGTGGAATTTCAATTTAATGACTTTCCACTGTATTTTCATGTTTTAGCTAGCCAATGTTACCCAATCATTAGTTGATTCTCTAGCTACTTCTCCAATAGCCTCTGTAGATGTTGAGGCCTCTTCTGTCACGGTTTCTAGTGGAAGTATCATCATAGAACCTCTCCTGGTAGCTATTTTAACTCAACTTTACTACACTTCCATATATTTTCTTCACTATATAAGTAATTCGTCAGCACTTATATCCTTCCTTTATTCACTAGTTGGATCTAGGGAGGTCTCTTCCTCTATGGCGCCTACAGTGAGTGCTACAGAGGCGTCCCTCCAAGCATCACCTACAAGTCCCACCTTGATTCCTACGGAGATGACCACTCGGGTACCATGTATTTCTTGTATAGAAGTATCTATATTTGTACCACCATTTTACTTATACTTCTTCTGATCGTATTTTCCCTCAGGCCAGCATAGTTGAATTCCCATTATCTACGGTGCATGCTGTGAGTTCTGCAGGAGTGACTTCTTAGGTACTTTTTTTGCACACCTATTTGTTATACTTGTACTTCTTTCCTTTTTTTATATGCATAAGAACTTCAAAGTCTTTCTAACGTATTTATAGCTATGATCCCTCTATCTGCGGGACCTATATCTTAGTTCTCAGGTTAGAACAATTCCAGTTCCTGTACCTATAGAACCTTTGGCCAGCATCCCAGAAGAGACTACCCCGGTATATATGGCACACACTTTTTATTTACTCGAGTTTTCTGTGCAAGGGTTTACTGACACTTCCTTATCTTATTATTTTTAGGTCAGTGTTGTATCTGCTCCCGCAACCATGGGACCACTGGATGGTGTCTAAGATGATACTTCCCAGGTGAACAACTGGTATACTAGACTTTTCAAACTTTCTTTTACTGTGGAAGCACTTGATAACACTTACCTGTTTCCCTATTTTAAAGTTAGTGTTGCAGCTATTTCGATAGTTGTGGAACAACTTGGGGAAGTCACTGTGAGAGAGGTATTATACTATCACACCCTCCTCTCCTTTCTATTTACCCTTTTCTTCTTGCTTTTACTGTGCAAGTATGCTCTCCCTTACACCCATGTTTCCTTGTTTTCAAGTTAGTGAGGTGGTTGTCCTTAGTTTTGCGGGACATGTGTGAGTGCTATACTATGCACTCCTTAGGTATTAGATTGTCATACATGATTTATTTTTAACTATTTTCTTAGAAATTTTCACTTCTAATAAAAAATATTAATGCCAACTTTTCGTATTCTCTATTAGGCTGGTATTCAGGGTTATTCCTTGCCTTCTCGATTTGGCAGCAACATACTTACCCCTCTGAGCTTTGAGGTAAAATTTGTATTCCTTATTTTAATTTGAGTGAATACACTCAACTATTTATTCTTCTTTCTTCGTGACCTATCATTTTTTATGTTTCTCATTTTTAGGATCCAATTAGTGAGCCTGCTGAGGTAGCTGATGAGGTAGAGCAGAGTTCTGAGGTTGCTCGCTCAAATGGTGATGTTGGATCCAACGAGGATTCCTCTCTTGCTCTTTCAAATCTTGAGTCTCAAAATACAGGCTATGATAATATCAAGGTAAAGGCTCCTGGGTCCTTTATGAGTGCTCTATGGCGCTCAGAGATGCCTTCGAAGTTCCAGACCCATGAACGGGAAGTGCTAGGATGATTTTAGAGCACCATCCTATTGCTTTTACGTGTCAGAGTGTGCTCACCATCGACAGCCTCACGTTCTTCAATCTGAAGGCTCTTACTAATCATCTTCATGATTTCTTATCCATTTTGCTTGCTGACCTGACCATCACTAGGACTACGTTGTTTCTCCATGCCCTTTATAATCTATATAGATTCTAATATTTTCAGTTGGATTGGTTTGACATTGTGGTTCATCATTTTTTGAGTGTCCTGTTCAGGAAGATGGTGAGACTTCACACATCTAGGCAGTCTAGGGTTCGCAACATCAGACTGAAGCTTCTCGGATCAGAGGTTAGATTTAATCATTCGAGTCCAAGTTGTCCAGGCTTGAAGTTGGTGATACTGAGTACGAGGGTAGGATGTCCAGGTTGGAGGAGCAGTTTATTGAGGAGGCAGATCCCTCTTATGCAGACGTGCGCTCGTGGTAAGACTTATTTTTTATTTTATCTAGCGGATAGTTTATTTTTCTATCTATACATCACTTTGTATTTTTTTATTTCCACGTCTGTAGGGAACTACTTAACATTATTGAAAACTATTAGTTTGTTTCCATTCTGTCTTTTTATTCCTTGCCTCTTCTATGCTTTTATCTTATGTTTAATATGGCCTACTCTATTTACTATGAGCATTTTGTCTATTATTTTTTGTGGGGTACTTTCCTATGATCTGGGGAAGCTATAATTTTAGATCCACTCCTCTAACTGTGGGGTACTTGCTAGTGATCTGGGCAAGTTATCTTTTTAAAGCCTCTCCTTTAACTGCGGGGTACTTGGTGTATACAACTTTTTAGGGAATAACTTGGAGGAGGGTGACCCCCTTCTCCTTCCCAAATACATAAAGAACAATCACAAAACTGTAACCAAGTAAAATAAGAATAACTAATTCTTTCTTTTTTTAGTAAACTTCCCCTAGTCTATGGGGTCTTTGTTCCACACTTTAACTTGAGAACTTTCAATATGTGGAAAATTTTGAAAATCTCCATTTTAGAGAGGGGGTTAGTCCCCCTTCTTCACATTTTCATATAAACTAGCAAGTAAAGTTTACTTTCTTGAGAACAGAGGTCAGTACTTGTTCCCTAGGTTATAAATCTGTAAGAAATACTTTTCGTAATTTTTTTTAGTATTACTTGGAGAACTATCTCTTGTTAGTCTGTAGGCCTATTCAAACTATTGTGTCTGTAAGGACTTTGCTCACTTATACTTTGCCTATGGGATGTATGTACCCCTAAGTTTAATGAGGAAAGTTAATTTTATCATGGACACTCTTCAAGTCTAGTAGAGAGTGTTACTATTCTTACTTTTTGAGAAAGAGAAAGCATTAATCTGGTGCACCCACCTCATAAATTCGGTAAATAAATAATGCAAAAGTTATCAAGTAATGATAAAAATTGTTTCCATTCATTTCTTTTGTATTGTATGTTGTTTAAAAGGCTTTGATATACCATTTTTTTTTTAAAAAAAAAACTTTTCTTATATTAGAGCGGGACATTCAAACTTTAAAAAAAAATGAAGCTTAACAAAAACTAGGTGTAATACTTTTTTAGCACTTACAGTTACTAGATTGAAGGCAGTCACCCTTAGGTTCTGATATCTGACAGTAACCTGACCTGCCCACCCCTCTCACCACGAAGGGCTTCCCAGTTGGGCTTTAACTTTGATGAGGACAAGATGCGTAGATGGTGAATGAACGCACGCAAGGCCAAGTCCCCTGCTTGAAATTCCTTAGGCTTGGCGAAGTTCTCGTAAGCCCTAGACAGATGATGGGTATATACCTTGAAGTTTCCCTTGGAATTATCTTTGTGTTCGTCCAATGCCTCTAACTTCACCTGTTGGGGGTTTGGTATGAGGCCATTGCATAGAGCAATCCTAGCCAAGGATACTACCAGTTCTACTGGTAAGACATCTTCGGTCCCGTAGACTAGCGAGAATGGAGTAAACTCTATCGGCTTACTCTTTAAAGCTCTATAGGCCTAAAGAACCATCGATAGATTTTAATTCCAAGCCTTTAACATATCCGTAAGCATCTTCTTCACAATATTGATGAGAATCCTATTCGTAGCTTTTGCCTGGCCATTTCCCTTCAGGTATGAGATGGAGGAACTGTTATGTGCAATCTTGTACTTATCCATCAGGTGCCTCATCTTTTTACACACAAATTGTTTTCCATTATCTGTTAGAATCACTTTTCTAACTTAGCGATCATATCTTGGGTGACCTGTAAATATGTTGTTCCCGTTGGGGAATTATTAAACGTGTATTTTTTCTAACTTAGCGATCATATCTTGGGCAACTTGTAGATATGCTGACATCCATTCATCTTTGGCATTATAGTATACTAATACTTGATTAGATACCAACCTTGAGTCATATAGAAACCAAGTTAACTTGCTCTAAAAAAAGGCTTTGCGTAACCCGATAATGATAGTTTCGTATTCGACTTCGTTAATCGATGCTTGAAGCCAAGTCTGATCTCTTGTTCGACCATAGTATTCTCAGGATTAAAGAGGATAATTCTTACACCTGCCCCTTTGGAATTAGAGGCTCCGTCCACATAGAGAGTCAATTTCTTTATTTGGTTAAACTCTTGGTTGGTCGCCTGATTGGTGAAATCCTTATCGCTGAATCTTTTTTTCCTTGTGAATTCGAAAATGAAGTCTACCATTACTTTTTCCATTATTCTAATTCTTTGTTGATAGTGTATATTGAACCTTCCAAGTTCCACTAAACATTTAAACATTCGTCCCGATTGGTTGGATTTTTTAAGGATTGCGTTGAGATTCATTTTTTAGTATCTAAGGAACTTAAATATCTTTTCCAAGCCTTTCATTTGGTCAAATTTATGCTTTCTTTTGACAAGCATATCATCTATATAGACTTCCATGCTGTCACCTAGGTGATCCTTGAATATTTTGGTGACCAAACACTAATATGTAGCTTTTTTATTCTTGAGACCAAATGATATGACTTTGTAACAGTACAAATAGAAAGTGGTGATGAATGAGGTCTTATCTTGATCATTTCCAAAAAGAGAAATTTGATGTTACCATGAGTATTCATCTAGGAAACTCATTCGTCTGTGGCTGGAAGTGGTGTCAACCAATTGATCGATCTTCAGCAAACTGAAGATGTCATTGGGATAAGCCTTAATGAGGTCGGTGAAGTCTATGTAGAATCTATACTTTTCGTTACTCTTCTTTATGACTACTAGATTTGAGAGCCATTTGGGTAATTGAAATTCTTTATTGGACCTTGACTTCAAGAGTTTCCCCATTTCCTCTCCCATGAACTTTGCCTTTTTTGGAGCTATTTGCCGGGCTTTTTGAGTCATTAGTGGGAAGGTTAGATCCATATGAAGTCTGTGGCACATGACTTCGGGATCAATCCCAGGAATATCATAAGGCTTCCAAGAAAAATTTCTTAATTTTTTCTCAACAAAGAAATTAGTTCCTCTCTTTCCTGATCAGTAAGAGAGCTGTTGATCATAAATTACTTCCCTTGGTGTAAATCATCAAATCCTAATTCTTATAATAGTTTTATGACCCTATCCACTGGGTTCAGCCTTGTCTCTTCTACCGTTAATCTTCCATACTTTAATTACTACTTAGATGGTGTGCCTCCATCCATGGTTAGCTCAGTGGCAACCAATTTTCCCTTTTTCCTCTCTTGATTGAGCCTAATGGTGGTGATAAAGCATTGTCGAGCAACAACCTGATTTCCCTTAATATCTATTATCCCTTGGTTGGTGATGAATTTGAGCTTCTCGTGATAAGTGGATGGGGTAACTTGCACAACATGTATCTATCATCTTCCAAGGATAACGTTGTAAGGATAATTAATGTTCGAAACTAGGAATTTGATCAACTTTAAGATATTCCTAGTTAGGATTGGAAGAACTACCTTCCCCAATGGCATAGTCATCTTTTCAGCGAAATTGACTAAAGGGGTGGTCACCTATCTCAAATCCTTCATTTTGAGATTAAGTTTGTTGAACAATTTTAGGCACATAACTTGCGAGGAGTTCCTTGATCAACTAGTAACTTATCCACATTCTGGTTTGCAATTTTGAGTTCGATTACTAGTGCATCATGATGCAGACTCCTTATTTTGATTAGGTCATCCTTCGTGACTACTATGTGTCTGTTGTAATTAATGTCTTCCAGACATAGAAATTTTCCCACTGAACTTTTGGTAGGGTAAATCTGGAGAGATTCCATCATTGCGATGACTTTCTTCAGTTCCATATGAACAACGTTTATTGGATCTTCTCTGAATGGAGGCACCGTGGATGATAGCAAATACATTCATTGACTCATCTTCTAGGACATTTTTGGGCTTCTGATTGTCGTCCATATGTGAGGCTCAGTTGATGACTGTGAACTCATGCCCCACCTCGTCATCTTCCAGGTCATTGTCTGGCTTCTGGTCGATGTCAATAATAACTTTATCCCCCGTTAACTTTAGCCCCCTTTTCTCCACATAATTGCTCAAGTGGATGGCTTGAGCCAATTCGTCCATATGAGACATGAAGTCCTTACAATTCTCAGTTTTGAGCCCATATTCTTTGTGGTACGTGCACTTAGCATGTTTTTTTCTCTTTGTCGGGTGTCCCCCATCTTCTTTGGACATTTGAGGAATTACTGATCCTTGATTTTACTTAAGAAACTGTAAATTGGTTTTTTAAACACACTATTGATCGCCTGGAAAACCTTGGTAGGATCGGCCTTGCCTCTATTATTTGATCCTCAAGTTTGCTTATTGCCCCCTTTCTTTGGGGCATTCTCTTTATCACCAATGTTGTTCATTTTAGAGCGTGAACTTTCATTCAGGTGCTAGTGACCACATATTCCACCTTCGCGTATTTATAAGTTTCCCAATACTACCTAACGTATTTTTGCAAGGTTTCTTGGGGATTTTTCCTCAAAGAGAGTCAATTCTCTTCAAATGGATGATGTTGGTGATGAACTGGATAACGAAGGCTTCGACGAGTTGCGTGAAGTTATTGGTTGACCTGCGTGGTAAATTTTCAAACCATTTCATGTAATCCGCTAGACTAAAAGTGAATATACGACACATAAGAGCATTGTTGTGATTCCACAAGGTCATGGAATGTCTGTACTAACGTACGTGGTTAATGGGTTCAGTCTTTCATAGATTTTGAACATCGGAGTTACAAACTTTTTGGGAGGTTCTGGACCTTCAATTGCCTTTGAAAATGGGGACTGCATTTAGGTGATGATTGACCTCCTATCCAGTTCCTTGGAAGATCTAGCCCCACTATTTTAGGGGTGTTAATCGATCTTTTTCTTGATGATACTGTGGACATTTTATCTTCTATGTCCTACCTCTTCATCTCATCCCATAGGGAAACTCCCATGCCCAGAGTAATCCAGATCACAACGTGAACTCCTTATTTGGCTGCAAGTTTTACTCGCCTCCGGGTTAGGGGTTTGGCGATGGTGTGTGTGCTTATCTCCTTGGAGATATAGCTCCATTCTTTCTAGACGTCATTGTAGACTTGTGTTTTCCTCCACTTTGAGGTGTGTAGCCTCTTCCTATCAGCAGATCATTGTTCGAATGCATAAACCAATCATGATATTTGAATGCATTTAGGGTGTTTATTGTTTTGTTCAGAGTGTCGCTCTTGTGGTCAATAACATGTGTGAGGAGCATCACGACTCCTGTTGGGTGGATATATCATCTTATATTGGGCACTAAAAGCCCATTCTAGTGGTGGTCATTAAACGACAGAGGTGCACTATGCAGGTGATACATTCGTGATATGTTAGAGATTATCTTTTCTGAGATTCTAGCTTATTGGACTTCCTTTGTTCTTATGTTGAGTGACCAACCTTTATCAATGCCGGATAAATGGCACTTAGTTCAAGTTATTCAAACTGTTCGAATAATTCCCCAATAAGGGGGGCACTATGATTTTAGTACACATCTTCACAACCATTGCTTTGAGTTATTTTAGTCTAGTGAGGAGTATAAAATTTACCATTGTTATTTAAATTAGAATTGTCTCTAATTTTTAATTACATGTAAGTTTGCCTATCATATTTGATTGATGGACAAGTAACTTTTACAGAAACTTTTTATTGTTTGTTTAGGTACCTCTCTTAGTTTTGGAGTTACAAATGCAAGTATCTTAATAGTGATATTGGCATTTTGGTTGGTGGAAAAAGGTACATAAACTGTTAAAGAAAGAAAGTAAAACAACTACAACTTTTCCCTTGACACTTTTTTTTTTACAATTTATAAGCCAAACTGAAAATCCTTTTTATGTAGAATAATGATATGAATCCTATAAAATGTCCGAAATAATCTCCCAAATGAGTTGGGATAACATTAAATGTTATATTTTGTACGATAATAAAACATAGTACAATACTTTGAAGCTATGCCAACTCATTTGAGAGATGATTTGGAAGATGTAGATGGGACTCATAACATTACTATTTTATATATTATTGAAAACTAAAGCTCATTTTGCACTTTTAGTTAATACGCACTTGTGCTTTGTTGTAGGAGCAAATACCTTAGAGAAAAACTACAATTGAGCCTTCAATTATAATAAGTTTTATATATTGAATATTCTTCTTTAACTAATTTAGTTATCATCATTAGTAATTTCAAAATGCATTTTAATATTGTAATTGGAATCTGCCTTGGTGAATTTTCAATTTCACAATGTTATATACGATTGCATATTTAAGTGTAAGATATTTGGTATTAATTATTTCTTTAGAAGATAAATTGATGCAAAATTTTGATTCAGATCAACTTAGATATATGAATACATTCGAGATCATATGTAATTAAATAAGGTAGATTTGTCACTTTATTTAATCCCCCCCCCCCTCTCTCTCTGAGTAATGAACCTCAAACTAAATATCTTCAGCTTATTATTTTTTTCCTTTTTAGGATGAGGATCCGTCCGTATTTTTTTCTCCGAGTAAGTGAATATATTTTCTATTTTAAAAAAATTGATAAAAATTTGTTAGCTTTTAAGCAACTTAAAAACTGACATATTTTGATCATTTTTTTAAATACGAAAAATATTCATTTTCAATTGAAATTTTTTAGGTGTTGACTGAAATTTTTAAATACCACACAACAAATCGACTAAAAAATATATATTTTTACTATTTTAAAAAATTGTTCGCATGTGAGGTCCTCATTTGAGGACCTCATAGGATGCTCACTCTCTCTCTCTCTCTCTTTGTGTATGTGTGTAGATAGATAGATAGATAGATAGATAGATAGATAGATAAGTAAATATATATATATATATATATATATAAAGAGAGAGAGAGAGAGAGAGAGAGAGAGAGAGAGAGAGAGAGAGAGAACATACCTTGAAAAGTAAAGAAGGAGGGAAGTAAGCTTTTGGTTTGTCTCGTTAATACGGAGAGATTTGGGGAAAAAGTCTAGCTTATGAAATGAGAAAAGATTCTCTTGAGTTTTGTTTTTTGATATTTTAATAGTGGCCCCTCATTTTCGATGAAATGGGCAAAGCATACAAATGTTTTGTTTCGTAAAATGGGGTGTTCAACAAGTCAACATAAGAGGTGCATATGTGATCACTGTTAGAGGGACAAATAGAATTATTCGTATTATAATGTTCTCTACCATTGCACTGGCTTTTAGTCAATTAAGCAGGGCTTGGGCCAACCCGCGTATCCGTAAATTCGAAGAACAGGCCACAATAAAAGGATCTCAAATATGCGTGTTAATCTTTCCAAAAAGAAAAGAAAAAAAATTATAAACTTTAATTTCTAATTTTTGGCCCTTCATCTTTTGAAGGTGGGCTTTGTTGGTCCGAAAATACACCCAAAAGCTGGGGGGTGAATTGTGTATATAGGTTTAATGGTAAATTTAAAACCTTATTAACTTAATGTTGAAATTAGTTGCAATATGATATATGATTCAAATAGTAAGAAATTAATCAATAACAAATATAAGCATTTAAGAGAGAGAATTTAATTAACCTTCGCAAATAGAGATTTTAATATGGTTTGACCTCTGCTTACATCCACATTAGACATGATACTCAAAAACTTTACTATCTCTGGTTCACTTATGACGGAACCAAAATCTTATATGGAGCACCACCTTGAAAAATTGCAATCAACAAGACAATACCTTCATCTTTGTCCAAGTGGTTCTCACGCAATAGCTCGAGGATGAACCATGACTACTAGTAATAGCGGCACTACCGATCAAGAAGATATAATGAATTTTTAACCGTAATCACAACAATGAGTTTCGTAACCAAAACGTATGCGAAGTAGCTGTACTAAAATAACGGAATATTAAGTTTAATTTATTTCTAAAAAAGACAAGTAAACAAGTAACACAAATATTTAGCTCAAATGGGTTTCTAAGTATATCTTTAGCACACGTTGGTATTGGGATTATAAATTTTGTAAACAGGGTCTGGGATTGGAATTTAGGTTCAAGTGGGCTGTTGTATGTAAAAATTACTCTCCTACGCGGACGAATGAAAAGTAGAAACCTTCCCTCCTATGTGGATACCTAACTATCTTGGTTAGATCTGGAAACACTTAGTCGGTTAACATGTCGACTAACTCGAAGAATATGAACCATCAAGAATAGCAAAGGCTACTCGGGTGGAATAATTACCAACACTGAATATCAAAATTCTTATTTATTGTATACATGTGTAAATACCTGGAAATATAAAGGCATTCCATAACCAGTATAAATGCATAATCCCCCTTAGCTCAAAAGGATGATTCAACCAAGTAAAAGCACTCCCAATACTAAGCTATTGTAATTGCTTGAAATAATACCAATAGTGGATGTAGGCTCTTATTATTGCTAAACCACTTTAAAAATCGTGTTTGTTGTGTGTTTTTCTTTATTGTTTATCTTCATTTATTTATGATTATAAATTTGGACCCCTTCCATTTTTAGACATCAGCATATTACCACCGTCTGTGGGAATGACTGCTTGTCATCATTCTCTACCTATTTTATTCCTTTTGATCATTTCATAATTTCTCTGAAGAATGACAATCATTCCTGAGAATAGCCTTGTGACTGCAGGTAACAATTTAGATCCATATGCTCCCCCTAGTGTGGCAGATCTTCAGGAAATTTTGCTCAACCTGGATAAGGGACAGGAAGCCATGCAGGAGTCAGTTAAGCAATTGGCTCTCACCTTGCAAGATAAATCCACCACTGAACCATGACCAAGGGACAAGCTACCCCCTCTTACCAGTAATGAAAGAAGTTATCGCTCTAGCTCTTCTCGTGATAGATCTTACCGCCCTTGGGTAACGTCATCAATCCGATCAACTAATTGCTACGATGGCCAGTCTTTCTCCAATTAATGTTCGAGCATGTTGGAATGCTTAAGTAAGTAATCTTCTTTTCATCTTCTGGGTCATCAAAAAGCCAGGGGTCATCAAAGAGAGCTAGATCGTTCCCGCAAGCACAGAGAAGGATTCATAAGATCTAAGGCTGGTATAAGAGACTCAGTGTGTACCAAGAAAACTTCTCAGGAAGAGAGATTAGCACATGTGCATAGTAAAGACACCAAAGCTACTTTAACTAATTCTAATCCAGAGGAACATTCCTAGAAAGGATCCATAAAATGACTAAAAGGTCGGTTGGCAGAAATGGTCAAAACCAAGAATCCTTTGCAAAGAAGTTTTGTAAAGGGATTCCCTTTTATTCAAGCTATTATGGACTACCCCAAGCCTTCAAAATTCAATCCACCAGTTGTTACTCCTAAGTATGATGGGAAAAATAATCCAATCCTCCATATTGAGCAATATCAAGCTGTTGCTGATATCTATTATGTCTCCGATGAGATGTGTTGCAAGGCGTTTTGTAGTTCCATCATCGGCCCAACTCAGATACGATACAGTAACCTTCCCAGAGGTAAAATTTGTAGTTTCCATAAGTTAGCCAAGCGATTTATTAATAACTTATATTTGGGGACCAAGACGATCAAAAGTGTTACTCATCTTTTGACCGTGCATCAAAAACCTGGAGAAAGTACTCAGGAGTACATCACACACTTCAATAATGAGAAACTAGAGATGGTTGATTACAAAGATAAGACTAGCATTTCAAAATGATGAGTGTACGACTCGTCAAGTATCTCTACTATGTCTAAAAAAGAATTATTTCTCTTGGATACCATTTAATTGCAGGAGGAGATGAGATAGCTAAGAGAAAGGCATATCTAAATCAAGCCAAATCTTATCCATTTATTAGACAGATTGACATTTCGAATGTACAAATGGTCGGCCTAGGAAAGTCAACAAGGATATATTAATGATCAATTTCTCCAAGAATGATTCGAGCAAAGTACTCTACCCTTCTGATGATCCACTAGTCATCAGGGGGGTTCCTCATAGAAGAGTAAAAAGAATCCTGGTAGATAATGGGAGTTCTGCAGACGTCATGTTCTACATGTTTTTCCATAGCCATAGGGCTATGAGACAGTAAGCTAGAACCTTATTATAGGCCTCGCATAGGGTTTTCAGGAGAAAGAATGTATCCCATAAGAACAATCAAGATGGATGTATTGGTCGGCACTTGGATGGTAAGAAGAAAGGAAATGATTCATTTCTTTGTACTGGACAAAATTATTCCTTCGGCTTACAACATAATTCTCGATATGGTGAGAATGAAGCAGTTAGAAGTAGTAATGTCTATTGTGCATCAGTACATGAAGTTTCCTACCAATTATGGAGTCAGCATAGTGAATGGTAACCAAATGGAAGCTAGATAATGCTATTATACCTCAATTGACCAGCAAGAAGTCTAGAAAAGCACTACCACCTATCATACTGACACTCTAAATCCTCAGGAGGAAGAATATCTACTTAAGGGAAAGGTTATAAAAGTCATGGAGACTATTGTGCTTGGTGACAAGAAGCCAAAAAGGACCACTCAGATTGGTTGAATCTTAGCCCCTTCCCTAAAATATGAATTGATTGAATTTTTTAGAGAGTAAAAGAATGTGTTCGCCTAGAGCCATGAAGATATGCTAAAAATTGACCCAAATTTCATTTTCCATGAGCTAAACATCTATAAAGACTCTAAGCCAGCCAAGCAGAAACATAAAGTATTCAGCCCCAAGAAGAACATGGGAATCCTAGAGGAAGTGAAAAAGTGACAGATAACACAGTTTATTGAAGACGTCAAGTATCCCAGTTGGTTGGCCAATGTAGTGATGGTAAAAAGGAAGAATGACAAGTGGAGCAAGTGTGTAGACTTCACCGAACTCAACAAAGCATGCACAAATGATCATTTTTCTTTACCAATGATTGATCAGGTTGCATACGCAACTGTAGGCCATAAGTTGCTTAGTTTCAGGGATGTTTATTATGGGTACAACCAGATTAAGGTGAAGCTAGAAGATAAAGAAAGCACTTTATTTGTCACTTGTCGAGGAACATATTGCTACAACATTATGCCCTTTAAGATAAAAAAAGGTAGAACAACATACCTAAGGCTAGTGAACAAAGTATTTGAAGAACAGATAGGCAAAAACATGGAAGTATATATGGACGACATGCTCACCAAGAGACAGGCTGCCGCTGACCACATAAAAGACTTAGCTCAAATGTTTGACTAGTTGGAGAAGCACCAAATGAAGCTCAACCCGACCAAATGCATATTCGGGGTACAAGAAGGAATGTTCATAGGATATATTATGAACCAGAAGGGAACTGAAGTCAATCTTGATAAGATAAAGGCTTTAATGGAGATGCAGTCCCCTACATGCAAAAATTGACTAAAAGCGTGGCATCTCTGAACCTTTTTATGTCCCGAGCAGCAGATAAATGTCTCCCCTTTTTAAAGGTTCTCAAAAATACTGTTGAGTGGAATGAAGAGTGCGATAAAGATTTTCTAGAGCTAAAGAGGTATTTGGTGTCTTCACCACCACTTTCCCTACCAGTTTTACGAGAAAAATTTATATTTGTAGTTAGTTATGTCAGAATCAACTGTCTTCTCGACTTTGATCCGGTTAGAAGGAGGAGTTCAGAAACCTATTAACTACACCAACAAAGAATTTTAAAGAGAAAAATCAGGTACCCACACGTGGATAAGCTGGCACTTGAACTTATTGAAGCTTTTAGGAGAATGAGATCTAATTTCCAGGCCCACACTATTATGATGTACACTAATTAACCTCTGCGACAAGCTTTGCACAAACCCAAAAAGTCAGAAAGGTTGATGTCTTGGGCAATTGAACTTAGGGAATATGAGATTTTATATGAGCCAAGGGCTGCATTAAAAGGGAAAGAATACTTCTACGAAAGGGAGCTTAACTCAAAAGCAAACTAATATTGTCGTCGACCAACCAGAATCATTGGCTGGCTAAAAAAGAGCTCAAGGATTGGGTAAACAAAGAAAGAAGATATTTATATATGGATTGCTATCAGAGGAAGATTTCAATAATGACAGTCCAATGTGGAAGTTATTTGTGGATGGATCTTCACAGGCCACTAGCAGTGGACCGAGATTATCATCAATACTCCAGAAGATTTAAAAGTGGAATATGATTTGTGAATTCCATTTTAATATTTCAACAATGAATTCTAGTACGAGGCATTAGTTATAGGCTTCAAACTAGTTTCATCACTAGGTGTCGAGTAGGTGATAACGTTCAGTGATTCTCAACTCATTGTCAATTAGATGCTTCAGATATATGGAATTAAAGGAGAAATAATGACAAGATATTTGAATAAGGCTATGGAGGTTATCTCTCTATTTCCTGTAGTTATGCATGTCAGGATTCGAAGGGTAGAGAATGTTCAAGCAGATGCCTCCTTGCTCGACTGGCCTCAGCAACTCAGATAGAAATCAGACGAACCATTCTAGTAGAGATACTCACACATAGAATCATTGATGTGGAAGTAATCAACATTATATTTAAAGATTTGGAACCTTCTTGGATGGATTTGATCAAGGACTACATTGATAAAGTCTTACTGTCATCCGACCAGAAAGAAGTCAGGAAGTTGAGACAAAGCAACTAATTATGTTTTGGAGAAGGGCATTTTGTACAAAAGGGGATACACTGTCTCCTTACTTCGTTATATTCATCTAGTCGAAGTACAAGACTTAATCAAGTAGGTGCATAAAGTTTCAGGTGTAGCTCATTCAATCCATTGATCATTAGTATAAAGAATAGCCGTGCAGCACTATTACTGACCAACGATGAAGGCAGATTACGTTTCTTTCACCAATAAGTGTGATAAGTTCCAAAAGTTCATTACTATCCGCAGAAGATCGGGATCTTCCCCAACTCCCATAACTTCTCCCTAGCCGTTTGCTATTCGGGGAATAGACTTGGTCGGTCTATTATCGACTACCAAAGGAAGGTTCAAGTATTTGGTTGTAGCAATAGATTACTTCACTAAATGGGTGGGGGATGAGCCTTTGGTGAATATTCCTTATCAAAGGTCTTTCCACTTTATATGGAAGAAGATTATATGCCACTATAGGATGCCCTATGCTTTCATCACCGACCATAGTACCCAGTTTTATAATGATGAGTTTGAGGAATATTACATCCGGTTCGGGATTCAAAAGCATCTTTCACCACTTAGAGATCCATAGTGTAATGATCAGACAAAGGTTACTAACAAAACTCTGCTTGACGAGTTGAAAAAAAGGTTAGATGATGCTAAATAAAACTGGATTAATGAGCTGTACAGTGTCCATGGGGCTTATAGGACTACACCAAGAACAACAACATGGGAGACTCCATACATGCTCGCTTTTGACACTAAGGTAGTGGTACCTATCGAAATAGGTATATCGACTCATAAAGTACTGAATTTTGACTCCCCCAAAAGTGATCTCATGAGGCGACTAGATCTAGACATGGTTGAAAAAGTCAGAGAAGATGCTGTAATTCAGATGGCTGCATATCAACAAAGGACTGTTATCAGTAATGTTGGTTTGATGTAATTGATCATTTTAGTTAATGAAGTTGCAAGTTTTCACCAATTATGCTTCTTTTTGCTATTTTTTTAAGTATGGTGATATGCCACCAATAACTAACAAAAAATTTCAACTTAAAAAAAGTTCAGACTTTTCCACCTTCAAAATTTTCTAACTACAAAAACGTTTAGATAGGAATTTTTTCTAATTCAAACTTTTATAACTATAAAAAAGTTTATATTGGAAGTTTTTCTAATTCAAACTTTTCTAACTTCAGAAAAGTTCAAAGTTTTCTAACTTCAATCTTTTCCAACTTCAATAAAGTTTAGTTTGGAAATATTTTCAAACTTCATGCATGATTTCGTCTTCAACAAATCAAGAATAAGAAGTCATTAAAACTTCATGTAAGACTTAAAGTTAAACACTAGAGGTTTTACCCGACTGAGTTAAACACATGAATAACTATACATTCCTTATACACTTAATCGTTAATGACTAATGCAAAAACCCAATTCAACAAAAGTACTTACAATTTTATTTAATTGCATTAGTTGAATCTAAGGAATTACAAATAGGTTCAACCATGAACCAAGCACTTATCATTTAAGAAGATTACTTAGTCGGCAAGCTAAATAACTAGTCATAAGATAGATTACCTAGTCAGCATGCTAATTAAAAGCTAATCCTAAGCTTAAATAAATATGAAAATGAATCAACATCATACACACTAAAAAATAGCTTCATTTTTAAACATTTGGCATTACAATACACCGACCAAAAAGCAAGAAATACAACCCTTTTCTACAACGCATTTTCCTTCAGCTTTGCTCATCCAAACAGGAGGCTCGTCAAGGGTGCTCGGTAGAGTTGTACATATCAAATCTCTTATTCTAGTACGTTTGTTTCTTCGTATCCGGTCCAATAGATGTGGGGGCGAACATATTCATCCTCTCCTTGAAGATCATAATATATTCTGACTAGGCTCTGAGGAATGGCATCAGTTGGAATCCAACCAACATCAATTTTTATAGGTGGATCAAGAAAATCCAACATCCCTAGATCATTACAGTGCCACAATTCATTGCCCTTGGGTATTCTCAACAGTCCCAATAAGTTAAACCAACCCCAAATATACCCTTTTTGCCTAACTTGCTCCATGTGTTTATCCAAATAAGTTAAGGCTTCACCATACCCATCCAGACAGACAGACCTGGGTTAATTATGAAAGTGGAAAGTTAGTTTTCCCACCCTATCTTGAAGTTTTCTGGTAGCCTTATCACTCTCTTATAGTAGAGCTCCTTGGTCGGCTAAGGTTTCTTAGTTTTTTCTCCATCTACTGTTGGTCGAGCAACCGTGACTTACCTAGAAGATTGGATAAATTTAGTTTTTATCTTCTTCAAAGCCTCTAATTCCTCCAAAATTATAGCATTTTCCATATCTAAGAATTAGACACCATTATTTGTTCCTATGTCTCCTGTCTTCTTCAAGATATCAAGTTGATTCCTCAAAGCATTATTTTCTTTTTTTAAGAGTGCAGCAATCAGTTTTAGCTTCTTTATTCATCACAATTTCATTCTTATTCTAAGCAAAAGTGATATCTTGCACCTTATTATTAAGCCCCAACCTTCGTTCAAGTCTTTGTATTTAGCTTTATAATCAGAATGAAGCATTGTTAGAGAAAGTTTATGGTTTTCCTGTAGCTGCTCAATCATTTCATGGTAGGCAGTGTTGTTTGCCACAACCCATCAAGAAGACAGTGAAGATGGATGTAATCATCCTTCATTTGGTTGGAGGCATCTGGGTCGAGCAGTCCTACTAATTCCTTTTCAATCAAAGGCACATTACTAGCCTCAAGAAGACTCTTGCATCGCCTCAATACGTCGAATTCAACAGAAACTATGACATTTTTCTTAGCATCAAACTAGAAATTTACATGTTAATATATATAAGCCCAACCAATGAAGACAAACAATATTGATTAAATAAGCAAACAACATTAAGGAAAATTTACAAAGATTGAACAAAACTATTTCATTTCATTGATAAATCAGAGATTACAGAGGTGATTCCATTATAAAGGAAAAGAAGAAGAAATGGAAACTACACAAAAAGAAAATTAAAAAACAAGCTGAAAGCAGTTAAGCCTTCTCCTTGTCCTTGTCCTTGGCCTTATCTTGGTCAGTATAAAATAGGTCTAAATTATGTACAGGCACCATGGAAAAATCCCCAGAACCCTCCTCATCATAAAAGTCCTCATTTAAGTTGTGATTAAATCATGGGTCATTTCTTTAAAAGAACTTTGAGTCTACCTGGGTTTCAACCTCTTTCAGGGCATCTGACCAACCATCCTTATAGGAGAGATTCTTGGCGTACTCTATTTGTATGGCCCCAGCAACAAAGGCTTTGTCCCATCCTTTATTAACAACCTCCTCCTTATCCTTTTTGCTCTTGGACTTCAGAGCAATATTCTCAGTAATTAGATTGGAGGACTTGTATTTAGTAACCTTTGCCCTACTCTCAGTTTCTCTAAATTTCTACTCGGCCAAGGTCAATTTGTTCTCTGCTTCCTTTTGTTTGTCCTTTTATACCTTTTTCTTATCCTCGAAAGATTTAACCTTATCCTATTAAGTTTCTCTCTCTCTCTCTCCTCTCTCTCTCTCTCTCTCTCTTCCCCAAGGCTTTCCCAGAGGCTTGCAAGGATTTTTACAAATTATCAAAAGATCCTGCCACATCAGTCGAGGAGGCCTTTAACTAGTCATCTTTCTTCAGCATTTGATTGTAATCTACCAAAAACTGCAAAAGAATAAGTATGTTACTTCAGTACATAAGAAATTCGTTAAACATTTTTGAAAATAAATAAAAAAGTTATGAATTTACTAAGGCCAAGTTTTGTCTAGACCTCTCAAACAGTCGAGCTCAAGACATAGGGGTTGCTGTCGACCTATCTGCTGGAAGATTACCATCCTTTAACAAACCCTTATCCAACCCAGGGTTACTCATCACATTGGCATCTTTAATTTTTCCTTTCTGGGTAGAGGATTTCTTAGCTAACTCTTATTGTTAGAGTAGACCTTTCTTCAACCTCTTGAAATGAGGTCAAAAAACTAGGGCTTCTTCTGTAGTGAGGACTTGAGGCCTCTTCTTAGTAACTTGAGGCCTCTTATCAGTTATAATACTCCTTTTAAAAGGATAGGGAGGAGACCCATATCCAACCAATAAAATTGGGATCTTTCTTTTCACTATTTCTACAGTAGGTGAAGTGGGGATGGTAGTGATGTTAAGGGACTTAAAGGAAGAAAAAGTTCCTCCCTAGACAAGATCTATTCCAATCGACTCAGTAGTAGAATAAGTGGACACTAGTTCCTTGTCCAAGTTAATGGGTGATTGAGGCAAAACACCTGAAGGTCAGGCAATAAAGGAGGTAACAACACTCTTGTATTCCAGCAAGAAAGAAGTCGCTCGGGGATGCTCCTTTCCTTATCTTTGATCAATAACCCACAAATACTTAAGGTCATCAATATTAACCTCACTCTGCTTTGGTCACTTATTTTTGCTTTCCTCTGCATAAAAACAGAACAAATTAGTTAGACGACAAAGCTATAAATAGTTGAAAAATTGGGGAGAAATTTAAAAGTAAAAGTACGACCTATGTCACGCCCTTCCTAGGGGCACCTGGGTTCAGTGTATGTTACCCCCTCAAGAAGGCGGGCATGTTGCCAATTCTTCACTACAACACCATAATCCCAGTAATCTTTGTTGGAATCTCGAAGATAACCACCAATTCCCTATTGACTTGCCTAGTCTTCATGTAGTAAGTATTATCCCTAGTAGTTACCCACTTATAGCATAACATCCACTTGGATATCCCAATATCAGTCCTATGGATCTCATTTAGCCTATTCACCCCATTTATGACCCTTCATGTATAGGGGTTACTCTGGCTGGGACGACGTCAAAATACTAATAAAATTTAAGAGAATGTGGGTTTGGGGGAAATGTGATACCACACTCAACAATGAATAAAGTGATAATCCAATGACCCTCAGCCAATGAATACGCATCAACAGGGCCATCAACAATCTTCAAACCTACTAAACTAGGAATTTTCCTTTTTTCCCTAAATTCCTCTAAAGAATTTTCATCTACGATGTACACCATAACTGAAAGACAAAAAAATTAAAGAAAAGAAAAGGATAGCTTACAGATATTGAAAAACAATAACAAATAGCAAGTAACGAAGATGGAGAAGAAAGACTTGAAAAGAAAGAAAAACCTAAGTTCAGAAAGTTTGAGGTAAAAAGAAATGAAGGGAAACCTTCATCGTCTTATAGGTTACCTCGAAAGGAGGAAATAAATGATTAACTGAATGAACGATTGAACTACCAATGGTTGCCCGTTTCCCAATAGGAAAAAGTACTAGTGTACCCTTTGGTACTTATTTATAAAAATGTCATTAGCAGAAATATTGATGAAAAATCTTCCAAGTCCTGGAAGTCGATGGTCGACCAACTCTCAAACATTACGCTGAGCAAAATTCTGAACAAATACTCCATACTTTCGATTAATCATCAAGCATGGAGCACTAGGGGAATTTATTGTATGTAAAAATTACTCTCATACGTGGACCAATGAAAACTAGACACATTTCCTCCTATGTGACTAACAAACTATCTTGGTCATCTCTGGAAACACTTAGTCGGTTAGCATGCCAACTAACTCCAATAATGTGAACCATCAAGAATAGCAAAGGTTACTTGGGTGGAATAGTGACCGGCACTGAATATCATGAGTTATATTCATTGTATAGAGATGTAAACGCCTGAAAATATAAAGGCATCACATCTCTCGGGTCCCTAACCAATATAAATGAATGATCTCCCTTAGCTTAAAGGGACGATTCAACTAAGTAAAAGCACACCCCATACTGAGCTATTGTAATCGCTTGTAATAATATTAATACTGGACGTAAGCTCTTATTATAGTTGAACCACTTTAAAAACCTTATTTTTTGTATCTTCCTTGCTTGTTTATCTTTATTTATATGTGATTATAAATTTGGACCCCTTCCGTTTTTGGACATCAACATGGGCTTTCTTGAAACTATGACTTGATGGAGTTTTTGAGTTTAAAACACACAAGGGATTTCTTTGTCTAAAACTCAAGGGAGGGGATGACACAAACTAGGGATATTGGAAATTTTCTTGAGAGAATGTTGTTATGATTTGTGTGTATTGGAATGGAAGAGGAGAGGATATTTATAGGGTTAGGATGAGCATTAGGGAAGAAAAATGTAGGTAAATATGTTGGTAGAAGTTTAGGAAACCATGGGATAATAGGTTAAAAGGTTAAAAGAAGTTACCAAGTTAAGAAGGCACAAAGTTGTCACCTTCAGTTGACTAAAAGTGGAGTTTCAGTCGACTAAAACTCCCTCATAATTCCTTTGAAATAATGATATGTCTTAAAGTTAAGATGGGATGACTGAATTTGGTTTCTAGGACTTTCAATCAGTAGAACCTTCACTTTCAGTCGATTGAAACTCATTGTTCCGATCGGACTGGTGCTTGTTTGGGTCTAGGACTTAGGGACGGTTTATATAAGGTTTAGGTAAGTGGGGATGAGCTTATACATGATTAAAACTAGTTACTTTTATTTTATAAATTAGTTCCTAAAGTATTAAAAATAAATTAAGTGTTAATTCGATCTTCTAAGCATTTCTTTGACATGTTTAAGACATAAATCAATGGTTTGTGATGTCTAGCGTGCCTTAGGTAATAAGTTGCGTTGAGATGGAAAAATGTGTATCTGAATGGTTTTATTGAAATGATTCTGAACTTTGATACTAGTTGATTTCAGACTGGTTGTTTGAAACATGTATGAGGTATACAGGTGTATTGAATCACATATGATGTGCACTCGTTGATGCAATCTTCTGGTGAGAAAACTGGTTGATGTCTGACTGGTTGACTTATAGTATCTGAGGTTGAAAGCTTCAAGTTAATTTCGTGAACTTCATTATTTTAGGTATGTCATCATCATTATCTTGGTTTTGAGGGATTCATTGTCTTAGTTGCATGGTTGCTTTGATAAACTGCCCCTGGTTACATTTCTCGTAATGTATCGAGTGCTTGTTTTAATCTCAAGTACATTAGAGATAAGATGGTGAAGTTATGTTCTTTATATCAATCTTATTGTCATAAAAAAAATCCTTTTGGTTTAAATATATTTGGTTTCATAGGATTGCCTCTCATCTTCCCATAATTGATGGGAGCACCATAGTATACGATCATACACATTAACTGTGCATCCTATTACACCTAAGGCCAACATATATTTTCCAAGCAAAGGTTCCTAGTGATTGTGGACTCGTACAAGGATAGAGAGTAGATAATTGATGTATCAGACCTAACCTTAATCATCATAGAAATCGAATAATAAAGCTGATACCAAAAGTGTTATGTTGATGGGATTAAAACTGAAAGACGGGAACATGACCCCGCAGATGGTGATATACTCATCTCGCTACGATGGATAAACCATACTCCCCCGAGATGAGTTTCAAAGGTACTTCAAATACTATAAGGGTATTGCATCAGAAAAAATCTTTAAGTAATAAAGAGATTTAATAAAAAAAAATGGGCATTAAAACCTTCCTCCTAGTCCCATAATGACTTTAATAATATTTAATCCAAGATATTGCCTTATATACGAAACTCTTCACCTCCCCTATTTAAGACATAATTGTTTGGTCTTTCTGCCCGGGTGGAATCAAAACTCTAATTTGTAACATCATCGGGTAATCTAATACCCAAGAATCATTTGAAACAAATTGACTCGAAGTATCACAACTGAATTAGTTTTCATCTGTGACGAGATTAACATCGTATATTTTTTTCTTCATTAGAATGTTGGATATAAAATATTCCATTTTCAATGAAAAAGTTTGTTAAAGGAATATGAAATATTTGTTGCTTATAAACTGATTACCTAAAAGGTTTAAGGTTGATATACATCTAATTTTCACTTGGGGTTTCCCCCCAAAAGTCACCACACTTTTATTGAAGAGAGATGCCCTTGATACATATGGGTTTGTGATATAAGGTGACACGAGTTTCTACTCGTACAATTCAAGTTTGTGGGCTTATGCGATAATCTGTTTTGGACAAAATATTGTTATCCATTAATTAACACTATTTCAATTTATGTCTATCCCCATTTAAAATGGTGTTAGTAAATGTTGTTGCATAAACATTTGTAATGTTTTCCAAATTGACGTGCGATTATATCTGCTGCTCAAAAAAACATTATATTTGTGTCGACGACTATTCGAACGTGTTCATTTAAAGTCTAAATAAATTGAGCCCCTATTCATTTATCCAATTTCAAATAATTGGTTCATTTTTGCAAGAGATTACAAACAATGCCAGTTTGTCGGATCTAATCATCTAAATGATAAAATCCACTATTCTCTCGTGGTAGATGAATACCCATAAACATTGGACTTGTTTGCTTAGTGATGTTGATTGACATTGTTTGCATAGTGAGATTGTACCGATTTACATGCTCCTTCATACATAACCCAAATCCTACTTCGACCTTTTGGTATGTTCTTGGAAGAAAAATCCAATAGTGCTAGATGACATATTTGGCACACTACACACGGTGATAATCAACACCATCTCCATAAATACCCTCATAAGCTCACTACACAGTGCCACGTGTCCAGGTACCATGTGCATCAAATAAGGTCTCGATCGAGATCTTGGGGTGATAGTTAGAACAATTTTTTATTGCTAAACATTATTTTTACTCATACTGTATTCTCATATAATCGTAAGTCATACATTATCAAAGTCTTGAACTTAGTTCTAAAGCCTTTTTACCCTAAACCTCTGAAAAATTCCTTAATCACTTAAATTCCACAATTTCCTACAGATTAACAACCTCCCACTCTTTGAGCATTCACAATGGTAGAGCAAAGGGATAAGGAAAGAGGAAAGTTTGCAAATTGGTTCGCTCATAGTGGTGGAGGAAAGGCTACAAAATTTATAGAAGAAGAGGTTAAGGGTTTCTAGTTTTACTGAACGGATGCAAATTCAGTAAAACCTTGTTACAAACTTCGTTTGTTCATAAGAGTTCCTACGAACTTCAGAATTTCTTAAGAACTCATATGAACAAAAGAATTTCATAGGAAGGTTTTTTACTACACAATAATTAATTCCTTATAAATAGAGCCCAAAAACTCGTTTCGTTTTTCAATCAGATCCCATTTTCTTCCCCTATTTTATTCCCCTCTAATTATTCCATCACATTTCGTTGTTTTCATCACATATTTTTTTAATTATCTGAATAATGTCTTCCTTTCTTTCGACTAATACTAATATTCCTCAAAAACCTAATATGACTCTCTTTGAGGACTCTCTTTTATGTACCGTTTATGAAAAATATACTTATCAAGGTATTGAAGGTAACTCGATAACATTTGGGACCGTTTGGGATAACGTGATGAATGAGTATACCATAATGCCTAGAATTACAATAATGAGTAAGAGATCTATGCTCTCAACACATTATAATCATATATCGTATCGTGTAATGATCTATGTTGCAAAGCTTTCTCACCAACTCAATAATATAGGAAGCAACACGAACGATCTTCAAGCGTTACAAATGCCCACGAGGCGTACCGAGTTGAAACCACCAAACAATTCAGCTTCTATAATTTCTATCAAATTTTGAAAGATTTGCCAAAATTTGACTCGCACAACACAGCGGGAAATGACAATAGCCTTATGCACATAGACGAAGAGAACAGTCTGGGTGTACGAGACGTACCATCCAGACCCTCAGGCAGGAAGGGTGAGAAACAACGTGCATGTCAACGTTCGCATTTTGACAACTTATATTGTAACACTGCGGCATTCAAACATTGTGAAAACTTCAATGCAATATTTAAAAGCAAGCAGGATTGGAAGCATAATCGTGTCATGAAATTTGACTCTCAAATGGATGCATTCATTGAGATAAAGCGAGCAGATCAACTCACAAAAAATAAGATCAGCTCGAGCATCTAGGCCAAGAGAAGTCATACATCATGGAGTTTGATATGAACAATATGAATTCCGTATAACAACAGTTCCATCTCAAAACATTCAATGACCTCTCACCGATGTTTGCTATGATTTTTTGCATTGCATTCGAACTCTACCGGGTCGTCAAATCCCGAGTCAGTTCCACCTGTTTCAATCAATGATGAGTAAGACGTTTTAGAATTGTATTATTCGATCGTTTAATTTTTTCGTTAATTTGCTTTAATATATGAAATGTCACCATCATTTCATTTTAATAAATCTAATGTCACTGTTTAAATAAATATAATGTCACTACTGTTTACTAATATCTGTTAAAATCAAATAGCCGGTTCAAACTTTATATTAAATGTAGTAAAAAAAATATGTTATCACAACAACAATCGTACAAGAACAAAATGAAAAATGGACTAAGAAAGAGATTAGACACGACTACAAGCACAAAACTTCTGAATTCATCAACCCACCATTTCATCACCATGGGTGTTCCAAATGTGCTCCACCAAATCATGCTATAATTGGTTATGTTTAGTTATGTCTCTTTTCGTAGCATCCTGTGTGAGGTATCATAGAAATTAGTCTGTCCCCTCGTTATTTCAGGTGTTTCATTGTTCTCTTCATATTTATTTTTCGATGGACAATATCTACGTTCATCGTTAATAATTATATTGTGCATTATAATACAAAATTTCATTTGGGTGTTAGCGACGCCCTATTCCATAATTTACAAGGTTCACGAATGAAAGCGAATTGTGCTTGTAGTACATCAAAAGCACGTTCAACATCTTTTCTACACGCTTCTTGGTACCTACAAAATAATTTTTGTTTTTGTGTGATCCCATTTTGGTTCCTAAATGTTTTAACGATTTAAGTGTAAGGAGGGTAAATGCCATCACCAAGGTAGTACTCCATATCATAGGAATTTCCATTAATAGTGTAATTAACGAAAGTTGCAGTCCCATTGCACAATTCCTGGATGATGTTAGACTGGTGCAAGATATTTAAATCCTTGCAAGATTCAGGCACCCAAAAGAAAGATTTCCAAATCCAGAGGTCATATGAGGTAACTTCTTCGAGGATAATAGTTGGTGATTCTTTACATCCATTGTATTGAGCGTGCCATGCTATGGGATAGTTTTTCCAACGCCAATGCATGCAGTCTATGCTGCCAAGCATTCCTGGAAAACCTCTGCTTGAATTTTGTTCAAGTAACCTGGTGACATCGCCTATTGTTGGATTTCTACCATACTAGCGACCAAAAATCCTCACAATTGCCTTTGTGAATCTAATAACAGTTTTTAATAAAGTGGTTTCACTCATTGCATACTCCTCAGACCACACGTTATGGGAACCTCAATTACCTAGAAGTCGAATTGCCCCTAACACTTTCTGATGAGACATTAAACCTTGACGACCGCACGCCTCCATCTTTTGAACAAATTAGTTATCATAAAGACAAATAGAATCAAGGATGCGATTGAAAATACTATAATGTATCCTAAATCTCTATCAAAAATAATATTAGTTATACATCTTATCTTCACCGAAGTAATCTTCCCATAGTGTTTCATGTCCCCTTTCTCTCCTTCGATTCACTCGACGTTTGCTTTCGAGTTCTTTCCTATCTCGAATTATATTTTTTTTTAGCAAACCAACGTGTAATCTCCATGTAAATTGTCATCTCCTCATCTGAATGATCTGATGATGCACCATCATTAAATTGAGCATACTAGAGCATAAGATTTCGCCCCTCGTCGCTAAAACTGGAGGAGTCCATGATTTAATTTTGTCACAAAATATTATAAGTCGAGTTATATTATGGTGTTCAATACATAAAAAATTGCAGACTATTTATAAATGTTCTATGAAGGTAATTGTGCCATTGAGGTTCTGCACATTTCTTAAGAAATGTACTGTGAAATAGTGAATCTGCACATTTATTAAGAAATGTGTCGTGAAATAGTGAATCTAATCAAGAAATAGTGAAAGAGTGATGGGTGATTTTATTTTCCCTGAAAGAGTAAATCTTCAATTTTATTTTTACTTCTCTTAACATTTCTTAAGAAATGTGTCATGAAAGATATTGGTGAATGAGATTGTAGACTCTCAAATGTGATATTTTTCTTTCTTAAGAAATGTACCAATGATGTTGGTAAATTTTGATAGTCTACAATTTATTTATTAGAGTGCGGATAGATTGAAGAAGTGATCTACATATTTTAGAGTGCTTACTCTCCTTCTTATTTTAGTGCTCACACAATGAATTACCAATGTGGTTAACAGTCAAGGATTATTACTTCCTCACAAAAATAAAAGAGACATGCTATAGCAAGGTCACATGATTGGTTACCCATGGCGGAATACATCGTATTGTTGGGCGTTGGACGAATAGCCTAGGCTTTTCTCCCCTTTTTCATCATGTTCACGAATTTTAGTGGAGATGGATCGTGTTAAATGAAAAATTAAACCTATACCAATTAGCGGTTACGACTGGAGGGTGTGATTGAGACGCGTAAGCCTTCACACTAATTGTACGTAATGACGAGGCATGGGAAAGGTTGTGTGGGGAAGTCCCACGGTGTAGAGATATCCTTGGAGAGCCATCGTATTTTTTTAATGAATTTATTGGTGCTCTTTACCAGAATTTTTAAATTGTATGAGTTAATAAATTTTTAGTTCTGATTACCATTGGTAATAAATAGGTTGTTCTCATTTCAAGTGCACTATTTTTTTGTTCTCATTCCCTATGTAATAAAATGGTAATCATTTGAAAATAATAAGTAATATAAGTTGACATTATTTCACTTTAAATAGTGTGCCATAAACTTGTGGTTGGCACCCTGAAGTGCCATAAAACTATGTGTTCCAGAAGTGCCAAAGTGGCACGGAATTGTGTGAGCTAGAATTGCCATAAAATTTTAATAAAGTTACGGAGTCCTGAAGGAGCCGTAAAATAGTGTGCCATAATAAAGTAATTTTACTAAGGATTGTGTGCCACTTTCTAATTTACTACATGAGCCCTGCAAGCTATTTACTACAGGAGCCCATAGTCTATTTTACTATGGTATATGTGCCACTTTGTATTTTACCCACATTCTTTTAAAGTTAAAGTTATTTTACTACATTATGGCATGTAGACTATATTAATACTCGTGAGCAACCTTGTATTGTGTGCATCCACCCACTATTTAATTACAAATAGTTCACTATTTAACACTCTTTTACATTCTCATTTAATTTGCGTTATTTTCTATTTAACATACAATATTCTTGGATTACTCATTACGATTATGGTATACTGTCATGCAAAATGGGTATTTAGATATGGGGTCACATTCAACAATTCAATGGGTAAACACTTATAGGCCAACCACACCCATCACATTGGTTAAGTTTACGTATTTATTTGTAATACCCATGTTTAAAATTAATATGTAGACATATTTTTTTAAAACTTTTATTTTATTATGTACAACTGGTTGGTGTAGTGAAGGAATTTTCAATGATTCCTCTCGATAATGCGTCTTTGTTGTTAGAGGATCCTACGAACACAATAAGGTAGGCCTTAACTACAAAGCATTCACGGAGGGTACATTCCTGCAAAATATAAAGATAGGATGTGTCGTTATACTAAGTGATACCATATTGTACAATCATAATAAAAATCTATGTATTTTAGGCATAACAAATGCTAATCTCGTCAATGTGATTGAAGGAGAAGTGGAACTATCAAATTTGTCCCGTGTAAGACGTGGTCTTTTTTAGAAACATATACTACGATTTATACGTTAAAAAATTGTGACAATGAAACATCTCAATTACTTGGTATTTAAACATATTAATCAATTAATAAATTGTGGTAATGAAATCGAATTGAAAAAAATTCATGTATTGATTTCAATATATAATGAATACATCCATTGATAAAATCTATTAAGCTTACAATTAAAGTCATTGTTGCCCTTGCCCAAATTCAAAATCCTGTCCTAAATTCACATGCGACCCCATCATCAGATCGTCGCCAAACAGGGTCCCCAACTCTGTTGCGATTGATATGTTGTGTATGGGTGAGGTGGTGGGACTGGTTATGGTACGTAAACATCATCACGGGTGAAACTCGGCCCACTAACCTCAGGTCCAATGCGATGTACATTTAAGGCAGCTAGCTATCGCTCGAGCTCCTTAATTTGATCACAACGTGCTCTAATGATATCCTCATTCTATCGAGTCTCAATAAGTAGTAATCACGAAGACCACATATATTATCTGTTGCATCGATGTATATCGCATGCCATTCTAATTGTGACAATAATTGGCCTGGAGGAGCATTGGTTGGGAACTCTGGTCACGGCATACTCCGTTCGTATGAAGCACCATGTGGTAGGCCGATGTATACGCTCCAATTCTGCCTAGGCGCATGTATCTGTATAGGACCAGTTGATGCAAACTGTTTATGCTACTCAGATGGCTGCTCAATCGATGTTGGGGCCCTTGGGCTGCACAATGTAGATGGTGCCACTGAGCCAATTCCAATCAAATCTACGTTGACGAATCGTTCCAACTCTAGTAGTAACGGCCCATGCACAACTACCTTCCAATAGGCGTCAGACTCTTCTTGGTACATACTTTATATATGGTCATGTGATATCCTGCCAAATTAAATACTGGGTGATCAGTCCTTCATCAATTAAAAGAGTTTCTCATTTGGTTCATTCTCAGCATCACTCTCGAAAACCATATTAATTACTAATCACCTATTAGATAATTAAGCCGGTGCAAAATTTTAACTTGCATTAAACAGATAATAATAATATGAGAAAAAACAAATTAAAACGTTAACACAATACTAGAGTAAAAAAACCTCAAGTAAATAAATAATTAAAGTCTTGCCGAATAAACCATCGACTAAAATCCAACCCAAACAATAATCCAACAAATAGGAAAATAAATCTCACTACAAGTTTAAAATGAATAACTGAAATAAATAAAGTGTGATTGGGGAAACATGTCGAACTGAGATAGTGGAATGAAAGCATACACTAGGAGTGAATGATAGAACCGTCAAAGAAAATCCTGCAAGCCTCCATAATGCCTGCAGCTAATCGTCCCTAGAATTGATCGTCAAGTCTGGGGTCCCTATGGCTGGATACCTAAAAGGTTTTGAAAAAGATTTATGGCAAGGGTTAGAACCCAAAATATTTTGAAAATATTTTGCAGGTATTCGTCACAATTTAAAAATCAGTTATTGATTACACATGTTATGTTCACGTACACTCCCTTGAGTTTCCTCACCTCTCATCTATTGCACGCATAATGCTTATACTTAGCCCACCTAGCCATATTACCCAAGCTAACTAGACATAAGTATCTAATTAGACTATCAACACCTAAAAGTCCCCCGTACCGCCCATACAGTACGCTGTCTGAATTAACATCTCTCGTATGATATTGATATCATAAGCACCATTCTCCATCCCTGGTTATTTAATGATTTAAATAAGTGTCACGACTTAATTCAATATATATATATATATATATATATATATATATATATATATATATATATATATATATATATATATATATATGCACACTATCAAATCGTTTACAATCACACGTAAGTGGAATTAGCAAATGGTTATATATATTTTTCTCACTAATATATATAATTACGATTTCTTTCAAAATAGGCATACTCTGCTATCAGTCCGTGTACCTCTCGTACTATATAAGGACTATTGGTTTGGTATGTCTCCTCGAGCCCAAAATCAAATAACAAGCAATGGAGGTGAACATAGTTATAAGCCTTTGAGCTACGCACATACCTAACCTACCCAAATGACATGCTGGTCCCACTAATACACGACACATAGTGGGTGTAACAACCTGCGTAATTTTGGGCTATTTTAATTAATTTTTGGAAAATGGAGGAAAACAAAGTTTTTGATAAAATTATTTTTATTGCTCAAATATGTTGGTTATTATTTTTAAAGGCGAGAATTTCAAACGGTTTCGAAAACGGAGTTAAAACGGATTTTAAAATGATTTTTAAATGTTTTAAACTCTTCGAGTTGTTTTGACTTCCAACTCTTCATTTCTTTGCCTTATTTAAAAGAGTCTTTTGGATTCCAACTCTTCGTTTCTTTGCATTATAAAAGGAAGTCGTGCGCAACCCTTTTAACATACTTTTGGCATAATTTTTTGGCAGGAAATATATTTTATATTCCTCTTCTTTTTAATTATACTTTGGCCCTTGAGATTTGTGAGTTCCAACCTTAGATTAGAGGTGTTCTTGGGGATATTTTTGTTGGAGGTTCTCGGAGGATCTTTTGTAGATCTTTTGTATTGATCTTGAGGATGTGATCATTAGTTTCTCATCATGGTTTGAGGTATGGGGTTTTACACAATATGCTCCTTAAATCTCGCGAGTGTCATTCTCTTTGAATTCTTGTTAATTGAACTCATATTTGAATTGATAAATTCATTGAAATCTGGAAAATAATTGTTGAAATTATTTTGATTCATGTGGTATCATTATATTGTTGAAGAGCACGTTGTCATGAGATTTTAATATGGCACGGATGTTGGGCACCCGCCAAAATTCCTGTTTCCCGGGCTATGGCTTGATAAAGCATATACGGATGTGGTGAGGCCTGGTGACCCGGTTAAAGTGTTGTTGAGAAATTATAATGATGAAATGCTATTGAGAATTGCATTTTGATTTGAATATTCATACTCGTGTTGTTACGTTTTATTCATCGCTAATATATATTTAGTGAGCATCTTTTCTATCGTATTGTGTACTTCCCCGTATTTTCTTTTAGTTGGCAGGTTAGCGTGGATTTGGGACGCTATGGACCAATTGGGATTATTTTAGCGTGGATTATTTTAGGAAGAATATTTTTTGGAAGATTTGTAATATTTTGATGTATAGAGCTTTGGAGATTTGTATTTTTATTCGAGTTAGATAGTTATAATTTTAATTCGAGAGACTTGTTGTAATTGAAGATATTGAGATTGGTGTATTTATATTATTGTGGGTTTATTTAGATGCTATATACCTTGTCACTTGTGGATTTGGATTTATTTTATCGCATTAGCGCTCCATTCGCTCTCCCCGGGCGGGCGGGGTGTTACAAATGGTATCAGAGCTTAGGTATACGACAACCCTCGGGGCTTGGGTTTTGGGTACATTGCGTGGTTAGCAATTTTTGGAGATAGCAAATTTTAGGTGATATTCGTGATAAGTTACGAGATTAGAGGTGAGAAAATTATTTTTGGAGACGAGATTATTTTTGGAGATTGTTAGCCTGATTTTTGAGAGTTAGGCATTTGGCGAATTTCGAGGGCGAAATTCCATTGTTAGTGGGGAAGTGTAACAACCCGCGTAATTTTGGGCTATTTTAATTAATTTTTGGAAAATGGAGGAAAATAAAGTTTTTGATAAAACTATTTTTATTGCTCAAATATGTTGGTTATTATTTTTAAAGGCGAGAATTTCAAACGGTTTCGAAAACGGAGTTAAAACGGATTTTAAAATGTTTTTAACTCTTGGAGTTGTTTTGACTTCCAACTCTTCATTTCTTTGCCTTATTTAAAAGGGTCTTTTGGATTCAAACTCTTCGTTTCTTTTCATTACAAAAGGAAGTCGTGCGCAACCCTTTTAACATACTTTTGGCATAACTTTTTGGCAGGAAATATATTTTATATTCCTCTTCTTTTTAATTATACTTTGGCCCTTGAGATTTGTGAGTTCCAACCTTAGATTAGAGGTGTTCTTGGGGATATTTTTGTTGGAGGTTCTTGGAGGAGCTTTTGTATATCTTTTGTATTGATCTTGAGGATGTGATCATTGGTTTCTCATCATGGTTTGAGGTATGGGGTTTTACACAAAAATGCTCCTTAAATCTCGCGAGTGTCATTCTCTTTGAATTCTTGTTAATTGAACTCATATTTGAATTGATAAATTCATTGAAATTTGGAAAATAATTGTTGAAATTATTTTGATTCATGTGGTATCATTATATTGTTGATGAGCACGTTGTCATGAGATTTTAATATGGCACGGATGTTGGGCATCCGCCAAAATTCCTGTTTCCCGGGCTATGGCTTGATAAAGCATATACGGATGTGGTGAGGCCTGGTGACCCGGTTAAAGTGTTGTTGAGAAATTATAATGATGAAATGCTATTGAGATTTGCATTTTGATTTGAATATTCATACTCGTGTTGTTACGTTTTATTCATCGCTAATATATATTTATTGAGCATCTTTTCTGTCGTATTGTGTACTTCCCCATATTTTCTTTTAGTTGGCAGGTTAGCGTGGATTTGGGACGCTATGGACCAATTGGGATTATTTTAGCTTGGATTATTTTTTGGAAGATTTGTAATATTTTGATGTATAGAGCTTTGGAGATTTGTATTTTTATTCGAGTTAGATAGTTATAATTTTAATTCGAGAGACTTGTTGTAATTGAAGAGATTGAGATTGGTGGATTTATATTATTGTGGGTTTATTTAGATGCTCTATACCTTGTCACTTGTGGATTTGGATTTATTTTATCGCATTAGCGCTCCGTTCGCTCTCCCCGGGCGGGCGGGGTGTTACAAATGGTATCAGAGCTTAGGTATACGACAACCCTCGGGGCTTGGGTTTTGGGTACATTGCGTGGTTAGCAATTTTTGGAGATAGCAAATTTTAGGTGATATTCGTGATAAGTTACGAGATTAGAGGTGAGGAAATTATTTTTGGAGACGAGATTATTTTTGGAGATGGTTAGCCTGATTTTTGAGAGTTAGGCATTTGGAGAATTTCGAGGGCAAAATTCCATTGTTAGTGGGGAAGTGTAACAACCCGCGTAATTTTGGGCTATTTTAATTAATTTTTGGAAAATGGAGGAAAATAAAGTTTTTGATAAAATTATTTTTATTGCTCAAATATGTTGGTTATTATTTTTAAAGGCGAGAATTTCAAACGGTTTCGAAAACGGAGTTAAAACGGATTTTAAAATGTTTTTAACTCTTGGAGTTGTTTTGACTTCCAACTCTTCATTTCTTTGCCTTATTTAAAAGGGTCTTTTGGATTCACACTCTTCATTTATTTTCATTATAAAAGAAAGTCGTACGCAACCCTTTTAACATACTTTTGGCATAACTTTTTGGCAGCAAATATATTTTATATTCCTCTTCTTTTTAATTATACTTTGGCCCTTGAGATTTGTGAGTTCCAACCTTAGATTAGAGGTGTTCTTGGGGATATTTTGTTGGGGGTTCTTGGAGGAGCTTTTGTAGATCTTTTGTATTGATCTTGAGGATGTGATCATTGGTTTCTCATCATGGTTTGAGGTATGGGGTTTTACACAAAATGCTCCTTAAATCTCGCGAGTGTCATTCTCTTTGAATTCTTGTTAATTGAACTCATATTTGAATTGATAAATTCATTGAAATCTGGAAAATAATTGTTGAAATTATTTTGATTCATGTGGTATCATTATATTGTTGATGAGCACGTTGTCATGAGATTTTAATATGGCACGGATGTTGGGCACCCGCCAAATTTCCTGTTTCCCGGGCTATGGCTTGATAAAGCATATACGGATGTGGTGAGGCCTGGTGACCCGGTTAAAGTGTTGTTGAGAAATTATAATGATGAAATGCTATTGAGATTTTCATTTTGATTTGAATATTCATACTCGTGTTGTTACGTTTTATTCATCGCTAATATATATTTATTGAGCATCTTTTCTGTCGTATTGTGTACTTCCCCATATTTTCTTTTAGTTGGCAGGTTAGCGTGGATTTGGGACGCTATGGACCAATTGGGATTATTTTAGCGTGGATTATTTTAGGAAGAATATTTTTTGGAAGATTTGTAATATTTTGATGTATAGAGCTTTGGAGATTTGTATTTTTATTCGAGTTAGATAGTTATAATTTTAATTCGAGAGGCTTGTTGTAATTGAAGAGATTGAGATTGGTGGATTTATATTATTGTGGGTTTATTTAGATGCTCTATACCTTGTCACTTGTGGATTTGGATTTATTTTATCGCATTAGCGCTCCGTTCGCTCTCCCCGGGCGAGCGGGGTGTTACAAATGGTATCAGAGCTTAGGTATACGACAACCCTCGGGGCTTGGGTTTTGGGTACATTGCGTGGTTAGCAATTTTTGGAGATAGCAAATTTTAGGTGATATTCGTGATAAGTTACAAGATTAGAGGTGAGAAAATTATTTTTGGAGATTGTTAGCTTGATTTTTGAGAGTTAGGCATTTAGCGAATTTCGAGGGCGAAATTCCATTGTTATTGGGGAAGTGTAACAACCCGCGTAATTTTGGGCTATTTTAATTAATTTTTGAAAAATGGAGGACAATAAAGTTTTTGATAAAATTATTTTTATTGCTCAAATATGTTGGTTATTATTTTTAAAGGCGAGAATTTCAAACGGTTTCGAAAACGGAGTTAAAACGGATTTTAAAATGTTTTTAACTCTTGGAGTTGACTTCCAACTCTTCATTTCTTTGCCTTATTTAAAAGGGTCTTTTGGATTAAAACTCTTCGTTTCTTTTCATTATAAAAGGAAGTCGTGCACAACCCTTTTAACATACTTTTGGCATAACTTTTTGGCAGCAAATATATTTTATATTCCTCTTCTTTTTAATTATACTTTGGCCCTTGAGATTTGTGAGTTCCAACCTTAGATTAGAGGTGTTCTTGGGGATATTTTTGTTGGAGGTTCTTGGAGGAGCTTTTGTAGATCTTTTGTATTGATCTTGAGTATGTGATCATTGGTTTCTCATCATGGTTTGAGGTATGGGGTTTTACACAAAATGCTCCTTAAATCTCGCGAGTGTCATTCTCTTTGAATTCTTGTTAATTGAACTCATATTTGAATTGATAAATTCATTGAAATCTGGAAAATAATTGTTGAAATTATTTTGATTCATGTGGTATCATTATATTGTTGATAAGCACGTTGTCATGAGATGTTAATGGGGCACAAATTCAGACCTCCATTGAATCGTTAAGGTGGAATTCCCCACTGTGCAGGAACCTCCATGATAGTAGGCAACGTATGTATGTTCACGTACAATCACTAATCATATAATATGCACACACATGACCTATATATATATATATATATATATATATATATATACATTTATCGATGCAGTAGGTATATACACAACCCCATTTATCGTATTTCGTACGTAGTATCTATCCCTCAAATACTCATCGTACTAACATGTTACGAATATTCTCACTATCGTAATTACTCAAGTTTTACTCTTTAATCTAAGGGTCCTAGTCACCCTTTATTATTATTTTAGTAGTTAAGTCTTTCTTACTCTACTGGTCCACATCATAGGTTCATTCGAAACATCCTTAATTTATTCTCATCCTCTCAAATTAATTTCTTTACAATTTAAGCCTAAACAATTTTAGCCTTAATTCTCTCAATAAGACTATTGTTTAATTCTATCATGGACCTACTTTATTCCCACAAATCCCTCATAATAATTTAAAGAGGCACCAAAGTTCACCCAAATAATTTTTCAAAGCTTCTAGTCTTAAGTAGGAAAAATAAGTAATTCTGGGCATACCGATTCGATTCGCCTAAAGGCCGAATCAATTCACCCCTGGGCCGAATCAATTCATTTTTCATTAGATCGTCTTCTTCTCCCACGCAAGTGCATTTTTCACCATTGTCATTAACATAACTCTAATGTTTCTCCACCAAACTTTAAACCAATTGTCCCAAACCTTTGTTGCATGTATTAGGAAAGTTTCTAACGTAATTTTAATACAAAACACTACGATTATCATTTAATAACGGATTGAATCATCTAATACTTAAAACCCCTAGATTTATAGGTTCTTTCTTCATATCCAACATAAAACCTAGATTTAATTCATGGAGATTATCATATATCATCTTATTTCTTATCCTCTACAAATGTTAATTACAATTACATGCAATTCCTACCCAAACATGAGTTTTAATCATTCTTTTCATCCAAAATATCAGCTTAATCAAACTTATAATGAAACCCTCACAACATGGGTGTTATAACCTCAAAATAATTTGCAATAAACACTTGACTTGGTTAGTAGGGTCTGATTTCATGGTGAGGATGATGGATTGATGGTCTCCTCTTCCAATCCTCACTCTCAAGTTTTTTGTGGTGCAAGAACAAGATGAAAGCTCTAAAAATTTCTTCAAAACCTCTAATAACTCTCTCCTTTTCTTCTCTAACGGTCTCCCTTAGTTTTCCACACTAAATATAAGGTTGGGAAATTCGTCGCTCCCTCTACCCTAAGCAACTAAAACACTAAATTATCCTCATACGGTCCCGATTTAGTCTAAAAATGCCCCGAGATCCAAACAACACCCCCGGATATACTATTCCAACTATTTTGACCCTTTCGAAATCATTCATGACCTCTAAATCATCATCCAAGTCACTCTACACAAATATACAATCTCGACCTCAATTAGTCTACACGCGACTCTCAATTGAGATAAAATTCAATTACGTCAATATCACTCGCTGTGACGCATAATAATTTTCATACTTTATTTACTAATCACTTAGTAAATCCAATTCATAATCTTAATCATTATCTCTCTCTCGATTAATATTTAATAAGCACAATATCATTCAATTAAATTAAATTAAATTACGCCTCTCGTGTAATTTAAAATAAAATGAAATACGGGGTACTACATACTTTCCCCTTTATAAAGGAATTTCATCCCCGAAATTAGGTCATACCTGCGGTAAACAACTCTGGATATTTCTCTCGTATGTCATCCTCCCTCTCCCAAGTAGACGCATCAATGTTATGGCGTCGCCACTGAACTCTCTCAGTTTGTATGTCTCTCTGTCTATTTATGGATGATAAGCGATACTCAACTGCAAGTCGGTACCCATGGCCTCTTGAAAGCTTTGCCAGAAGTAAGACACAAAGATCTTGTCTTTATAGAACATAATGTTAATCGACACCCCATAAAGCTTCACTACCTCGATAATGAATAGCTATGCATACTGACTCGTCTCGTAGTCGGTGCAAACTGGCAAGAAATGGGCCACCTTGGTCAATCAATCCACTATCACCCAAATGGAATCGTGACCCCTCTACGATGTCAGCAGACTTGTAATAAAGTCCATCGAAATGATCTCCTACTTCCACACGGGAATCTCCAAAGGTTATAACAATTCTGAAGGCCTCTGATGGTCTACTTTAACTAACTGATAGGTGACATACTTTGAGACAAACTCTGTTATGTCTAGTTTCATCTTGTCCCACCAATACTTCCTCATCATGTCTTGGTACATCTTATCCCCACCGGGATGTACCGTAAACCCTGATTTGTGCAATTTAGTCATAACCGCATGGCTTAATTCATCATCCTCTGTCATAACTAGTCTCCCATTAAAACTTAAGCCTCCCTATGAGCTGATCGAGTAAGACTCTGCATCCTCAGCGAATAACTTCCGCACTCTATCCTGACAGTATGGATCATCCGCCTGTGCTCACTACCTTCATGATAATCTCGAGAGTGATAGATAAAACTAATATGCACGCTTTGGCAACCTCATCATCATGTCGAAGGTCACTCCACATCATCTTCCAGACATGTGCCAACTCCCCAGTAGGTCTCCGTCTTAATGCATCTGCTATATTGTTAGCCTTACCAGGATGATATTGTATTTCAAACTGGTAATCCTTCAAAAATTCTAGCCACCACTTTTTCCTCATATTCAGATCCTTCTGTGTGAAGAGATACTGAAGTGACTTATGATCCGTGAACAATGTAAACTACTCTCCCAATAAATAATGTCTCCATATCCTCGGAGCAAATACCACTGCTACTAACTTAAGGTCGTGGGTGGGGTAATTTTTCTCATGGGTCTTAAGCTTTCGATACGCATAAGCTATGGACCTCTCCCCATGCTGTAATACACCCCCAAGTCCCTGTTGGGATTCATCCATGTAGACCCGATACTCCACCCCACTCCTAGGCAATGTAAGTACTAGCGTTGACGTCAAAATGTCCTTTAGCTCATCAAAGGCCAACTGACAGTGGTTACACCACACAAACGATACCCCCTTATGAGTCAGGTTCATCAATGGGCCCACAATATTTGAAAATCCTTTGATGAAGCGGCAATAATACCCATCCAAACCCAAGAAGCTGCGAATCTCCATCGATGTCAGGGGCTATCCCCACTCCCTCACCGTTGATACCTTACTCAAATCCACTGCAATACCCCTGTCAGATCCAATGTGGCCAAGAAATAGTACCTCCCGTGGCCAAAATCCACACTTCCTGAATTTGGCATACAACTGATTGTCTCAAAATGTTTGCAAGACTCTACGCAAACGCTCCGCATGCTCCTCCTCAGTACAAGAGTAAACCAGAATGTCATCTATAAACATGATCATGAACCGGTTCAAGAACTCCCGGAAAACTCTGTTCATAAGATCCATGAACACTGCTGGTGTATAGGTGAGCCCAAATAGCATCACCTTGAAGTCGTACGACCCGTACAGCAATAGGAAAGTGATCTTGGGAACATCCTCCTCCTAAATACGTAGCTGGTGATATCCCAATATCAAAATAATCTTTGATAAGAAGGCAACCCCTCTAAACTGATCAAATAGGTCATCGATCCTCGGCAACGGATACTTATTTCGTATTGTGATCTTGTTCAGCTCCCTGGAATCCACACACAAGTGAAGAAAATCTACCCTCTTCTTCATAAACAACATCGACGCACCCCACGATGATGTACTTGGTCGAATGAAACCCTACCCTAATAATTGCTTAATTTTCTCCCTCAAGTCTCGCCTCTCTGTAGGCACCATGTGATATGGTGCTCGGGAAATTGGTCTTGTACCCGGTGCTAGGTCAATAACAAACTCGATCTCTCGACTGGACGACACCTGAGTATCTCCTAAAATACATCCTCAAAATACCTCACAACTAAAATTGAGTCTATCGAAATTACTACCTCATGTGAGGTCTCCTCCTCAATATAGTAAAGGTGGGTGTGCGACCCTCCCTCCAGAAGAGGCATCGCCACCAAGAACATCTCCTGACCCTAAATGGAGAACACTATGGTTCTCAATTAACAATCTGTTGTCGCCATGTATCCTGCCAACTAATCAATACCTAGGATGACATCGTATCCCTCCATGTTTAATAACAGAAGTTCGCTGCTAAGTTCATTCTCCCTATAATGATATTAACTCCTCTACAAATCGCGTGTATGAGTGATCCACTACCCAACGGTAACTCTACACACAAAAGACGTGTGCTAGCTGTCTCTAAAAGACCGGTTGCTCGTACGAATCTAGTAGAAATAAAGGAGTGTGATGCGCCCGTATAAAAAAGAATCCTACCCTCATACCCATGAATAGGAAGTGTACATCGACTGCTGGAGGCTCCTGAGGGATGACAACATAGGCACGTCCCGAACGTTATATACATGCCCTTAGTGCATTTGACCCTATTGTTGCTATGGGTTTGGGGGAGTTGGTGCTGGTAATGGAGGTAATGGAGCCTGTTGTTGTGCACTGCCTAACTTTTGGCAATCTTTCCTCTTATAAACCTGCAGGCCAAAAATAAAATATTTTCCCAAAAATGATATCTGCCTTTAGCACTATCGAGGTTGGCTCTGATGTTGTCCCTCATTACCCAGCCCTGTTGGCCACCTCTATAGTTCCATTAGCCTTAAGGAACTTGTTGCTGCTGATTAGGGCCCCATTGGCCCTATTTGTATCCTTGTCCCTCTGGCCGATATCCTCCCGGCCTGAACCTCTTGGCATAATCCCCCCGTCGGGAATCCTGCCCTAGCTACATACCTGCCTTCTGTGATGCTCCTCTAACACCACCCCCACTTGCCTTTCCCCACTGGCTCGGCTCACATCCATGTTTTCTTCCCTTCAAGTGGAAGTGATGGTCCTGATAGTGTAATAAAGCGGTATTGATGACATCTGTATACGTTACCAATGCAGGGTTCCTGATTAAGTGCTACCTGATCCTCTAGGCTAATCCATCCATGAATTGTTCTTTATTGAATTCCTCATTGCTCACCTCATTTGGCACAAAATTAGCCTGACAGGTGAACTCCTACTCATACACAACTACGGAGTGGTCACCCTGTGTCACCTCATTAAATTGTTTCCGCATTTCAGTCTCCACCACCGGAGGAAAGTACTTGCAGTCAAACCTCACCCAGAACTCAGTAATCATCATCGAATATCTCTCTTCAATGGTGGTAACTGACTCCCACCACTGTAGTTCCACCCCAGTAAGTCTGAAAGTAGCTAGCAACTACTTATGTGTCTCACTGCACTCCACCATGTGCAGATGGCGTTGTATATTCTTCTTCCACTAACACGCCTATACCACATCAGAACTGCCCTGAAACTCGGGCGGGTGACCTTTCTGAAATGTCTCTCTGACTCTCTGGCAAGTAGATGGCCCCATCTGGGCTTAAATCATTGATTCCACTAGCTTCTCCGATTGGGGCTATGGGAAATGAATGCCCATAGCTATCATAGCTGCATTGACCACCTAGGCCACAATCTCGGCCACCTAGGCCGTCGAGAACCTCTCTGGTGGTGGAACCTCCTATGGCTCCTGGTGATCCTCCCTCACCTCATCCCTAGACGTTGCCCTAGCTGCTCACTCTATCCTTGGTGGCATCTCAAAATAGATCAAATTGTATAAGTACACAGTTTATACAAAGTTTAATAGCAGAAGCACGTTATCTCAAATACGCGAAGATAAAAAAAAACAGTCATAATAATAATGCTTTATATTAAGATAACTATATGCAGAAATCGTAATAAGCCATAAAAATACTATGGACACAAGAACCCGATGCTCTTATACCATCTGTGACACCCCGCCTAATTAAATACCAGGTGATCAGTGCTTTATCAATTAAAAGAGGTTTCTCATTTGGTTCGTTCTCAGCATCAGTGTCGAAAACCATATTAATTACGAACCACCTATTAGATAATTAACCCCATGCCAAATTCTAACTCGCATAAAAACAGATAATAATAATAATAATAATAATAATAATAATAATAATAATAATAATAATAATAATAATAATAATAATAATAATAATAATAATAAGCAAAAAAACCGAATTAAAACATCCAAATAATACTAGAGTCCAAAACACCTCAAGTAAATAAATAATTAAAGTCTTTTCGAATAAACCATCGGCTAAAATCCAACCCAAACAATAATCCAACAAATAGGAAAATAAATCTCACTACAAGTATGAAATGAATACTCAAATAAATAAAGTCTGATTAGGGCAACATGCCCAATCGAGATACTGGAATGAAAGCCTACACTAGGAGTGAATAATAGAAGCGTCTAAGCAAGTCCTGCAAACCTCCACAGTGCCTAAAGCTAATTGTCCCTGGAGTGGATCGGCAAGTCTAGCGTCCCTGTGGCTGGACACCTAAAAGGTTATGAAAAAGATTTATAGCAAGGGTTAGAACCCAAAACATTTTGCAAATATTTTCCAAGTATTAATCACAATTTAAAAATTAGTTATTGACTACACATGTTATGTTCATGTACAGTCCCTTGAGTTTCCTCACCTCTCATCTATTGTGCATGCCTAACGCTTCTACTTAGCCCACCTAGCCATATTACCCAAGCTAACTAGACATAAGTATCTAATTGGACTATCGACACCTATAAGTCCCCAGTACCACCCATACAGGACGCTATTCGAACATCTCTCATATGTTATTGATATTATAAGCATCGTTCTCCATCCTTGGTTATTTAATCATCTAATTAAATGTCACAACTTAATTCAGTATTTATATGCACACTATCAATTCGTCTACTATCACACATAAGTAGAATTAGTCAAATGGTTGTATATATTTTTCTCACTAATATATATAATTACGATGTCTTTCAAAAGGACCACCGTAAAAAATACTCATACTTTGATATCAGTCCGTGTACCTCTCGTACTAAATAAGGATTATTGGTTCAGTATGTCTCCTCGAACCCAAAATCAAATAACAAGCAATGGAGACGAACATAGTTTTAAGCCTTTGAGCTACGCACATACCTAACGTACTCAAACTAATACATGACACATAGTGGACCTCCCTAAGTTCTATGTTTTGGAGAACAAATCCAGAGCTCCCTAGAATCAGTAAGGTGGGATCTCCCACTGCGCGGGAACCTCCGTGATAGCAGGAAACATAGGTGTGTTCACGTATAATCACCAATCATATAATATGCACACACGACCTATATATATGCATATATCGATAAGTAGGTATACACAAAACTCCATTTATCGTATTTTGTACGCAGTATTTATCCCTCGAATACTCACCGTACTAACATGTTACGAATATTCTCACTATCGTAATTACTTAAGTTTATTCTTTACTCTAAGGGCCCCAGTCACCCTCTATTATTATTTCAGTAGTTAAGTCTTTCTTACTCTACTGGTCCACATGATAGGTTCATTCGAAACATTTTTAATTTATTCTCATCGTCTCGAATTAATTACTTTACAATTTAAGCCTAAAGAATTTTAGCCTTAATTCTCTCAATAAGACAACTGCTCGATTCTATCATGGACCTAATATATTCCCGTAAGTCCCTCATAATAATTTAAAGAGGCTCCAAAGGTCACCCAAACTATTTTAAAAAGTGTATAGGCTCAAATTGGCAAAATAGGTAATTTTGGGCAAGCTGAATCGATTTTCCCCTGGGCCGTTTTCTAGCCTAAGTGTGGATTTTCTCTGTTTTGGGTCATGATCTCAAACCGAAGGGTCCCATGACCATGCGGTCGGTTTCTACGAGTTACATTAGTCCCGTGCCAGGTGCTGGCGCCGCTCACGGGGCCTTATGGGAGGCGCTAAGGGGTTTCGCCCCCCAACGGCACGTTTTCAAGCCTAAGTGTGGATTTTCTCTGTTTTGGACCGTGCTCTCAAATCGAGGGTCCCGTGACCACGCGATCGATTCCTATGAGTTACATTGGACCCGTGTGAGGTGTTGTCACCACTCACGAAGTCGGGGGGAGGGGGGGCTAAGGGGTTTCGCCCCCCCAACGGCCCGTTTTCAAGCCTAAGTGTGAATTTTCTCTATTTTGGGTAGTGCGCTCAAACTGAGGGTCCCATGACAACGCGGTTGATTTCTACGAGTTTCATTGGTCCCGTACGAGGTGATAGCGCTGCTCACGGGTCCGTTTGGGGGGCTGTAATGGGTTTTGCCCTCCAACGGCACATTTTCAAGCCTAAGTGTGGATTTTCTCTATTTCGGATCGTGCTCTCAAACCGAGGGTCCCGTGACCACCCGGTTACTTCTTATGAGCTACATTGGACTCGTGCAAGGTGTCGAATTCCCTCACGGGGCCGTGGGGGGGCACTAAGGGGTTTTGCCCCCCAACGGCACGTTTTCAAGCCTGAGTGTGGATTTTCTCTATTTTGGGCCGTGCTCTCAAACCGAGGGCCCCATGACCATGTGGTTGGTTCTTACGAGTTACATTGGACTCGTGTAAGGTGTTGGCACCACTCACGGGGCTGTGTGGGGGCGCTATGGGGTTTCTCCCCCCAACGGTATGTTTTCAAGCCTATGTGTGGATTTTCTCTATTTTTGGCCATGCCCCCAAATTGAAGGTCTCATGACCATGCGGTCGATTCCTACGAGTTACACTGGATCCGTGTGAGGTGTTGGCACCGCTCACGGGACCGTGTGGGGGGACTCAGGGGTTTCTCCCCCCAACAGCATGTTTTCAAGCCTATGTGTGAATTTTCTTTATTTTTGGTCGTGCTCTCAAATCGAGGGTCCTGTGACCACGTGGTCGGTTCCTATAAGTTAAATCAGATTTGTGCTAGATTTTGGTGCTACTCATAGGGTCGTGTGGGGGGCGCTAAGGGGTTTTGTCCCCCAACGGCACATTTTCAAGCCTAAGTGTGGATTTTCTCTTTTTTGGTTGTGCTCTCAAGTCAAGGGTCCCGTGACTACGTGGCGGTTCCTGCGAGTTACATTGGTCCCGTACGAGGTGTTGGCACCGTTCACGGGGCTGTTTGGGGAGCGCTAAGGGGTTTCACCCCCCAACGGCACGTTTTCAAGTGTAACTATGGATTTTTTCTATTTCGGGTTGTGCTCTCAAACCAGGGGTCCCGTCACCACGCGATCGGTTCTTAAAAGTTACATTAGACCCGTGTGAGGTTTTGGAGCTGATCACATGGCCATTTGGGGGCACTAAGAGGTTTTGACCCCCCCCCCCCCCCCAACGGCACGTCGTCAAGCCTAAGTGTGGATTTTCTCTATTTTGGGTCATGCTCTCAAACCGAGGATCCCATGACGACGCGACCAGTTCCTACGAGTTACATTGGACCTGTGCGAGGTGTTAGCGCAGCTGATGGGGCCATGGGGGAGGCGCTAAGGGGCCCCCTAACAACACGTTTTCAAGCCTAAGTGTGAATTTTATCAATTTTAGGTCGTACTCTCAAACCAAGGGTCCCGTGATGACGCGATCGGTTCCTATGACTTACATTGGACCCATACGAGGTGTTGGCACCTCTCATGGCGCCGCCGGGGGGGCTAAGGGGTTTCGCCCTGCAACGGCACGTTTTTAAGCCTAAGTGTGAATTTTCTCTGTTTTGGGCCGCACTCTCAAAATGAAGGTCCCATGACCACTCGGTCAGTTCTAATGAGTTACATTGGACCCATGCGAGGTGTTGGCGCCGCTCACAGGGCCGTGTGGGGCTGCTAAAGGGTTTCGCCCCACAACGGCACATTTTCAAGCCTAAGTGAAGATTTTCTCTTTTTTGGGCCGTGCACTCAAACCGAGGGTCTCATGATCATGCGATCAGTTCCTACGAATTACATTATACTCGTACGAGGTGTTGACTCCGCTCATAGGGTCGTGTGGGGGCGCTTAGGGATTTCGCACCCAACTGCATGTTTTCAAGTCAAACCGTGAACTTCTCTATTTTAGGTCGTGCTCTCAAACCGAGGGGCCCGTGACCACGCGATCAGATCCTATGAGTTATATTGGACCTGTGCAAGGTGTTTACTCCACTCATGGGGCCATATGGGGGGAGCTTAGGGGCTTCGCCCCACAACGGTAGGTTTTCAAGCTTAAGTGTGGATTTTCTTTATTTTGGGTCGTGCTCTCAAACCGAGGGTCCCGTGACCACGCGGTTGGTTCCTACAAGTTACATTGGTCTTGTGCGAGGTGTTGGCGTCGTTCATGGGGCCATATGGGGGATGCTATGGGTTTTTCCCCCCACGACAGGTTTTCAAGCCTAAGTGTGGATTTTCTCTATTTTTGGTCGTCCTCTCAAACTGAGGGTCCAGTGGCCATGCGGTCGGTTCCTACGAGTTACATTGGCCCGTGAGAGGTGTTGGCACCACTCACAAGGCCATGTTGTGGAGGGCTAAGGGGTTTCTCCCCCCAATGGCACATTTTCAAGCCTAAGTGTGGATTTTCTCTGTTTCGGGTCATGCACTTAAACTGAGGGTCCCGTGACCACGCGGTCGATTCCAATGAGTTATATTGGTTCCGTAGGAGGTGTTGGTGCTACTTATGGGGCCGTTTAGGGGGCCCCATGGGGTTTTGCCCACGAATGGCACTTTTTCAAGCCTAAGTGTGGATTTTCTCTATTTTGGGCAGCACTCTCAACCCGAGGGTCCCATGACCACCTCGTCAGTTCCAACGAGTTACATTGGACCCATGCGAGGTGTTGGCGCTGCTCACGGGGCCGTGTGGGGGTGCTAAGGGGTTTTGCCCCACAGCGGCACATTTTCAAGCCTAAGTGATGATTTTCTCTTTTTTGGGTCGTGCGCTCAAACTGAGGGTCTCGTGATCACGTGATCGATTCCTACGAGTTACATTATACTCGTATGAGGTGTTGACTCCGCTCACGGGGTCGTGTGGGGGGCGCTTAAGGATTTTGCCCGCAATGGCATGTTTTCAAGCCTAAGTGTGGATTTTCTCTGTTTTGGGTCATGCTCTCAAACCGAGGGTCCCTTGACCACGTGGTCAATTCCTATGAGTTACATTGGACCTGTGAGAGGTGTTGACTCCGCTCACGGGTCCATGTGGGGGGCGTTTAGGGGTTTCACCCCCGAACGGTAGGTTTTCAAGCCTAAGTGTGGATTTTCTTTATTTTGGGTCGTGCTCTCAAACCGAGGGTCCCGTGACCACGCGGTTGGTTCCTATGAGTTACATTGGTCTCGTACGAGGTGTTGGCACCGCTCACGGGGCCGTATGGGGGGAGCTATGGGGTTTTTCCCCCACACGACAGGTTTTCAAGCCTAAGTGTGGATTTTCTCTGTTTTGGGCCAAGATCTCAAACTGAGGGTCCAGTGACCACGCTGTCGGTTCCTACGAGTTACATTGGACCCGTGCGAGGTGTTGTAGCCGCTCACGGGGCCAGGGGGCGGGGATAAGCTGTTTCGCCCCCCAACAACACGTTTTCAAGCCTAAGCATGGATTTTCTTTATTTTGTCGTGCGCTTAAACTGAGGGTCCTGTGACCACGCAGTCGATGCCTATGACTTATATTGGTCCCATCTGATGTGATGGTGCTGCTCACGGGACTGTTTGGTGGGCTGTAAGGGGTTTTGCCCCGCAACGATACGTTTTCAACCTGTGTGGATTTCCTCTATTTTGGGCCATGCTCTCAAAATCGAGGGTCTCGTGACCACGCCGTTGATTCCTACGAGTTACATTGGACCTGTACGAGGTGTCGGCTCAGCTCACGAGGTCGTATGGGGGGAGGCAAGGGGTTTCGCCCCCCAACGGCACGTTTCTAAGCCTTAGTGTGGATTTTCTCTATTTTGGGTCGTGCTCTCAAACCGAGAGTCCTGTGACCACGTGGTCGGTTCCTACGAGTTACATTGGACCCGAGCGAGGTGCTAGCACCACACTCGGGGACGTGTGGGGGGAGCTAAGGTGTTTCGCCCCCCAATGGCACGTTTTCAAGCCTAAATGTGGATTTTCTCTGTTTTGTCTCGTGCTCTCAAACTAAGGGTCCCATGACCACACAATCGGTTCCTACGAGTTACATTAGACCCGTGTGAGGTGTTGGCGCCGCTCACGGGGCCGTGGGGGCGCTATGGGGTTTCTCCCACCAATGGCACATTTTCAAGCCTAAATGTGGATTTTCTCTCTTTTGGGTCATGCTCTCAAATCGAGGGTCCCGTGACCTCGCGGTCAGTTCTTCTGAGTTAAATTAGACCCGTGCGAGGTTTTGGCATCGCTCATGGGGCCATTTGGGGGTGCTAAGGGTTTTCTCCCCCAACGACACATTTTCAAGTCCAAGTGTGGATTTTCTCTATTTTTGGTCATGCTCTCAAACAGAGGGTGTCGTGAGCACGTGGTCGGTTCTTACGAGTTACATTGGACCTGTACGAGGTGTTGGTGCCGCTCACGGGTCCGTGTGGGAGGCGCTAAGGGGTTTCTCCGCCCAACAACACGTTTTTAAGCCTAAGTGTGGTTTTTCTCTGTTTTGGGTCGTGCTCTCAAACCAAGGGTCTCGTGACCATGCGAACGGTTCCTACCAGTTACATTGGACCCATGCGAAGTGTTAGCACCGTTTAAGGGGACGGGGGCGCTAAGGGGTTTCGCCCCCCAACGGCACGTTTTTAAGCCAAAGTGTAGATTTTTTTGTTTTGGGTCGCACTCTCAAATCGAGGGTCCCGTGACCATGCAGTCGGTTCTTACGAATTACATTGGTCCTATGCGAGGTGTTAGCATCGCTCATGGGGCCTTTTGGGGGGCGCTCGGGGATTTTTCTCCCCAAAGGCACTTTTTCAAGCCTAAGTGTGGATTTTCTCTCTTTTGGGTTGTGCTCTCAAACCGAGGGTCCCGTGACTACGCGGTGAGTTCCTACGAGTTACATTGGACCCGTGCGAGGTGTTAGCACCGCTCATGGGGCGGGGGCGCTAAGGGGTTTCGCCCCCAATGGCACATTTTCAAGCCTAAGTGTGGATTTTCTTTATTTTGGGTGGCGCTCTCAAACTGAGGATCCCATGATCACAGGGTCGGTTCTAACGAGTTACATTGGACTCGTGCGAGGTGTTGACATCACTCACGAGGCCGTGGGGGGGGGGGGCGCTAAGGTGTTTCGCCCCACAATGGCACGTTTTCAAGCCTAAGTGTTGATTTTATCTATTTTGGGTCGTGCGCTCATAATGAGGGTCCCGTGAATACGCGATCGGTTCCTACGAATTACATTGGTCCCGTGCGAGGTGATGGAGCCACTCATGGGGCCGTTAAGGGGGACCTAACGGGTTTCTCTCCCCAACGGTACGTTTTCAAGACCAAATGTGGATTTTCTCTGTTTTGGGTTGTGTTCTGAAACCGAGGATCCCGTGACCACGCGGTCGGTTCCTATGAGTTACATTGGACCCGTGCGAGGTGTTGACTCCGTTCACGGGGCCATGTGGGGGGCGCTTAGGGGTTTTTCCCCCCAATGGTAGGTTTTCAAGCCTAAGTGTGGATTTTCTTTATTTTGGGTGGTGCTCTCAAACCGAGGGTCCCGTGACCACGCGGTTGGTTCCTACGAGTTACATTGGTCTCATGCGAGGTGTTGGCACCGTTCATGGGGCTGTATGGGGGCGCTATGGGGTTTTGCACCCCCCGTAGGTTTTCAAGTCTAAGTGTGAATTTTCTCTGTTTTGGGTCATGATCTCAAACCGGGGGTCCAATGACCACGCGGTCGGTTCCTAAGAGTTACATTGGACTCGTTCGAAGTGTTGGCACTTCTCACGGAGCCAGGGGGAGGGGCTAAGCGATTTCTCCCCCAACAGCACGTTTTCAAGCCTATGTGTGGATTTTCTTTATTCTGGATTGTGCGCTTAAACTGAGGGTCCCGAGGCCACGCGATCAATTTCTATGACTTATATTGGTCCCGTGTGAGGTGATGGCGCTACTCGCGGGGCCGTTTGGGGGGCTGTAAGGGGTTTTTCCCTCCAATGGCACGTTTTCGACCTAAGTGTGGATTTTCTCTATTTTTGATCGTGCTCTCAAATTGAGGGTCCCGTGACCACGTCGTTGCTTCCTAGGAGTTACATTGGACTTATGCAAGGTGTTTACTCTGGTCACGGGGCCATGGTGGGGGCGCTAAGGTGTTTCGCCTGCCAATGGCACATTTTTAAGCCTAAATGTGGATTTTCTCCATTTTGGCCCGTGCTCTTAAATCGAGGGTCTCGTGACCACGCAGTCAATTCGTACCAGTTACATTGGACCCGTGCGAGGTATTGGACCCACTCAAGGGGACATAGAGGGGGCGCTAAGGGGCTTCGCCCACCAATGACATGTTTTCAAGCCGAAGTGTGGATTTTCCCTATTTTGGGGCGTTCTCTCAAACCGAGGGTCCCGTGACCATGCAGTCGGTTCATACGAGTTAAATTGGACCCGTGCGAGGTGTTGGCGCCACTCACGAGATCGTTTAGGGGGTGCTAAGGAGTTTTGCCCCCCAACGACACGTTTTGAAGCCTAAGTGTGGACTTTCTCTATTTTTGGTCATGCTCTCAAACCGAGGGTCCCGTGACCACACGGTTTGTTCCTACGAGTTACATTGGTCCCGTGCGAGGTGTTAGCATCGCTCAGGGGGCCTTTTGAGGGATACTCAGGGGTTTTGCCCCCCAACGGCACTTTTTTAAGCCTAACTGTGGATTTTCTCTCTTTTGGTATGTGCTCTCAAACCGAGGGTTTCGTGGCCACGCAGTCTGTTCCTATGAGTTACAATGGACCCGTGAAAGGTGTTGGCATCATTCATGGGGCCGTGTTGGGGGAGCTAAGGGATTTCTCCCCCTACGGCACGTTTTCAAGCCTAAGTGTGGATTCTCTCTATTTCGGACCGTGCGTTCAAACTGAGGGTCCCATAACCACATGGTCTATTCTTACGAATTACATTGGTCCCGTGTTAGGTAATGGAACTACTCACGGGGCCATTTTGGAGGGCCTAAGGGGTTTTTCCCCCCAACAGCATGTTTCTAGCCTAAGTGTGAATTTTCTCTGTTTTGGGCCGCACGCTCAAATCAAGGGTCTCTTGACCATGAAGTTGGTTCCTATGAGATACATTGATCCCGTACAAGGTGTTGGTACTGCTCACGGGGTCATGGGGGGTGCTACGGGGTTTCACCCCTTAACGACATGTTTTCAAGCCTAAGTGTGGATTTTCTCTGTTTTGGGCCGCACTCTCAAATCGAGGGTCCCGTGATCACACGATCGGTTATAACGAGTTACATTGGACCCGTGCGAAGTGTTGGCGTCACTCACGAGGCCGTGTGGAGGGCGCTAAGGGGTTTCGTCCCATAATGGCACGTTTTTAAGACTAAGTGTAGATTTTATCTGTTTTGGTCCATGCGCTCAAATCGAGGGTCCTATGAACACGCGATCAGTTCCTACGAGTAACATTGGTCCCGTGGGAGGTGATGGCGCCGTTCATGGGGCCGTTTAGGGAGTCCTAAGGGGTTTCTCCCCCCAACGGAACATTTTCAAGCCCAAGTGTGGATTTTCTTTGTTTTGGGTCATGCTCTCAAACCGAGGGTCCCGTGACCATTCGGTCGGTTCCTACGAGTTACATTGGACCCGTGCGAGGTGTTAACTCCGCTCATGGGGCCATGTGGGGAATCTTAGGGATTTCTCCCCCCCCCAACAGTAGGTTTTCAAGCCTATGTGCAGATTTTCTCTCTTTAGGGTCGTGTACTCAAACTGAGGGTCCCGTGAACACGCAGTCGGTTCATACGAGTTAATTGGATCCGTGCGAGGTGTTAACTCCGCTCACGGGGCCATGTGTGGGGCGCTAAAAGGTTTCTTCCCCCAACGACATGTTTTCAAGCCTAAGTGTGGGTTTTCTCTATTTTGGGCCATGCTTTCAAACCGAGGGGCCCATGACCATGCGATCGGTTCCTACGAGTTACATTGGACCCATGCGAAGTGTTGGCACCACTCACGGTACCATGGGGGCGGGAACTAAGGTGTTTCTCCCCCAATGACATGTTTTCAAGCATAGGTGTGTATTTTCTCTATTTTGGGTCGCGCTCTCAAATCGAGGGTCCTGTGACCACCCGGTCGATTCCAATGAGCTATATTGGACCCGTACGAGGTGTTGGCACCGATCACGGGGCCGTATGGGGGGCACTATGGCGTTTCGCCCCACAACGGTACATTTTTAAGCCTATTTGAAGATTTTATCTATTTTGGGTCGTGTGCTCTAACCGTGGGTCCCGTAACCACACAGTCGGTTCCTACGAGTTACATTGGTCCCCTGTGAGGGGATGACACCCCTCATGGGGCCATTTCGGGGGCCCTAAGGGGTTTCACCCCTTAACGGCATGTTTTCATGCCTACATGTGGGTTTTCTCTATTTTGGGTCGTGCTCTCAAATCGAGGTTCCCGTGACCACGCGATCGGTTCCTACAAGTTACATTGGACCCATGCGAGGTGTTGACTCCACTCACGGGGCCGTGTGGGTGGCTCTTAGGGGTTTCGCCCCTAACGGCATGTTTTCAACCCTAAGTGTGGATTTTATCTGTTTTGAGTCATGATCTCAAAACGAGGGTCCCGTGACCACGCAGTCGATTCTTACGAGTTATATTAGTTTCGTTCGAGGCGTTGGCGCCACTCACAAGGAAGTGTCAAAAGCGCTAAATAGTTTTGCCCCCCAACTGCACATTTTCAAGCCTAAGTGTGGATTTTATTTATTTGGAGTTGTGCTCTCAAACCGAGGGTGTCGTGACCACGCGATCGGTTACTATGAGTTACATTGGTCTCGTGCAAGGTGTTGGCACCAGTCACAGGACCGTATATTGGACTAATAGGGGTTTCGCACCCCAACAACAAGTTTTCAAGCCTAAGTGTTGATTTGATCTATTTTGGATCGTGCTCTCAAACTGAGGGTCTAGTGATCACGCAGTCGGTTACTATGAGTTACATTGGACCCGTACGAGGTGTTGGCACCACTCACGAGGTCGTGTTGTGGAGGGGCTAACGCCCCCTAACGGCACATTCTCAATCCTAAGTGTGGGTTTTCTCTGTTTTGGGTCATACGCTTAAACTGAGGGTCCTGTGACCACGCGGTCGATTCCTACGAGTTATATTGGTCCCGTGCGAGGTGTTGGTTCTACTAACGGGGCCGTTTGGGGGGCCCTATGGGGTTTCGCCCCCCAATGGCACTTTTTCAAGCCTAAGTGTGGATTTTATCTTCTTTGGGTCGTGCTCTCAAACCGAGGGTCCCATGACCACGCGGTCAGTTCCTACGAGTTACATTGGACCCATGCAAGGTGTTGGCGTCACACACGAGGCCGTGGGGGGGTGCTAAGAAGTTTTGCCCCCGACGGCACATTTTCAAGCCTAAGTGTGTATTTTCTCCATTTTGGGTCGTGCGCTCAAACCGAGGGTCCCGTGACCACGGGATAGGTCCCATTGAGTTACATTGGTCCCGTGTTAGGTAATGGCATTGCTCACGGGGCCGTTCAGGGGGCCCTAAGGGGTTTTGCCCCCCCAACGGCACGTTTTTAAGCCTAAGTGTGGATTTTCTCTGTTTTTGGCTGCCTCTCAAATCGAGGGTCCCGTGACCACCCGGTCGGTTCCAACGAGTTATATTGGACCCTTGCGAGGTGTTGGGGCCGTGTGGGGGGTGCTAAGAGGTTTCACCTCACAATAACAGGTTTTCAAACCTAAGTGAAGATTTTCTCTATTTTAGGTCGTGCGCTCAAACCTAGGGTCCCGTGACCATGAAGTTGGTTCCTACGCGTTGCATTGGTCCCATACGAGGTGTTGGCACCACTCACGGGGTCGTGGGGGGCCTAAGGGGTTTCGCCCCCAATAGTACGTTTTCAGGTGTACGTGCGGATTTTCTCTATTTCGGATCGTGCTCTCAAATTGAGGGTTCCGTGACCATGCGGTCGGTTTCTACGAGTTACATTGGACTCGTACAAGGTGTTGAGTCCGCTCACGGGGCCGTGTGGGGGGCGCTAAGGGGTTTCACCCCCAACCGGCATGTTTTTAAGCCTTAATGTGAATTTTGTCTATTTTGGGTTGTGCGCTCAAATCGAGGGTCCCGTGACCACGCGGTCGGTTCCTATGAGTTACATTGGTCATGTGCTAGGTGATGGCACTGCTCACGAGGCTGTTTGGAGTGTTGTAAGGGGTTCCCCCCAACGGCACGTCTTCAAGCCTAAGTGTGGATTTTCTCTATTTTAGGGTGTGATCTCAAACCGAGGGTCCCGTAACGTTACGGTCGGTTCCTATGAGTTACATTGGACCCGTACGAGGTGTTTACGCTGCTCACGGGGCTGTGGGGGTGGGGCTATGGGGCTTCGCCTCCTAACGGCACATTTGGAAGCCTAAGGGTGGATTTTTTCTTTTTGGGCAATGCTCTCAATTCGAGGGTCCCGTGACCACGTCGTCGGTTCCTACGAGTTACATTGAACCCGTGTGAGGTGTTGGCTCCGCTCACGGGGTCTTCTGGGGATGCTAAGGGGTTTTGTCCCCGAACGGCACATTTTCAAGCCTAATGTGGATTTTCTATTCTTTTGGTCATGCTCTCAAACCGACAGTCCTGTGACCACACGGTCGGTTCCTACGAGTTACATTGGTCCTGTGTGAGGTGTTGGCATCGCTCATGGGGCCGTTTGGGGGGCACTCAGGGGTTTCGTCCCCCAACGGTACTTTTTCAAGCCTAAGTGTGGATTTTCTCTCTTTTGCGTCATGCTCTCAAACTGAGGGTCCCATGAACACATGGTCAGTTCCTACGAGTTACATTGGACACGTGCGAGGTGTTGGCGCTGCTCACGGGGCCGTGTGGGGGGGAGCTAAGGGGTTTCAACTCCTAACAACATGTTTTCAAGGCTAAGTGTGGATTTTCTCTATTTCAGGTCGTGCGCTCAAATCGAGGGTCCCGTGACCACGCGATCGGTTCTTACGAGTTAATTGGTCCTATGTTAGGTAATGGCGCTACTCACGGGGTCGTTTAAGGGCCCCTAAGGGGTTTCGCCCCCCAATGGCACATTTTCAAGCCTAAGTGTGGATTTTTTCTATTTTGGGTCGTGCTCTCTGTGAAGCCGAGAGTTTTGTGACCACGCGACTGATTCCTATGACTTACATTGGACCCGTGCGAGGTGTTGGCTCTGCTCACGGGGCCGTGTGGGGGTGATAAGGGGTTTCGTCCCCCAACGACATGTTTTCAATCCCAAGTCAGGATTTTCTCTCTTTTGGGCCATGCTCTGAAACCGAGGGTCCCGTGACCACGCCATCGGTACTTACGAGTTACATTGGACCCGTACGAGGTGTTGGAGCCGCTCACGGGGTCGTATGGGGGGTGCTAAGGGGTTTCCCTCCCAAACGGCATGTTTTCAGGCCTAAGTGTGGATTTTCTCTATTTTAGGCCACGCTCTCAAACCAAAGGTCCTGTGACCACGCGATCGGTTCCTACGAGTTACATTGGACTCATGCGAAGTGTTGGCGTCGCTCATGGGGCCGTTGTGGGTCCTTTAAGGGTTGTTCCCCCTGCACGTTTTCAAGCATAAGTATGGATTTTCTCTCTTTTGGGTCGTGCTCTCGAACCGAGGGTCCAATGACCTCGCGATCAGTTCCTACAAGTTTCATTAGTCCCGAACGAGGTGTTGGCACCGCTCATAGGGCTTTGGGGGGGGTTAAGGGTTGTGCCTCCCCCCCCCCCCCCCACCACTGCACGTTTTCAAGAATGAGTGTGGATTTTCTATATTTTGGGTCGTGCTCTCAAATCGAGGGTTCGGTGACCACACGGTTGATTCCTACGAGTTACATTGGTCCCGTACGAGGTGTTGGCGCCACTCACAGGGCTGTTTAGGGGGAGCTAAGTGGTTTCGCCCCCCAAGGGCTCGTTTTCAATCCTAAGTGTGGATTTTCTCTATTTTGGGTTGTGCACTCAAACCGAGGGTCCCGTGAACACGCGATCGATTCCTACAAATTATATTGGACCCGTGCGAGGTGTTGGCACCGCTCACGAGACCGTTTGTGAGGCGCTAAGGGGTTTTTCCCCCAACGGCATGTTTTCAAGACTAAGTATGGATTTTTTCTATTTTGGGTCGTGCTCTCAAACTGAGGGTCTCGTGACCACACGATCGGTTCCTACGAGTTACATTAGACCTTTGCAAGGTGTTGGCTCCGTTCATGGGTCCGTGTGGGGGCGCTAAGGGGTTTCTCACCCAATGTCACGTTTTCAAGCCTAAGTGTGGATTTTCTCTGTTTTGGGTCGTGCTCTCAAACCGAGCATCCCGTGACCACGCGATCGGTTCCTATGAGTTACGTTAGACCCGTGCGAGGTGTTGGCATCACTCTGGGGGCGTTTGGCGGGAGCTAAGGGGTTTTGCCCCCCAACGACACATTTTCATGTCTAAATGTGGATATTCTCTGTTTTGTGTCGTTCTCTCAAACTGAGGGTCCCGTGATCATGCGGTCGGTTCGTAAGAGTTACATTGGACCCATGAGAGGTGTTGGCACCGCTCACGGGGGCGTGGGGGGGCACTTTGGGTTTTCTCCCTCTAAAGGCTTATTTGGCAAGAAAATCTATCTTTTCTGGACTTACCAAATGCGGCATGTTATAGAGCTCATTGAAATTTTTCTGGAAATGTGTCCCGGATAATATGATGCGTTTTATCGTTTGGAGTTCGATACAGTGTTCCAAATACGACTCCTATAAATGCATGTTTAATGGATCTTGATGAAGGCCACAATACCCATAATGGTAGATATTCTCATTACGGGGAGTGTGGCCTTCATCAAGATCCGCCAATTCAGGACACTCCAATAAAGGATTTGTATTTGAAATACTCTATCAAACTTCAAATGGGAAAACGCATCATATTATTCGGGACTCATTTCCAGAACAATTTTATTTTTCTCTACAACTCGCAGGAAGCGACCGCATGGTCACGGGGCCATTTGGGGGCGCTAAGTGGTTTCTCCCCCCAAAGGCACGATTTCAAGCCTAAGTGTGGATATTCACAAATTTGTGTTGTGCTCTCAAACCGTGGGTCTTATGACCATGTGATTGGTTCCTGCGAGTTACATTGGACCCATGTGAGGTGTTGGCACGGCTCATGGGATCGTTTGGGGGGCACTAAGGGGTTTCACCCCCCCCCCCCCCAAAGGCACATTTTCAAGCCTAAGTGTGGATTTTCTCTGTTTTGGGTCGTGCCCTCAAACTGGGGTCCCGTGACCACGGGATCGGCTCCTACTAGATACATTGGACCCGTGTGTGATGATCTCTCCCTTAGAGGGGCCGTTTGGATATGAAATGATAATCCACTATTTTGCGTTAAAATCTTTTCCTCGTATGGATATGAAATGAAATCAAAACTGTTGGTTCGGAATTTCTTAAACTCTTTCACACAAAAACTAGGGCCTTTTGCTAGGTGTGTAAGGCTGGAAGAGGCATCACCTCTTTTTAGAAGCTACATTTATTAATGAATTTGTATCAGGACATGTTTTTATCATACACGAATAAATAACCGCATACAAGATGTGAAATTTACCTAATTTGATACCCATAACCTAAAATCAGTTGCAGTGTAATTTCTCCTTTGATCTTGGGCAATTTCGTTCTCTACTTCCTACCGATAAATTACAGAGTTTAGATCATAAAATATAAAAAAAACATATAATCAAAGAAGAAGAAGAATTCAGTAGATACTCACTCTCTCCAGTCTTCGACTTCATCTTGCGATTCGAAGACATAACGAGTTGCTTGATCTTATTGTAGATTTGTGAGTTTCACCTCTTTAGGGTTCCCAAACGGAAATTCGTCCTCAAACTCGTCAAGTTCCTTGATAACTTGTTCTCCATGAGTATTGAACCTCCTCATCTCTTGTTCTAGCATATGTTCCCCAGCGTATAGCGATGATTCCACCATTACATATTCTTAAGCAATTGACCCTCTAATATTCGTGTACTCTTTACGTAATCTTTGAAGGTTTTCAATAAGAGCTCAAAAGGATACATACAACGATACCTAACGAGACCACATAACAAAGCTTCATCGCATAAATGTACAAGCAGGTGGATGCTGATATCGAAGAACGACGAAAGAAAATATTTCTCTAATACACAAACTGCCTCGGCTAAAGTTGATTTTGTAGCTTTAATGTGCTTTTTGTTTACCACTTTTACACAAAGTATGGTAAAACACAAATTGATTTGCATAATTTACCGATGGAAATCTTTGTATTCAGAAAAGAAATGTTGAAATAACAAAGGGATTAATTGGATGATTACGTGTCAGTCGTGAGACTTGCACTGTTTCAAGTCATTTTCTTGCTAGTTTACTACCCTACGTAAATTACCAGAATAACTGGTTGGAGTCTTCAAGTTGAACAACGTGTCTAAGAGGATCTTATTCTCACTTGTAGTCAAAGTGAAAGTAGCCCGGGGGGTAGAAATTCTTTTTGTTGTAAGATCATTTTTTAACCACAATTTTTTCTTTATTTTCATATCATATAGACCTAGGCGGGCCCGCTCTCCATCTTTCAAATGAGATCCACCCAGACATGTTTCTATCAGATGTTCTACAACATTTTTCTTTATGTTCATCACATCAACTACATGACTTATATGATGATCTTTCCAGTACGACAAATTAAAAAATATTAATTGCCTGGACCACGGCTTCCCTTTACTAGGGTCGTTCAGATCCCCCTAGATTTAAGCTTCAGGTTTACAAACTAGGGGTGTTCGCCTATGTACCTATTCCCTATAGTCTCAGTCGTCGCCTTCTCCTTGATCTACCGACCAGACAGCCGAGCAGGTGGCGTTCTGCGCTTGTGATCAACAGGCAAAAAATTAGACTTCTCGTTCCTAAAAGGGTGACTGGTCGACAGAAATATACGATGACCCGTGTAACTCATCTTACCACTATGTTTTAGCCAACAAGCTTCGATTTACTCCCCACATATGGGACATACATAACCATAAACATTACAACCGGATAAGGCCCCATAATCTGGAAGGTCGTGGATCACCCACATCACCATTGCTTTAATTGTGAACTCTTCAACCTTATGAGAGTCGAATGTTGTCATGACTTTATCCCACAACTCTTTAAGTTCTTCGATTAATGGTGCTAAGAATATATCAATATCATCACTGGGATCCTTTGGCACGGGTATCAACAAAGACAGCAATGCCAACTCTTTTCTTATGCATAGTGTCGTAGGGATACTTAAAGGCACCATGAGAACTGGCTGATAACTCTGACTAGTACTTAAATTATCAAAAGGATTAAACCCATCGGTTGAGATTGCAAGACGAACGTTGCACGGTTCTTTTGAAAAGTCATGGTGTTGTGCGTCTGAAATTTTCCAAATGGGTAAATCAACTGGATGACGCATCAGATTCCCACCCACCTCGCATCGAGTGTGCCATGTCATTGCTTATACTATCCATGGTATAGTAAATAACCGTTTTAACCGTGGCCCAAGTGGAAAATACTTCAAAACCTTATGTGGTACCTGCGAGCACTTGCAATTTTTTTTCCAGATTTGTCATTTACATTCTCATATCTAGGCTCACTGCATATAGGACATTCATCCTTCTCTTCGTGATCATTGTGATATAATATGCAATCATACTTGCATGCATGAATAGATCTGTATTTCAAACCCAAACCCTTCAAACTCTTCTTCATGCTAGGATAATTTTTTGGTAACGTGTTCTCTTTTGGGAGAATATCTTTAACCCACTTAAGAATTTCGGTTACGCTATTCCCAGACAAACTAAATTGACTCTTCAAATTATGCAAACCAATCATTGCATATAATACCAAGTGATCTTCATCACAATCTTTATACAACGGTCTATTTGCATCGACTTTCAACCGTATGTATTATCGATCTCCTGGAAGTTCAACATCAAAATTTTCATTTAGTTGGCCACAATGCGCATTATCCATATCCATAGGTTGGTGGTTTTGAGGTTGTGGAGTCCATAAGCATCATCAATTAAGTCGGCCAATGGACGATGTGTTGATAAATCATGTACCACTTTCACTCGTTGGGGTTTCGTTACAAGGTCATGCACCGACAATTCTTACGGAACATAAGGTATATTTTTTTACTATGATATGTCCATATTTTATAGTCTTAACAGATTCCCCAATGTATTAAATGCAACTCAATGTATTCCAATGACTTATATTTTTCATTCTCACAACGGGTGCACGAACACGGAATCTTATCATTTCTAAGATTTTTAAAAGCATATTTAACAAATTCTTGAATGCCATTTACATAATTATTTGAAATTCGGTCAGTCTTTCCCATCCACTCTTTGTATAGTGGTAAATCCATGTAATAATCTGTAAATTCCAGTCATGTGGATATAGGTTAAAACTGAAATCCATGTAATAATCAATGTAATAATCTACAACTGAAGCAATAAAAAAATAATATTAAAACTAAAACAAAATCAATATTCTGAAATGAAAATAAAACCAATATTCTTAAATTGAAACAAAACCAAAATTCTTACATCTGAAACAAAAAAAAATTACAATTGAAAAAAAAAATATTATTCGATATTTTCCAATAGATAAATTGGCCAAGCAAGAAAAGAGTCTTTATAGTTCCTCAATTCTATCCCATCCGCACCTGCAGCGAACACAGGTACATCTCCACAGTCATTGTATATCTCATCGACTAGTATTTGAGCCTCACCCATCTCCAATGGTAGGTTGTGTACTTTAGTTCCAAGAACCTTGGAGATGAGTGTGCATATCCCAATAAACCTCTTATTGCTCAAGTCTTTGAAATAGTACTTTTTGCCATAGTCACCGTGAGTTGTTGATGATGATCCAAGTCCCGTGACAGGCGACATTTGGAAGGGGAATGTTGGATGAGGCGACATTTGGTAGGATAATGGTGGATTAGGCGGCATTTGGGAAAGTAAGCTTGAAGGGGGAGGATAGGTAAAACCTTGAGGAGGAGGGTGAGGGTAAGGGTGACCTTGAGGAGGAGGAGGAGGCCGTATTGGGACCCCATAATTTTGAAAAAAAGACACAAGTTTCCCAATTTGATTCGTCAACATTCCAGGTTATTTTTGATAACCTGGACATCCCCATCAGTCTTAGCATATCATTTGTCATTAGATTAGAAACAATTATTGATCGAAGAGAACTCGTCCACGAGAGGTACGGTCTATTAAAAATTTTCTTTTGGAATATGTGAGCCAACACCTCTCATCCTCCCCCTTTTGTGCTTTTCCAAAGGTCTAGGTCAGGGCATCATTATCAAGGCCAAAGTCATTAGTAGGGCTCGAACCCTGACTGCCTGCTGATGGCCTCTATTGATTTAAGTATCTTAGCCAAGTGTGGCGGGAATGTATTATCTTTATCCCATCGAGCATGGACGAAAATGATGGACCGATTTGGTGTTTTTGCCGCATCTGGACCAGCCTTTGTCCTACTCTCCCATTCATTCTTCACATCCTCATAGGATTTGGGTTACAACCTATGGATATCAGTTTTTTGTGCCCTATTTTTTTCTCCCTTTAGACCAACTTTTTTTCATCGCCGCATTCTCCAAAAACTTATTCCAATGCTCCACCGAAATTTCAAGATTTGGAGGCACTCTCTCTTTCAAAGATAAAATATCAGAGCTCGCTTCCTCCTTCAGGAAATGTTTCTTCTGAAGGTTTCTCCTGTATGTCCTTAATGATTTAGCAACCCGAGATAGAACCTTATTCTTGGAATGATTGGGAATGAGAAATACTTAGAGAGTTAATCGTATATATCATCCTTGACAGCTTGATCAACATGGTTCCAGTTGTCTGGTCCACCAACCCCACGTTCATTTTTCCCAAAGCCAAACACCAGCCTTTTAAGTTCAGCATGTCATTCCTATCACCCGTTGGGTTATTCTCGAGAAAGGATAACCCAATGGGCTTCTTTAGGGTTGAGCGGCAGGCGTCGATAACGTTAGATGAGGGTGTCAAAGCAGTTGGACTTGGTGAGGAGGTAACCATTGGTGGAATTATGTATTGCTCACCAATTGGTGTTGAGAATTCGAGTTGTGGATGAGATGGTAAACCTCGTTGCGGTGTTCCCCCGGCACTTTGTTCCCTTAGATTGTTTCCTCCCGACATTATCTACAAAACTGAAAAACCATAAGTGACTAAAAAATTATAGTATGAAATTATAATTAATTAATCAAGCCTACAACTATATATACCTTTTCAAAGTAAGACTTTAAAATAAATTCAATGTGCTTGATCTCCATCCATTCAGTAATAGTTTTTAAGAACCTATGAATTTTTGTACGTGACCAACTAGGAGTAAGGTATCTATGATTGATGTGTCGATATCCGTGACATGAACTCAGAATCCCATCATTTTCAACTTGTTAGCAAGATGCAATTTAGCGTGCATATGGCGCGATACATCACAGTCCATGTCAATGCTCTTTGTACGCAGTTGTATCCATAACGGGTGGATTTTTTTATGCCTTCTCCAACAATGTAACCAAGGTCAGGGCTACATCAGGATTATGCGTGTGAAATATATTTTGTATAACATCATCTCGATTTTCTGATAGGGAAAATAGAATACGATCGAACAGGTAATCTTGCCGTAAATTAACTCCACAGTTTTGAAGGTAGTTAAATTGTTTAATCTTTTTATTTTCGTACCTATAAATAGGATTACCCTCTATATGACGCTCAGTAATAAAAGAGTTATGTGTGTGGTCCAATTGCAACCTCTCTAACTCTTGTTGCCAGTGATTATGACCGTGGCTCATTTTTCTTGAGAAAATATACGAGGGCGTGTATATTAGGGTATATTAGTTTGATTAAGGTTTTAATAATAAAGAAAGGATTTTGAGTATATTAGTTTGATTAGGGTGCAGAACCTAAAATACTCAATTAATTTCAAACTCCATATAATGTAATTTATCTTAATCCCTAAGCAAGGTTCTAAAAAACGCGGGGCGTGATCGAGGCGTGGAGGCCAATCCTTAAGCCTTAGAAGCCTAGGCGGGCCTTAGGCGTAAAAAGGTGGGAAAAGGCGTTTAGGCCTTCTTAATATATTTTAATATTTTTTAACCATAACAAGGCTATTAAAATACTAAAATTGTACATATCATAAAAATGTCTGAGTATATGCAAATTAAAATACTATTTGATTATTTGGATGAGATAATGGTCCAGTTTGTAAAAAAATTCAATGAAAGGCGATATCATTTCACTAAACCATTGTTGTTTTTAGAAAAAAGTGCGCCGTAAGGGTTTTACCAAGAATAAGGCATAAAAATCTTAAGGCGGGGCGTTTCTCCCAAGCCACAAGCCTAGGCAGGTTTTTTAGAACAGTCCGCATCCAGTCAATACTAATAACACTCAAATAAATTCAAACTCTAAATAAATTTCAAGCCCTAAATAATAATACTCATAAATTTTGCAATTTATTTTAATCTCTAAGTACTAATATTCAGTCAATACTAACAATACCCAATAAATACCCTTAAATAATGCAGTTAATTTCAACTTCTAAATAACAATTCCCAATCAATGTTAACAATACCCAATAAATAATGCAATAAATTTCAACTCCTAAATTTAACATCCCTTTTCTTGAAAAAAATATACACACATACACAGATATACACACACATAAACCAGGGATATAAACACGTACAGAGATATACACACGCATAAACCAGGGATACACACACATATATAGATGTACATACATATACACACGAATTCACACAAATATACATACACATACACAGATATATACACACGTACACACACATACATACACAAACACACACATACACAGAAATACACACACTCACACATATACACACTAGGGTTTAAATAAAAAACACAAAAACTAGTCTTTACCTTTGAAATTAAGAGAGATAAGGGCCGAAATTAGGGTTTGAGAGAGAGAGAATGCAAATTGCCGAAATCACACACACACACATTGAGAGAGAGAGAGAGCTTGATGCGGGAAAAAAATGAAAATGAGGCAGAATGGTTTTAGTATAAGTACACTGGTCATGGCCTAGAGCCGTGACCCACTGCCATGACCCTTAAATTTTTTCCACATCAGCGCGTAGTCAACCATGAGGTCACGGCTCTAAGTCATGACCCACGCCCATGAACAAATTGATATGGTCACGGCCCAAAGACATGAACCATATGGTGTTCATTGTAGTATTGGTCAGGGACATAGTCCGTGAAAAATACGTGACGAAACTTGGAGTAAACTTTGACACAAAATTGGCGCCATGATGGTCACGATTGAGTCACGGCCTTAGGCCGTGACCCACACTGGTCAGGGAATTGGACCGTGACGACTTCCAAGAGCATCCATGACCACAGTGGGTCATGGATATGCTCACCCCAAAGTTAATGTGGTCACAACTTTGGGTTGTGACCTCCTGGGGGTGACCATTCACAGGATTTGGTGTAGTGAATTTAACAAAACACAATGCAGGTGTTGTCACCAAAATACACGATCTCCATCACTAAAACACTAATGAAGATTTATGGCAAAGTTTGAGGCCTCCTCAAACCTATCCCTCAGCTTAATCTTCAATCGATAGATATCTAGTACAACCATAATAATGCCCCCACCGTTTATGTCAAACCCATAATGCTTCATAGCACTCTCAAAATCCCTCGGTTAAATACCACACCTAAAAATCTCCCTTAACCGACTCATAACCACCGATTTGTAATTGAAAGTCAACTTCACCCCCTTTAGGATATTTGGGTGACATGTACTTTTCCCTTCATCTTTATCATGACCAAATGCTTGCCTCCCACTCATATTTGTGGCTCTCGAAAAGATTAACGCAATTCCACTGCAACTACCACAAGCTGATGTCATGCATGCACTCATAGGTTTGCCCCTATAATGACTGACACAATTTCGATTGTTATCTCAAATTATATTTCACTCTCCTATAATGTTGTGTAGTACCCTCACAAATGAATTAAAAGTAAACTAGCATACAACTCGCGTGATGCTCTAGCGCTCAACGAAATTTAAAGTCGATGATTATACAAAATAAAATGAGTTTATTACTTTTTTTTAGTCAGTTCAATTTTCGTCTATGGATTGAGAAAATATTAAGTCGGGGAGACAATGACATAACAAACTACAAAAACTCTCAAGAGGTTTTTATTGTAGTGAAGGAGTTGTTCCCAAAGTGGATAAAATAACAGTTCACAAATTAGAGTTACCATAGACATCTAGTTTCATTATAGCATGCAAGAACTTTCCTAGCATACCAGAATTGACATCTTCCCTTCTAGATTTTAGATACAAATTTATCATGCCAATGCTTCCACATAATTCTACCATTTCCATTTTTGTGAATACCTGCTATAAAATGACACTGCAGATAGAGGGAATGGAATTTTAGAGAGATTTATTCTCCTATTATTCATAATATTTGATCTTTTAATTATAGGTCTTCCCAAACTGGTTACAATGTGTTATCCATATACTTCAATCAAACTTGAACTATACTCTTTAAAAATATAATGTAACCATAAAATCGGATATGGTGGTCAAACATAAATCAACATCTAAAAATATTTATGCGAAACTATTTTTGAGCTATCAGTAAAATCTAGAAACAAACCTTTAAAAATTATCTAAGAAACCTATTATAGATGTACACCATTATTTAACGATGTTATTAATGATTCTAGTATGAAAAGGACATAAAATGGTAGAATACAAGCACAGACATTTTATCAAACATGTAGCCAACACCGAACGGAGAGGCAGATAAACATAAAAGGATTAAAGCTTCATAAACCAAAATAAATACAAAAGATCCGTAGATCTGCAGCAGAAAACCAAAAAAATAGAGTTGTACATCCCATATATCTAGAAACACAAAACCATAATACAAATATGAAAATACAACTTGTGTAGTACAGCAGACCCCAAACTCCACATCGCATGTATGTGATGGCAAGGATCTGAAAATGAAAAGGAGCTAAGAATTGAACTGTGGTCCAACGTAGTTAATTAGATTTGGTGATGTAAAATTTAATTGAAATTCACTTTACATATTCATATAGTCAATAATAAACAAAAAGGTATTGAGGAAAAATCAAAATAGATAAACAACATACCTAAAAAGTAAGTGGGGATAAAAGAATCTGGAGTAGAGAGAGACGAAGAGAGTTGGTGTCTTAGAGATAATGGGGAAGACGAGGAGAGAGGAAGTGTAATAAGTGAGGAGAAGAGTTGGGTATTCTTATTGGGTTAGTTCTATAGGTCGTTTCATTTCCTCGAGGAAATGAAAGAGTTGTGCCGATTTTCGGTAAAAAAATATTGGGTATTGGAGAGAGAGATATATATAGTAACTATTGGATATACGTGATACTATAACTAATATTGAGGAGTATGGAAAATGGATACTAGCCATGTGGATGCTCTAAAGGTCTTTCACATTAAAATCTCTTGTTGAGCATTTTAAAATAGATATAAGATATTTTCACTCTTACCATAATGCAAGCCATGCTTGCCTGCTCCTTTATTAGCAAGCTTCAAATGCAAGATTACACTTGCATCATAAGACTCTATAATACAATACTTTGGAGAACCTATAAATTTCTCACCTTATTTAACCTAAACACTACAAGGGAACCTTCTACAATCCTCATAGCTCCGCCCAATGTTACAACCTTGTAACTCCAGAAGTTTAGCACACCCACCGATATAAGATTAACCCAAAGACTCGAAATGTGTTGAACACCACGCAGAGCTTCACCAACCCATCATATGTCTTGATTTTGATTAGTCCAAATTCTAGAATTTTGAATGCTTTCCCATTATCCATCAAAATATAATCAACTTTCACCTTTTTATAGGAGAATAAATAATCCCTATTGAGGCACATATGAATTGAATAACTAGAATCAATAACCCAAACGTCATTAAATGACTCACCAATTTGGGTTACCATGAAAGAAAAATTATCAACATCCTCCAAATCAGTGATGTCTTCCACCGCTGATGATGTGTCTTGAACCATCTATTTGTCTTTCCCATTCTTTCATTTGGTATACAAATTCATGATGTGCCTAATCTTGTGACAGTAGTAACATTCTTGATCCTTTGACTTGGACCTAAAGCTCTTTGAACCTCAGTTCTTTGTCTTCCTCTAATGACTACGCTTGCGTGTCACTATCATGCTCAATAAATTTCCTCATATTTTCATTAGAAAGAAGGGTCCACCTAATCTTATCTAATACGATACTTTTATTCCTATACATCATTATAATCACCCAGCGATCATACTTTCGGAGAAGAGAACACAACAAAACTAGAACCTTGTCTTTTTCTTCCAGCTTCACCTCCATGTGTAATAGTTACTCAAGAAGACTATTAAACTCATTGAGGTGGTATTGCAACAAAGTACTCAGGCACATACGAAACTGATAGAATTCCTTTTTTAGATTAATCTGATTTGTCAAAGACTTATCTAAATAAAACTTCTCAAGCTTTACCCAAATCACCTTAGCGGAAGTCTATGTCTTAACGTTTTGTTTGATCTCTTTAGATATATACAATCTAATCGTGGAATAAGTCTCCCTGTCTATATTCTTTCATTCGTCATCCTTCATTATGTCGGGTTTCTTTTTAAGGCGTGGACCAAGTCCTCTTTGACAAGGATTCCCATCACTTCCACTTAACAAATGACAAAATTATTTTTTCTGCAAATTTATATACACTGTACTTTATCTTGGATGCCATAACAAAATACCTTAATTTGTAACCTAGGCTCTGATACCAATTTGTTATGCTGGAGAATATATTACAAAATAAATTAAGTTCCACTTAAGAATTGAGCTAGTAGATCAACTAATTCTTGTTTCTTAATTATCTCGTGGTGTGGTACTGATCAACTCATATTATAATAAGGTGAAGAACTATCATTCAACTCTCCTCATGATTACTGTTCATGATAAGAGGAATTTGATGGGATTAAAGTTGGCAATGACATGAACTATAAATGCGATTAAGAACCACCTGACCATTTATGACACAAATACAATCACCAATCAATGGCTTTCAACAACCAAATAACGCATTTGTACACTAATTGATGTAATTCTACTCAGGTAATAAACTTGTTGCTACTAATATTCTCTAGGGTAGTAATGCACCAATGGACTTATCGGTGGAACTCAACAAATAAAAGTAAGGGAACACCATCTTTTGATGGGAACATTACTGATGGTGACCCCAAGATTCCTTCTACTCATTTGAATGACTCATTGTGCTCTTCTTTTCATTTTAATAGTGTAATGCTTCGCAAGAGTTGGGACTTCTACTAGAGTTAGATTGAACCTTATCGAGTATGAGATTTTACCCGAGAATATTTTGAGACGCTTAATCATCATTGGAGGAGTCCTACTAAGAATTATCCTTTATTTTTATTGATTTTTTGGTATCATACCACGTGGTGTTTAGAACAGCTTTAAGTGCATCTCGATTAATTCATGTTCGCGATTCGTGGCCTCTACTGGTCAAGCATCAAACTGGGATCAAACCTAATCCACCTCAAAGACTGTTCCAGTGACAGCCTTATACCACTCGGGAGCATTATTTTAATTATCTACATTCATTTATAGTCCTTAGTAGTTGACCAAGAACCCTACAATTTTCCACTATGTTACTTAGGGGTGTTCGCGGTCCGGTCTGATCCGATTTTTAGTAATTTTAAGGGCCGGACCGATTAAACTCGTCCTAAAAAAAAGGACCAAGACCGGGTCGATTAAACAGATTTTTTTCTCTTATTCAGTCCGATTTTTTGTATGGTCGGTCCAGTCTAACTTGTCGGTCCTAATCTTATTGAAATAATCTTTTTAAAAATAAAAACTGCCCAACTTTCTCAGCAACCAAACAGAATTAATAGAAGAAACTCAGCTTAATAATGAAATGATTCACCCAATAAATATCAACTAAAGAAATCAAAAACAAGAAAAAATAGACAAATATATACATGTTTTGGCAGTAGCTTTGAGTGACACAACCATTTTATCAAACCAGAAACGGAATTTGAGAAAACCCCTGTAAAACAATAAGTGCATTAATGTACAAAAGTATAAACAGATAAAAAAATAACTTTCCTAAAATAGCACATACTAATACACATTATGTATGTGTGTGTGAATATACTCACTTGCAGTAGAAGTAGCTGGAACTGATGAAATTTCATAAGGAGAGTGAAAGCCAACACGCCCATTACTGGAAATTTCATAAGGAAAATAAAGAAACTCTCAGGAGATGAGATTAAATTTTAAGCACTGCATTGTTTGAACCCCGAGCTCAAATGGGAGGGATGGAATGAGACTAGCGGTGCAGAGAGAACTTAAGAAGAGAAGAAGAGCAATGACATTTATGAAATACGGAAATGGTAGCGGCTCTGGCTCGAGAAATTTGAAAAACGGAAGTTGAGAAGAGAAGGAATGTGCTTGTGAACTTGAGAAAGAGAACAAACTATTTGTGTGCATGTGTTGTTAGATCTAATCTAGGGTTCCTTTTTTTTATAAAGACGAGCGTACTCCCCATCTTTCTTTGAGTATTTTTTTATATATAAATATAATTAAATACATATATATTAATAGTAATCGATCCGGTTCGATCCAGATCGGGTATTTAATAAAGGGGATCGGACCGATTAGACCGGTCTATAAAAAAAATAACTTGGACCAGAACGATTAAAAAAAATTGGTAAAATTCGGGCGGTCTGGTTCGTTCCACCGGTCCATTCGGTTTTCTGAACACCCCTAATGTTACTCCAAGAACGCATTTGAGCAGATTCATCTTCATCTTAAATTTTTGGCATTTCTCAAATACAAGTACGGGATATTTTAAATGGCTTTCCTCCTTTTAGACTTCACTATCCACATATAACTCAAGAATGTTACGTAACATATTGTAAAATATTTCCATCGTTGTGCACGGATATGTGCCCCCCACAATTTTGAAGGTTTTTTTAACGATTAGTCCCGGTTACTAAGTATGTAATTCAATAAAACCTAACATTTTTTTTGTTCTATCAGGTCCCATGAATTTTTTTTTTGTTCCAATAGGTCATATTTGTAAACATACAGTGAATATTCACTATATGTACAAATAGGATCTATTAAGAAAAAAATATTGTGATAGGACCTATTAGGAAATGTCCCATGTAAATAGGACTTAATAGGAAGATTTCCAATTTTTAAGGTAATAGGATTGTGTAATAAATATTTCCTAAATTCTTCTAAAGGAAATTTTCTATATGTCAGGTGAAGTCATTTTGATTTTCTTGCAGCCAACGTATCCATTTATGAAACTATAAATTTCATATCCAGTGGCGGCATTCATTAATGCATTTATGCTGATGAATATTCATGCATCTCCAGTCCTTGATCTGGTTTGATTATCCATAATAGTTAGTTCCTATTTTAGTGGTGTTAGTGGTAGATAGTTTGACTAGTTCCAATAAAGTTGTTAGCAAGTTTGTGAGTTGTTCCTATTTTCTAGTTTGTATGCGTGTTGTGGGGATGCCAATTGTGTGGTCTTTTTCATTACTAAATAGGACTCTGTATACAACCATTCAAGGTCGGTCCCGAGATTTTAGGGGTCCGAGACGAACTCTTGAATTAGGGGTCCCATATTTAACAAGAGATTTTCTTTATTAATTTATAAATTGTAGTTTCTTTTTAACCGAAAAGGCATCGACTTATTTTTGGGGAGTTGCGGAAGGTTCAAATGTTTGTCAATGATGTTATATATATATATATATATATATAAAATAAAGTATAAAACTTATATATGTCACAAGCTTGCCTGATGATGTCATGGAGATGAGATTTTTTTGCATTTTCTATTTTACCCCTTACAAATTTGGATTCCCCCTCTTTTTAACACACTCTACTTTGTTTGTCCCTTATCATCAAAATTCAAATTAAGGGGTATATTTGTATGCACACCTACAATACACTCTCCCCACAAACTCTCATATCTCACCTCACTCCCCGATCTGCCTTTCCACCCTAACCCAAACGCTTGAACCACTAAATGGGAGAAACCAACTTCAGCCCTTATTTTTTCCCCCTATTCTCCGTATTGCCTCCCTAATCTTCTCCCTCATTATCTCCCTCTCGCACGCTACCTCCTTCTACCTCACTCTCCCAAGATGTTAGTCGTAGCCCATCGCCCTCAAGTATGTTAAAGCTCTCTCCCTCTCCCACGCTAATCTTTGATTTTCTTTTTTTTTCCGATCTGTGAATATTGGATCCAGTTTAAGGCATCTATGTTTGGTATGTGGGCTTCACATCTCCATCAAAGTTTTTTTTTTTGTCCGAATCATGTCTTCTACTATTGCAATCAATGATTTGGGTTTTTAGGTTTTACAAAAATTGATATTTTTTTTGCGATTTTGTAGAATCTCGATCTTCCCCTTCCTTCGGTTAATGTTTTATTTGGTCTGAATCATGTTTTTTTTATGGTTGCAATCAAGGATCTGCGTTTTTAGGTTATATTAGTTCACTAGAGGTATGTGTTTATGTGTTTGATGAAATGTTATAATGAAAACCACGTGTTTCGATTGTCATTTAGTTTTCTATTAAAGTCATCCACTCATTTGAGTCATTTTCATTTAATTTTTTTATACTGAAATTATTATTTCTATTATTGAATTACAGGCTCCAAACTCCATGGATCTCCTTCTGGGTTTTAGGTTTAGGGTAATGTTTTCAATTTTACATTCTATAAATAATATTTGTGGTGGTGAAAGGGTTAATTATCATTGTATAATATTTGTGGTGGTGACAGCTACTTTGGTTTTTAGGTTTGGGGTAAGGTTTAAAAGTGTATATACAATAAATGTTGAATGCCCAAGCAGTATGAGCCATTTTTTACAAGCAACTTTGCTATAAAGGATCTGGTATGGAGATATCTCCCTTTTTATATCCCTTTTTTTACAAACAGTATGAACCGTTGCTGATATTTTGGTTTGTCTACATCGCCGCTGATTTGTATACATATTTTGGTTTACATCGTTGCTGTTTTTGGTATACATATTCTCAAAACCATACATCATTGCTACCTGTTGTGGTACAGTTTGAGTTTATCTCAATGAAGCAAGAGTCTTTCTAACTCAATTAATTTGCAGGCATCCCTCCATTGCAGTATTGAAAGTGTAGGAAGCCACTTATTGGGCAGCCCTCCATTTGCTATCATTTTAACACAATAGCAGCAGAAATGCAGTATGGCAGTGAAGGTTAGTGTTTCTAGAGCAAGACAATGCAGTATAGCAGCCAAGAATTATAGTATTAGCGTGCGCGAGCTACTTAGATTCTACCGAGAGAGTTCCCTTTCAATGATCGTTCGAGTGAACATCTATATATTAGCTAGCTATATATATAGCAGCTTGCTATATATATAGCAACTAGCATTATATGTATAACAACTATATAACAGCTAGCTATATATATGGCAGCTATATAGCATAGCTGTTATATATATAGCAGCCCCAGCTAACTATATATATAATAGCTATATAGCATAACATTTATATATATAACAACTATATAGCTATTAGACATATGACTAATGTCATACAGTCACACTTTTTATATGTCCTGTGTTAGTCAGATGAATAATATAGTTTTTTAGCAGGGCATCTGTCATAGTTGGGGAAATAAAATGATTTGTTAGAACAAAGAAAATAAAAGGATAGTAATAAGTTTTGATGTTATTTTGATTACTGATAAAGAAAAAACAAGTCAAATAAATGACTATGTACTTTGAAAGGGGAGAAAAGAAACAAATAATACTAATTTATTGTAAATTATGAACGTTTTAGTAAAGATGTCTTTATTTTCCCCGTACTCCTATGGATTTTGATGTAATATAACATCTCTCAATTCAAACAAGGAATATCGGGGTTGTATGACTTAGCACCAGCACCTTCAGAATATGAATGTGGTACGGAGTTTTATACTACTGCAAATCTGAATGAATACGGACTTAGCACCAGCACCTTTAGTGTCACTTTGCTCCTGCATTTTTTTTAAATAGATATCTGATATATTGAAATGTAACAGAAAAATCTCCAGCAAGCTGTTGAGTGTCTTTTAAAACACTCTGCTGCATTTTTAAGGCTGGGAGTATCACCTGTCCGAGGGATCCTTCTTCATGTACCTCCAGGGTGCTCGCCCCTCAAGAGCTGCAGCTCATGCTGCCCAAGCTTCTTTCTTTTCCTTGAGTTTTGATCATCTTATACACTATTCAACAAGTTTATCTTATGAACCATAAAAAATCTTATAATTGGTAACTTAGAGGTAATTGGCATGCAGATTGAAGATCGTAACAAAACAAGCATGCTATTGCGTGCATCTTTAGTCTCATATGGCCCAAACTAAAGCTTCGTGATCAATCTTAATATGTTATAATAGTCATCTGGATAATGTATAGTAATGGTGGGTTAAAAGAGGGATTCCTCCCCATTAAGAATATATACAACTTGACATTAGGCTGACTTATTAGTTGTGTTTTGGCTGGACATCATTAACAATGTCCACAAGCATCTTATCTTACATATGTCTGTATTTTGGTAGTATTTTCTTTGCTACCTTTGAAATGTGATCAACACATGGCTACTATGCTGGAAACAGGGAGTAGGTCTTCTAAGTGGAAACAGGTCTACACTTCAACACGTTATTACATCACATTTTCGAGATTTCATAACACGAGCCATACAACAGCCATTAGATTGAGGTCAGAAATAGACGTGAGAAAATTTGATACTTTCAAAAGACATGTAAAATTGGACCACTTTAATCTCTATTTAAATTAAAGAACAGATTTTGTAGATAACTTATATTCATTTGGAAAACTTACAAAGCCTGAAGAAAATATCAACCCAATATCAAGATTGCGCCGAAATTGCATTTGTAAAATTATGAGCATTCTAATATTTCATTTGTCAATTAATGTATGTTTTGATTTGTGATTCCTTTTGTTCAATATAATGTATTATCTTAGTTTAATTTTAATGTTATTCTAATGCAATCAAACTAATCTTGATCTTAAACAGGCGCAATACAAGGACTTTGACAAGTGGCACTTTGATCAACTAATTCAACTCAAGACAACTAAGATGGCTAACAAGGATCTCGACAAATATTACAATGCACTTGACAAAGCGCTCATCTGCTTCCACACAATGAAAATGTAAGAAATAATCAAGATTATACGAGAATTATGGCAACAAACTTACAGGGGGTAGGATATAGATTACATAAGTATTCATTCAGATTCTGAAGGTGCTGGTGCTAAGTCATACAACTACGGAGTTTTATACAACTACGGAGTTTTAGTAAAGATTACATAAGTATTCATTCAGATCAAAATCACAAAGCATGATTATTAAAAACTTATAGTGTAGGCTCAATTACAAGAGGCAACCTAATTACCAGTTGTATTCGGGGTCGAAGAAGAGGTTGAATAGGACTGTAAAGCAGGGAAGATGATGGTCTTCAAGTGTTAGGTTGTCCTTGCATAGTAGTTTTATTAACTATTTGAGTTTATTGTGCAGTTTATACCCCCATCATACTCAGGTTTTTGTGTTGAATCTTCTGTTAGAATAACAAACTTATCGTAATGCGCTCGATTTTGGATCCATACATAGTAGTGTGCGTATTATGTTCACATTTATATTATGAAATCTCATTATTTTCATTTCTAAGCGTGTTTTTAATCAGAATTAGAGAACGTTATTTTCATAGCGGATGTTTTATCTGAGTTTCTATTTTGTTGAATCCTTTTAGGCACGTGGAGGATAGGAGGTGTGTTAGTGATGTCACGTGTGTTAGTGATGTCACGTACGTTTGGAAATCGCATGCTGGTGTAATGTCTTATTGCTGATGCACTGATGGCATGGGAATGTAAATGGTTGTGTGTGATGTACGGGTAACGGTAGAATCCATGGTTTTTTCATTTCAATTGTCCGTGATTGCAGCAATACAGTAAATGGTTGTTCCATTGTTTATTTATATTCCAATCAACCAGTAATTAATTACTACAGTGGACCAAGTAGTTGATTTGGTATGGTTACCCTCATTTTTGCATCTAAATATTCCTCCTACCATCATTAGGTATGTATATCATTTGTCCCTTATTCAGTTTTTCATAACCTCCCTCATACTTGCTGAAATTTTAGTGTTGATGTTTTGTTCTATACTCCATGATGGTTCGACTAAAATGATATTGTTGTAATGTGCAGCCTATAAATAAGGAATTAGTGGCCAAAAACGGGACAAGCATATATGGAAATGGAAAGTGAAGAATGGAATGAGACAGAGAGTGCTTCAGGTGAAGAGCTTTTTGAGGTGGAAGAGATCTTCAACAATGTAGCGATGGGTAAAATGGGAAGGGGGATATAAATATTAATGATATTGTTGTTAATAGGACTATTAGTACTTTGTTGGAGTTGTTTTTATTTCTTAAACAGTGGAAAGTCCTATAAACAAAGGAAGTGCTGCCCAATTTTTTTTATTTTTTTTCACATTTGTGTTGTAAAAAAATATTGATTTAAATTAGTATTTGATGGCTATGATGTTGTTATAAAATTATGTGTTATAATTTTTTTTGACTTAATGTGTTCGTACCACGTTATGTGTGTATGTAAAAAAATTTAAAAAATTCCCATTTTTTTAAATTAATAGGTTAGTACCATTGTTTATTTAAAAAATGTTCTTTTGTTGCAAGCTAAGCACGACGTATAGTCTTATCAATAACGCACACTTTCGAAAATTAGCATCGTGCCTTCAGGCACGGGCATACCCTAGTATATATATATATATATATATAATTTTGGGGTGCCTAAAATACGTCGAAAATAGGGGGCCCGAGGAGGACGCCTCCCTGGACTCCCCTCAAAATCGGCCCTGCAACCATTAGCAGTAGACACAAATCTCTCTTTATAATTCTGATTTATTAAAGCAACTCAAGTTCTTTTTTTCTTCCCCTAAACAAAGTTCACTTCTCTGCTTCATTTTTACTTATCCGCTTCATTATTAACAATTGTTTGATTTAGTTGCGTTCAATTTTTTTTTCAACAACTACAGTATCAGAGCTTAGTTCCTTCTTGTTGGGCATATCGGCATTTTCTTGTCAAAGCTCAATTGTCATAGTTGAGGTCTTTGTTGAACCGAGGAGAGGTAATTTTTTTTCGTGATCTATCATGGGAAACAATATCAACACACTTAATCTCTCACGGTATTTAATACCTATCTTTAATGGAGAAAACTTTGAGTTTGGGAGTATTAAAATGAAGACTTTTTTTATTACACAAGATTTATGGGAACTTGTTGAGAATGGTTATGCAGATAATTCTCATGATATTAGTAGGGTTGTTCGCAGTACGATAAAAATCCGTACCGTACCGTATTGTATAATAAATTAGTGGTAATGGTTTACATTTTTTACTTACCAAAACCGAAATTACTGATTTTTTTATAGTTGGTTTTGGTTTTAACATTTTAAAAACCGATTTACCAACAATACTGTACCTAAATTAATATACTAAAAATACCAAAATAATATTATTGAACTTACCAAATTGAAAATACCAAATTAAATCAAAGAAGAATATTTAATGGCTAAATCACAACCACACTTATTTGATAAGCTCTTTATTTTTCTTTAAGTGGTCAACCTTTTAGTAACCTTTGGAGAAATATAAGATTTTAAAGCCCTTGGATCATTCACAACACAACTTATAACAAAATTAGGGTTAACGATTTATATTCAAGACAACAACTTACGGCTCTCTCTTATTTCACAAAACAACACGCTTTCCTCTCTCCTCCATCACAAAATCCGAGTTGATATTTAATATGACGGCCTGAGTTGATATTTATTCGAGTTATTTGGACAATAGTGTAACTTGAATTACAATTTATGATGTTTATTTTGGATTTTAATATTGAGATATAGTTATGGAGACGACACAACTATGTAGGTTATTTTCTATTTTTTTTAAAATATGCACATAAAAAGATTTAGGTAAGTGGTACAAAAAATTATCATTATGTACCGAGTAGTGCCAAATTTACCGTAAAGAGAAATTTATCGAAATCTACCATATTTTTCAAAAAATTGAGTTGATGTACTACATGGTTTTGTTTTGAATTATGGACCTGTTTACTGGTTGGTAAAATTGATAATTTTGGTTTTATGATTTCAGTGTTGGTATGGTATTGGTATGCTCTATTTACTGACCAAACCGACCGAAAACCAACCCTAGATGTGAGGGAGCTTCGTAAAAAAGATATGAAGGCTCAACTTATTTGACAACAGACTATGATGAAATCAATTTTTCCTCAGATTGAGGGTACGACAAAATCGAGGCAAGCTTGGACTACTTTGAGGCAAGAATATCATGGGGAGAATAAGGTAACTGTGGTAAAACTTTAAACTTTTCATTGAGAATTTGAGACTCTATTTATAAAAGGTAGTGAATGTGTGCAAGATTTTCACTAGAGTTTCTGTTATTATAAATCAGTTGAAATCATTTGGAGAGGATGTTACTAACCAAAAGGTTTTGGAAAAGGTTTTGAGGAATCTTCCTATCAAATTTGATAACGTAGTCACTACCATAGAAGAATGTAAAGATTTATTTGTTTTCTCTCTCGATGAATTTAAGGGTTATCTCTTAGCTTATGAACAAAGGAACAGATCGACAGTGAACAATGTTGTGCAAGAATTTTAGACTAAGGTGGAAATTTCTAAATAATGAAAAATTGGTTAAGGTGTGTCTTATGCAGGTCGAGGTCGCGGTATATGTGGTTATCATGGTTGCAAAAGAGAATGAGGTTGATTACGTATGAGTCATTCAAATGGTGATAAATGGAATCGTGGTCCTTATAACTGTGATAGATGGAACTATGGTCATCATGGTGGTGATAAAAGCAATCACAAGAAGAACTATAAAGGGAAGCAATGTTATTTCTACAATGTTTGGGAATATTGAGGCATACTGTTGGGAAAAGGCTAAGCAGCAAGCCAACTTCACCGAAGAAAAAAAGGAAGAAGGTAATATGTTTCTGACTTATTTCAATCTTAAAGAAACTAAGTCTAACATCTGGTTTAGATAGTGGATGTAGTAACCATATGACATGTTAAAGAAATTTTTTCTCTAACTTATATGAATCTATGAAGATGGTAAGTAAGTACAAATTGAAGGCAAATGTACTATTACAACTAAGACAAAATCAAGTACATAGACGATGATTCATGATGTCTACTATAATCCTAATATAGCTCATAATCTAATAAGTGTGGGTCAATTGATTCAAAGAGGATACTTTGTTTTCTTCCACAATGATATATGTGAATTTAGGAAAAGAAACTCTATTATACCTCTTATTAAGATTTAAATGACTCGAAACAAGATATTTCCACTTGACCTCTCATGTTTGGATGATTGTGCATTGATTGCTAATGTTAATGATTACTCAAAACTTTGGCATTTAAGATACTATCACCTTCATTATAATGGGTTGATATTGTTAAGTCGAAAAAATATGATGTTTGGTTGCCATATATCATTTGTGTTGATGATGTGTGTGAAGATGTATTTATAGGAAACAACATCGTTTGCCATTTCCTGTTGTAAAGGCTCGGAGAGTCAAGATGCCTCTTGAACTAGTTCATGCAGATATTCATGGGCTAACCAATACATTAGCCTTAAATAAAAGTATATATTTTCTATTGTTTATATATGATTTTGGTTGTATGGGTTCGATTTATTTTCTTTCCTACAAGTCAGAGCCATTTTAAAAGTTTCAAGAGTTTAAGGTGTTTGTTGAAAAAAGAAAGTGGGTGTTTATTAAAATCTCTTCAAACATATAGAGGGGGTGAGTTTTTATTTGATGAATTTGGCATTTTGGCAAGAAAATTTTTATTCGTAGACAATTGACCGTATGAAGAACTCCATAGCAGAACAGGGTCGCTGAAAGAAAGAACGTGACTATTATGGAAATGGCTAGAAGTATGTTGACTGAAAAGGAACTAGCAAATGATTTGTGGGCTAAAGCAGTGGCAACATATGTGTTCTTTTTAAATATATCTTCCATAAAGGCAGTACGTAACATGACTCCATATAAAGCTTGCTGGATGCGGAACCCCAATATAAACCGTTTAAAAGTTTTTGGTTGTGTTTCTTACTCTTTTGTTGATTCTAGCAATCGCACCAAGTTAGATAAGAAAAGCGAAAAATATATCTTTATTGGGTATTGTGAGGAAACAAAAGGCTATCGGTTGTATAATCCTGAAACTAAGAAACTAATTATTCATTAAGATGTTATATCTGATAAAAATATGGAGTTGTAAAGAAGAAAAAACATAACATGTGACATTTTTGTATGATGAAGTTGAGCCCACTCAATCAGATTCACAAGCATGACACCCCGAACATCTCCATCATTAAGATATTTTGGTGTGCCTTCTTCTTGAGGTTTAAGTAGTGAGGGAAGCAGTAGCTTTGATCCCGCCTCAGACAGCGATACGCCTCCATGTAAGTATCAATCTTTGATAGAGAATTATGAATCATGCACATTTGATCTTATGATTGAAGAACATGTGAATTATAAGGAGGCACGATGAAGAATGGGAAAAATTTGTGCAAGAAGAGTTGGCGGCAATTGAAAGGAATTACACATGGGAGATGGTAGATTTCTCACTAGAAAAAAATTCAATTGGTGCGAAATATGTCTACAAAGTGAAGTATAATGCAGATGGAACAATGAAAAAGTTCAAATCAAGGCTCGTTGCCAAGGGTTATGTGAAAAAACATGGGATAGATTTCTTTCATACTTTTTCTCCAATTGCAAGATTTGAAACTGTTAGAATTATTTGGCACTAGCAGCTAAAATGAAATCGAATGTATTTCAGTCTGATGTTAAATCTACGTTTCTTAACAGTTGCATAGAAGAAGACGTGTATCTTGATTAACCACGGGGAATTGTTATTAAAGGAAAATAAGAGAAAATCTATAAATAAAAGAAGGATTTATATGGACTAAAGTAGGCCCCAAGATCATTGTACAGTAGACTTAACTCATACTATTGTCACGAGTTTCGTTGAAGTGACACTGAGCCCATTTTATATGTGAAGGTAAAAAATTGTATATTCTTATTGTGTGTGTTTATGATAATGGTCTTATCTATTATGGATCTTCAAGTATTCTTATCAAGGAATTCAAGGAGAGTATGATGCATGAGTTTGATAATGTCTGATTTGGAGTTGTTGCACTATTTTCATGGTCTTCAAATTCGCAAACATGTGATGGAATATTTATCTCTCAAGTGAAGTATGCATTGAATTTTCTTAAAAAGTATAACATATTGAATTGTGATACATGTTCCACTCCCATGAACACAAGTGAGAAGTAATCTATGGATGATGGTACCGCAAGGGCTAATGAAAAGTATTTTAGAGGCATGGTTGGTGGATTTTTGTATTTGACTCACTCTCTCCTCGACATCATGTTCGCAGTTAGTTTAGTCTCAAGATTTATGCACAATCCTGTGGTGTATCATCTTAGAGCAGCAAAGCGGATTCTTTGTTACATTCGGGAAATAAGCAATGATGGCACTTGGTACAAACCTGCATCTAATATGAAATTATTTGGTTTTACTAATAGTGATTAGGTAGGTTATGTAGACAACAGAAGAAGCACAAGCGAATTCATTTTTAGCCTTGGTTCGAAAGTTATTTCATGGAGGTCAAAGAAGTAAGCTAGTACTGTATTATCAAGTTCTAAAACTGAATACATTGCAGAATCACCCATATCTTGTCAAGCTATTTCCATGCAAAAGATTTTAGAGGACCTACAACAGACTCAAAAGGAAGCTACTAAAATCTATTGTGATGACAAGGCAACAATCTCCATGACGAATAATATAATTTTCTATAGAAGAATGAAGCACAACGATCACCATCATCATTTCATTCAAAATGTTATTACAGATGAATTTATCATGATAAAATATTTCTCAACCAATGATCAAGTTATAGATTGATTTACAATGGCACTGTCATATCCAAAGTTTGCCAAATTTTGATAATCGCTGGGTATCACTAGTATTTGCATTAAGTGGGAGTGATGAATATTGATCCATATCCAACCCTTGATCTAGTTTGATTATCCATAATAGTCAGTTCTCATTTTAATGGTGTTAGTGGTAGATAGTTTGACTAGTTTAAATTAAGTAGTTAGAAATTCTTTGAATTGTTCTTATTCTCTAGTTTTCACGACTGTTATGGGGATGCCCATTGTGTGGACTTTTTTATCTATAAATAAGACTATGTGAATAACTATTTGTACTAAACAATTAAAGTTATCTTTTTCTTGCCCAAAGTAGAATTCACTGCTCTACTTCATTTTTACTTATCTACTTCATTGTTAACAATTGTTTGATTAAGTTGCATTCAGTTTTTTTTAACATATGCTTGGGGCGGACTTATCCTTCAAATAAGACCAATTGAAACCCCACAAATATGTTCTTTATATCCATAAGTATAATAGTTGAGAGACAAATGGGATGTTGTATAGGTTTGATGAAACCTGTTACTAGAAAATTTTATATTTTTTCTTTGAAGAGGAGTTTTTGTTTTAAAATCCTCATTACTTGATTCATTGGGAGTTACGTAGCTTCAACATTAAATCAGTGAACTTTAGGGTCCAAGTTAGACATTTTTGTATACTTCCATGAGAATACATCAGAATACGCTTGTAACAAGTTTAAAAATTACTCATTTGTTTGGTTAGCATGTCTTTAGATAAGTAGATGGGGAGAGGTTTAACCCCTTCTTTGTGTCACACCCCGCAAAATCCGACAGACGGGGTGGCCAGCCACCGCCGCCGAACTATGCCGGGCGTGAACTAAATAAAATACCATTCTTAGCATGAGACAGATATGAGACATAAATAATCAGTCCATAAGATAAATAATTGAATAAATCTCAAATAATCACAAATAACTAAGCGATAAAAGATCCATCACATGCTAACTCCAAAAATCCAATCTCCAATAATGATTAAATAAGACCTGAATAACAAAGATCTGAATAATCCAACATAAATCCTTTAAACAACTTTGGAACCGAATGGCCCAATAAAACTCCAATGAAGTCTCATACTGAAATACGACTGGAAAAGAAAGTCTAAACTAAAACAAAGCGATAAAGTAAATTAGCTCCAGCTGCACCTCCAAATGATAACTCCGATAAACTTATGCAGCTTCTCCAATTCTAATCCTGAAAAATATTAGTCAACGCATGGGTCAGAGCCAAAGCCCCGAGCAAGAATACACACTACTCTCCTCAAATAGGATCCTTGAATCCAGACAGTAGCATTATACGCAATAAATATCACAATAGAATATTTTAAATTAAACGGGATAATTAAACGCGATAATTATAATCTACTATCTACCCGCAAAAATCCCCATTTATAAAGGCACCCCAATATGATTTTAAATTCCCAAGTCCCACGATGTTAATTTAATTAAATTAACCAACTTTTATTATCGTTCTCACTTTTTATTAAAGTGTCACACTTCCCCTTTGTCAATCGTCCTCTGACCCGTTTACTGTCGGCCCCGACACATGATAAGGTTCCCCCTTATCAATCGTCCTCTGACCCGTTTACTGTCGGCCCCGACACATGACAAGGTTCCACACACGACACGACATAAATCGTCCTCTGACCCGTTTAAACTGTCGGCCCCGACACATTATGTCGCCACAAATTTTAATACCCGTTTTTATCTTAGGCATTAATTCTCAAGTTCTCAATTTAACAATTTGAATTTCCCCACCCTTTTTAATCGATGTGAGATCCTCAAAATACCCTTTAGTCCCATACATAAGGGTCCCCAAGTTATCAATACGTCATATCCTATGTATAGGAGGATTTTCTAACATAAATCTTAACTTAGTCTCGTTCTTAAACTACCGTAGTGACGATAAAGTAAGAAAAATCAGCTCACCCTCAAGATGATAAAAACGCGATAATCTACCCTCACTAGTCCCATACCTAGAAGGCGTAAATCATCAAAAGGCATACCCACTAGTCCCATACCTAGAGGCATTCTAAAATATAGGGAGATAAATAATACCCAACAACCCGTCGTCACAAAGGCAACATCATAATACCAACAAGTCACACAAAACAAGCATAATTAATCAATATATAAACTACGCATGATAGTCCAATTCAATTAAATCTTTAATTTAATTATCACAATTCCAACAATATCCAAATAATCTCATTTAATTATTTTAAATTAAATATACCAAGTTTTCATCATACATATATCAAAACCCAAATTTTATTATCTCTATATGTATTACATGAGTTGTACGCACCCAAAAATCATTTATTTTAAAACTAGAATTTTTCTACATGCAACCTAGACCAATAAAACCCAAAATCGCTCATCAATCCTACGTACCCAAAGGGTTATGAATATTATTCAGATTAAAAGATTTTATAAAAACAGCCCTATAATTAGTATTCAATTTTTCTAATTAAGTTACTAATTATTTTTAAGAAAAACATGTAATTAAGTGTTTAGGAGACACTTAAAACGCATAATACTAAAGGAAAAGACTAGAGTATTCATGCCTGTGAAGGTCGTGTTGAAAATCTGATTAGAAATCTGGATTCCTCTCGAAAAATTAGTAAAAGAGTGTTCTTGAACGATCTTGATTAAACCCCAATTAAGCCTTCAAAAACTTGTGCCAAAACTTGTGACAAAAACTTGATTTTGTTGAAGGTTGATGATTATGAGGGAGAGGAAAAATATTTGGAAGTGTTCTCTGGTGAAAAACTGGAGAAAAAGTGATTATGAGAAGTCCCCCTACGGATTAACAAGGTTATATAGTGATTAGGAGTCATAATCCTACACAAACTCTTAATAAAACAGCTTACAACGCACGTTTTCTGGGAGGGTCGATCGATCTACCCCCCCGTCGATCGATCGATCACCCCGAAAAACTGACAGTTTGCCCAAAAAATGCCATAAGGCAAAAATATTGTAAAATCAATATAAAATCCGTTTTAACTCCGATTTTAATTCCGCTTGAAGTTTTGTTCTTTTAAAATCATAACCAACATACTTAGCCAATAAAATTTTTAAAATTCAAAAATTTATTTTTCTCGAAAATTCCAATTAATTAATTAAAATAATAAATAAAAATACGGGGTGTTACATACTTCCCCACTAGCAAAGAATTTCGTCCTCGAAATTAGACGAAGCATACACATCAATACATAAATCTCGCAAAAAAAAAAAAAAAAAAAAAAAAAAAAAAAAAAGGCTCACATATGCCTACCCATAGAATACCATAATTAGGCGCCCATACACCTAAACCACCCAAACGTAATCCTTGACAAAAATACGATATGTAAATCCTACATATATAATTATCTAAGAAAGTATTACGTACCGCGATATTCCACTAACCACGCAACCTATCCTGCTCTGACTGAACCTGTGGCACATAGCACCTCCCATAACTGAGATTGGTTGGTGTAGTGACCACCCCTTGCGCACCTGACGCTGCCGGTGCTGTTGTTGCTACTGGCGCCCCCTGAACGCTAGCTGTTGCTAAGACTGGAGGCCTCAGTCCTAGCTGCCCCTGAACTCCTTGCCCTTGTTGACCTTGCGTACGTTGACCTTGTTGGGCGGGTTCTCCTTGGTTTTGTTGGCCCACTCTCTTGTAACACCTTGCCGCTGGATGTCCTACTTTTCCACATATAAAGCATTCACCCCTAAAAGGTCCGAAACGCCTAGTATTGGCTTGATCCTCTCCTTGACTTTGTTGTTCCTGATTGGTCCTCTGTCTTTTCCATGTTTGATCATTGCGACCTTTATTCTCACCTGCCTGTCCATTAGACTCTTGTCTCTTTCCTAACTTCTTTTGATAACTGGCCTTCTCTTGCCATAACAACATTGCGACATCCACCACCTGAGCATAAGTAGTGTATGCCGGATTCCCCAACACCATTTGCCTAATCGACCAAGACAATCCCTTAATGAAACACTCCATCTTCTTAAACTCAGTGCTAACCTCCTCTGGTACAAACATAGATAGGTTGGTGAATTCCTGTTCATACTCGACAATTGATTTTGAACCTTGCTCCAAATCCATAAATTCTCTCTTCTTTGCGTTCCTAATTGCATACGGAAAGTACTTATTATTGAACTTGATCAGAAACTCTGCATATCCCGACTGATCTCTCTCCTCAGATGTGGTGGCACTCTCCCACCATTGTAACGCATCCCCTGTCAGCTTAAAAGTTGCTAGCATCTGTTTCTGCACATCCGTGCAGTCAACCATCCTCAAATGCCTCTCCATATCTCTCCTCCACTTGTGAGCAACCGTTGGGTCACATCCCCCTCCAAAGGTGGGAGGATTACCCTTAAAGAAACTGGTTCTCACCCTATCCCAAGTTGACACGGGTGTACCCCGCTGCTGTGCCTCTAAAGTCGCCCCTCTCTGTATCCCCATCTCCAAACCAGCCGCTGTGGCCTCACGAATGATAGCCGCTAACTCTTCGGCCTCCAAAGTAATCTGACGCCGCCTTTCCTGAGCCGCGGGGCCAGAAACAGACTCCTCTCTCCTACTCCCATTTCTCCTTGTGTTCGCCATCTGAAAAGATAGGAACAAAACAACATCAAACTCGGAATGACTAAGAGTACAAATCATCAAAACGGAATCAAAGATAAGCAACGCGGAAGCTAAACGGACTCATAACCTACGAGACCTAAGACCATGCTCTGATACCATCTGTCACACCCCACAAAATTCGACAGACGGGGTGGCCAGCCACCGCCGCCGAACTATGCCGGGCGTGAACTAAATAAAATACCATTCTTAGCATGAGACAGATATGAGACATAAATAATCAGTCCATAAGATAAATAATTGAATAAATCTCAAATAATCACAAATAACTAAGCGATAAAAGATCCATCACATGCTAACTCCAAAAATCCAATCTCCAATAATGATTAAATAAAACCTGAATAACAAAGATCTGAATAATCCAACATAAATCCTTTAAACAACTTTGGAACCGAATGGCCCAATAAAACTCCAATGAAGTCTCATACTGAAATACGACTGGAAAAGAAAGTCTAAACTAAAACAAAGCGATAAAGTAAATTAGCTCCAGCTGCACCTCCAAATGATAACTCCGATAAACTTATGCAGCTTCTCCAATTCTAATCCTGAAAAATATTAGTCAACGCATGGGTCAGAGCCAAAGCCCCGAGCAAGAATACACACTACTCTCCTCAAATAGGATCCTTGAATCCACACAGTAGCATTATACGCAATAAATATCACAATAGAATATTTTAAATTAAACGGGATAATTAAACGCGATAATTATAATCTACTATCTACCCGCAAAAATCCCCATTTATAAAGGCACCCCAATATGATTTTAAATTCCCAAGTCCCACGATGTTAATTTAATTAAATTAACCAACTTTTATTATCGTTCTCACTTTTTATTAAAGTGTCACACTTCCCCTTTGTCAATCGTCCTCTGACCCGTTTACTGTCGGCCCCGACACATGATAAGGTTCCCCCTTATCAATCGTCCTCTGACCCGTTTACTGTCGGCCCCGACACATGACAAGGTTCCACACACGACACGACATAAATCGTCCTCTGACCCGTTTAAACTGTCGGCCCCGACACATTATGTCGCCACAAATTTTAATACCCGTTTTTATCTTAGGCATTAATTCTCAAGTTCTCAATTTAACAATTTGAATTTCCCCACCCTTTTTAATCGATGTGAGATCCTCAAAATACCCTTTAGTCCCATACATAAGGGTCCCCAAGTTATCAATACGTCCTATCCTATGTATAGGAGGATTTTCTAACATAAATCTTAACTTAGTCTCGTTCTTAAACTACCGTAGTGACGATAAAGTAAGAAAAATCAGCTCACCCTCAAGATGATAAAAACGCGATAATCTACCCTCACTAGTCCCATACCTAGAAGGCGTAAATCATCAAAAGGCATACCCACTAGTCCCATACCTAGAGGCATTCTAAAATATAGGGAGATAAATAATACCCAACAACCCGTCGTCACAAAGGCAACATCATAATACCAACAAGTCACACAAAACAAGCATAATTAATCAATATATAAACTACGCATGATAGTCCAATTCAATTAAATCTTTAATTTAATTATCACAATTCCAACAATATCCAAATAATCTCATTTAATTATTTTAAATTAAATATACCAAGTTTTCATCATACATATATCAAAACCCAAATTTTATTATCTCTATATGTATTACATGAGTTGTACACACCCAAAAATCATTTATTTTAAAACTAGAATTTTTCTACATGCAACCTAGACCAATGAAACCCAAAATCGCTCATCAATCCTACGTACCCAAAGGGTTATGAATATTATTCAGATTAAAAGATTTTATAAAAACAGCCCCATAATTAGTATTCAATTTTTCTAATTAAGTTACTAATTATTTTTAAGAAAAACATGTAATTAAGTTTTTAGGAGACACTTAAAACGCATAATACTAAAGGAAAAGAATAGAGTATTCATGCCTGTGAAGGTCGTGTTGAAAATCGGATTAGAAATCTGGATTCCTCTCGAAAAATTAGTAAAAGAGTGTTCTTGAACGATCTTGATTAAACCCCAATTAAGCCTTCAAAAACTTGTGCCAAAACTTGTGACAAAAACTTGATTTTGTTGAAGGTTGATGATTATGAGGGAGAGGAAAAATATTTGGAAGTGTTCTCTGGTGAAAAACTGGAGAAAAAGTGATTATGAGAAGTCCCCCTACGGATTAACAAGGTTATATAGTGATTAGGAGTCATAATCCTACACAAACTCTTAATAAAACAGCTTACAGCGCACGTTTTCTGGGAGGGTCGATCGATCTACCCCCTCATCGATCGATCGATCACCCCGAAAAACTGACAGTTTGCCCAAAAAATGCCATAAGGCAAAAATATTGTAAAATCAATATAAAATACGTTTTAACTCCGATTTTAATTCCGCTTGAAGTTTTGTTCTTCTAAAATCATAACCAACATACTTAGCCAATAAAATTTTTAAAATTCAAAAATTTATTTTTCTCGAAAATTCCAATTAATTAATTAAAATAATAAATAAAAATACGGGGTGTTACACTTTGTCTAGGTTGGCTTTGTTTGATTCTTTTAGTTGAGGCTTTGGATCATTTTGCTGACACGTTACTTATCTTATTCCGAAATCGTTGCATGCTTACATTATCATAAAATGTAACGTGGGTGCCCGTATGGGCCCATGGTATCCTTGTACTTTATTAGGGGTATTTTTGTTGATTTCCTTTTATGGCATGTGAGTTGATTAGGCACAAATTCTTTATATTTATCCTCATAATTTAGAGGCTTTTATCATTTCGTGCGATGTAAATTAAGTTGATTTATCTTATACACTTGCTACTGACATCTTCTATCGAGTGCATCGAGTTTCGGGTATTTCTCTGACATTTTTCAGGTATTTTATACAAGTGAAGAAAAGGAAAAACTCAAAATTATAAAATAAAGAAAAAAAGAAAATTTAAGGGCAAAAGAGTAATTTTACACCAGGAATTCGGATGCGGAACCAAAAGGAAAGTTAAAGACCTCGAGTCCACAAGCACGTAGGAAGAAACGACATTTAAATTTGAGTCCCGGGTGAAAGGTTATGAAGCTTCAAAGTTGAGAAGAAATTAAGGAAGAGAAATGAAGAAAAAAAATTCAGAGAACCGAACCGATGAAGAAACAAGGGAACCGGTTCGATAAGCTGGAAAAGAAAAACCGCACCGATGGAAAATCCCCAAAATTATTCCCATACCCAGAATCAGTCGGACCGGTTCACGCAATAAATAAGAAAAAAATTGGACCGGTTCGGCATGACGAAATCTTCAATTTTTATTTCTCAAAATTAGATTTGTGCATGGTTCAACACTTAATAAAAAGTGAGGGTTATATCTTATTGTATTACCAGACATTAAAAAGATAGTTTTTTTATGGTTTGGGAAGAATCTTGAAGGCAAGAACCTTTAGCTTCATCTTCTTCAACAATTGTTCATCTTTTTCAAGGGTTTTTCTTCAATACAAGTATAGTTTATTTATTGCTTTCAATTTCTCTCATCTTTTTGGTTAATGATTTATTATTTCCTTGAAAGAAAACTTTTTTTACATGCTTGATCACACTTTTAACGAAGGAATGATTTCGTGCAACGTAGATTTCATGTTTAATTGTATTTACACCATGTCCAGCTAAGTTTTTATCGGGTTGAGGTACATGAACCCAACCTAGGTAACACATATAATTTAAAAGTGAATGAAAAGTAATCCCCCATTCAAAGGTTTGAAATTTATCAAAACAAAAGTTAAAGGCCTTTTAAATTTCGTTTGCCCTGGGTATCCGGAGTGTTTAAGGGTGCAAGTGGTGTTTTCATAACTTCTCATCCTCGTCAAATATAATTTTTTATTTGATATCGTGCAGTAATTAGTCCTAATATGTCAAATTCTTAGAGAGTAATTGATGCCTCCTTGAATGAAGAATTATCTTTTTGAAGCTTTTATGTTCTATGTAAACACTAACGGTTCAGGGGAGTGTACCTTAACTCCATTTTCTCTCATATAGTTAAAGTTTAATTTAGTTCTTCTTGCATGCTTAGTTAGATATTAATTTAATTCAAATTTCTTTAGTTGATAGGTATAGTCACAAACTCATCACCTTTTCCTTTTTTTCCAGAGTCTACGGTTAAGCGTCTTTCTTATTCGTCATCATGATTCTTCGTCATATTCCCTGTGTTCGATACCTATTTACCGGATTATTACTTAAGCGATAAACTTACACTTGAGTCGATATAAGCACGCATTAGAAACACTTTTAAAGTCGCGTCATGAGTATCACCTCTAACAGTACTGTTACTTTATTATGAATGGCATTCCGAGAGACTCATGTTCTTATATAGAGTATTTGTATGATAATTCCTTGTGGAAATAAGCATTTACGTGGTGGGCTTCATTCATCGTAAAAGGATGACGAGTTTGTCATTTCTCTTACTTTCAACAACGCCTTCGCACACTGGTGGAAGTGGATGTCACCACTTTGTGTACATAAATCCAAACTCTCCTGATAAGAAGTATCATTATCAATAACATGACATTATATATGGGAATCTAACTTTTTAAAATGATCATTACATGCTAACAATACCAATTTAGTGAATTGAATTATTTACAAAGACAAAGATGTTAATGGAGCCTTTCATCAATCTGTTTTACACTATTCCATATTCTTCAAATGATCGAGTACGAATGATTTTGATGGATACTCCTCCATGTAGGAGTAATCATAGAAACTCATGCTCATTGATGTTGAATGACACAAAGTGTGATTATGAAAATATTCCACTTGCTTGTCTTCTTATGGCTTTCATATATCTTTGTACTAATCGTCTGAACGGTCGTTTTAGTTAAATATGGGCTTAAACTTAGATCTAAAGATAGATATTTTTGCCCATGTGAACTCTTTAGGTGCCTCTGGGGAAAACCGCATCAAGTTAAAAACCTGTTTCAACTTGGTGCATGCAGAGGGTTAAAAAATTGACTGATCAGGGTGTGTATAATTTTCTTCTTATTCAATATCAATGACAAAGATTCTTACACATGAGACAATTCATATTGGTCATCATTGAAGGCTGGATATTCAATGGCGTGCAACCGTTCCCATTTTCCAATTATTTTCTAACATTGATGTAGTTGGTTGTTCCTCAATCGTGAGATGGTAAAGGGTTGTTGTTGACATTTTTCATATTTATTTGATACATAATGATCCTATTTTTACTTTTCTATTAATAGTCTTTCTTAGCGCGTAGCGGTCTTGGGTGGGGTGCCCCATACTTTTGTGTACCTGATAATATTTTTAATGTTCTTTATCTTCTGTTGTAAAAATTGACGATTGTTGAATGGGAAGAAGGACTGATCTGTGACCATCGTCTTATGCACATCACAAACCTTTTATAATGTTTAAGGCAACTATATAAGAAGATCTTAAGAAGTATTCTTAGGTCACAATGACCCACATCATGCGTGAGGTTGTCTCTTTATTCCCACAATGTCAACTGTGGTTCTTTGCTGAATTTCCCTCCTCCTTATTTTCGCTAGTTTGAGAACCCTTCCACGCTGGTATTCCAACGACATGAACATCGGGTTTTACAGTCGTTTTTATGTTCCTATTTTTTTTATAAATTCTTGAATATGACGTGTTTTATTGATGAGACAGAGATTGTATTCGCAAGAAATTCATTATATACAGACTTTCATAAGATGATCTTCAGAAAAGTCTGTATGAAACTCTAGATACCTTTCTCTGATGTCATGATGCAAGTCAATAACTGTTTGCTCAGTCTTTGTTTTCTCATGCTAGATCAAAGATGGAGAGTTCTTCTACGATTTGAAAGCAATTGTAGCAAAAAAGGATCTCAATTTCCTCTCAAATATGCAGGCTACACTATGCTATATAGTGAGAATGGTCGCAATCAAAGGTCATGGGTCACGATTTTGTGATTTACCATTGAAGGGTGACCATATAGGGGGTCACGGTCAAATTCGTGACCATCATATGGGGTCATACTTTTTTGGGTGATATAAATAATATGGTTTGATAAAGGATGAGAACCATAACCATGTTGTCACGGCTCAGAGCCGTGATCCTACTTGGGTTGTTTTTATGGTCATGGACCGTCGTGACCATTAATAGTGTAAGTTTGATGTTGGTCATGATCTCTAGCCATGACAATAAGTTGTGACAAAATTGGTCACAATTTTGAGCAGTCACCAAATCTGTGAGCATCTAAATTATATTATTATATGGTCACAATTTTAGGCCATATATTAAAGTCATTTTTTCTATTGTTTCATCAAGATTTTTGCATTAAAATTATTTTTGTTCATGTCACCCTTTAACCTGGTCACGTGATTGGTCACGATTTTGGATCGTGACCACCTGGTCACGGCTCTGAACCATGACCAATTGACTGCGACAATTCTAGATATTTGGCGTAGTGATTATTTTTTTTGTTACTACCAATGATTAGATCTTTATCTGTGATGTGTTCAGGGTTTACATAATCGTTCATTTACCATTTCGGTTATGAATATTACTCAATCTCCGGTCATTTAAGAGTTCTCACCATGTAAATATATTAATTTCTTATTTTTTAGGTATGAGCATCACAGGCTAATTTTATTTATTGATTGATGTATTGGTGTTATTTTCACAAAATGAGTTAAATGGATGGTTGTGTTTATACGTGGTTAAGGATAGGCTATTAGCATTGTTGTTACAGATAATTAGTTTTATTTTTAGAGTAATATTTATTTCTTAAACACGATAGATGATTTTATAAACAAAAGATATTATGCCCAGATTTTTTAAATTGATTTGTGTTATAAAAATCTTTTTGACTTGAATTATACACGATTTAATGCTTTGAAAAATTTTCTCCATGCCTTTAAGCACGGCCAATCCTATATATATATATATATATATATATATATATACACACACACACACACATAGAGAGAGAGAGAGAGAAACACATATATATAAATCTAACCACAAACACATACACACACAAACAAGAGAGAGAAAGCATGAAATCGTCAAAGGAGAAAGAGAGTATTACTAGTGAGGGAGAGTAGTCACAAGTGGGGGTGAGGGAGAGTAGCCACTGGTAAGGGTGGGGGAGAGAGAGTAGCGTTAGTAAGGGTGAGGGAGAGAAGAGAGTGATATATATATATATATATATATATATATATATATAGAGAGAGAGAGAGAGAGAGAGAGAGAGATCATAAAATGAAAGAAACCATAAGTGGGTTTAATTTATAGGAGAAACGTGGTCATGGTCTAGAGCTTTAACCCCTACTGTGACCCAATTGATCACGAAACTTGGTCACGACCTCCAGTCGTGACCCACTTACTCACTGAGATTGGTCACGGTCCCAAACCGTAACCAAATTAAATTAAATTCCCATCACTGTTAGGGGTAACAGCTCAAAACTGTGACAATTTAAAGCTGAGATTGGCGACGGTATGGTCACGGTCTAAAGCATGACCATCCACTTGAGAAAAATGATGTGACAACCCTTCTTTTTAAATTCAATTCGATTCGCTAGGCCCAATTAAATTAAAGCGGAGCGTCAATATGTTGGCATTAGAAACAGAATTTAAATAAACGCAGTAAAGTAAACATGTACACTCTCATACGTGTAACCAAATCACATCATAACAACTATAATAACTGAAACCAACTCATAACTATTAACTACAATAATCCATCAGTAATATCAAACTGAAAATATAAAATGCCAATACATGCGGCCCAACACAAAACGGGAAAGAGTAATATAACAATTATCTCAAATCCCAATTAAAAATAAAGTTATATTAATCTCTGATACCTTCCTCAAGAAAAGGGAAACAAACGATATAAATTAAAATAGAATAACACCACGGCTACAAGAATCCTAAGATTGATATGATCTCATCAAGATCCATAGTCTATTGTCCAGCGGGACGAGGACCTGCCATATATTATATATATAGGAGAGGAACAAGAAGCAAGATAGACGAATGTCAAAGCAAGAAAACAAGATATAAGATTATAAGATGTACTTATAATGAAAGCACACTAGTCATTACTCGTCTCCAGTAATTAAGTTGTTCAATTACCCAACCAATGCTCCTATGTCGTGACTACCCAACCCAAACTCGAGTAACGTGTAGTCTCATATCGTATCATGGTTAATCACTATTAATCTCATTTAAGTATTTAACGTATCAAAATATTTCCTTCAAGTATAATATCAAATGCATCGATTCGGGATATTACTTTAAGACACAAGCATAATATCTCACACGACAAGTTATATCGGGTCACTATTGTTACCCGGGGGAACAAGTCGTAACACTAGGACTACACACGAATATTCCTCAATATTATGTGTCAAGGGCAATCATACTAAGTCCTAAATCACATGGTGTTTCAAGGTCTTTCTATCCGACCCACATTACAACCATGTGTCCGGTTCCAGTGGTTTATCTCCGACACGGCACTCGAGCGGAACCTAACCGGATCAATCATAAAAAAAATAGCATTCAACATGTGCCTACATTGACCGGAGGACTAGTCTAGTGTACACTCGACAATATACATGTAAAACAATTTCACGCTTATGTATATATACAATTGTGTCAAGTCTCTTACTCGAGTTATACAATAGTCATTATTTATAATATAACATAATTTGCATCATTAATTTACTAATTCAACATCAAATCATTTCAAGGTTATATATCCCTAATAACCATAGGTATATGATCAAATTATTAGATTAAGTACAACACCACAATTATCTTTCTAAAAACATGAACATCCTTAGCGCTCTTATTTCAACAACATGCTGCCCAAAATTTAAAATGCTGATTCGAGGCTTTTTCGATCCGTTTTTGGAAAAACTTAAAACTACAAAGTTGTTTGGAATATGATTTTCTACGAGTAATCACGAGCACGCTACCATAACCTGCTTAAAACAGACCCGAAACTAACATTTATAGTTCAACCCTATTTATGATAACTTGTTGCACAGATATATAAAATGCCGATTTGAGGACTTTCCGATCCGTTTTTGGAAAAACTTCAAACTACAAAGTTATTCGGAACATGATTTTCTACTAGGACTCGCTTGCATGCTATCATAGCCTGCTTAAAACAGACCCGAAACTAACATATACAGTTCGCCCCTGTTTACAACAACTTTCTGCGCAGAACTGTAAAACGCATATTCGAGGATTTTTCGATCCATTTTTGAAAAAACTTAAAACTATAAAGTTGTTCGGAACGTGATTTTCTAGAAGGCAGTGTGGACGAAACATCCATTTTTTGAACCAAAACAGCTCTAAACAGTTTTCAATATGACGATTTACTCAAATTCATATATTTCTCAAATTTCAAGAGGATTCAACTTATCCGTACAATCCAAGGAAAGTTAATAACCTATATGTGTATAATATGTATCTATAATGAAATTTAACATGAACATGTATTTGGATCCCTAAATTCATATGAAATTCATGTTAAAAATGATATGCAATGTATTAGGATCACCCTCCATGTAGATTCAAATGCAACCATAGTGCTCAAATCCGCGCTAACCTGCCAACTAAAAGAAAATATGGGATGATTTTAGAGAGGATTATTTTGGGAAGAATATTTGAGAATACAAGTTGAGAAGATTTGTATTTATTTTTTTCTGTATAGATCATTGGTGATTTATATTCTTTCGAGATAGATAGTTGTATTATTTAGAGACTTTTGGTTGTATTTAATTTGAAGAAATTGAGATTAGTGGTTTCTCTTATATTGTGGGATTTTTAGATGCCCTATACCTTGTATACCTCGTGTATTATGGATTTATTTTATCACAGTGGCGCTCCGCTCCGCTCTCCCCGGACAGGTGGGGTGTTACAAATGATGCCAATTTTCTTGCTAAATGGTTACAGATTGGTAACGGTCTAATGTTGTGACCATGAGGGTCACGGTCTGGACCCATGACCAATACCATGTCTACGTCACCTATGTCCTTGGTCACAGCCTAGGTCACGAATTTGGACTGTGACGGCCTTGGTCACATATTTGGACCGTGACCAATGGACTGTGACCATTCTCGATATATGGTATAGTGCAATTTGGTGACAAATGTGAAAACTACATGTAAGCCTTGTCTGTGAGATATTTGGAAAACTTCTTCAAGCATAACTATTTATCACTCGATTGATCACTCGTATTCTTAATGAAACAAATTACATGATCTTAAGGATTTTGTAAGGAAAATTTCCAAAAGAGTCAATTTGTAGTATTGATTATTTTCGTTGGACAAAATATTTAGGTTTTTTTAGTATCATGCTACTCTACTTCAAGGAGAATTTGAGAATTTCGGCTTCCATTGTACGACAAGTTCATCTCATCATCCGATTGCTTTCCCAAAAGGTATATGACCCGAATTATTTCAATTTATTAGAGATAAATTTTGAAGTTTTATATGCTTATTGGTAATACGTTTTCAAACTTCTTTTGGCTTTCAAAATTTAATTTAAATTTTCTAAAAATAGAGAGGTCGTTCGAACGACCCATCTATCTTAGTCATTTAAACGACTTCAAAAAACTTCCTTAAAGATTTTTCCTGTAATGTCGTTCGAGGGACTCATTCTAACGACCTCCTGTAATATCTTTACAACGAGCTAGTTAAGTTGTTCGAACGAGAGGTTAAAATTTTAAAAAAATTGGGTTTTCTCTCTAACTTCCTTTGCACACTACTTCTAACTTAAAAACCTCATTAGAGCTCAGGAATTACCGAGTTTTTGGCCATTGCACTTTTAAGAAAAACAAATTTTTTCTTAAGAAAAAGTATCCAACTTTTCATTTGATCTTTAGGGTCATTTTCCCAAAAAATATAACCTAAACCTCTCATTACATCCATCCCGGTTTTAGGTGCGGTGGACTTTCGCACAAGTTGAATTTAGAGATGGTGTTTGGCTTTTGGTGGATATCGAGACACGGGAGTGTTATGCAACGTGTTGGATATACACGTGCTACAGACGGAGGTATTGAAGGAGGCATCAGCAGGTCTTATGGAGTCAAGTCTGTAAGTCTTGTGTGTCTTCTTGTAAAAACCGTATTCAAAGTGGATTTTGTCCAGGTCTGGACGTTCGAGATTTTTTCCATTTAAGTTTTTCTCATACATCGCTGCGCTACGTGATTGTTCTTTCTTTTTATGTGTCACTTGATATCTCGCATGCTAGCGTAGAAATCCTAGCAATCAATATTAAAATTTGGAAAGCATAATCCTGCCAGCTTAATTGTTATTTTCATCGTGTGTTGCTGATTAATTTTTTTAAAAAGGAGTGTATTTACCGAGTTTAACTGAATCCATATAACTGTGTAACTTCAAATTAGTATAAAAGCTTTTTTCAAAAAGTTACTTAGATTAATCCTGGTGGTTATATGGATAGTTATTCACCAAATAGACCCCTAATGTTTGATGGAACCAACTACGCCTCTTGGAAAGCATATATGCAGTTTTCGTTAAAATCAATTGATGAACGTGTTTAGCTTGTTGTTGAAAAAGGGTGGTCCCCCTTCCTACTGTTAATATTGAAAAAGAAATTATTTTAAAACCTGTTGAACAATTGAGTGAGGATGATTTAAATTTGTGTAACTTTAATTCTAAAGGTTTAAATGCCTTATTTAGTGTCGGTAATCCGGAGGAGTTTCGTCGTATTATGACTTGTGAAACTTCAAGGGAGGCATGGTACATTCTTCAAGTTACTCATGCATGAACGAGTGCGATTAAGGCGTCTAAACTTCAAAATTTAACGACTCAATTTGAAACTATCACCATGAAAGAAAGTGTAATAATTGATGAGTTTTATGCCCGTATTTCTAATATCGTTAACTCGTGTTTCAACCTAAGTGATAAAATCCCTAAAACCCGAGTAGTCAAGAAGATTCTTAGATCTCTCCCTAATCGTTTCATTCCAAAAGTCACGGTTCTTAATTCTTTAGGAGTGTTAAATTCACTAAAACTCGAAGAGCTTGTAGGTGATCTCCAAACATATGAGTTAAACATGTTTCCTAAAGATAATAAAAATAAATATAAGCGAGTAGCTCTAAGTTGAAAAGGAAGAAATTTCGGAATCCGAAGAATCTGATATGGATCCTCACGATATGGCCTTATTTGCTAAAAAATTTAAAAAGTCTCTCAAGTTTAAAAAGAAAAACTCAAATTTTGAAAAACCTAAATTTGAGAAATATAAAAACAAGGCAAGTAGAAGTTTTAATAATCAGGATCAAAAGAAGTTTAAAAATGAAAACTCTAAAAGAGATAACTTTAAAAAAGATGATTCAGATAGATGTTTTGAGTGTGAAGACAAGGTCATAGAGCGTATGAGTGCCCCATTAAACTTAAGGTACAAGGTAAGGATAAAGACATTTATAATACAACTCTTAGTGATAGTGATAATGAGTTTTAAGTCTCTGATGATTCCGTTCCTTCAAAAAATAGTTTCATCGCTATTATTGCGAGTCATGCTAGTGCTTCAAGTGACTCACACCCTAGTGTTGACATTTTCGAGCATAATCTTGAGGTTGTATCCACTGACTCACAAGGTAGTGATGAAAAAGGAGGTGAGAGTGAAGTTGATGAAAGTGAATTGTAATCCGCATATTTTGAGTTACCCACCGAGTCTATACGTATTCAAAAGATAAATAAAGGGTTAACTTTTAAGGTGTTAATATTAGAAAAGGAGTTAGAAAGCCTGAAAGAGAATGAGGCTTTAGTTAGTCAACTCGATACGATTAAGATTTCTCTATCTAAAAAGCTTATTTTGGTTGGTAAAGGAAAATGTGATTTGACTGACTCTCTAGCTCGTGTTAACAAAGATCTTCATGAATCCTTGGAGATCAGAAAAAAACTTGGAGTAAAAATTATCAAACTTGAGAAAGATCTGGAGGCCTCTCGGAAAGTCAAAGTCACATTTGAGGATAATTATGGAAGAATGGTGAAGTTATTCCTAGTCCAGTTTTAGATTATAAGGATAAAGGCTATTGAGAGAAAAAGGGTATATGATATGAAGAAAGTAAGTCATCTAATGTTAAATCCGAACCCTTAGCTAAGTTTGTTCCCAAAATAGACCATCCTAAACCTTACCCACCTAAGAGAACTCTACCTAAGAAACCTATAATAGTGACTCCAAATCAACCCTATGTTTGTAGTTTTTGTCACAAAAGGGGTCATCTTAGAGAATTTTGTTACAAGCTTAGGAAGAATTTTTATCCCAATACTCCTAGTCCACACTATAACTCTTTAGCTAGCCTTAAAAACTAAGTTAAGTATCTCTTCAATACCTCCAAATGTTTAATGGAAGAATTTCTAAGGTATTCTATGGCCAAAGAAAATGATTCTGACTTAAAGACTAGAATCAACAAAGGGAGGATCACAACTCAAGATTAAGATGCAAAAGAAAAGACCAAGAAGGATTTTGTTGTTCATGTTGCTATTAAGGCTTAAAATACCTCCCAATGGTATTTTGATAGTGGATGCTCTAGAAATATGATAGGTGATAAATATCGTTTTACCACTTTTGAGTATTACAACGATGGTAAAGTCACCTTTGGCGATGGAAGTAAATCTAGAATCATGGGTAAAGGCACCATTGAATTTCTGGTTTTTCAAGATTAGAAAATGTTATTTATGTTGATGGACTCAAAGTTAATTTGATAAGCATTAGCCAGTTATGCGACCAAAACCTAGCAGTGAAGTTTAGCCAAACGGAGTGCAAGGTTTATGATAAATCTAGTGAGACTATTATTCAAGGTGTGAGGACTAGTGATAATTGTTATGGAATCATTCCAAAGTCTTATTTCATTTGCAATAGTGCTAAGGTCTCCTATGCCGATCTTTGGCATCAACGTCTAGGTCATGTAAACTTTAGAGATGTTCATCGTCTAATAAATAGATTCCTAGTTCGAGGCTTGACATCCTTAGAAAAACCAACCTCCTCAAATTGTAGTGCTTGTCAACTTGGAAAACAAGTAAGAGTCCTCATACGAAGTTGAACTCTATAACCACCTCTCGTGTTTTAAAATTAATTCACATGAACCTTATGGGCCCCACTCATACCCAGAGTATAAGAGGAAAGAGATATATCCTTGTGATGGTAGATGACTTTTTAAGATATTTAATAGTTGGATTTCTATGGGATAAGTCTGATGCAATTCAGTTTCAATTGTTAAATGTCGAGTTCTTAAAAACCAACGCGGTGTTACCATTAATTGGTTTATATGTGATAATGGAACTGAATTTAAAGAATCTGGTGTGAATATTTTTTTGATGAAGATGGAATTAAGCATGAGTTTTCGTTCATTCGAACACCTCAACAAAATGGCATAGTAGAGAGGAAGAATCGAATGATTCAAGAAATGGCTAGATCGATGCTTTTAGGTAAGAAAGTGCCCGGTAAGTTTTGGGCAGAAGAGGTTAATAACACCGCATGTCATACGGTGAATAGGGTATACTTACGTCCCCACACTAATAAAACTCCTTATGAATTGTGGATAGGTAAGAATCCTAACCTAGCCTATTTTCGAGTCTTTGGGAGTCGCTTTTTTTTTAAGGAATAAGAGAATTTATTTAAATTTAGAGAGAATAACCCTCTCTAGGTGGCATTACATGAGGCAGAACAAGACCTCGGCTTTGATTTTGAAACTCTAATGTAAGGAATGCTATTAGCATCTAGATTTATAGCTCTTTTTACATTGATAGGGAGATTTTCATAGGAAAAGAATTTTGAATTATTTTTAAAGAGAAGAGCATGTTTAGCCAATAGATCTGCTACAAAGTTTGCTTCTCTAAAAATATGCTTGAAAGAAAAATTTCGAGTTGAAGATAGGAGTTGGATTTTCTCTATATCAGCTCTTGTTTCCCAATAGGGAGAAAGGGACTTATTGATGCACTTTATAAGGATCTCAGAATCCGATTCCACTTCAACAGGATCTCCATAGAAAGAAACCACCTAATAAATGCCTTTGGGAGTCCTTGTTACATCCTTAGAGATGGAGAGATTTTAGGCAAATTTGACTCGAGGAGTGATGAAGGTATATTTCTAAGGTATTCACCCAATAGTAGAGCTTATAGGGTTTATGACTTTGCTAGCTCTAAAATTCTAGAATCAATAAATGTTACAATTAAAGATGATGCTCCAACCACATTTATTGATATTGAGGATGATTCATCACTCGAGAGTGATGCACCCCATGATGTTGATCATAGTGCGACTCAAAATGATTTGGTGGACCCCTCACTTGAGAAAAGGGATCCATACCCTTGAGTTTGTAAAATTCATGACCCTCCCAGAATTATTGGGAACCCCGTATTAGGTGTTAAGACTAGGGAAGAAATAGAAAATGAGGTTACTCATTTGTGTTATACTTATAAAATAGAACCTAAATATTTCAAAGAAGAACTAAAAGATGAATATTGGATAAATGCCATGTAAAAAAAGTTGCTTCAAATTTAATATAATGATGATTGGGAGTTAGTTCCCCGAATTAGTGATACTAATATCATTAGTACCACTTGGATTTTTAAAAATAAAATAGATGAAAGTTTTATTGTTCATAATAAAGCTAGGTTAGTTGCCTAAGGATATACCTAAATAAAAGGTGTTGACTTTGATGAGACGTTTGCTCCTATTGCTAGGTTAGAGTTCGTTCATCTTTTACTAGCCATAGCATGTCGTCTTAAGTTTAAACTTCATCAAATGGATGTCAAGAGTGCCTACCTAAATGGCATTCTTCAGGAGTAAGTCTATGTGGAACAACCAAAAAGGTTTGAAGACCCTAATTATCCTAATCGCGTCTTTTATTTGAAGAAAGCCCTATATGGTTTGAAGAAAGCACCCCATGCTTAGTATGAGAGGCGTACTTCCTATCTAGTTCGTGACTTTTTGAGAGGGGGAGTAGCTATGACATTGTTTGTTCATCGAGATAAGAATGTTATCTTAGTTACCCAGGTGTATGTAGATGACATATTTTTCAAATCCACATGAGATAAATATACTCAAATCTTCGTGAAAGAAATGCAAAATAAATTTGAGATGAGTATGGTCAGCGAGCTCGCGTACTTCCTAGGTCTTAAAGTGAGTTAACATGATAACAGGATATTTTCATCCCAATCTAAGTATGCGAAAGATCTTATGAAGAAATTTAATCTAGGCTCCGTTAAGCATGCACGTACTCCCATGAGTTCATTCATTAATCTTAGTGAGGACGCGAAAGGAAAGTATGTAGAGCACACCCTTTCTAGGAGTATGAAAGGTAGTTTACTCTACTTAATCGTTAGTCGTCCAGATATATTCTTTAGTGTAGGAGTTTTTTCCCATTATCAAGCTGCTCCAGAAGAGTCCCATTTATTTTCCATTAAACGTATTATCAAATATGTTAGTAGGACCCTATCATTTGGAATTTGGTACTCTTTCGAAACTAATGATTATCTATCTGTGTATTCGGATGCAGATTGGACAGTAGACGTTGATGGTTGTAAGAGCACCTCAGGTGGTTATTTCTATTTTGTTAATGCACTTGTCTTATGGATGAACAAGAAACAAAATTCCATTTCTTTGTCCATGGCAGAGGCCGAATACATAGCCGCCGGAAGTTATTGAACTCAACTTATTTAGATGAAGAAAATGTTGGAGGATTAAGGTATTTAACAAGGAACAATGACTATTTATTGTGATAATACGAGTGAAATCGATATTTTTCAAAATCCTATTCAACATTCGAGAACAAAGCACATATGGATTTGAGAGCACTTTATTCGTGAGTTAGTTTAAGAGAGTCGTTTTCTTAAGCTTTGTAGGCACCGATCTTCAATTGGCCGACATATTTACCAAGCATCTAGATGTCCTTAGGTTTGAAAACCTTAGGAAACCCATTGGGGGTTGCTCCATTGATTGAGTTCGGGGTCTTTTATCTAGTTTAGGTTGAGCCTCATGTCTATCTCTTTACCTATGAACTAGATTATATTTTGTACATATATTTTTCAAAAATTCCAAAAATATTTTCATTTTCTTTTTTGTATAAAGGTTTTCATAAAAATTTTGTCCATGTAGGCTATGTGTGTGAGATATTCGAATCACTATTTCATTCAATGTCCATGTGGCTTTCAATGAGTAGCTAGTCCAGACTTCATCTCACTTGTGCATTTTGATGCTTGTTTATGATATATTCTTCTATGATTGCCTCATATATTTTCCTTTCATGAACACACCTTTCACGAAATCTTAAGGATGTCTACGTCACTTTACATATGCCAGGTGAAGTAAGGTGTTCTCTTATGAATTTTGTCAGTTAATCTTATAAGCAATAGATATTCAATTGTGCATGTAAGAACCATTGCCTGGATTAAAAAAAATATTCATCCGGTATTTTTGTTTAGCAATGGAATCGGACTGCGAAAGACAAGTTTTCTTTGCGTGAAAACCCACCATTTGCAAAAATAAAAAAGAGCTTAAAAGAATATATGGCATAACAAATGAAAATTGTCAAGGCCAGTGTATGTTATGCAAAATATTGTGCATAATTCAAAAGAATATTTGATTTTATGGGAGACGTAGGTTGAAGATCAATGGGTATGAACAATAAATCATTATGTTGCTTTCTTAAGGTGATGCTATTGGCGAGAGAATCATCAATCTTCTAGGCATTTTTGTTTTTGTGGCTAGTGTTCAATTGTATTCCTTTTAATTGTCACAAGGCATATATTAGTGTAAATTGTGCTAATATATTGTTTGGAAGGGTCTTAGGTAATGATCTCACTCGCATTGTTCACACCCATTCATTTCATTTCCACGGTTCGAATATTTTTACACTACCTAGGATAATTGGAAATCAAAATTTTATGGGTCTATAATCTTTTCAGGCCTTTATGCTCTTTATTTTTGCAAAATTATTCGATATGGTAGAGGTTAAATAGTTTGAAATCTCGTTCAAATGATATTTTAATGACCCAATACCCCAGAAATCCTTGCATTCTCATTCTTACGTTATTCGTACAATGTCGTTCGAACGAGATTCCCAGAATTCGTTCGAACGACCGGAGTTTTGGCAAGTCGGTTGGGCTTATATTTTCATAGCCATTTTTTCTCTCTTTCTTTTCTCTCTTCTCAAAACCATTTTCCCTTCCTTATTTCTCTCCAACACTCACATCCATTTCACCCACACTCTACATATTCCCAACCCTTCATCTCCATATTCCCCTATTTAAATTTCTCCACCTCCTAGAGCCATTTTCCATATCTATTAGAGTTGGTGTGGATTTCTAAAGCTATGTGTTTGAGGTATTTTTTTCATATTCCTTCTTTAGTATATTTTGATAATATATGGTTTGAGTTATGTTTTTATTACATGCAACACCTTCATGGTGCTTATTTCTCACCATTGACCCATTTAATGCAAATTCAACATATTTCTTTAGGGCTTTGTTTATATATATATATATATATATATATATATATATATATATATATATATTAATTTTTTTTTCAAAAAAAATTTGTGTTTGCCCCGGTTAAATGACATATCATGAAGTTATGACATTTTTTTTTAAAAAGCTAAATTTTTTTGTTATTGTCAAAATTCATCAAATTTCATTTAATTTGTTTAAATTATTTTTATCTTCTCTAATTGGTTCTATTCTAATGGGGGATGGGATTTCTTATTGTTGTTTATTGATTTTTGGTGTTGTGGCGGTTTGGTTGGTTCATTTTGGGTAGGTTGTAGTCATCTATGAATTTCTACCATGGCTAGAAGTCATCGTCCTAGGCATGCCACCCCTTCAGATGATGAACCTTCTTCTGATGAAGACGTTGCCATCCTAAATCTTCATTTGTGTTAGGGTTGCATGCAAACAACACACTTTTTCACACCATATGTTTCCTTACTAAGTCTATTCATAGGTAAAAGGTGACAAATTTACTTTTTTTGTCCGGCACCATAGTATTCACTTGGATAATCACCCTTAGTTGGGATCCCATGTTTAGTCTTTGCAACCATATCTATCATGACCTTATTAGGTAATTTTTCTTTTCTATGCTCATAGCGGAGAAAGGTCTTGTCTCCCGGGTTCGTGGTAGGGAGGGTACTGTCGACACCATAACCCGTCTCATCGGTCTACCCTGAGTCGTCAATCCTACTTATCCTTGTCCCAAAGACGCTAAACCTGATTTTTATCTTATTTTATAGACCGTATCTCAGGTGATTCAACCACGTTCACGCATATTGTATCATAGAAATGTCAAGTCTGATTTTATGATCCTTAATTGGATTATTTGTGCATGCCTCTTACCACGTACAAACCATACTCAGATTTCACTGGACTATGTGAATCTGATGTATGAAATCAGTATTGGGAATTCTATTGATCTTTTTTATTTTATTTATAGAGTTCTTAAAGTCGTGCGTATGTCACCTTCTATGCCTGTTTGACAGACTTTTCCTTTTGCGATTCTAGTCACTCGTCACTGTTTAGATGTAGGTTTCCCTCTTCTTCCTTCAGATATACCCTTAACCCTATATCAGATCATATATAGTTCATCTATAGGTCGGTCCCGTGGTCATCATCCTAAGGATACATCTATCCCCACTCCACCTCACTATGAGTCATCCCAGTCTTCTGTCTCATCTACTCCATCTCAATATCATCCCTTTTCCTCTTATCGTCATCCACCCTTATAGTCAGAGGATCTTAAGTTGATGCATTTGTAGGTTGAGCAAATGCAGGAGGAGAGACGTCAGGATCGTGTTATGATGCATGAGTTCTTTGCCTCTATGTAGAGGGATAGGCAGCTAGCCGAGGAGGTCCAAGGCCATGAAGTTGAGGATCAAGAACATAAAGACTATCTCTTGATGGAGCTTTAGGAGCTTCGTCATGCTGAAATGCGACTTGGCACAGGTTCTTCGGGCACCGGAACTGCTCTTGGTAATGACACGCCATATGAGACTCCCGATGATGCCCCTGATGATCCCGCACGGTGATTCTTATTTTTAGATAGTTATTTTCTTAAGTGTACTTGTGAGAGAGAGTTTTATTTTTCATTTATTTGTACTCTCATATGTACCGAATATTTATTTCCATTTCCCTTTCTTATTCTATTGCTTTGGATTTTTTTCCTATTTGTGGGATATTCTTAGGGATTAATGTTAATCATCTCTTTCTTTATTTTATCATATCTCATTGTGATGGGTACTTTTTATTTCTATGTTATGGATATTATCTCTATTGTTTTATCATGTTAGTGTTGTCACGTAATCTATATTATATTATAATATTGCACTAACTTTGATGGTGTGTTCTATTCCTTTGTCTTTTTTGGACAAAAGGGGGAAGAACATATTTATGGGGAGCTCGTAATTTGATTTACTTTTCACTTTTATTTCCCCATGCATTTATGGCTTTACGTGTGTAAGCTATTTCTCATATTTTAGATTCCTGCCTATAAGAGCTTCAGGTTGTAGCTGTGTTGTCAGTTGAGTCCAGTCTGTCCTTTTTTAGTTTTGGGGATGGGCTTTAGGATCAGCTTGACGACCTGGCTTAGCAAATTTTGAGTCTTTTTGTTTTTTTATGTTTTATCCCGGAATAGCCAAAGAGGGAAATTTGTAAGGAAAAATTTCCAATAGAGTTAATTTGTAGTATTGGCTATTTTTGTTGGACAAAGAAATTAGGGCCTGTTAGTATCATGTTACTCTACTTTATGGAGAATTTGAGCATTTCGGCTTTCAATGCACGACAAGTTCATCTGAGTATCCGATTGTTCATTTTCCCGAAAGGTATATGACCCGAGTTATTTTAATTTGTTGGAGACAAATTTTGAAGTTTTATATACTTATTGGTAATGGGTTTTCAAACTTCTTTTGGCCTTTAAAATTCAATTTAAATTTTCTCAAAATAGAGAGGTCGTTCGAATGACCCATCTATCTTAATCATTCAAAAAACTTCAAATGACTTCCTTAAAGAGTTTTCCTATAATGTTGTTTGAAGACTCGTTCTAATGACATCCCGTAATGTCATTCAAACAAGCCAGTAAAGTCATTCGAACGAGCAGTTTTAATTTTGAAATTTTTGGTTTTTCCCTCTAACTTCCCCTGCCCACTACTTCTAACTTAAAAACCTCTTTAGAGCTTGGGAATTAGAGCTTTTTTGGCCATTGCACTTTAAAGAAAAACACTTTTTATCTTAAGAAAAAATCTCCAACTTTTCATGTGATCTTTAGGATCATTTTCCTAAGACCACAACCTAAACTTCTCATTACATTCATCATGGTTTTGGGTGTGGTGGACTTCCACACAAGTTACATTTGGAGAAGGTGTTTGGCTTATGGTGGATACCGAGACACATGAGTGTTGTGCAGCGTGTTGGATCTACAAGTGCTATGGGCAGAGGTATTGAAGACGGTATCAGTGGGTCTTGTAGAGTCATGTCTGTAAGTCTTGTGTGTCTTCTTATAAATACCGTATTCGTAGTAGATTTTGTCTAGGCCTGGCCATACGAGGTTTTTTTCATTTGAGTTTTCATCGTACATTGGCGCGTTGTGTGATTATGCTTTCTTTTTATGTTACACTTGATATCTCGCATGATCACGTAGGAATCCTAGTAATTAAGATTAAAATTTGGAAAGCATAATCCTGCTAGCCTAATAGATATTTGCATCCTGTGTTGCTTATTAATTAATTAAAAAATGAGTGTATTTAACGAATTGAATCGAGTCCATATAACCCTGCAACTTCAGATTTCCTTTATTTCCTTAGAGTAAAGGGAACTTCACTGGGACATATCCCACTAGGTATGGTGCATTGCTAATGGTCTCATGTATATTGAAACTGAATTCCCATTCACTAATGGGTTTTCAGTTAATGGTGGTGTATATGTGCTTATCATAATTTTTATATATTTTAAGTAAGAAGACCATATATCTACGGTGGAGACACTATAAATGAAGTAAAACATGTAAGCAACCCTAAAGATTTCTTGCTAATAGTTTGATCGGTAGGAAGATTAACACTCTCGAGGTTATGGGGTGTTTCATGAATGCTTAAGTAGGTTAGCGGTTGCAGACGCGGTATGAACGAGCGCCGCACAAGATGGTATTTTATTGTATGTGTAATCAGTGGAGTGATGAAGGAACTATGTGGAAACCCTACAGTGGAACTTTAGGCATTAGTGTAAATGAATCCACATCTCCTTTATTTTGAGCGTGAAAGAGCATTTGGTTAATCTCCAAGATGTTGCAAGGCCGATGAGCGACTATGAAGTTGTAATGTTAAAGGTGTTATCATTTGGTGAATGTTGGTAATTTTCTCTCGTAATGGTCAGATTAGTGATAGTGAGTGGATCCATGGTTTGATAATAATGCATTCTTAACAAAGTCGCCAAAATTTAAGAGGGTACTTGAAGTTGAGACAATGTTTTAAAGTTAGGATGGGTTGCTTATGGAGCATGGTGTTAAACCCCAAGAAAATTCGAAAAGCTATTAAAAATAACATAAAATTGTGATCTAACTTTGAACTTTTTAAAATCATTTTCAATGGAAAATGGCTAAACTAAACTATTTTGCAGAAGTTAAATAAAAAAATATGAACAAATAAACACTTAATTCTCATTAATCTCAAAATCTATTGCTATAATGAATTATAATTGTTTCATAATAAAAGAAAACATTACAATTATTTTTACAACTATATTAAAAGTATAGAGGTGCGAATCGTCCTCACACCTGGGTAATCTGAAACACGTCATATCAATGATAATAATAAATTTGTACCCATACATAGAACTAAAATGAATAAATTGTGTGTGTGTGTGTGGGGGGGGGGGGGGGTAAGATGGACACTTGTTAGGATCTCAACGTGTATACCTATACTTCCCAATAATCCATATATAAAATCACAGTTGCACCTCCCTCCGTATGTTGTGAAATATCGTCTCCTCCGTTACCATCCTTCCTCCCAACATTCTATGGCCCATAATATTAAAGTTGTGATATTTCATCTCATTATCCTATACAGGCGGTTCACCAGCCTAATCAAAACATGGTGCTACTCACGAGACAAATGGTAAAAAAACAACCCAAACAACACACCTTATCAAATGGGTTGTTTGGCTAAGGAATATATAGTATCCATCAACAATAATTATATAGATCCAACTCTCAAATTTATCTTCTTTTATACAAGATTAAATTCCTATAATTAAACTAAAAAGTTTTACCCATAGTTATACCACATATATGAGTCAAATCATCTAATCATGTTCTTTATCTACTTGACATGCACATAAGTACATAATAAGTTGTGTAGAATCAACAAGATGTACATATAACTAGAACATTAAATAATTCATCATATAGCATGAATACACATATACACATTATATTTGGACATTAGTAAACACTAAAATCATATAGAAGACGAACCCTACCTCAAACGATAAATAATACAATATTAAATCATCAAGAAATTCCAACACTATGTGAACTAATAGGAAAACATTATTAGGATATAAGTAAGACCTCTAAAAACTTATGCCCACGCATTTCTTAATCGATAATATACAACAAATTATTTTACCACAAAGTCATATTCACATAAGTAGTATGTCGAAATAGCCTAAAAATGACAGTTTTTTTTTCCAGAAAATTCAATACCACTCTTACTCCCTTCTTCTTCCTTGCTAACCTGTGAATTCGTAGAGATTTATTTATCCATATTATTCCTTGTGTTTTAGCTTCTTCTTTAATATTCTCGATCCTTCTCTTAAAACCTTGGAGTTATAATACAATATAACTTATGAGAAGGTTTTAATGTGCTACTTCCATTCTTCTCACATGGTTATCCATTAAAGTCTTCAAATTAGATCCAAATACATCTATTTATCCAAGAATGACTAGACCCATAACCCATGAACACTTATTTTTATTATCTTGGGTGTAGTTTTCTCCATAACAAGTACCCAAATTAGTCTACACCAAAAGAAATTAAATAAACCATGATACTACATATGGCTATATAAATTTAAATAATTTACCAAAATTATGACACAAAAAAGTAGGTATGTACCTAGGGGTATAAATTTAATTAATTAATTTCATAATTAATAAACACATAAATAAAATCAAAATCCTTTTTATATTTGAACCAAATTTTAATTTTACCAAATAAAATTATTCGGTCCATGATGATGCCGAAAATCAGCACCACCAGGTGAGGAGTTTTCAAGCTCAATACAGGTGTAACAATGGCAGCACAGTTGTATGAATAAGGCAAGAATGAGGTGAGGAGAAGAGGAATGAATACAGGAATATAAGTGGTTCAGCCAAACCGGCCTACGTCCACTGTGAGTGTGTGTGTGAATAATATCACTGAAATAAGGCACTAATGGCCATGGATACAACCTCTCAAGCTCTCTCTCCCTCTACAGTGTAAACTTAGACAGAATTTCAGCTAGGGTTTCAATATCAGGATCCTTTTGCAAGGTAGGGGATGATCCCTTTATATAATGCCTAGGGGGTGTAATGTACCCCCTATGCATGTAATGTGCATGTGTGTAGTTTCCTCACCAATGAGGGTGTGCCAGCTGTCAGGTCCTCATGTAAGTAATGATGATGAAATATTCCCCCCACATGTGGAGAATAATCTTGTTGTAACTGATCTTGGCCCAGGTGTCCTTATCCAAATGTTTACGATACTTTGGCAGTCATGCTGGTGAATGGCCTCGGCCTAGGAGAGACCGAGCTATAAGGGTAGGTCGTCCGATCAATTTGTGATGTGTCATGCGCTGTCTCGGCTTTATGTCAGCCGAGGTATACACCTATGTCGGCCTGGGACGAGCCATTAGCGTGCTGATGATAAGCGGTCCCTGGTAACCTCGGCCTCCTACGAGGTAGGGTTCATGTTGAAGGTGTGTTGAGCTTTTTGTTATCTTGGCCTACTGTTGACCGGGGTTACTATTCCTTGGCACCTGGAGTTGATGTTATCTGCGATATGAGAAGTGTTCCGGGGGGAGTGCATGTTGTAGTGTCGGCCTGGGCCGAGGTAGCCTTGGCCGAGGGATGATATCGTGGGCCCTCCTGCACCGGTGGTCGGCTAGCGCCTCGGCTCTCATCTCGGCTGAGGTATGCTCCTCTAGGACGAGGTCGTACTTGGGCATATCAATCACCCCCCAGCCCTTAGTCATTTGCGAGAGTGGTGGCTAAGGGGTTCTTGCCTCCGAGGTCTATTCACCCCAAAGTCAATACTCGCATGACACTTGTCCATTGCCAAGGCGTGCCCACTTGGTTGGCACATGCTGTCAACTGTCCCTTGGGCTTCCCAAGGCAATGATGAGCCTTGGGAATCGTGCCCAAGTATTTAAAGGCTAAAACCTTCCTTTTTCTTCTTCTTCCTCATTTCTCTCCTATTCAAGCGATTTCTCCCCTATTTTCTGCGAATTTTTCTCTCCGAAGCTAGCCTCTGCTCCAGCGATTGTTCCGCCGAGGGATACCTCATTTCCTGCGCGATACTCTCCACCTTATTCACCAATCTCACCTTCAGGTATCCTCCCTCTCCATCTCCTTCGTTTTTGATATTTTTAATTTTGAACTTTCCGGTTAGATCTTGAGTTTCCCGGTGAGATCTTGGGGTTTCCGGTTAGATCTTGAGTTTTCCGGTGGGCCAGGCTTCCTGCATAGGTTCTTTAGTTTGATTTAAAATTCCCTTAACTTTTCAAGCCATCTTTGTTTGTAGTTTTTAGGATATTCCCAAGTTTAAGGTCTGCAAAATCCTTGGGTCGTCCCGAGATGCTCAGACCCTTGTACCAACTTCTTGAAGACTTTCCATCTCTAAAGGAGAAGACCTTGGATAAAATTAGACAAATAGAGAGAGCTCAGGAAGAAGCTCGTAGGTCGCAAGAGTCCCCCATCAGACCCCTCTTTCCTCCTCCTCTCAAGGTGGTGTACCCTCGTCCTCCTGAAAATTTTTACCAGACAGACGCCTCTGCCAACAATTTGCCGATGTCCGAGTCTGAGTCTTCTACCTCTGATCCAATGTCAGTGGACTCTTTCCAAGAGGCCATGGACTTCACTACTCAGGCTGACCAGAACCCTGACCATGCCGAGGTCTCTAGTCGTGCCTCGTCCCAGAACGGCACAAGCACCTCTAGTTCTTCTTCAGAGGTTGAACTTGTAGAGCCAAGTGTGGTCGTGCCTGGCATCCTAAATGCTATTCCTCTGTCGGCCGTAACCGAGGCCGAGTTTGCTCAGAGGTTCCCCGGTAACCCGTCTACGTCTGCTCCAGCCGACGTTGAGTCTGACGATGATGAGGATGTCGGAAGTGAAGTTGACACCTCTGAGGCAGACGAGTACGAGAGTACCATTACTGAGGTGGATTTACTGCACTTCAGGTACTTATATTCCATTAGCCCCTCTATCCACTTAAGGAGACCTCTGAGAGAAGAGAGGGCCTACCACTGCAGGGATGGGGAAATCTGCGTGTACGAGCAGATGTTCAAGTTAGGTTTTCGTCTTCCCATCCACCCCGTCATTAGGACCATTCTATCATTCACCAATTTGGCCCCCTCGCAGCTCTCTCCCAATGCCTGGAGGGTTATTATAGGGGCCATCATCTTGTGGAGGGCGGTTCACCACTCTGACCTCCCAGTGCAGGTCTTTGCTGGTTGTTACGTCCCTACCTCGGCCAAGAACCATCCGAGCTATTACCACTTTGTGGCTCGGAGGCCTGAGAAAAAGATGCTCCTGGTCACTCAGACCTCCAACCATAATTGGAAACCCAGGTACTTTTATGTCTCAGGGCCTTGGGAATTTGGTTCTTCCATTCCCTCGTCCATCTTCGAGCCGAGAATACCCCGGAAATGGGGAAAAGTTACCATGGCTGCTAGGGCCGACCCTGGACTTAGTGTGCAACATGGCAAAAAGGTGAAGGCCCTGCAGGACCAAGGGTCCCATGGGATGTTTGTCAAATTTGAGCATCTGCTGACCCCCCAGTATCTCTCGGGGACGGGCCTTGGCGGAAGTCCCTTAGCTAACTTTGGTAAGGAATAATATTTTAACCGTGTAGCCTCTTATCATACGTACTTTATTTCTGACTCGTATCTTTTTACTTTTGCAGAGAAACCTCCAGACGTTTCGGACGAGTTGTGGGAGATGGCGGCTCCAAGCTTGTCCAGACTTGTCAAGAAGACTGGCATGAATGCTCCTCCACCTGCTCCCTCCACATCCAAGTCTAAGAAGAGGGCACCCGATGTCCATCCTCCTGAGGATCAGAGGCTGAGCTCTAGGACAAAGAGGTCCTCAGACACTGCTATCCCTGTCACGACCGACACGTTATCTGTCCGTCTGGACCAGTTAAAACTCTCTGATAGCGTGGTCGGCCACAGCCGACAGGCCATGGACGCTCTTAACAACATGATGACCGATGCCGACAAGCGCTTCTTCAGGTCCATGGAGACCCCCATGATGGTTGAATTCGGCCTTCACCGAGTAGTCCAGGTATAACTCATTTCTTTATCCGAAGTATAACGTCTGATGTTGTTCTCATCTAACTTCCTCATTTACTGCGCAGGGTGCAGCTGCCATGTATCAGCTATCTAACTGGACCCTGAGGAAATTACCTCTCATTCAGAAGGGGCAGGAGGCCGAGAAAGTTGAGACCACTCTGAAGGCCGAGATTGCTCGACTGAGAACAGAGTTACAGGAGGCTGAGACCAAGGCACAGACCTCTGAAAGCAAGGCCCAAGGCCTAGAGAAGGACATCTCTGCACTCGTTCAGAGCCATACCAAGGCTCTGAAGGATAAGGACGATGCTTTGCAGAGGAAGGTTGATGCTGCGGTGAAGGCTTCTCTTGCAGATGCCTCGGAGACAATAATTGCTGACTACAAGGTCTCCGAGGAGTTTGTAGGTTTTGGTCTTGAGTACCTTGAAAGGGGTATCAAGGCCACTTCCAAATGGGCCGAGGTAAGGGAGGCCGAGGTTGGCATCATCAAGGCCTCAGATTTTGTGGGCCTCGGCCTTGCCGATGCCCAGTTTGCTCAGGCCTTGCAGGAGATAGAGGATGAAGCTGCTGCCCCTGGTCAAACGGTTACTCTGGAAGGGACTGACCTCGGAGATACTGACCCTACAAACGAGGTAGCTCAAGTGACCAATACCGAGCAGGCCGACCCAGACGAGCCATCAAACATTCCTCCTTCAGATGTTTGACTTGTATTTTGCATTTTTTGTTTTGACTTGTAATCTCGTATGTAATTTCTCAAACACGTAAATATTATGCAATTTCTTTCTTTTGTTGAATGCAAATGTCTCCATCTTTATTTGTGAATGCTATGCACTCTCTGAAGTCATTACTGAATGTGGTGCCATAACTATTACTTAGGAGTCTGAGGTCCTCACCTAAGAGGTTATCCCCATAATAAATTTCACCAAATGAATGATGTTAAAAGTCTGAGGTCCTCCAGCCGAGATGTCCGAGCTCAGACCTCGTCACCACAGTGGTGTTATGAGGGTCTGAGGTCATCACCTAGGCCGAGGTAAACCTCATAATTTCACCAAATTAATGGTTAAAGGTCTGAGGTCCTCACCTAAGAGGTTATCCCCATAATAAATTTCACCAAATGAATGATGTTAAAAGTCTGAGGTCCTCCAGCCGAGATGTCCGAGCTCAGACCTCGTCACCACAGTGGTGTTATGAGGGTCTGAGGTCATCACCTAGGCCGAGGTAAACCTCATAATTTCACCAAATTAATGGTTAAAGGTCTGAGGTCCTCACCTAAGAGGTTATCCCCATAATAAATTTCACCAAATGAATGATGTTAAAAGTCTGAGGTCCTCCAGCCGAGATGTCCGAGCTCAGACCTCGTCACCACAGTGGTGTTATGAGGGTCTGAGGTCATCACCTAGGCCGAGGTAAACCTCATAATTTCACCAAATTAATGGTTAAAGGTCTGAGGTCCTCACCTAAGAGGTTATCCCCATAATAAATTTCACCAAATGAATGATGTTAAAAGTCTGAGGTCCTCCAGCCGAGATGTCCGAGCTCAGACCTCGTCACCACAGTGGTGTTATGAGGGTCTGAGGTCATCACCTAGGCCGAGGTAAACCTCATAATTTCACCAAATTAATGGTTAAAGGTCTGAGGTCCTCACCTAAGAGGTTATCCCCATAATAAATTTCACCAAATGAATGATGTTAAAAGTCTGAGGTCCTCCAGCCGAGATGTCCGAGCTCAGACCTCGTCACCACAAAGTGGTGTTATGAGGGTCTGAGGTCATCACCTAGGCTGAGGTAAACCTCATAATTTCACCAAATTAATGGTTAAAGGCCTGAGGTCCTCACCTAAGAGGTTATCCCCATAATAAATTTCACCAAATGAATGATGTTAAAAGTCTGAGGTCCTCCAGCCGAGATGTCCGAGCTCAGACCTCGTCACCACAAAGTGGTGTTATGAGGGTCTGAGGTCATCACCTAGGCCGAGGTAAACCTCATAATTTCACCAAATTAATGGTTAAAGGTCTGAGGTCCTCACCTAAGAGGTTATCCCCATAATAAATTTCACCAAATGAATGATGTTAAAAGTCTGAGGTCCTCCAGCCGAGATGTCCGAGCTCAGACCTCGTCACCACAGTGGTGTTATGAGGGTCTGAGGTCATCACCTAGGCCGAGGTAAACCTCATAATTTCACCAAATTAATGATGTTAAAATGAAACAAGAATTTGCCATGGAAACTGATCTTTATTCACAACCTCTTCTCAATAAGATGGTACTTTTACAATTGGCAAAATAAATGCAACATTATATGAAATATCTCTTTAGGTGATCGGCATTCCACGGGTTGATGAAGGGTTCTCCCTCTAGGTTCTCTAGCCTATATGTGCCAGGCACAACCTCTTCCGTTACTCTGTAGGGGCCATGCCAGTTCGGGTGTAGCTTGTTTGTTTTCTGTAGGGTCTTCTTAAGCACTAGGTCTCCTACCGCAATGGGTCTTGTCTTCACCCTTTGATTGTAGAACTTTGCTGCCCTCTGTTGGTAGGCTGCCTTCCTGACCTCTGCGTCTTCCCTTCTTTCTTCTATAAGGTCCAGGTCTAACCTCCTCCTTTCCCCGTTGTTGTCATGATCATAGGTCTGAATTCGATGAGTTGGTAGGCCAATCTCCGTTGGTATGACGGCTTCTGAGCCATGTGCCAACATGAATGGGGTTTCTCCTGTGGGTGTCCTTGCTGTGGTCCTGTAAGCCCAAAGCACAGCATAAACCTCTTCTATCCATCTCCCCTTCGCGTATTCTAACCTCTTCTTGATTCCATCCAAGATAGTCCTATTTGTAACCTCAGTCTGGCCATTAGCCTGAGGTCGACCAGGAGATGAGAAGAACTGTTTAATCCCCACACTTTGGCAATACTTCGCCAAGGAGGCGTTCTTGAACTGGGTCCCATTATCTGAGATGAGCGTGTTCGGGAGGCCATACCTACATATGATGTTCTTCCAGATGAACTGAAAGGTCTTCTGCTCCGTAATTGTTATCATTGGTTCGGCTTCTACCCATTTTGAAAAGTAGTCAATGGCAACTATCAAGAATCTATAGTTGTTGACTGCTCTTGGCAAAGGTCCTACCAAGTCAATTCCCCATACCGCGAACGGCCATGGCGAAGAGATTGATGTCATAGGCTGGTGGGGTTGGTGGGGGATAGTGGCGAACCTCTGACATTTGTCGCACCTCTTCACATAGTCAGCAGCATCCTTAGATAAGGTTGGCCACCAGTATCCCTGAGTGATGATTCTCTTGGCTAAGGGTCTTCCTCCTATATGGCTAGAGCAAGAGCCCTCGTGAACCTCCTGCAAGACCCGGGTTACCTCCATGGGATGCACACATCTGAGGAGGGGCAAGAGGAACCCCTTCTTATACAAAACATCCCCTACCAAAGAGAACTTGGCAGCTCTGTACCTCAACTTTATTCTTTCCAGCTTGGATTCAGGTAGCTCCCCCTCTCTTAAGTATCTGACGAGCGGGTCAATCCAAGAGTCCCCCAGGTTCACGTTGTGACAAGGGCTGGGCACCTCGTCCTCCTCGATGCTTGCCTTTCCCAGGACTTCGATTGGGATGGTTCTTCTCAAGTCTGTCTTCATTGCCGAGGCCAGCCTTGCTAATGCGTCGGCGTGATTGTTGCTCAATCTTGGCACTCTCTTCAGTTTGGCCTCTTCAAAAAATTCTAGCAACCCTCTTACCTTTTTTAAGTACCTAGCCATCCTCTCACCCTTGGCCTCGTATGCCCCCAATACTTGGTTAACAACCAACCTTGAGTCGCTGTGGAGTAGAAGCCGCTTTACCCGCAGAGTAGTTGCCAATAGGAGGCCCGCTATCATGGCCTCATACTCAGACTCGTGTTGAGGCCTGGAAGTTGAATCTTAAGGCATACTCAATGTTGGCGCCATCTGGAGCTGAGAGTACCAGCCCCGCGCCGCTTCCACCGTCACAGGAGGATCCATCCACAAAGAGGCTCCACACGTCTTCCTCTGAAGAGAAGACCCCTTTTCTCATCACTCCTTTTTCGAAGAGGTATCGATCCTCTTCATTTTCTTCAATTCTCCTCCGAGTCTTGCCTGGTACAACCTCTTCTCGTCCCCGGAAGACGTACGGGTCTATCTCTTCCGAATCTCGGGAGACACCTTGGCCCTTCTCTTCACTGCTTTCCAAGTTATTCCCTGACTCCGTCTCTTCCCACGTGAACTCTGCGACGAAGTCAGCAAGGGCCTGTCCCTTAATGGCTGTTCTGGGCTGGTAAGTAAGATCATACTCTCCTAGTTCAATGGCCCAGGTCATCAATCTTCTGGACTTCTCAGGCTTGTGCAGGACCTGCCTTAGTGGGGAGTCCGTGAGGATTGTCATAGAGTGAGCTTGAAAATAGGGTTTCATTTTCCTTGAAGCATGGATAAGAGCATAGGCCAACTTCTCCATCCGGGGATAGTTCTGTTCAGACCCTTGTAAGGCCTTACTGTTAAAGTACACAGGCCTCTGAACTCTATCCTCTTCTCGTACGATGGCCGCGCTAATGGCCGACTCAGAGACTGCTAGATATACAAACAACCTTTCCCCGGCGATGGGCCGGGACAGCAGCAAGGGAGACCCTAAGTAGGACTTGAGTTGATCAAAAGCTTTTTCACATTCTTTATCCCACTGGAAGGCCTTCCTTAGAACTTTGAAGAACGGAAGACACTTATCCGTTGCCCTGGAAAAAAACCTGTTCAGGGCTGCCACTCTTCCCGTGAGTCTCTGGACATCCTTGATACTCCTAGGAGTCTTCATATCGAGCAATGCCTTGATTTTCTCAGGGTTTGCCTCAATCCCCCTTTGATTAACGATGAACCCCAGGAACTTCCCAGCTCCTACCCCAAAGACACATTTCGCCGGATTGAGCTTCATTCTGTATTTGTCCATGACATCAAAGGTCTTCTCAAGGTCTGCCACGTGAGTATATGCCTTCAGACTCTTCGTTAGCATATCGTCTACGTACACCTCCATGGTCTTACCTATCTGTTCCTCAAACATCCTATTGACGAGACGCTGATATGTTGCCCCCGCATTTTTCAGACCAAAGGGCATTACCTTGTAACAGTATGTCCCCTTGTCAGTGATGAAGGCTGTTTTCTCAGAGTCTCCGGCGTCCATGAAGATTTGGTTATAACCCGAATAAGCATCCATGAAGATCATGAGCTCGTGCCCTGCGGTTGCGTCCACCATCTGGTCTATCCTAGGTAGGGGATAGCTGTCCTTCGGGCAAGACCTATTCAGGTCTGTGAAATCTACGCACATCCGCCACTTTCCATTGGCCTTAGGCACGATCACTGCATTTAAGAGCCACTCTGGATAGGTGACCTCTCGTATGAACTCGGCCTCTTCCAACTTCTTCACCTCTTCCCGAATAACCTCATACTTCTCTCTGGAGTAAATTCTCCTCCTCTGCTTGATTGGTCTGGCATCCCTGTTCACGTTGAGTTTGTGGGTCATGACCTCGGGGTCTATACCAGGCATGTCGGTGTGGCTCCAGGCAAAGACACTCTGTCTCTTCCTGAGAAGGCTTACCAGCTCTTCCTTAATCATTGTTTCTAGGGCCTTGCCGACCTGGATGGTTTTTTTCGGCTCGTCCTCATTGAGGACGATGGATTCTACCTCTTCCGCGGCCTCGCCCTTCTTCAGCTTTGTTTCATCTCTCGGATCAAGAGTGTCTATGCTGTAGGTGGCGGTTGCTCTCTTATGGGCCTCCCTCTCTTCAGCTGAGTTAAAGTAACACTCCCGTGCCGTGGTCTGATCCCCCTGCACTTCCCCTACCCCGTAAGGGGTCGGGAATTTTAGCATTTGATGGACCGTTGACGGCACGGCTTCAAACTCCTTGAGGGCTACTCTTCCAATGATGAGGTTGTAGGCCGAGTAGACATTCTCATCCATCACAAAAAAGTTTATCTTCTTAGTCAGCCTCTTAGGCCACCTATCCCCCATACGCACATCCATCTCATACATGCCTAACGGGTGCACTTTCTCACCACTAAAGCCTATCAAGGGATGGTGGTATGGCACTAATCTTGATCTGCTAAGACCCAAGCTCTTGAAACAAGGCCAGAATATTACATCTGCTGAACTTCCCCCATCTATGAGGATTCTCCCTACATCGCACCCATGCACCCTTGTCGTTATGACCAAGGGGTCATCATGTGGGGCTAAGATGCCCTTGAAGTCGAGCCGGGAGAAACCCACCACTAGGGTGTCCATGTCCACCTTCGTTCTCTTCTGCACAGTGTCAGAAGACGTCAGGTTCACAACCTCCGACCTGACCACCGACTTGGCCTCCGCTACATGAGCCTTTCTATCAGCCGCCTCAGAGCCACCTCCTGCGAATCCCCCACATATGGTGCCAACACCAAAGGAGATCATTCCTACCCTCTTCACTGGGGTGTTGTCATCCCTAGGTGGGAGATCCGGGTCATCTCCATCATCACCCTCCGAATCATCATGCCTTCTAGCCGGGACATCACCACGGCACCTGTCATCTCTTTTCTTCTTAGTGTCTTCTCTGCCACCCCTTGGGGCCTTACCATCCACATACTTTCTTAGCTTCCCGGATTTCAGCATCTTCTCAATCTCGTCCTTCAGGGCGAAGCATTTGTCTGTGATATGGCCGTGATCCTGATGGAACTCACACCATAGGTTTTTATTCCTCTTATGTGGCGGAGCCTTCAACTTCTCTGGTCACCTCAGGGCCCGGTCACTCTTGATCTCATTAAGAATGTGCTCACAGCTCACAGTCAGAGGAGTGTAATGAGCGAACTTATCATCCGCTGACCGCTTCTTCCCTTCTTTCTTGCCCTGGGATCTCCCAGCACTACCACGGTTTTCCTCCTCGTACTTGGCGGCCATCGCCTCTTCCGCATTCATCACTTTTCCTGCAGTGGACAATAGCTCTGCCATAGACTTGGGGGGGTCTTCCACCAGCTTCCATAGTAACTTTCCCTTCTGGAGGCCTCCTATAAGGGAGGTCATGGCTATGCTCTCTTCATAGTCCTCCACCTCTAACTTCTCCTTGTTGAACCTTGCTATGTAGTCTCTTAGGCTTTCTCCTTTAGCCTGTTTGACATATAAGAGGTGGGTAGTCTTCTTCCGAGGTCTTACCCCAAAGCAGAAGTTATGTATGAACTGCTCGGCCAACCCCTTGAAGTTTTCTATCGAATTCTTTGGAAGAGAGGTGAACCAGCTATGTGCGGCCCCCGTTAAGGTCCCTGAGAAGGCCCTGCATTTCATCTCATCAGGTATCGAGTAAATGTCTGCGGCTGACTGATACATCTCGATATGGTGCACTGGATTAGTGCTGCCATCATATTTAGGAGTCACCGTAGGAGGCTTGAACTTAGCGGGGGTTGGGAACCCCACTATCCTAGCTACAAACGGGGAGCCCTTCGAGTAGCCCCTTTGCAATGGGTCCCTACTTTTCATGAGGTCCCCTATCTTCTCCTCGAGACGTTGGATTGAGTCATTCCAGGGTCTTCTCCCCTCAACTTGGCCGAGGTTGTCCCCTGCCACCTCTCTGCGGTGGACAGAGGGTTCCCCAGCCACGACCCTCTGACTGTTGACCTCTTCCTGTTCCCTTGATCTTCCCTCCATGGGTCGGCCTTGATCTGGCCGAGCCCCTCTTTGGGAGCCTGCTGCACTCCTTGACCTCGATAGCCTGTGTCTTAGGTCATTAACCGGTCCTAGCCTCTCGAAGGCCGAGCCCCTGCTCAACCTGTTGAAGGCCGACCCTCTCTGCTGGGCCTCATCTCTTCTTCGACCGACACATACTTGGCTTTGTCGAAGAGGTCGTACGGTATTATCGGACACCTCATATGGCTCCCAGCAGTCTTCTGGGGCCTCTTCTACTCCTATGTCATCGTACCTGTCCTCCGGGCAAGGGTTTCCTTGCCTCCCCAGGCGCAAACGCCTAGGGTCAGCAACGTCCCTTCTCCGCTGGGGTGCAGGTTGGTCCTTCATCGCTTGTTGTGTTGCAGCCAAAGATTTCAAGGCAGCTGCCACCTCCGCCATTTCGGACTGGGGGGGGGGGCTGACTGGAGCTAGCTCCCCCACCTCCGGGCGGCGGAAGAGGTGGTGGCATGTCTGGTGCCATGTGTTAAACTGTATAGAGCCTTAGTTGCAGGTGAGCTTAATACCTGAAAGGATCTCTTTCAAGGGTGAAACAACTCCACACAAGGGGTGGACTCTGGTTCACCACCAGAGTCTCCGGTGAGGTAAAGCAGAAAAAGAGGATGAGATAGCCTCTAGTTTCCCACAGACGGCGCCAAAATGATGATGCCGAAAATCAGCACCACCAGGTGAGGAGTTTTCAAGCTCAATTCAGGTGTAACAATGGCAGCACAGTTGTATGAATAAGGCAAGAATGAGGTGAGGAGAAGAGGAATGAATACAGGAATATAAGTGGTTCAGCCAAACCGGCCTACGTCCACTGTGAGTGTGTGTGTGAATAATATCACTGAAAGAAGGCACTAATGGCCATGGATACAACCTCTCAAGCTCTCTCTCCCTCTACAGTGTAAACTTAGACAGAATTTCAGCTAGGGTTTCAATATCAGGATCCTTTTGCAAGGTAGGGGATGATCCCTTTATATAATGCCTAGGGGGTGTAATGTACCCCCTATGCATGTAATGTGCATGTGTGTAGTTTCCTCACCAATGAGGGTGTGCCAGCTGTCAGGTCCTCATGTAAGTAATGATGATGAAATATTCCCCCCACATGTGGAGAATAATCTTTTTGTAACTGATCTTGGCCCAGGTGTCCTTATCCAAATGTTTACGGATACTTTGGCAGTCATGCTGGTGAATGGCCTCGGCCTAGGAGAGGCCGAGCTATAAGGGTAGGACGTCCGATCAATTTGTGATGTGTCATGCGCTGTCTCGGCTTTATGTCAGCCGAGGTATACACCTATGTCGGCCTGGGACGAGCCATTGGCGTGCTGATGATAAGCGGTCCCTGGTAACCTCGGCCTCATACGAGGTAGGGTTCATGTTGAAGGTGTGTTGAGCTTTTTGTTATCTTGGCCTACTGTTGACCGGGGTTACTATTCCTTGGCACCTGGAGTTGATGTTATCTGTGATATGAGAAGTGTTCCGGGGGGAGTGCATGTTGTAGTGTCGGCCTGGGCCGAGGTAGCCTTGGCCGAGGGATGATATCGTGGGCCCTCCTGCACCGGTGGTCGGCTAGCGCCTCGGCTCTCATCTCGGCCGAGGTATGCTCCTCTAGGCCGAGGTCGTACTTGGGCATATCAGTCCAAATTTCATGTAAGCTGTGACTAACATCGGAAGAAAATAAAACCAATCACAAATAGTACACCGAGATTTTAGAGTAAAAATCCTCATGGGAAGAATCACTATCGTACCGAACCTATAACAAGTCCACTAGTACTGAAATATATGATTATAGGAATTCATAAGGACTCAGACAATACTTACATATACAAAAATGATACACGCCATGATGTCGCTCCCTTGTGTTATGCTCCTCGACCTCTTTCCGTACTAGTGATAGTCGAATTAGTCTAAGAAAACAATTGCATGCCCTCAAAGGCCTCAGTATCCATCGATCTCGATTGGTGAAAGATCATCCCACACATAATCCAATGTGCTATCCTTTTCAATAAAGAAGATCTTACGATATTTGTAAATCTAAAGTCCACTGTAGTTGCATGGAGTCGACGGGCTCTGGAAAACAGAAGGACTGTAATAAAATCAAATTAGGTTTTTTGAAAAAACTAGACTTCGTCAATTGGAATACACATATAAAGGTGTTTAAACACCTTTTCCAGTGAAAGACATCCAATTAAACACCTTTTTCGAGACAAAGGTTTTTGTTCGAACAAGGGAGCCCTCGTTCAAACGAGAGGTTTCGATCGAGGGACTCTCGATTGAGTGCCATTTTTTAAGTCAGTGGTCTCTCGTTCCAAACAGTCCTCGATTTAGGGTTCTTCATTTGAAAAAGGCTTTCGATCTAGGTCCATTGCTTTAAAATACAATCTCTCAATTGAAGTCCTCTTTGATGAAGGGTGACCTCGTTTAAACGAGGTCACTCAAAGTTGGCACTTGACAAAATTTTACAAAACGGTATTTTTAAAAACCCTTTCAAAAATGGCTTTAATTAAAACCTTATCTTTTTTTTTGTGAAAAAAAAATCCTGTCACGGAACTAGAGTCCTATAATGTCATTTATTTTCAATAAAACAAACTACAAGGAATTGCATAACTTTTGAAAACCGTTACCATTACCAAATATTTGATATACAATGAAGTTTTGTTATTCAATTCAGTAAACTTAGTCACGTTGTTTTGTCTTTTTTTTTTCATATGATGTAGCATTACAACTCGATAGAAATCGATACGAAGATACTAGGACTCAAAGGTTTGTTTTGGAATTAATCCAATAAAAAGGAAAACCTAAAGAAAGTGTAAAACATGTCATTACCTAGATTATTACACATGAGGCGTAACTAGTTAGTCCCGTAGTTAACAAATATGCTAAAAGAGAGAGACAATGGTTTGGGGGACGATTCCTAGTTGGATTGATGAGGAAGGTGATGAAATGAGAAATATGAGCAACCTGTTGGAGAGGGTAAATAAACACCACCTCGGTTAAGTGTAACTTGTTAATGAGGTTAATAATAAATGAAAGATATCAAAAACATTAACTCACAACGATGAGTGTAATAAATGCTCAAGTGATAACGGGAGAAATTTTGCACATAATATCCTTGGATATTTATGTGTGTTAAGTATGTTGTGGGAACGTCCGATTTGTAGTGGGTGGTGCATTAAATGCTATGTTCCTCTATTTAATGCGCTATAGCGTAACATTAATGAGGTAAGTGACTTAGTTCGCACAAGCGAATGAGTATATCCTGCGCAACCCATGTTTAGTGGTAGATGGACAACTTAGTCTGTCCATCGGCCTCCAAACCCAGACCTCGACCGTGCTAGTGACGTGATGTGTCAAAAATGAGAGTGGCAATAAAGACTTGTCCCTTTCTATCCTTTCGTGCCAGAGACCCGGTTGCTCGGGGTAAATAAATAACTTATGTGTGTTTGAGTGGCCCTAGTGGTGTTACTCTTAGTTACTCATAAGGGTTAGGCTTCAAATTTGCCTAATTCCCATTCTCCAATCCAATAATCGAAGAATTTCAATGATTACTCATGGAATGTTTAGTTTCTCAAGAACTACTAGCTCGACATGCGTCAATCGCTCATTTGTGTAAGGTAGTAGATCATACCTTGGTTTTCTCGAAGGAGTGCAATATGTGAAACCAAATTTTTACAAAAAGAATAACTAAATAACTTTTGATGGCAACAATTCAATTGATTCATTTTGTACATGATTGTCTTATTGCAATGGTCTTGAGTAATATTACTCAAAACATGAAGAGAAACGTCACAAGGTAAACCAATCATCACAACTATGAAACCAAAGCTAATCAGAAGGAAGAACTATACTCCAAGAAGATGCAAGCTCAAATATAAGAAAGTCTTTAACATCATTAAAATGTTCCATCAAAGTCAAAATTCAACAATAAATTCTTCCACAACATGCAAATCTGAACTCAAGTTTCAAGAAATTTAAGAAGTTTTGAGCGGTTTAGGCAAAAATCGTAAAAGTATAATTACCTTTAAACTTTCTCAAACTATTGTAGCGATAGCGCGCGCGCACACACACACACACTAAACAACTCTCTCTCATTTAAAATAAGTTTTTAAAATAAATAACAACAACTGTGCCTAGTCTAGTTGACTATAATAGTGTAAGTTGGATTTACTCTGACAAAAACTGACGTGAACTACACGTCAATGACCTAAAAATCAAGACACTTTGATTTCTACGAAGAGGAATAAGAGAGTACTTATATTCAAGAATTGAAAAGTGAGTACAAATGTGAGAAACAATCCTATTTATAGGGGCTGAATTACTTGCTAATCAAGTAATTAGCTAAAATGATTAAAATGTACTACTAAAAATAAAAGAATGCCTAATTAGTCCCAAACATGCTTGGGGGCTAATTAAAGGAGAAAAAGAATATAAAAGAATTAAAATAAAAGAAAGACTAATACAAAGTATTAAAAAAGACAATTAAACCCTAATATGATCCATTTCCATCAGAAACAAAAAATCTTCGAGATATATTCGACTAAAGTAGATTCAGTTTACTAAACCTGTTTTAGTCACCTAACAACTACTTTTAGCAAATTGCATCACAAACTCAATTTATAACGACTAGTTTAATCAAATACTTAAAAGCAACTTTTTCCAATAAACTTCCAACAAGTGGATTTGGTTCCCCCCCCCCCCCCCCCCCCCCACACACACACACACTATATATATATATATATATATATACAGTACTACTCTTGTGCGAATCAGTCCGCATTTTAAGAGTGCGGACTGGACATGTGTCACCTGGCGATGAACCCTGAAAGATAGAATGTGCCTATAATTTAACCGATAATTTAACTGATAATTTAACCGATAATTTAACCGCCAGGAAGGAGGCAATGCCCTTACTATTTACGTTTGCAAGGTGTGTTAATTCCTTGTAAGATTTGGTTGCACTGTAATGAGCCGGAGATACTAAATTTACCCAAGTGTCGTCTTGAGCATGGATGTAGGTCATGTCGAACCACGTAAAAAGTTTATTTTGCAAAGCTCTCAAACTCTCTTACTGTTATTGTTGTTATTTATTTAATTATTCACACAAATATCATCTCTTCGTATTTGAGAAAGCAAAAAGAATTTTCAATTTCTCATTACTTTTATAAAATCTCAATTCATCCCACTCCTAGAATCTTTTATGGTCCAACACAAGTGACTTACACTCCTAAACGTTAAGTTAGCAAGTCATGTTTGAACATGTTTTTTTTCACCTCATAAAAAAGTCACCAATTTAGACACTAGCCAGATATAATCCGAGCATGACAAAAACTGACACTAACCCGACATGTTGCCATGTTTATTTGGTGTCATGAAAAGAGGGGAAAAAAATAGGACTACTAAAAGTTTTATGCTTGTTTCTGCCTTTGCACACCCAAAAAACTCCCTAGACGAAAGCTGGGTTTGATTGAGGGTTAAGATTGGGATACCACATATTTTTTAATATCCACTGGTTTGAAAAAGAGATGGCATTATTCTGTTATTTTGACATTTTAAATCATGAAGGGAATGTTGGCTATCGGATGCAATATATCAAAATAATAATGAGGTGATTTTAAAAGGAAAATAATAAAACAAAGAAAAATAACTGAGGAGACCAATACTTTGTGGTTCACCAAACAATGAATTGGCTATCCCCAGGCGAGCCAAAGATCACTAGGAGATTTCACTGATGTGAAGAGAAAAATAAGCACCGTTCTTTCAATTTTGGCCATTTTCTACCCCTAATTGGTCTTTCCATTATACGATTAGTCACTACAAAACTGTTTGCAGTAAATTCACTCCTCTTCATATTATAGGAGAATTAAACACAGAACTACAATGCCTGTGCATTAAAGAAAAGATATACAAAGTTAGAATCTAGCTAACATTTTACATTTGATTGTTTCCTACGTGAAAGAAAATTGGCTTAGCCTCATAACATTGTAGCAGTTGTCATATAGTTCAATTGTGAAAGGAAACATAGTTAGACCTGAACACTGCTTGCAATGTAATCATAGTTGGGGTATTCAATTTTCAACATTTCATACTGATTTCACGTCTCATGTTCAATTTAATTACTATTGTTGGAAAAAGAATTGCCTCCCTTTTGCCATTCCCTTGTACCAAAACAAGATGGAAAAAGCAGTCTTGAATAGGGAAAAGGTAAATGAGATTCTTTATCATAAAGCCATCTATCAATCATGTATGACAAACACAGGCACTTATACATGACACTGTTGTATGAGAAAAAAAAAAGAAGATACAATATTGAACAAAGCAGCTTAAAAGTATTTTTGGTCTTGCTGTTTTTAGTATTGATGTTGTTGTCGCTGCTGAAGGCTAATCAACTTGTAATAAGATCCATCCTTGTTCTCAACAAGTGTGGAATGAGTCCCTTGTTCTACTATCTTCCCATCTTGCAAAACCGATATTTGATCTGAGTTTTTAATGGTAGATAGCCTGTGTGCCACCACCACAGTCGTGCGATTCTTCATCAAGTGGTCCAAAGCTTGTTGTACCACTTGCTCGGATTCCACATCAAGAGCACTCGTGGCCTCATCTAATAACAAGATTGCAGGATTCTTTAGAACTGCTCGGGCAATGGCTACCCTTTGCTTCTGTCCCCCCGATAATTGGACCCCACGCTCTCCAACTTTTGTGGAGTAGCCCTCGGGAAGGGCGCTGATGAAGCTATGTGCGTTGGCTAGCTTGGCTGCCTCGATTACTTCTCCTTCCGAGGCCCCCTCTTTACCATAAAGGATGTTCTCATAGATAGATGTGGCAAAGAGAGCCGGTTCTTGCTGAACGAGGCCAATGTGTTTCCGAAGAGACTTCATCTTTAGCTTCTTGATGTCTTTGCCTGCCAGAATTTGAAGCAATGTTTGTTAAACAGGACCTATGAATTATGCATCTGTTGCAAACAACCCTTCTTTTGCATTAAGTATGTTGAAGTAGGTTTCCCAAGAAAACTGCATAGTTCAAGGTTTCTTTTCCCATGCATAATTTGAGCAGTAGTTCAAGAAAACTGCATAGTTAAAGATATTTTTCATGATTAAACTTCATAATTCAAGTTATTTTTGTTACACTTTCATCTTTATGTGTTATTTGAGGAATAAGGTCTTGTTTGGTTAGCTGAAAAATATTTCAATTTCATCAAGGTGAAAAATATTTAATCAGCAACCAAACAGGGCCGAAACAAATGATTTAAAACATAGAAACTCACCATCAATCATAACTTTCCCATCCGTTGGATCGTAGAATCGAAGTATAAGGGAGAGAACAGAGCTCTTGCCAGACCCACTTTGCCCCACCAGTGCCATACTTCTCCCAGCACGCACTCTTAAATCAAAATCCTTAAAAATCAAAACATCTTGCCTCGAAGGGTAGCTAAAGTTGACACCCCTTAATTCGATTGTACCCTCCACTTTCATTATCTCCTCTCCAGTATCACCCGCTACCTCCGTTTTCCGGTCTAAAATCTCAAAAACTGATGCCACCATTTGGTTACCTTTTAGAATATCCGGTGCCATTGCCAGAGTTTCACCCATGGCTAAAGCCGTTACAATCAAAACCATAAACGATTTCATGATCGACTTAAAGCCAGAAACCCCCCTTCCCATCAAAACAGAACCATACCTACAAAGTTGAACAAAATATAATTAAGTACTGGTCATCACTTGTTAGATAGATAGAAAATTATTAGTACATATTGATTATTTGGATAATTCACATTCATCAAGTGACAAGAATTCATCAATATATGATCCAACCCCAATTTTGATTAGAACAATGAAAAACATTGTATCTTTTAGGACATCGTAGCTCCTCATTAATTTATGAACTATGCATCTGTTTTACCTACCAACAGTTTTTTAAGGGCAAAGACTAAAAATGTGGAAGGTAAGAAGAATACCATAATGCAAGGCCATAGGAGGAGAAGATGAAGAACTGAGAGACTCCGTAGAATATCCCAGCAATCTGACCGCGTTTAAGTGAACGTTTTGCGGGCTCCACAAGCTCACGAGCATACAGGTCAAGAACCTTGTCCTCAGAGCAGAAGGCAGCAACGGTGCGGATATTACTCACAGCCTCACCAGCAATCATGTTAGCTTTGAGATAGGCTTTGCTCAAGTTGCCTCCGTAGCCTTGCATGAAAAGTTTCTGAATGATTTACGCGAAAAATAATTATGAGCTGATGTAAAAAAAATAAAAATAAAACTGCAGTTTATTGGCACTGAGATATGGGAGAGCAAACCTCGCTGATGTGGCCACTAATGATCAATGGATATGTGGCCATTACAACAACAGTTAGCCTCCAATTCAACATGAAGGAGATGATGAATGAGGTGACAACAAGACCTAAATTCTGTATGAGAATTGTGGAGCGATCAACAACTACGTTTTTCAGTAATGTTGCATCACTCTCTAAACGCGATGCGAGCATGGAACTAGTGTTGTTTGTATCATCAAACCACCCTATTTCATTTCTCAAAATGGCTGCAACCCAAAAAACAGGAGGAAAATTAGGCAACAAGAAATGTCAAGATCCTGAAAGAATTGCATTTCTAAATATCGTAATGGCCTACTTTAGTACCAAAATTACTCTATGAAAATTAGGCAACAAGAAATGTCAAGATCCTGAAATAATAGCATTTCTAATAATTGTAATGGCCTACTTTCGTACCAAAATTACTCTATACAAACTCTATTGAAAAACAACGTTAACTAGGTAACCATATTAATAAATGGTCCTTATATTTATTAGTAAAGTGATTGAGAGTGACACGGGTTAGATTATTAAAATTGACTGCATTTCCGTACATAATTTAACTATCAAGGGATAGAAATGCAAGTGATAAAGATGGTTGTCTCTAGTTTACCAGAAAACATCCTTTCTCGCACACGAAGAGTAAGCCGCTCTCCCATAATTCCAAAAGACAAATGTGCAATGGCATGAACAATGACAGTTAGAAAGGCCCCCCCACAAAAGAGGAACGCGATCTTCTTGACCTCACGGCGCGTCGTATCCCAATCCATGTAAAAAGACACAAGAGCCTGAGTGACCCCAAGAGCAAAGAGTGGCATCTGGGCACCAGCAATTAGGGCACATATGGTACCAGAAACCCCGTATGTCCAGTCAGGACCAATCATGGAATACAATCTTTTGGATGAAACGTGCGGTGAATTGTTAATGGTTTCTGCTCCATCAAGGCCTATTCTGCTAACTGATTCTTTATCAGAACGAAAGCTGGCACCGTGACTTCGGGTTGTTGTGCGGGACAATTCACGTGAATATTTAATGCTGCAAAGATATCATTGAATGAAAAAGTGATATTAATATAAAATGATCGAATTGATCAATGTAACGTTGAAAAAGTATTCACCCGTTGCAAGGCAACACTCATTTGTTTCATTAGAAAACAAAACAATGAAAAAGAAATGTACAATGAGAACCATGTATAATGGTGAGTGTACTAGTGTCTTTCTTAAAGAGTGAACTCCAATGCTACACTTGGATCTTGATAAGTTTGAGGAAAACGCGGAGGAAAGGAAGCAATATGCTACATTTGATTATATTCTATTATTAGTATAAGGTACAGCATATTTTTCATTTCCTTTGTGTTTTCATCTATATTTTTGGAAATCTGAATATAAGATAATAATGAAACTACAATAGAACTAATCAAATATATGAATCATCAAAAAGGGACATTTTCTATTTGTTTGAATTACAATATCAGGGAAAAATATATCTTTGATAAGTCGAGGTAGCCAGACCTCTTAGAGCACCTGTCTAATTCCCAATGGTATGTTTATACCCTCCAATCCGCATGTACCAGGACAGAATATAGGAGGTGGCCCAAGAGGATTTGAACTCTTGACCTCAAACTCCAGGTTGCCAGGAGAATATTTATGGTTAACATGGTGTAGTTCTTGCACATTAAACATAATCAAACTTCTTCAGAAAGAGTTCCTAGACCTATTTATGATAACGATCAAATAGAACATAAACGAACAACTTCTGGTTTACAAAATTGTGGTAAGAAATTTGTTTTATCATCCAAATATATACATAATATGTATATATATATATTCAGATGTAAAATGGGCACCTTAGAGGCCGGCCCATGGTGTGTCCATAAGAGGGGAGACGATGCAAGGACGCTGCCTCCTGAAGCTGAACAAGCGAGGCATAAGCACTATTTGTTTTCGAAATGAGCTCTTCATGGCTGCCCATTTCCACTATCTTTCCATTTTGAACAACAGCTATCGCATCCGCGTTTCTAACGGTAGAAAGACGGTGGGCCACAACTATAGTGGTCCGGCCTACCATGACGCGATCAAGGGCCTCTTGCACACTCTTCTCGGACTCAGCATCAAGTGCACTTGTAGCTTCATCCAGTAGAAGAATTGAGGGGTTCTTCACGATTGCGCGCGATATTGCAATTCTTTGCTTCTGCCCGCCCGATAGTTGTATACCTCTTTCACCCACCTGCAAATGAATCTCTACCATTAGTCATTTTAAAAAAAGATGAATCACCCTGCCTTTTCTTCATCAGTGTGGTTTACAACATCAAATCTTTCGCACTTTTTAAGGTGCTATTGTTCACTCTTCATGGAGATCATGTGTAAATTTTCACTCTCCAGGTTTCTTGGACAATACTGTTTAAATGGCATGAGAGAAACAGGTAGGATTTTGTGCACTAATAGGCGATTACATATATATATATATATATATATATATATATAGGGAGAGGTTCACAAGTGAACCTAAAAGATGAACTTTTTAATGAACCTTAACAAAAAATACTTAACAATTAATTAATTTTAATTCCTATGTTGTAACTGGTCCGCGCCAGCGGCAACGGACACGTGTGTCGATTGATCCCTCCTCCTCTCCCCTGCGCCCCCCCCATGGCAGCCCTGCTGCCATAAGGGCTGCTATAAGAGCTGCCATAGTGATGGTAGTGGTTGGGGGAGGGGGGCGGGGGGAGGGAGTAGGGGATCGATTGACACGCGTGTTCATTGCCGCTGGCGCGGACTAATTATAACATAGAAATTAAAATTAACGAGTTGTTAGGTGTTATTTTGTTAAGGTTTATTAAAAAGTTCATCTTTTAGGTTCACTTGTGAATCTCTCCCTATATATATATATATATATATATATGGAGAGAGAGAGAGAAAGAGAGAGAGGAAGGCTCTCCTATATCACACCATACGTGTACGTGTTTTAGACCCTAAGAAACCTTTTATCCAAAAAAATTATTTTTCTCTTGAAATTAACCTTTCAATCAACACATGTTCAAAAAATTAGGTCATAATACATTTTCTAATTATTTTTTAGAAATTCACAAAAATTTGCTGGCACAGACCCTTATAAATAAGATATTTTGAACAGTTTTTTGTTGGATTTTGAACAGTTTTTTGTGAATTTTTTAAAAATATCTACAAAATGTATTTTGACCAAATTTTTGAACATGGGCTCGTTGGAAGGTTAATTTCAAGAGAAAAAATTAAAAAAAAAACAAGCTTTTTAGGGCCTACAACTATGTGTGATGTATGAATGATATATAAAGCATGATGTAAGTGAGAATTCTCCTATATATATAAACATGTATTTCTTGTTGAATGAAACTTCACATGTTGATATTTTTATTTGGATCAAATACCAAAAAGTCCCTCAAACATTTTTTAATACACAGTTAGTCCATGCCTTTTTATTTTGTTCCAAAAAGTCCGTCAAACACTCATACAACCAATATTCTCTTATTTTTAAAGTCCGTGCTAGCGGCATGTTGAGGGAATTTTTAGAACAAATAAAAAGGCTTGGACTAAACGTTTATTAAAGATGTTTGAGGGACTTTTTGGTATATGGCCCTTTTTATTTTCACTCCATTTAGTTTCCAAGAACGAACTTCTGAAATTCAAACTGAACAAGTTACAAAAATCATTCTATGATCAACTAGTTGGGAGATTTGAAATTCTGTTGATTTTTTTACTCACCCTCTTGGAAATAATTCAAAATATTCTCCAATTTGCTTCTTGTTGAAAATTTTAATTGGACTTTACCCCTTGTGGATAATGCAAGCTTTTGACATACCCCTGAAATGAGGGGGTAAGCCGATGATTATGAAAATTGGGGTTTCTTAAATTTGACATTCTGGACTGGAGTAAGTAAAAAAAAAACTACTAAGATCATAAGCATAGATTACAAGTTAATCTTCCTTTAAGTGACTCAAACCCGTGGGTAGAACTTGAACCTGAAAACTGGCTTGCAAGGGAAGGATGCCCATGAGTTGTACATAATAATTCTAGATATTCTATTTTTTCAATGTGGAACTTTGGGTGTATATGTATGAGCTACCTTTCTTAACAGCATCATATAGTTAGTACCTGAGTTTCAAATCTATCAGGAAGGTTGTTGATGAAAGCGATCGCCTCTGATAGTTTAGCAGCACGCGTAATCTCTTCGAGGGTGGCATCATCTTTTCCATACAGTATATTCTCCCTGATGGTTGTAGCAAAAAGAGCAGGCTCCTGATTAACCAACCCAATTTGCTGCCTAAGCCACTTGACATCAAGTTGACTTATATCGGTCCCATCCAAGAGTATTTGCCCAGAAAGAGGCTCGTAAAACCTCTCGATCAAAGATATGACCGTGCTCTTTCCGGACCCACTTCCTCCGACAAGTGCCACGATCTTTCCTGAAGGGATATCGAGACGGAGATTGTTGAAAATCGCCACATCAGGCCGAGAGGGGTAACTAAAACCCACATCCTTGAATTGGATGTGACCTTCAACTTTGTTTAATTTAGTACCAGTCTTGGAGCTGTTTTTGCTGACTGTGTTTCTCTCTATCATTTCAAAAATTGGGTATGCAGCTGTTTTGGCTCGGATAAATGCAGATATGTCTGGGGCTGCCTGCCCTAATGACCTGACGAACAATAAAATTTATAGAAAATTATAAAATCATCCTCTATAAACATGCTTAATTGGTTGATGTCTATTTAGTTTCTAGCTTCACCCAAGTGTATTTGGATGTGGTCTAGATGCCTTGCCGAAATAAACAGATACATTATGCATATTTTGAAGGTATCTGGAACTATCCTATTAATTGGATACTCCTGGACATAATTGTAAACGACCTTAAAATTTGATTATATTGGTACTTATTTACTATGAAATATAAATACAATTTCCATGCAAGTTGTAAGCCTGAATCAGTTCAGTTGGTTGTTATCCTAAACCTGAGGTTATGTATGCAAATAAAATGTGGTGTTGAGAATTTGAGATCATTCATTATGATAAGAAAATAATTTGATTAATCGGGGAATGTATGAATTGCCATGGGAGTAGGATCATTCGCATTTTGTTTTCCAGGGTATGATGGAACAAGAGCCTTTCAATTATGGAACCGTAAAAATTGGAGCAATTACCATAGTTTAAAACATAACTTCATTCGATTCCATGTACAATCAAAGTACAATAAACAGAATTCTATTCTATATCAAATATGGCAGAATTTTTTTACCGTTATTCATTCTATCCTCATGTACTAAAATCATGTCATTTAGCAGCTTAAGCAGTTCCAGTATAGGTTTTTAATCTTTTCCACAGCATCTCAAAGATTGAAGTGTTCTTTTTACTAAATATACAATACTAAAAGTCGATTTACTCCCAAAGGTTACTCCAGCTTAAATCCTTGACAATCGTCGGCGTACCCTGTGCACAAGGCTCCCGCTTAACTGCACGGTCTGGGAGAAGCAGATGTCACGTAGCCTTTTCCCCATATATGGAGAGGCTGCATGTTCAGACTTTACAGGAGATTCCCAGTGTTGGACCAGATGGACAGTTGTTGGTAGAACCGGTAGAAATTTTGGAGCCCCGGACCATCAAACGTGGCAACTCACCGGTGTATCAACTCCTTTTCCGTTGGTCGCATTCACACCCTGACGACACCACTTGGGAAGATTATATAGTCCTCAAATCTCATTTTCCTTCATTTGATCCTTGAAGACGAGGATCAACTCAAGGAGGGTATTGTTATGCTCAAAGGCATTGTGAAATCTTATTTAGTTGCGTAGTTGTAACAGAATTAGTTGAGAAGTTGTAACAGTTTCTTGAATAGTTAGTGTTGTAGTTCTAGTACAAAAGGAAGATGAATTGATTGTAGAAAGGGACGGAAATTCTAATGAAATCTTTTCTTGATTCTCTCTCACTCCATCTAGCTTCTCCTCTCATCTCAATTTCTTCTCCATCTTCATTCTCGGTTCTACATTATTTATGTAATTATGGTTTGCATATTTCTTATTTGATGAAATGTTTGTGAAGGACATTTAGTCACTTAATGGCATAACACATAGCTTGGGCAAGGGCACTTGCCATCACACCAAGGTACGACCTCAAATCCTTAACAGTATAAGACAAAAAAAATCCTTTAGTTATCCCTATGTCAAAGACAAGCTCATATTTTGGAGTGGTAAAGTGCTATCACTATGCAGGAAGATTAAATTGATAGTTGATAGTTTCAAACTTCACCTTGCAAACGAAAACTTGTTATTTTTTTCATAGAAATCCTGAAGGATCCTCCACTTAATTGCAAATTCGGATCAGTGAAAATGAATTATGTTCACGTGGTTATGCGATCGTCAATCTAGTACGTTAAAAGTAATGAGAATATATATAGCATAATCTGAACAAAAGTTCTCAGTATGCCCAACCTATTTTGCTCAATATTGGGATCTCACAGTGTGGTGTTATGGGCCCCGAACGGGAAGGAGAGCAGGATGCGATGCGTGTGTGTGTAAGAGAGGCATGTTGCGCCAGTCCACTAGCGGGTTTAGCGGGTTCCCTCTGACGGATGCAAGAGTGCTTATCAATTGGTCTCTCTTCCCCCTAAGGTCGAGTTTATTGTGATTATACCCCTAGAAGTTGTTTGACACCATATCCAGTTTTGTTGCACGCCCCTATTTAGGCCTAAGCCTATTCTTTGTGCGAGGAGTTGTCGATTGTTCAGAGTCGACAATTTATTTTACATAAAAACAAACAAAATGGGTAGTTTGAGGCCTTTTGGGCTTACCCTAAGGCAGTTTGAGGCCTGCGAATGATCCAGAGATTCTTGGTATGGGTTTGGGAACCGGGTTACAAGTGGGGAAGGTATTAGGCACTCCACTTGTTCTTTATGCTTCCTTATCTATATACCTTATTGCATTTTACAATTGTAATTACTTTTAATTTATTTTAGAACATGCTAAGAGATCTTAGTTTCAGAATTCCTTAAGATGTAGATATATACCTGAGTATTAAAAAGGTATTAGTGAGAGATGTAGGAACATCACTAGATCGGTGTGGGTACACAAGAGTGCTTGTGTGCAAATATGTATTCGGGTAACGGGTGGCCGTTAATATGTATTTATGGCTGTGAGAAAACTCGGTTTGTATAACGGGAGTCCGTTAATGCATCCCTGTGTGTAAATGAAGACCGTTGATGTGTTGAACGGTTTGTATTATATAGACATGCACGAGAAGTCGCGGCTTGAGATAGTTTGGTACCCCTTAGTGAAGAGTGATGAAAGTGAGAGATGGAAGCATATCTATCCACACAATATATAGAGAGACATATTGCAAAGGCGTGTGCTCACGAGAAGTACTCAGTATTGCACCTATGTATCTGAAAAAGTCCTGCGATCAAAGCCTACGTAGTTCGGTGTTGCAGAGATCCGTGTGGAAAATTTCCAACGTGATGCGTGTGCAAGTGTAAGGACTTAGCTTGAGAGAGGGAGTGGATGTTTGGGAGCCAAGATCCTGACTCCAATATGGGTGCGAAATGGGAATGGAGTTGAAGTTGACAATAAGGACATTCATGCTCCTTGTTGAACGATAAATATCTCAGAAGTATTATATCGGGTTGGTTTGCAAACGTAGAGGATGTAATGTTTAAGGAAACCTTCACTGCATGCGGGTACAAGATGGGGGGAAATTTAAGGATGTCATGTTTTAGAGCCGCGAGGCTGATTTTAACATGACACTTAAAGAATAAGAGTATAGCAAAAGTTACTAACAAAGATCTAAGTATCTCCTATCTAACGGCTAAAATCCTGGAGGTATTGTAGGGCCTCGGGTTGATCCGAAGTGATAGATATGATCACTTTGTATGAGAAAAAGGATTTAGACTAGAGATGGAGGCATCCTTAAAGATAATATGCCAAGAGACGTATTATGAGTCTTGGATTCATGAGTGTAGCACGATATTGGACTTACGTACCCAGGAAGTCCTGGAATCAAAGCTAACATAGTTTCAACGAGGGGGATTATATTTACGGATATAGGCTACAAGGATACCGGGTATAAACTATACAACATTATGATATTTTTGGAGCCTAATCTTTTGTATAGCATTTTCGTTATGAGCCGGAGTGTTATATTCGTATGTTAAAAATACATAATCTACAACTCAACTCAATAAAGTTTTTTCTCAACAATTATTTGGGGTCGGGTACATGAATTCTATTTTTCCATTCCATTCTGTTCAATGCAATATCTTCGGTTAAACCACAAGAAAATATACATTCATGAGTGTCGTCGTTGAGACGAGAGTGTTTGCTCGGACAAGTGGTGAAAAGTATTCCAATTTTAGACTTTGATTTGAGCAAAGATTAAGAGTAACTCGATTCGCTGACACTTTCCTGAAAATAGTTTGTGAAAAGTATATTTTTGTGTCGTACTTAGTTGTACTGGTTTCTATTAGCAGTATTTAACATATGAGTATGTAATTCAGCTCAACAGATAAGAATGATGGAGAAAATCAGGCTTTAAAATATAAACGTTGTAAAATGCATATCTGATCCCTTGGTGGAGGCCGGACTAAGTTGTTTACGCACATATATACATTTCTATATCCCAATATTTATTATGATATTAACACGAGTTTTCTTCATAATATTTACCCTTGTAGCGTCAGTCGAGTTTTTTCCAAGGAAAAGTCCCCTTTGAAGTGGCACTGTCGGACAGAGCATCATTTGGAAGGCCTCGTCTTCGAGGGACACGCGGAGAGGTATGCCTCTATTTGTTTGAGGAAGCGATTTTTCGAAAAGTCAAAACTTCACTCGGGATTTCGGGCATAACTCGAGATTCTCGGATACTAGGAGTTGAAGAAGTTAGAAAACCGAATAAATGTTGGGTTTTGGGGTACCGTTTCCAATAGAGTGTGACCCCTTTTAGGGCTCGTTTGGTTCGACGTTTGGAAAGGGAATTTAGAATTCCCCCCATTTAGAATTACAATGTTTGGTTGGAGATTTAAGGGGGAACTTTGAATTCCCACAAAATTGGAATTCTCCTTTCCTCTCTAAAATGGGGGTAATCTTATATTCCCAGACATATTATCTTACGGTAATCCTATATTCCCAGACATATTATCTTACTTTTGTGGTGAAACAAAAATACCATCTCACATAAACCCATACGTACTCTCTCTCTCTCTCACACACACACACATACACTCTCTCTCACATATACACACACATTCTCACACACATACACACTCTCTCTCACACACACACATACATACACACTCTCTTTCTCTCTCACTCACAGACATGCTCTCTCTATCTCTCTCACACACATACACATACACAATCTCTCTCTCTATCTCTCTCTATCACACACACATAAATACACACACACACACTCTCTCTCTCTCTCTCTCTCTCTCTCTCTCTCTCTCTCTCACACACACACACACACACACTCTCTTTCTCTCTCTCTCTATCACACATACATACACACACACACTATCACACATATAAATACACACATACACATACACATACACACATACACACACTCTCTCTCTCTCTCTCTCTCTCACACACACACACACATACACTTACACACACACTCACACTCTCTCTCACACACACATAAACTTACACACACACACACACACACACTCTCTCTCTCTCTCTCTCTCACACATACACTTACACACACACACACTCAAACACACAATCATACACACACACACACACACACTTTCTCTCTCTCTCTCACACACATACACTTACACACACACACACTCAAACACACAACCACACACACACTCAAACACACAACCACACACACACACACACACTCACCACGCACTCATGCGCACACATTCAAATAAAGTAGAATGGTATTTTAGTTAAATGATATTTATTCCTAATTCGAAAAAATAATTTTAGATACCGGGAAAAAAGAATTCCTGCTTGAACCAAACAATGGAAAGGAATTCAAGATTCCAGGAACTTAGAATTCCTGAAATTATGGATTCCCATTCCCTTTCCAAACCTCGAACTAAACGAAACCTTAATGCAATTGTAGTTTGGCAATCAACCGTGCAGTTAATGTTTTGGGATAGGTGTCATTGTGGATAAGGCTTCAGAGGGACAGGTGTCCGAATAGATCAACCGTGCGGTTAATTGATTAACTGTGTGGTTAATTAATCAGTAGTGCAGTCATTGGGAGCTTTAAGCACAGTTAAATGTTTGACTTTAGTTGGTTTTTTACGGTTGGGGTTCAGTTTGATGTTTTTTGTTTGTTAAGGCTTTGGCCCTTGTATTTTGATATATATATATATATATACACATACATACATACATACTGTTGATACAAGAAATCGTCCACTTGTCGTTCTCGCGTCAACAAGTCAAAGTGTAAAATACGTAATGAACAAGTAAAGCAAGTAAATAGAGAGAAGACAAGATATAGAGTGGTTCAGCCTTTAAAATAGGCCTACATCCACTGTGTTGCTCCGTTCTCATTATATGCGTTGTATTGTACAGTATAATCGTGCCTAAAGTGGCATAAAAATATGAGAATAAAGGAGAGTACATGGCGGTACTGAGGATTTCGGAGTGCCGGATAGGTGGCTGCGATGTAGATGTGTGGCCTCCAAGTTGTGTGTTGAGGTCGTGTAGAGAGAATCAGTATTGTAAAGCCTGCCCCGGACGGGTATCGAATCTCTCTATCTCGAGGTGTGGACCTTTATTTATAGGAGGTATATGAGTTGTGTCACGTGCCCTGAGCACGTGATATATATCAAGTCTGGAGTAGCTGTCAATGAGGGGGATGCAGCCAGTAAGGCAGGCATATTAAGTGCCGCATCCTACATAGTATAAGGCTGTATCCAGCGTAGCAGAAGGCTGCGTCCGGCATGAGGCTAAAGCTGTGGGTGCCGCACCCTGTAGTATGAGGTTGCGGCCTGTATGTAAGGCCAAGCGGTATGTGCCGCACCCTGTACTGGAGCTGTGAGCGAGAAGGCCGCACCCTGTTAGTGAGGCTAGAGTTGTGGGTGCCGCACCCTGTATAGTAAAAGGCTGCACTCTGCATATGAGGCTAAAGTTGTGGGTGCCGCACCCTGTACTGAGAAGGGCCTCACCCTGTGATGAATAGGGCCGCGGCCTATGTTGAGTAAGGACGCACCCTGTGCCGAGTAGGGTCGCACCGTGTTGAATAGGGCCGCACCCGGTGCCGAGTAGGGCCGCACCCTGTGCTGAGTTGGGCCGCGGCCTATAAGATTTTGTGCATGCCTGAGTAACGTCCGCGACAGGGTGCTATATTTTCCATATCAATGAGCCCCCAAGTCGTAGTGCCAAGAGGTAGCGATTTTGGGGCTGCGGCTTAATTATGTGACTGTCGCGGAGACTGTGAGGCGAAGTCTCATCTTCCCGTGTCCTCTTACATAAATGGGATCTAGCCGTGTCATGGCATGTTTGACAGCAAGCGACGACCAAGTACTAAAGAAAGTGCCACGGTTTGTTTGTACCCAGGCGGCGACCTAGTACTTAAGAAAGTGTTGCGGCCTGTTTGAGCCCAGGCGGCGACCAAACACTTATGAAAGTGCCACCACCTGTTTGAGCCCAGGCAGCGGCTAAGTACTAAAGAAGGTGCCACAGCCTGTTTGAGTCCAGGCGACGACAAGTACTGAAGAAAGTGTCGCGGCCTATTTAAGCCCAGGCGGCAACCAAGTACTTATGATAGTGCCGCGACCTGTTTGAACCCAGGCGGCGGCTAAGTACTAAAGGAGGTGCCGCAGCCTGTTTGATACCAGGCGAAGGCCAAGTACTGAAGTAGGTGCCGCGACCTGTTTGATACCAGGCGAAGGCCAAGTACTGAAGAAGGTGCCAGGCGAAGGCCAAGTACTAAAGAAGGTGCCGCGGCCTGTTTGACAGCAAGCGACAACCAAGTACTTAAGAAAGTGTCGCGGCCTGTTTGTACCCAGGCGGCGACCAAGTACTTAAGAAAGTGCCGCGACCTGTTTGTACCCAGGCGGCGACCAAGTACTTATGAAAGTGCCGCGGCCTGTTTGAACCCAGGCGGCGACCAAGTACTTATGAAAGTGAACCCAGGCGGCGACCAAGTACTGTTTGAACCCAGGTGGCGACCAAGTACTTATGAAAGTGCCGCGGCCTATTTGAACCCAGGCGGCAACCAAGTACTTATGAAAGTGTCGTGGCCTGTTTAAGCCCAGGCGACGACCAAGTACTTAAGAAAGTTCCGCGGCCAATTTGTGCCCAGGCGGCGACCAAGTACTTAAGAAAGTGTCGCGGCCTGTTTGAACCCAGGCGGCGACCAAGTACTTAAGAAAGTGCCGCGGCCTGTCACTTTCTCGGCCTGTTTGAGCCCAGGCGGCGACCAAGTACTTAAGAAAGTGCCGCGGCCTGTTTGTGCCCAGGCGGCGACCAAGTACTTATGAAAGTGCCGCGGCCTGTTTGTGCCCAGGCGGCGACCACGTACTTAAGAAAGTGCCGCGGCCTGTTTGAACTCAGGCGGCGACCAAGTACTTAAGAAAGTTCCGCGGCCTATTTGTGCCCAGGCGGCGACCAAGTACTTAAGAAAGTGTCGCGGCCTGTTTGAACCCAAACGGCGACCAAGTACTTAAGAAACTGTCGCGGCCTGTTTAAACCCAGGCGGCGACCAAGTACTTAAGAAAGTGCCGCGGCCTGTTTGTGCCCAGGCGGCGACCAAGTACTTATGAAAGTGTCGCGGCCTGTTTGTGCCCAGGCGTCGACCACGTACTTAAGAAAGTGCCGCGGCCTGTTTGAACTCAGGCGGCGACCAAGTACTTATGAAAGTGCCGCGGCCTGTTTGTGCCCAGGCGGCGACCAAGTACTTAAGAAAGTGCCGCGGCCTGTTTGAACCCAAGCGGCGACCAAGTACTTAAGAAAGTGCCGCGGCCTGTTTGAGCCAAGGTGGCGGCTAAGTACTTATGAAAGTGCCACGACCTGTTTGAGCCCAGGCGGCAGCTAAGTACTAAAGAAAGTGTCGCGGCCTGTTTGAACCCAGGCGGCGACCAAGTACTTATGAAAGTGCCGCAGCCTGTTTGTGTCCAAGCGGCGACCAAGTACTTAAGAAAGTGCCGCGGCCTGTTTGAGCCAAGGTGGCGGCTAAGTACTTATGAAAGTGCCACGACCTGTTTAAGCCCAGGCGGCGGCTAAGTACTAAAGAAAGTGCCGCGGCCTATTTGAACCCAGACGGCGGCCAAGTACTTATGAAAGTGCCGCGACCTGTTTGTGCCCAGGCGGCGACCAAGTACTTAAGAAAGTGCCGCGGCCTGTTTAAGTCCAGGCGGCGACCAAGTACTTAAGAAAGTGCCGCGGCCTGTTTGAACCCAGGCGACGACCAAGTACTTAAGAAAGTGCCGCGCCTTTCAGGCCCTTATCAGCAAATTGATGATAGCATGCTGGGCTGATGCCAATTTGTAGCTTTATTATTCTGCGACACTATGATATTTATGGTCATAGCTTAAATGCTTTCCCGGTCGCTTCTTATTTTGAATGTATTGAACGTGGGGACACGATTACTTCTTATCTTGCCTTGTCATTTAGGGCTGCGGCTGAATTCTTCTGCTTAAAACCTTTTGATTGGCATAATCGTTGGGCTGCAGCCACTTAATTTTCTTGCTGAATTTTTGTCGTGCGCTGTGGATATATGGCCTTTGATCACTGAACTCAGATGACGCCGCGGCCTTTTGGCATAGGGATGTAGCCTTAATCAATACCAGGAGCATTTTTCTTAGCTTCTTTGTTATGCAAATATGTCACGGCCAGTTAGCCTGCAGTCATCTTTCATGCCATTTTGAATGCTTCTTCATTGTATGAATGCCCTGCATCTGAATCATGTACTGTTGTCGTGGCCATATTTTTCTTTAGCCTTGAGTTTTATTATCGCGGCTAGATCTGACTTTCATGTGTAGCTTTAATCTGTAGAGATAGGATTATCCGCGGACTATTAAGTCCTTGGCCCTTTCTAACGGCTATTATCAGGCCTCCCCAGGCTAGGTATTATGAAGCTTCCCCAAGCTGTAGTGGAACATATATAAAGCCTTCCCATGCTGGGCATTATGGGGTTTCCCCAAGCCAATCGACGCATTCCGAAAGCTGATAACGAGCATTGTAAGCCCCCGTGGCTAATTGAAGCATTTCGAAAGCTAGGTACGGGCATTATAAGCCCCCGTGGCAAATTGTAGCATCCCGAGAGCTGAGAACGGGCATTGTAAGCCCCCGTGGATAATAAAAGCTCCTTGAATCCTCGGATTCTTTCGTGATTATGATCATCATATGATAAGATATAGTTTCACATCGTGAGGGGAACTTTTGAGCTAATTAAGGTCACAATCCCTCAATAGGTGCATCCCAAAATAATAATAATCTTCCGAGATAATTTGTTATTCTTCCCTTGGAATCTGTTTAAGACAAAAGGTCTTTTTGTGAGATAACAGATTATGAAAACAAGAGCGAAACCAGATATGGCAAATTTTGCTAATTTATATATTTATATATGCATGCTCCAGCAATTGACTTTATTAATAAAACATAAAGTCTTGAAGATTAGGGCTATAATGAGATTCATAAAACATAAACATAAATAGTAGAAACAAGAAAGACTAAGGATGAGATGCGGCATGCGGCCTTTGTCAGGCTTGGTTGCATCCTTTATCTATTCTTCACGAATCGCTGCAGCATCCCTTGCCTAACCAGCCCCTCAATTTCATCCTTCAGTGCAAAACAATGTTCGATATCGTGACCGTGATCCTTATGGAATTTGCACCACTTGTCCTGGTTCCTCTTATGAGGTGGAGTCTTCAGCATCTCGGGCCTCCCGAGTAATTTTTCCTCGATGCTTCCAAGGATATCCTCGAGGTTGGAGTTCAGTGGTGTGTAGTTCTTACATAGCTCCTTTTCCTCATATTTCCTCATCCTCTTTAGGGCCCTGGCCGCATCTTTGCCTTCTGCGGCCACCGCTTTTAGCTGGGATATTTCTCTGATTTCTGATGCTACGGCCTTTGGCATAGAGGTAAAGGCTGCAGACTCTAGCATGAGGACCCTTTGTGCTAGGAAATTGATTTGGCCTTGTAGTGAGGCCTGGTGGTCATAGAGATGGTTAATGTAGTCATACAGTTGAGCAATCTCATTCTTCATTTCTGCGCTTTGGCCAGAGTTTCCTTCCATTTTTGCTTTGTTAATCTTTAGAAAGTATATATAATCTGAGAAAAAAACTAACTGAAGTGAGTAATCTCAAAAATATTGGGGTGATCAAGTAGGAAATGGGAATGCAGCGTTTTCACTGCCACATGGTATTCCTATCGAGGCCGCGGCCAATAAGGCGCATAGGTGCACTGCCGCGGCCTAGTATGATATACACCAAGGTTGAGCTAGAGACCACCTAAGTCCATTCCCTGATGTTTCGAATCTGCTATAAACCAACTGCACTATAGGGGCTGCGGTAGTAGGGAAGTTAAACTACTAGGCCGCATCCCTTATTAGGAAGGAAGGGGCAATTATCTAAATTGGTTTAAAATTGGGATGCAGTGTTTGAACTGCTGCATGATATTCTGACGAGGCCGCGGCCAGTAAGGCACACAAGTGCACTGCCGCAGCCTTTGAATGATATCACCAAGGTTGAGCTGAAGGCCACCCGAGTGTTCCTTGATGTTTTGAAGCTTCTGTAACATACCTGCCCCAGTAGAGGCCGCGGCATGTAAGGTAGTTGAACTACCGCGCCGCATCCCTACCTAGACAGCGAGGGAAAATCCTAAAATTGAAACCCAAAAACAGATTTTTTCTCCCAAAACCCGTGAATAGCATACCTACTAGGGTCTATCCATGAGAGAATAACCTATCGGTGCACACAATGGCACAATTCTAATGATAAACCCTAGATCATAGGCAAAGAACAAAAAGGGAGTAAATATAACTCTTCCCTAATCAACCACCTTTACGGGGCTAAAGCCCATCAAGCCTTCCAGCTTTATCTAGGTGGGGTGATATCACAGGGGTATGTAAAATATATCTAAGGTTATAAAATAAAGACCCGAGAGTAGATCTGAAGGTATGGAATACCCATTTAAGGGTGTAAGTATAAAATAGAGCTCAATAACCAAAATTTACTCATGCGATGATGATCCATAGGATCCCCATGAATAAAATAAGGTGTTTAAGAACTCGTAACATAGAGAAACAAGATTGAAATATCTCATTTCCCACAGACGGCGCCAAATTGTTGATACGAGAAATCGTCCGCTAGTCATTCTCGTATCAGGAAATCAAGAGTAAAGTGCGTAATGAACAAGTAAAGCAAGTAAATAGAGAGAAGACAAGATATAGAGTGGTCCAGCCTTTAAAATAGGCCTACATCCACTGTGTTGCTCCGTTCTCATTATATGCGTTGTATTGTACAGTATAATCGTGCCTAAAGTGGCATACAAATATGAGAATAAAGGAGAGTACATGGCGGTACTGAGGATTTCGGAGTGCCGGATAGGTGGCTGCGATGTAGATGTGTGGCCTCCAAGTTGTGTGTTGAGGTCGTGTAGAGAGAATCAGTATTGTAGAGCCTGCCCCGGACGGGTATCGAATCTCTCTATCTCGAGGTGTGGACCTTTATTTATAGGAGGTATATGAGTTGTGTCACGTGCCCTGAGCACGCGATATATATCAAGTCTGGAGTAGCTGTCAATGAGGGGGATGCAGCCAGTAAGGCAGGCATATTAAGTGCCGCATCCTACATAGTATAAGGCTGTATCCAGCATAGCAGAAGGCTGCGTCCGGCATGAGGCTAAAGCTGTGGGTGCCGCACCCTGTAGTATGAGGTTGCGGCCTGTATGTAAGGCCAAGCGGTATGTTCCGCACCCTGTACTGGAGCTGTGAGCGAGAAGGCCGCACCCTGTTAGTGAGGCTAGAGTTGTGGGTGCCGCACCCTGTATAGTAAAAGGCTGCACCCTACATATGAGGCTAAAGCTGTGGGTGCCGCACCCTGTACTGAGAAGGGCCTCACCCTGTGATGAATAGGGCCGCGGTCTAGGTTGAGTAGGGACGCACCCTGTGCCGAGTAGGGTCGCACCGTGTTGAATAGGGCCGCACCCGGTGCCGAGTAGGGCCGCACCCTGTGCTGAGTTGGGCCGCGGCCTATAAGATTTTGTGCATGCCTGAGTAACGTCCGCGACAGGGTGCTATATTTTCCATATCACATACATATTAGGACTTCCCCAAAGTTGGGGTGTTTGTCTTGACCTTGTGTGATTTTGGGATGGTAGTGGTTGGAAATGTAGATCTCAATTAAAGATCGAGGTGTCCACATATAAGTAAAAGAAATCATATGGAAGATGTGAGATTGTACGATATCAATAAATCCCTTTCTTGTGCAAGAATCATGTTTCCAAAACACAAAACATAATTGATGTTCTTAATGAGAATAGAGGAGTACGGGAGGCTAATTATAATATCATTAATTGTACTCCTTTTATTTTTGTTTATATTCCATCATATTTCTTTATTTTAGTTAGTTTAATTGGTATTTAAGGTAAGCGAGTAATATTTCTTTTAAATATTCCAGTACGTTTATTTCAGTCTTTCTACCTATTAGGTAATCTAGGATAACAAGATAACTTTTCCTTATACATAAGGTATTTGGCCACCCATTATACTCACTTAGTATTTTAGAGAGAGAAAGTTTATTCTAATTTGTTTGCTCTCACTTAGTATTCTAATTTGTTTGTTCTTGATGACAATATTAGGCTTACTACTTTGGGCAGCTCAATTAGTTCGAGTTTTAACCATACCATGATTGAAGTAACTTATGCCAATTTCATCCAAGTGGCTACTCAGGTCCAATTATATCACAGTTTATGAAGGGAAATATTTTTCATTCATCGGAATTTGAAAATAAAAAGGAGAGAATAATTGGATTAGAATTTTCATAGCATTCCAATCTCGGGAGAATGGGGTTTGGTCAACGGTGACATTTGTGGATGGAGAGCTGCATGACCACTGTTAAGTCTTCAGCACTGGTGAATGAGTCATCCATGGCTCAAAGTCTAGGACGATACCGCGACGATTCAACCGAGTTGACTGGGTATCGGTACCCACTGATCCGATTCCGAGTTACGAGTTGAGTTTAGATTTCTCGGTAGTATCAGCTCATATCGGTGATATAGTTGTAGAATCGGCTCATATCGGTGATATCACAGTAGTATCGGCCCGTATGGCGATATCGCGGTAATATCGGCTCATATCAGTGATATATCAACCGAGATGGTATAAGTCATTAAGCATCAATCTCTCTATATCAACTTCTAACTCATTCAATTGAGCCTCGATTTTGCGTCCATGTCACGATCGGAGCAATCTCTTTCAATTCGGAGCAGGATATATGATATTTCATTGTCGCAAATCGGGTTTTTGGTTGAATCACTCAATTCTTTGTTTGTAGTGTTAATAAAGGGATTATCTCTAATTTAACCTTGTTTTTGTATTTACTCTATATGTATTAATATGTATCATTAATTATATATCCTTAAAGTGTATGATTATCTACTTTATATATATCCTTAATTAGTAATAGGTACTATTATAACATCCACGAATAATATATTATTAAAAATATATTGATTCAGACTATGTTATGCATACTAAATGATGATTCAATATAAACAATTAGACAATGTTATGCATAATAAATGATGATTTTGTACTTGTCTAATTGAGTCATATTATAATTCTTATTTTTCAAAACCTTTTTATATTTTTTTCAATTTATCCGAGTTCTCTAAATAGTGTATAGTTGCATATCTCCCGAGACCGAGTCAAAAATTGAGTGTCTGAGTCATAAACCGATACCGCGACTTTGAACCATGGAGTCATTGGAGTGAGTTCATGGGGGTTACGTCAGGGGGATCCACTCTTTCCTTTTTTCTTTATTTTGGTGATTATAGGGTTGAGTAGGCTTTTTGAGAGGGCAATAGATGGAAGGAGGTTAAGCAGTTTAGAGATGGGGGATCTAAGAGGCTCTATGTATCGAATGTCTCATCTATTATCTATCCATGATACTATTATTTTCTGTGGAGTGGAGGAGACTCAAGTGCGGAACCTTAAGCTAATTCTGATGAGTTTTGAGGCAGTTTCAGGGTTGCATATCAATGTGGGAAAGTGTGAAATGATCCTGGTATGGGGGGTAGAGGGGGTCAATACACTAGCAGAGGTGGATGGGTGTAAAGTGGGTTATCTCCCGTCTACTTACTTGAGACTTCTTTTGGGCGTATCGGTCAAAGCTAAGGCCATTTGGGATCCGGTTATTGAGAGGGTGGAGAGGAGGTTGGCGGGTGGAAGAAGAATTGTTTGTCTAAAGGGGGTAGACTGGGATTAATAAAAAGTACTCTCTTTAGTTTACCGTTTCACTATTCGTCCATACTTCCATTATCGGCCTCTGTTTGTGCAAAGCTGGATACGCTAAGGAGGAACTTCTTGTGGGAGTGGGAATGAAGATGGTTTAAAGCATAGTTTGGTGAGTTGGGAGTAGGTTTGTAAACTGGTGAGGACGGAAGGAGCGGGAACCAGAAATTTGGATGGAAGGAGCAGAAACCAGAAACTTGTCTTTCTTAAATAAAGCTCTTTTGGAGAAGTGGTTGTGGACGTTCTCGGGGGAAGAAGACATGTTATGGAGAAGGGTGGTGGTGGTGAGGTTTGGGCTGAGTCACAACGGGTGGGGCTCAAAGGAAAGGCGGTTTCCTCACTTGGTGGGGTTGTGGAAGCACATTGCAGGTGGTTGGATGGAGTTCCTTTTGCATACTTCTTTGCGCACAGGAAACAGTGAAAGGGTAAGGTTTTGGAGAGAGATTTTTTTTTTGGCGGGGAGGGGGGGGGGGAGGGATCGTCCCTTAGAGGTTATGTTCCAGGGGTTATTTCGTATAGAGACTGAGAAGGAAGTTTCAGTGGCGAGGAATATTTGGAGGGCTGGGGATAGGGATAGGATGGGATGGAATCCTAGGTTTAGAAGGAGGCGGAGGTATTGGTAGTTAGAGGAGGCGGAGGAGTTTCTTAATTGGTTGGGTGGGAGGGGTTTTCCTCAAGGGGTGTGGATTATGTGTGGTGAAGAAAGTGAAATTTTCTAGGGCTTGATTGGGTGAAGAAAGTGGAGAAGAAGAAGAAGAAGAAGAAGAAGAAGAAGAAGAAGAAATAAAATCATGATTTGTGGGATGGACACTTCTTAACTTTCAGAAATTATTTTTTTAACCCCATAAGTTTTTGACATATTTTTTAGAATTTCCTCACGAATCCTTAATTTTTTTTTAACGCTTAAGGACGAGTTTGGTCTTAAGAAGGGGAGAGTGATGGAAATGAGCCCTATTTTAAGATTTTATTAGTCATTTTATTTTCTTTTGTATTTTGTTTTATTTTATTATTCGTATTTTCATTTGTTTTTCTTTAGTATTCAAAGGTAAGGAGTAGTAATGGCATTTTTGTATTTAGGGCCTTAGCTTGAAGCATAAGCTACTCCTCTCCTTTAAATATCCACTTGTAAGCCTCATTTGAGGTAGACTTGAATTTTGAAATAGAAAAGAGTGTTTCTCTCTCTAAAGTAGTGTTTAGATAATTTTTGGAGCCTTTTGGCGGGTGGTCTATGTCATTTTAACTCGAGAGCAAGTGAAAAGATCATCGAGAGGAATAGATTTAAAGCACAAACAATAAATGAGAACCACTATAGTGGCAACTTAACCTAATTGACTGGAGATCCCAAGATCTAGGTTCAATAGGCAAACTGAACTATATTGCATTCAATATGCGCTGGGGGATATTTATTCCTTATCCATTTCAATGATGAGACAATGCAAATCTGCCGCGAATGTGAGGATAAATTACGCTTTTAATGATATCCATACCTTAGATAATGTCTAAGTGGGGTATTGCAGTTTACTCTTTATGGAAATCACCTACGTGAGTAAAAAGGGGGCCAATTCTATGAGAATAAGGAAAGACAAATTCTCTAAAATACTCACGGAACCAAGAGGTATTCGTAGCCAAAACAAACACAAACGTGAGAACCAACTGTGTTGAAGAAATATTGTGTGAATATTGTTGTCTAGTTTTACCGAGACAGTTGACAGTCCAAATATATCAAGTCTACTGATTAACTAGGTAAATACGATAATATATCACTAGGAAAAGTTCAAGGCCACTAAGCTACTTAACTCGATGCAATAAATTTCCATCTTTACTCGAACTAATGTTTGTATTATCATTAGCATGTTATTTATAGCCAAATTTCATTCATATGGGGGATTGTTGGAAATGAGTTTGGAAAACAGCCCAAACGAGAACCTTTAGGCTCATTCTATTATGGGACCCACATTCCGATTTGGTCGGAACCACGCACAAATATGTTCTCCTCCGTGAGGAGTATAACGTAGTATATTTGTTTGTCCAAAACCATTAAGTAATGAATGAAAAATTTGAACCCAAAGTGACCCATTTGAAAGCTACTTAGTGCATTGTAGTAAGTGTGAAACATATGTCCCACATAGGAAAGATTGAAAAACTTTGTTGAGTTAATAAAACTAAAAATGTGTTATCCCAACTTTTTGAAGGGGAGATGAACTACATTATGCATGTGTTAGGCGTGGGCCTTTGGCCCACACGCACGCACGTTCCGTCCGACCGGCTTGGCCCGGTCCGGTCCGGTCCAGTCCGGGTCCGGGTGTAGACTTATAAAAATTCTTTTCCTTTTGGGCCAATTTAATTGAGTTTCTGGATCGGGTTTTAACCCATCATTAAACTCGTTTAGCTTATTGGTTGGATCGGACAGTTACAACCATTTGTAATTGTCTTGGAACAGTCACTTATAAAACTATAAATTGAACACCCCCTGTTTATTTGTAAAATACGAAAAAAAAATCCTCTTCTCCTATATTCCAGAAATATTACACGAAATTTTGTCCTATCCGTTCGAGTATTACACAAGTTGAGTTAGTCAGAGTTGAACATTATAGTGTTGTTTGTTCATACTCGTAAATTCATTCTATCTTCGGAGACAACAATTCACAACCTTTAACACCATGAAGGGAAATTGTCTTCAGGACACTATGGATACACGAGGCTCGGATTTCTTTGTAGGATAATGATATAAGGCCGACTCCAATGGTTGGATTTCTAAAACTCTTCTTATCCTATGTGGCAGATAAATTGGATTGGTTCTCTATATCTAGTTGGAAGTTTTACATTAAGATGGAAACACGATTTTTATTGAGTCTCCAATGGTGATTGTATTCTACATGATGCATCATAAATATAGGAAGCCATTGTTCAAGCAGTTATAAAAAAAAACTATATTTTAGCCCACAATATATACACGTCATATTCTCCCAACTGCATCGGAATTTCTAAGTGTAGAAATGGTGATCGAAATTTTCAATATGACTCAGCACCCACATCATACCCACCTCCGGATAGAAAGCTCTGTTGGAGAACTTTTTTCCTATTTCTCTTTCTAACATAGAAATTTAGGAACATAGAAACTCCTATTGGAACAGGCCTAAGTACCAAGTTGACAACCCAAGTAACATGAACTCCACTCATTCTCTCTCCTCCCCATTATTCACCCTTATTTTCTCTCCAAACGGCATTTATCATTTTTTCTCAGTTCTTAATCTTTTGTTTTTAACAATTGATATAAAAAAGGTTTTTATATAAAAAAAAAAACATTTTTTCTATTATTATAAAAAAACAGTTTTTTTAATCAAAAGTAAACAGTTTTTTTAATCAAAAGTAAACAGTTTTTTTATTAAAATTATCAGTTTTTTATATATAAAAAAAACAAAATTTTCAATTAATATAAAAAAACAGTTTTAAAATTAAGATTAAAATAATTCTTTTTTCATAAATAAAAAAAACTATGTTTATTAACATAATATCGCGATTGATTAGTGCTGCTAGCCCGGATCCACATCATTTGTTGAATGTGGGTCCGCGTCAGCTGCATATTAGTACACATGGTTTTTTTATTTATGAAAAAAATATTTTTTTAATTTTAATTTTAATAAAAACCTGTTTAATTTTAATAAAAAAAAAAGTGTTCAATTTGATATCTTAGATTCGCGATTGATAAGTGCCGCTGGTGTGGATCACATTCAACAAATGATATAGGTCCAGAAATGTGGGTCCGCGCCAGCGGCACTAATCAATCGCAATATTATGTCAATAAACATAGTTTTTTTTATTTATGAAAAAATATTTTTTTCTAATTTTGATTTTAAAACTGTTTTTTTATATTAATAGAAAAACTGTTTTGTTATATTAATAGAAAAATGTATTTTTTTATATAAAAAAATGTGGGTCCGCTTCAGCGGCATATTAGTAAACATGTTTTTTTATTTGTGAAAAAAATATTTTTTAATTTTAATAAAAAAAGCTAATTTTAATAAAAAAAAATATTTAATTTGATGTCTTAGATTCGCAATTGATTAGTTCCGTTGGCGCGGACCCACATTCAACAAATGATGTAGGTCCGGGAATGTGGGTCCGCGGCAGCGGTACCAATCAATCGCGATATTATGTCAATAAACATAGTTTTTTTTTATTTATGAAAAAAATATTTTTTTATTTTTATTTTAAAACTTTTGTTTTATATTAATAAAAAAACTGTTTTTTTTTTATATATAAAAAATTGTTAATTTTAATAAAAAAAACTGTTTACTTGTGATTTAAAAAAACTCTTTTGTTATATTAATAGAATTTTTTTTTATATATAAAAAACTGTTTTTATATTAATTGTTAAAAACAAAAGTATAAGAACTTATAAAAAAAATGATAGATGGGGTTTGAAAAGAGAAAATAAGAGTGAATAATGGGGAGAAGAGAGAATGAGTAGATTCCATGCCACTTGGGTTTTCAACTTGGTAAAACTTTGTGGTACTTGTATCATTATCCTTCTTTGTAATTCTATTGTCTTCTGATGTTTTCTGCAAATTCAATTAAGTTTTATTAATTTTGTAATGTTATTTTCAAAATAATAAAATTACGTTCATGATCACTCTTTAATAAATTCCTTACATAAAACTGTTGTATGTTTTATTAGTATATGTACCTAACAATTTTTAACAGTAAAGACTTACAGGCCAGCAATGACAACATTGAGCATAGTGGTGAAGGAATCTCCTCCATTGGCAATACCCTTGTGAACAACAATGCTAGTGAACCAAACTAGAAGTGACCAAGAGAGAAAAAGCACACAGTGTAAGGTGCCGAGCCCCAAACCCTTGGCTAGCCCAGCTTTCCTCCCATACTTGTATGTGTTCACCAGTGATGATGTATATGATCTCACTGCTCTTTCTTCTCCTGCAAATGCTTGGACCGTTCTCACATTTCCAATCACCTGAGAATTGCACAAATGTTGTCCAATACAACAAAGTTAAATTAATTGTTACATCAAAATGAATAAGCGATAATTCATAGCTAGTCCTATTTATTTGGTCAAAGATGCACCAAATTTTATTGACTTTTTTTTATAGAGAATTAAGGTAAAGGTCATGTTACTTCCTATATTTAGATTTTTAGGACAATGATTTTCAAGTTTATAAATCTAGTCCCTGTGATACAATATCATTTATAAATCTAGTTTCTGTGCTACAATTGCCTTTATTTTTTTTGTCCGCGCTAGCGACACTATTTTTCATGCTGTTTTTAGTACAGGGACTAAATTTATAAAATTATATGGAGTGTCCTATTTTTATACACTTTAAGCATTATAAGGTCATTTTCCCAAAATTCCTTTTTTTTTAATGCACCAAGTCTTTTTCATTATAGTACTACATATATTTAAACAAATATACTCTCACATGTATCCATTTTAAACCCACTTATTCTCTCTCTCTCAAAATAAATACATAATCTCACTCTTTCTCTTTCTAACAACCCCACTTCCACTTCCACCTCCACCCCCACCCTCACCCCACCGCACTGGAGACTCACTGAAAACAGTCCACCGGAAAAACTCGCCGGACGCTGTCGAAATTCTCGCCTGAGTGTTTCTCTCTCCTTATTTCTCTCTCTCTCTCTCTCTCTTCATCTATTTCTTTTTTTTTTTGCTCTACGCTAGCGGCACCATCACCCGAGCTACAGAATAAGAGGTTTCGCCAGAAAAAATGGAAGTTTCATCGAAACAGATAAGTTTATCTGATTCAACTTTTTTGTCAAAAAATATCGAATATGGGTGTTGTTTGATAGATCTCGACGAGTAGATTCCAAATAAATAAATTTTATGAATTTTGGATTTGTAGATTTGAAGTTATGCACTTTTAAAGATTGAGTGGTTTTTTTTTTTTTATAAAAAACGACGTTAAGTGTAAAGAGATGTGAGGGTGAGTGATTTTGAGGGTGTATTTGTCATTTTAATGTGCTGAGTTAGCAAAATAGGACTTTGGACACCATTAACCCAGTCAAAAGATATCTCGCATCATTGACCAAGTGAATGAGGTTTCAAAATAATTACCCCAATGAATAACCATAGTAGAGCCATCAATGTGTTCGCTAACCAGACAAGTTTTAACCACTGTCCTTTATAACTCTCAAATGCTTCGCTAGAAAACCACATATAATATACGAACAATTGCTAATATTGGTTTGAATTTAATTAAGTAGATAGCAAAGTGAGAATGTTGGGGCCGTTTGGATCTCTATTCTGAAAACTCGATTTAAACTCTGTTTTTAAAATTCAATTTTTTGTGTTTATAATTATTGGTGTGCGTTTGGTAAATTTGTTTTTAAATATGATTTTTTGAAAATTTGACAAAATTGGCAAACATGTATATATATTATACATATATATATGTGTGTGTGTGTGTGTATATATATATATCATAATGCCCTAGCACGGATCAGTCCGCATTTTAAGAGTGTGGACCGAACATGTGTTACCTGACGGTGAGCCTAGAAATTATAGCCTAAATTATAGGCACTTTCTCTCTCTTTTTGGGCGCACCGTCAGGTGACACATGTTCGATCTGCACTCTTAAAATATGAATTGCTCCGCACAAGAGCATTACTGTATATATATATATATATATATATATAATGATATTCAATGTATAATTCACTATAAAATTATATACATACATGAATTGATAATATTTTTTAATACATATGTACTATATGTATATTTTATATTATTCCAAACATTAATAATACATGTATAAAACTATATATAAGTATCATGTATCTATTGATAATATTATTTAACCTTATATTATTTCATACGTAATTTTGTGTAAATGTACATATATATTTGTTGTTTATAAGAATTACACACATATTAATGTATTATGTATGTATATTATATATTAAGGTTTAACTGCATTAAAGTATTAAGAATGAATAATTCTGAGTGGAAAAATAAAAAACAGAAGTTATAAAACAACCCCAACCTGTGTTTCTGAAAAACTTGATTATAACACAGAAATATTATAATTAAGTGTTTAAAAACAGGTTGTCAAACGCAGATTTTTATCGGAATTGTATTTAAACACAGAAAACAGAATTATAGTTGCAAACCAAATAGGCCCTTAACTACTTTTTTTGGGGGTGGGTGAGTGTGTGTGTGTGTTATAATTAGGGGTGGCATATGGGTTTCCAAGGCCAAAATCGACCGCAACCCGCCCATGAAAAAAGCTGTTGGTTTATCAAAGTTTTCAGGCTGGTCATATATGGGTTTGGCGTTCTATTAGCTTGGTTTGATTGCGGTTCGTTTTCGAGTCACTTGCGGTTCATGTTGGAGAAACCCAGAAGCCACCTACGTAAGGGTTCTAAGCCTTTCTCTCTCTCCCTCATCTCTTGTACCTTTCTCTCTCTTAAACGATTTCACTCACTCTCTTTCTCCAATTCAACTGTCTTTCTTTGACAGCATCTAGAAAAAAAAATACGGGTAAACCGTATCCGACCCAATCCAGACCCGTCCATATCCGACCCGCAACCTTGGATCAACCCACTTGTGACCCGCCCAAACCAACCCAAAACCGTTTTTAACCTGCCCACATCCGCCCATTTGCCGAGCCTAGTTATAATTAAGAAAACTATAATTTTGGGAGATATATGACATGTTTAGAACGAAAAAAGATAACTACCGATGTGTTTAATGGAAGCATTAAACTATCCTATTAGCGATTGTAATGGGGCGAATTTTGACAGGAACCCGCCTCACACCGACCTTAATAGGAGAATTTGGTGGTAATAAATCGGGCGTGTTTGGAGTCGGCTTTACTATTGAAAAATCCCGTCGGGATCAGGTCTAGGTCGGGTTTAGTGTATAAAAACTTTGAACCCGCCCAGTTTAAGTGTATATTTACTAATACGCCCTTATATATACTTTTTTTTTTAAATGTATACTTTGTTTTTTAATCTCTTAACTTGCTTATACATATTTTTTTAATCTCTTAATATCTAAGTATTACAAAACTTCTAAAAAAAATTGAAATCCGTTTTATATAAAATAAGTTTAGAAAACATCATAAAAAGTGTTTTGGACGGGTTCTAGGCTCCCGCGGGGTTATTAAACGAGGCGGGGGCGAGGTAACGGGACCCGCACCATTGCCATCCCTATGTCCTACACAACGACAACAACAACAACAACAACAAAATAAATATTTTTATCATCCCAAATAATTCTTAAAATATTAGTAATGATTGATTGATTTACCACCAATTAGGCTCCGATATATATATATATATATATATATATATATATATATATATATATATATATATATATATATATATATATATATATATATATATATATATAGGTTCAGAAGTGAACATAAAAGATGAACATTTTAATAAACCTTAACAAAAAAAAACACTTAACACCCCAATCAATTTTAATTCTTATATTATAATTGGTTCGCGCTAGTGGCAACGAACGCGTGTATTAAAAAAGAAGCGTGTCACACGCATGTCCGTTGTCGCTAGCGCGGATCAATTATAACATAGAAATTAAAATTGAATGGGTGTTAGGCGTTTTTTGTTAAAGTTCATTAAAATGTTCATCTTTTATGTTCGCTTTTGAACATCTCCATATATATATATGCTCCTGTGCAGACTAGTCCGCATTTTAAGAATGCAGACCGGACATGTGTCACCTAATGGTACGCCTAGAAATTATTGCCTAAAATTATACACACACTCTCTTTCTTTTCTGGGCTCACCGCCAGGTGACACATATCCGGTCCGCATTCTTAAAATGCGGACAGGTTCGCACAAGAGCAGGACTGTATAATATATATATATATATATATATATATATATATATATATATATATATATATATATATATATATATATAGAGAGAGAGAGAGAGAGAGAGAGAGAGAGAGAGAGAGAGAGAGAGAGAGAGAGAGAGCGGATCTCATGAGGACCTCTATTTGCATACCGCTAGCGCGGACCAATTTTGATAAAATAGTAAAAAAAATATTTTTGAGCTAATTTTTTTTATATAGTTTTTAAACATTTCAATAGGGTCATATAAAAAAAATCAGCTCAAAATAAATTTTTTTACTATTTTAAAAAAATCGGTCAAACTTTGTGAGTTTTTAACAACTTAAAAATTGACAAAGTTTGACCGATTTTTTTAAAATAGCAAAAAAATTCATTTTGAGTTGATTATTTTTTTATGGTCATATTGAAATGTTTAAAAATCATAAAAAAAAATCAGTCCCAAAATATTTTTTTTACTATTTTAAAAAAATGGCCCTCATTCAGGATTATCAAACTGGGACCTCACTTGATCCTTTCCCTATATATATATATATATATAGAGAGAGAGAGAGAGAGAGAGAGAGAGAGAGTTATGCTCTTGTACGGATTGTCCCTCGTATTAGCAGTGCGGGCTGAACATGTGTCACTTAGTGGTGATCCCAAAAAAAAGAGAGAGAGAGAGTGCCGATAACTTAGCCGATAATAACTGGGTTCACCATCAGGTGACACATGTCCACTCCGCACTGTTAATATGCGAGGCACTCCACACAAAAATACTAATATATATATATATATATATATATATATATATATGAAGCCATATGGAGATGGCAAAAAGACATATATATGATATTTTTGACATTTCATGCCCATGCATGAAATGTCATGCTAAAAGGTGTTTTTTTTTTTTTTTTTAATAAATAGATATGGATTTTTTTAAAATAATTTTTCATTTTTCTTTTTATTTTTTTATGGGCTGAGTTTTTTTATCACGGGGGCAAATTTATCGATATATATATATATATATATATGAGGAAAAGGGATTGTTCTCTAAATACTCTATTCCTAACCTGCTAGTTTAAGCCTCTTGGCATTAGACGGGCTACGACATTCTAATTGCATATGTAGTGTATCCCTCCTCCCTAACTAAAGATAGTACTAAAAAGGCAAAAAAATATATCAAATAAAAAATTACGAAAGGAAAAATACAGAAAATGTTGAAACTGCCCTCAATCGATTCATACTATTTATTTTCCAATAATATAAATTATAAAAGAACCAAAAAAAAAAACTATCATGTAAGCATTTAGATTTAGTTATTGAGTTGTGATATTCAGGTCGGTAGTTATTAAGTCCAAACATTTCAATCCTAGCTTGTTATCAGGGTGGTGTTAAAGACACCACTAAAATACATTATATTTAAAAATGTTTGCAGTGTTACGAATATAAATTTTGGTGCTACCTTTAGCACCATCCTTATTTATACTGAACCTATAATGTCCTTGACCAAAAAATCACCTAAATTGTTCTAACATGTAAAATCAACTTTATTTTAATCACCAACCACGGCATAGAATCAATGTCTATATGCAAAGTCCAAAATGAATCTAGTGAACATATACTTTTAAATCTATATAATTGATAATTCCCAAAAATCTGTTTCCCACATGAGTTATGAATGATTGGCAAACGTTAAACAAGTTGTGTGTCCTTTCTTTATTTCAGAATTAGACACCATACTGACTAACTATTCCATACAGGTCCTTTGTGCTCCTCTGACTTGTCAAACACGTTTTTTAATAAACTTTCAAACACGGTTTTTACAATTAACAGACTCCTTCAACTAACTACCCGTTAGTGGGTTAAAAATGTCGCCAACGTTTTAATTATTTTCTATAAAAGTGGGAATTTGTCAAAAACCAAGAAAAAAATTCCTTATCTCTCATTATCTTTTTCACATAAAATATTTACTTTTCTCTGCAAGAGTTTCTTCTTCCATTCGCTACTTAGTTTCTTATACTATTTTAATAAACAAGGTTGTCATGGGGAAAGAGGAAAAGTAAATGTAACTTGGACTTCTTGCCATAAGTTTATAGCTCAAATACTTTGGAGTGATGTATGTACAAAGGAAAATGCTATGTGTCCCAAACAACTCCCTCAAATCATTCCCAAATAGCTTTAAGTGTTATACCTTATGGTATGGATCCCGCCAGCGCACAACTCATCAATGCTATTTGGGGGAGATTTGTGGGAGTTATTTGGTACTCATAGCACCACTCATGTACAAAAGCTTAACTTATATTTAATGGCAACATAAACTTTTATCAAAACTCAAGAGAATGTGACATATTTATTTAAAGAGGAATCCAAGCGAGAGGATAACAAAATTATTTCGTCAAAGAGATTAAACATAGAGTAATTCTACATGTACCTTAAAATTATATCATCAGCAAAAAAATTATTTCATTAATGAATTTATGACAACTAAGTAGGGTATGATTTGAAAGTATTTTTGAGGGTACATGGAATTACTCATTAGGTATATGACATTTTCATTATGAGTAACAAATAAGGGGACACATAACATTTATAATATAAAAAGCACTCATGTGAGAGCACGTATCTATTTATTAATCATAACAAAAAATGATATAGAGAAAGAGAGAAGACCTCTTCAGCGATGTCTCCAGCCTTGATATAGGATTTGCGGACACGGGCAATGAGACCAGTAGCGATATAAGCGTAAACACCACCAGCAATGGCAATTAAAGGCACAATAGACAGTGTCACCAAACTTATTTGCCACACCCTGATGAACCCAATTGTGAATCCCGCTATGAATCGACTCATGTAGTGCATGAAATTTCCTACCTACACCCACCCAATTTACTTGTTAATGCAAACATTAATGTAATCTATATGCATTATTCCTACTAGTTTACATCTGCTCGAGTACTTAGGCATCACTAATCAATACGGCCATGAAAGTTCCGCTGCAAATATTTTACTACTCAATATTATTACTCTCGAGTTATTTTACGTTGACACCCCAAATCGACACATTTTGAGGCGATACCTTGATGTGTCTCACCCACATTGGCTCGCGTTCGGATCTACCAACATTGAAGCCCAAATACGAGCCAATACGGGTGTAACATGTCAAGGTGTTGCACTTAAGGTGTCAGCCTATAATTATTGTATTACTCTCGTATAATATTTGTTTTAATTTATTTTTATCATTTTATACTTTTACATGGTAACATTTGAAATCTTCCTTTTATTAGTCTCACATCTCTCTCTCCATTCATTTATATTTCATTTTTTTATACCCCTTCAATTATGTCCCTCTTTTTATGCCAAATAATTCTTTCTCTTCCATGTCTATTAATTTATGCTTGATTTTTGAATTTTTTTGTTCACAACTTTTTCTCTCTTTTCGTTCAAACTTTTTTATTTTTTATTTTTTTTATTCACATCTTTTTCTCTCTTTTCATTCAAAATTTTCAGAACATCGCGCAAAGCTAAATACTAGTATAATTTAAAAAATTGTAGTGTACCTATTCAATTTTATGTCAAAGCATTTATTATCTTACTTTGAATATTAATTTACCATTTTATAATATCATACATGATTTAGTTTCTCTAAGAAACATTCTAAGAATATTTCAAATAAGATATAAATGCTTTTAACATATTTTGACAATAAAGAATAAAGAAGATCATTGAGAGTTTACTATTTCTTTTTTAGCTAGCTTGAATTATTCCCCTTCCTTTTCTAAATGAACATAAGCGGACCAAATGACACAATAATTAATAAGTTTTAATAGTGTTTATTGATTAGCAGTATCTTTAACAAACGCAAAAATATAATAGTTACTTTAAATTAAGAGGGATGGAGTATATATAAAAATTAATATCAAACATGAACTTTACGCATGGAACAATTTATATCTAACCTCTACATATAAATTTGCAAGATTTAAATTACGAGCTTACAACCCTAGAAATCATATAAGGTATGCAATATTCCATGTTAGTACTATAGTATTTAGAAGTGTTAAAAAAAGTCACATTAATATTCTAACAATCCCTCTTAAAATGTCACAAAAAGTAATTTTAAGGGTCATTTGGACTTAATTGTAGGTTGGGACCTATTAGTTATGATATTTTGAACTTGTGGCATAAAATTGTGGAAACCTTAGGTACACACGTCAAACTCTTATCAACTTGTAGAAAGTTCTAACAACCTTTATTGTACATTGAAATGTCTCGATTGTTCCATATTTTATTTGTCTCAATGTCGCCCTAACAACCTTTATAGTCCCTCACCTTTAATCATGTCTCAATTTCACCCGTTACCTTTTATTTATCTCAATTTTGTCCCCCGCCTTTCAATTTGTTAATTTAATCTTTATCTTAACTTTTCATCCAAATCCAACCTAACTTGAATATACATTGTCTAATTTATCCCTCATGCTCACCCATCTTTGAATTTAACAAATCAATATAAATAGGGTGTGGCTATTCCCACACCCTTAACATCTTCTCCCACAACCTTTTCAAATACTTAAATTACAAAGACAAAAATACTTTATTCCCATTTCATTAAAATATAATATAATTTTAAAACATAACATTATTTTATGTAAGATAAAATTTAAACTTTAAGATAAAATATAATTTTATTATTATTATTTTATAATTTTACTTTAACATATTACTAATTTGTTTAATTAGAGTATATAACATTTTATGAATTTTATTAGACCTGCTATATATTTCGTAGTTAAATATGAAAAACTTTTTCTACGAAAAAATGTTATTTGGTGATATTTAAACCATTTTTAAACCCCAAAAAAGCTTATAATGAAACCTTTTTTTGCTTTCTGACAAAAACAATATTGAATAAAAAACACAGTTTTTGAAAATAAAACTGTTTTTAACAAAATAAAAACAGCTTTAATGAAAAAACCTTTTTTTAACAAAAAAAAAATTTTAAACAAAAAAACAGTTTTAAAAAACTTTTTTTAACAAAAACAAACCGTTTTTAACATTTTTGTTAAAAATTGTTCTTTTTTCACTAAAGTATTTTTATTTTTCTAAAAATATTTTTTAAATAATTTTATTCTTTGAAAAATGATTTTTTAAGATATTGTTTCTTTGTTATAAACTGATTTTATTTTGTTAAAAACTGTTTTGTTTTGTTAGAAATTGCTAAAAACTGTTTTATTTTATTAGAAATTATTTTTTATAGCTGTTTTTTTTTCTTATATATAATTTTTAATTTGTTAAAAAAAAATTCATTAAAACTGTTTTTAATTTGTTAAAAATTGTTTTATGTTCAATAACTGTTTTTTTTGTTAAAAACTGTTTTTTTTCATTATAAGCTTTATTCTTCGTTACAAACGGTTTAAATGTCATAAAATATCATTTTTCGTGAAGAAAGTTTCATATTTAGCTACGAAATATGTAGCAAAATCTAACATATTCATGATATATACTATAGTCTAATTTAAAAAAATTAATAATATGTTAAAGTAAAAGACTGAAATAATAATAAAATTATATTTTATCTTACAGTGTAAATTTTATTTTACCTATGTTTTAAAATTATATTATATTGTAATGAAATGAGAAATGGTGTTTTTGTGTTTGTATTTTAAATATTTGAAAAGGGAGTGGGGGAGGATGTTAAGGGTGTGGGAATAGCCACACCCTATAAATATTAACATAGTATACACATTACTATATATACATATGCAAATATTTGTTTATATACTCTTGGATTAATATAAAAGGTTACTTGGGTACACGTTAATATTCTAGAAATAAAAAAAGGGCTATTTGCGTCTAGCTATTACGTTTACTTTTAAATTATTTGTGTCTAGCTATTAATTTATATCACTTTGAAAACTTAAAAAAATCTTAAAATTATGGAAAATAAAAAAAATAATATTTTGGAAATAAAAAGGGGTCATTTTGAATATTAATTTTTTTCAAAGTTACAAAAAAACATTTTGTAAAAAATGTTAAAATTTTTTTTATTAAAAAGTGACAAAAAATTGTTTTGTTAAAAAGCTAAAAAATATCTGTTTCGTTATATATAAGAAAACCAATAATAAATAAAACTTTCAGTTTTTTTAATAAACGTTCAGTTTTTATTTTTTAATAAATAAACGTCCAATTTTTTTAATAAGTTAAATGTTTTCTATTTACAGAACAGGTTGTTTGTATTTTTAAATATTATAAATAACGTCCAAATGTTATGAACTTTTTATACAAATATTTATTTATGCTTTTCTTATATATAACGAAATAATTTTTTTATAACTCTTTAACAAAATAGTTTTTTTTGTCACTTCTTATAAAACATTTGTTATAACTATTTTTACAAAAAAAAATATAACTTAAAAAAATTAATATTCAAAATAAACCTTTTTATTTCTTGAATATTCAAAATTTATGGTTTTTTAATTTTATTAAAATGATAAAAATTAATAGCTAGGCACAAATAATTTAAAAATAAACATAATCTTTAGGTGCAAGTAACCATTTTTTTATTTTCAGAATTTTAACGTGTACGCAATTAACCTTTATATTAATCCATAAGTATATAAACAAAAATTTACATATGTATATATATTAATGTGTATACTCTATTAGTATTTACATTGATTTAGTCCATGGCAAGTAGTTTTTGGACTCTAAACCAAGATAACAATTTTGTAAACACTATGGGCCCATTTATTTGTGAAAAATTATTTATTATTTTTTATTGTCACTTTTTGCTCTATATCTTTGCCAATGGACCATTAAGATGGAAATGAAGAGTTTGAAAAACTGTTTTTGAACTTAAGCAATTCTAGAAAATATGTATTTCGTGATATTGTTATTAACTTAAGTTGGACAATAATTTTTGTGAAATTACATTTTTATTCCCATTTAGAGGCATATACTATCAAAATATAACACAAAATATGAAAAATGAAAAGAGAAAACTATTTTTCACAATTAAACGCACCCTAAAGCTCCTCAAAAACTCATTTACTCAATACTCTCTTATTTTTAAAAGTCCACGTCAGACAAAATAAGAAAGCAAGGGACGAAGAATGAAAGAGAGTGAGAGATAAAGTGTTAGAGAGAGAGAGAGAGAGAGAGTAGATGTTAGGGTATCTTTGATATTTCATATATATATAAATATATTTATATATATGTGTGTGTGTGTGTGTGTGTCTTATAAAAATTAAGAATTAGTGGACGACAAAATATAAATTAAATGATCCTAATTTGACGAGTGAATGTACCAAAATCAGTGATTGTAATCTCGAGAAAAAAATAAATTACACACGTTTAAGGTTGTCACCTTATGTTCTTCACAATTTTGATATGGTCCAATTATTAGTTAGCACTTAGCATTTTACAATTGGGGTTTGAAGCCCCATAAGTGCTACATATAACACGAGTCTATCGTCGCAAAACAACTCTCTTTCTAGGTTTTTTTGGAAGAATAATGATATGAGTATAAAAATATCTACAAAATTTGACGTGGATTCCACTTATTCTCTCACCTACCTATTAAATATTGCCTTGTAGTATAGCACTACATTTTGTGAAGATTTTGTGAAGTTACTTTGTACCCATAGCACTACTCTTTTTGGAATGTGCCTAATGGCAGTATTGAACATGTATACAGTAGAATTACTGAAAATCAATTGGGATCCCCTCATTGTTTACTTTATCTTATGAGTTGTATGTACCCACTTCAGAGGAAAAAATCCTGTTACATCAAATTTAAATAAATGATCACTTTATGTTAAAATTATTTATAACAAAATAACCGTAAGATTTTCTTGGAAAATGTAACATCATTTGAAAGAATCATCGAATGAGGAAAAAAAGTTTGATGTCTCTGAGATATCAAATTTTTTATGTTTTTGATGTGTGATTGGTCAATTCTATTGGCGCGAACTCACATTACTTATGAAAATGGATCCGCGTCAGCGTCATTGACCAATCACATATCAAAGACATCAAAAGTTTGATGTCTCGGAGACATCAACTTTTTCTCGTGAATGAGATGAAACAATGTTAGGATAACTGGCTACATTTTATTTTAAATATGTAGTTTCTAAGTATTTATAAACTAACATGAGGAAACGTTTTAAAGAAGAGAGAAAAATAAATACCGATAATAATGATGATGAGGATGATGTTTTACGCAGATTATAAAACAAACATTATTTCTCAAAAATAATATTTGATTATTTCATGTTTGTGATTCACTAGTTCTCATTATATGAGTGTTAAGCGCCACTAATTTTCGTATTACTTTATTGGAGTTTAAAACTAACAAAAACCGTTAGTTGATCATTTTGATCACAGTTGACCAACTTTTCAATTAAAAAGATAATTTTTCTCCTGAATACATTAATATAATTAGTATATTATATAATTCTAAATTTTATATATACGTCTATTATTATAAAAACATATGTATATTTAGTTTGATACATTCATATGTTCATACATTAATATACAGACACACATTAATGTATATAAAATGATTTTATATTTAAAAACCAATTAAAGTTTTTTTAATAGACATAAAAGTCGGAAAAATGTTTTTAATTTAGAAAAAGTACATTGTTAAATTTAAATATTCTACGTTATCAATGAAAAACTTTACGTTATTTTTTAAACTTTTATACAAGTAAATGAACGTTATTTAGAAACTGTTTTTTTGTTAAAAAACATTGTATGTTAATTTACCTGTTTTTTTCTAATGAAAACACTGTTTGTTTGTTGTTTAAAACAAGTATTTAACTGTATTTTTTATAAAAACTGTGCGTTATATAATTTTTTTTTATAAAAACAGTTTAAAATACAGATTTTTATACAAATCAGTAAAAATACAAAACTTAAAGAGTTTTTAAACTATTTTATTTTAATCTATAGTTTTTAAATGCATTTTGTTTACTACAAAACAGTAAAAAATAACGGTAAAAACAACTTAAAAATACCGTAAAAACATTATAAGAGTTAAACTACATTTTAAAAAACAGTTGTAAAAAATTAACAAAAAGCTGTACAGTTTTAAAATGGTGAAAATTGTATAGTTTTGAATTTCTTTTCATTTTTTTGAAAAAGCGGTTAAAAAACATATTTTTTTAATTAAAAAATGTAAACATAAAGTATATTTTTTTAAGAAAACAATTTAAATATACCGTATAGTATTTGAATATTTAATGACATATAGTCAGAAGATACATTTTTTTCGTAAAAGAAATATAGTTTTTTATAATGTAAAAAAAAAGTTAAAAATGACATTTAGAACAATTATCTATTTAAAGAAATTTTTTCCCACTTTTTAGTTTTTTAAAAATTGTTTCAAATAAATATGAACTCATCTATGTATCTATATAAAATTGTAGCCTGAAAGTACTTTAACTTGCCACGTGACATATCATAAATGAATTTCATATTTCCCATGTGGAAAGTCATTTGAGCCATCCACGTGGAAATTCGACCTTTATATCTTTATATGTCTCCATCCCATCTATTTGTCTTCCCTAATCTTTTCGTTCATCACTCTTTCTCTTTCCATTTCCCAATCCTTTCATTTCACATTCCTCCATTCATTTCATTCACACTCAACTTCATAGATCCTTTAAATTACATGTCATTTCATGTACCCATTAATTTATCTATAACATTTATAATATAACATAACATGCTTATTCATTTCTATAGATGTAACCATGCAACTCTCTTTGAATAATTTTCAAGTGGGTTTCTTATTAGTATTACACGGTCATGATTTGCAATTGATTTGATGTTTATATCAAATGGGTTTTTAGGATTTTAATTGTATTTTGTTTTATAGTGAACGATTCAACTTAGCAGTGCTTCGGGTTAATGGGCTCCAATAACAACTGGATTTGCCAATCTCTGCTACAACTATAATTATAGAGTAATTTTTAAATTTTATTTTTGAATCTTTTTTTGTCAAGATTCCAAATATCGAATAATTGTGGGTTGTGAAAAGTTTTTTATTTTTTATTTTTTGTTATATTTATTTATTTGATACAAAAACTTCATATTTGATTTGTGAGTTCTCTCTCTCTCTCTTTGTGTACTTTAATAAATTTCATACTGTTAAACAGTTCTCCACACCCCCACCTTCTCCCTTAGGTTTTAACGTCGTAATTTTTATTCTCTTGCTCTTATTTCTTGATGTTTCATCTACTCATAATAAAGTTTGAAGATAGGTTGAGAAGTGCAAGTTCCGATTAAATTGTGAGAGTAAAATAGGCGGTTGAGTGGATGATACTTTTTTGTATCCATTGAGGTGCTGATGGTGAGGAACAAATGAAGTTATTTAAATGGTAGAAGTCAAAATAATTGTATAGATACAAATAATTTTTTTGGAGCAGATCTTTAAAATGATAGATGTTAGAGCATTCACAATGGGGATGCAAGAGGCCAAAAAATTTTGTATCTTTACAAATTGGGATGTCTGTACTGGTTGCATTAACTCAACAAATTTCGTCTCTCAATTTGTACTGGATTTGCAAAGATACAAAACACTAGCAGAATCTGTAAATGTTTCTTACGAACTTTATTTGTTCGTATGAATTCTTACGAACTTCAGTAGTTCGTAAGAACTCGTATCAAATATAAATAATTATTTCTTATTACACATTTGGGTTCTTACGAAATTCTTTTGTCCGTAATATTTCTTACGAACTAATGTTGTTCGTAAGAAATGTAAAAAATATTTCCTACGAACAACATTAGTTCGTAGGAAGTATTTTAACAATTCCTTCACCTCCACCATTGTGAACTTGAGCAACGATGAAAGGCAAACTGAAGCTTTGGTTCTGCATATTTACTTTTCATGTGCATCCACCGTTGTGGATGCTCTTAGGTATGAAATTTAGATTGTTTAAAATGGTAGACGTATCATCTTCTTTTCTTTTGTTATGAACAGGTCTTTAAAAAGGTAGAAGTCTCAATAGTTTTTTTTTTTACAAAACCCATTTTTATAAAACTACATACTTACATAATTGGGGTTTAAAGCTATAATGGTTATCTAATCTTTATATTATGAACACAATCTATTTTGACGAAATGTAAAGGTGGAAAAAATGTGCACTTAATTTAAAGTTATTTTATTTTTTGGTTTGTTGTTTTAATCTTTGGTATACACGTGTTACAATTACCAATACTTTGTCATTTAATTTTTTTTTCAGATTTTTATTGAATATTTCAGTGTAATTTTTTTAAAAAGTATGTCAATCATATGACTTTTAATATTAATTTAAAATTCTATTTCATTTCATTCGTGAAATATATTATGTGAAAAAAGACACAATCAAAAAATAAAGTTTTGATGAATTCGGCCACGCATCGCGTGGCCAACATGTTAGTATTAATGTAAATATTAATACACACACACATACATTAATGTACGCATATATGAACATGCCGAAATAGGTATACACATTAAAGTATTTATAATAATATATGTATATATAAATATATAAATTATATTAATGTAATCAAGGGCAAAATGTTCTTTTTAATACATAAATTAGTGAATTTCAATTTTATATAATGAGAACTAATGGACGTAAAACACTTAAAGACTCAGTAATATTTTTTACCTGCATTTTTTACTATAATTTACCAGATGTTATAAATGATTTTACGTTCGACCAAAAAATCAAACAAATAAAAGTATTATGGTAATATGAAAAAACGGATTGTAAGAAATGTCTATATTGGAAGCATTATCTTATTTGTTTATCTCGAAATATGGATTTTTTCTGTTGAATGAAATATGGATTTCATTGATGTTCAGTAGTGAACTAAATTTAGGGCATTGAATTTTCTCTTTCGGCGTGTGGTCTGCCTCATCAATTGGTGTGCATGTGTGCCTTCTAGAAAGCCACATAAACCTCCAACCACCCAACCAAACACAACAAAATTTTAATTGCAAACCGATCCATAAATATTGCAAGCAAACACATTTACTTCCGCAAAATGGTTACAGAGAAATAAAGGCACCGTCAGACTTCATTCTCTTGAAATCAGCCCAGGAGGATTTCAATACTTTAAAAAAACCAAGGGCGACTCTTTTGACGAAAAACATTAAGTAATCATCTAAAATTGGTAGCATTTTGACTCTTAAGAAATCATATAACCCAAAACAAATAACTAAAACGTTTTTGTTTTCCATGGAAATGTATTTGTAAAAAATAATCAATTTCTTTCAAATGTGAATTTTCATAAAATTTTATTTCTAGCTACTTTGACAAAAGAACAGTTCTAGTGTCTTTAAAAAAATGATCGAGGTTAAATCATATTTGAAAAGAAACTTTTAATTATAATCAATAAAATCAATGTCAACAACGTCATTAAATTATATACATTCAATTTTAATAAGTAATTTAAATTAGCAAACTTGACACACAAGAGTTATTATATAATTTTGAGGCATTTTACAAAAGGCCCAATTAGTTTTGTTTTTATTTTGTTTCACATATAGTTTTCAAACCCTAAGAGTAAGATTAGCGCAATAGTAGCCACTGTGGTAATTTTTTTTTCTTGGTGAAATGTGATTCAATAAACACAAGGGGCCAAAGCCCAAAAAGAAATACAATGAGTCCATACCAAAACAAGCCCAAACCGGTTACCAGCTGCCTCCAACAAACTGGGCTACACACAACGAACGCAGGCCCACTACTACAATAAACCACATAACCCAACAAAACAACTCAACCAAAGAAAAGAAATCTCACAATCAATACACACGTCTTGTAAAGAAAACTACGTGTCACACTGACGTAATTACCACCAATCAACACTCATTACGGTTAATGCGCTAATGTCACTATTAAGAGAAAAAATGTCTTTTAAATATTAAATGATTTTTTTAAGTACTCGCTTTGACTAACCCTAAATATTTTAAAACCGCAGTTTTAGTTTTACAATAAAGTACCCCTTTTGTTTAAAGGAGAAAAATACAAACAAAAGCCAACGTCAAGACAGATGGAAAAGAAACTTAGTTGAGCTGGGTCTTAAATATGCACACCTACTCTAATAATGTTTTCCATTTAAGGCAAAGCTTAAATCATCAGCCGTATGTACTAAATTCTCTAAATTGACCCTCTAGAGAACAATTCAAATTTGAGAAACACAAGGACAGTTTTGTCATTGGGGTGGGGCAAACTCTCCAAATAATGGATACATACAAATAAAAGACAAGTGTCTAAATCAATAATCAGCTTAAAACAGGAAGTGGTTGGTTTATTTGGAAGAGAAAAAATCGTGAATAAATTTACCTTCTCAGAAATGGCGTCTTGAACAACAATAATGTCACTTGTAATTGCGGCAATTACTTCGCCTGTTGAAGCATCAGTGTCAAAAAGAGTAATGTCTTGATTCAACATAGACCTCAAATAAGCCATCCTCATCTTCGCCGCTTGCCTTTCCCCGGTGTGCATCCAACAAGCAACCTCTATATACAACACCATAAACATCTTTGTTTAATTACACTTAAAATCGTTTGGACATATCAATTAATAAGAACCCAAAAAAAAGACTATTCATTGAAGAAATTAAAATGACGAGTCCATACCAGTCCATGATGAAAATAATATGGCCACGCTTAGATATACCAAATCCAATGAATACTGCAAAACAATTAAATAAACAAGTTGCAAGCTACCAACAAACAAAAATTACTACTACTCATAGTAATAGAAAAATAATAACCGCACATATTTTGAGCTTGAAAATAATAAATATTAGAGCTTAGTATCTATTATTTATTAAATATATTTCAGGAACCTGTCTTTACTATTTTTGAAATTTTAATATGTGTCCTTAGGACACATGTTATCAACACCCATAGTAATAAGGGTGCACATAATTGCCTTTAAGAGCGTGCAAAAGCCTTAATAAATTTGGGCAAAATACTACTTATTGAGATTATTCGGCCTTGAATAGGAATGACAATTTAAGCCGATTCGTAGGAGCGCCGCCCCTAATGGGGCGGGTTTTAAAACCCGATTAATGAATTAGGAGCGGGTATAAGTTTAAAAGAATACGGGGCGGATTAAGAGTCAAGTTAAATAAAATCAACCTGATCCGTTTAACTAATGCCTACATAATTTTTCTTTATATATATGTTAATTACAATTAAACATATATATATATATATATATATATATATATATATATATATATATATATATATATATACACATACACACACACACACTAAAAAAAAATTTATTTGTATGTTAATTTTGTAAAAGATTTATGTGAAAACATGAATTTACAATTGAAGGATTGTCTCAAATATTGAAATACGAGATATTATAGACCTCTAAGACTATAATATAATATAATAATTTTAATTTTATTATTTATAAAATTAACTCAACCCGTAGTAACGTCGATTCGTCCCGTTTATTAAATAAGACGAGTTAAGAATTAATTTAAATAAAAATCAATCTAATCGCCCATTTATTAAATGGGGGTAAATTAGAGTTTTATCAAACCCGTCCATTGCCATACCTAGCCTTGAACCCCCGCAAAAAATTCTAATCACATAGAATAGAAAAAGTTATAATAAAATTATATTTTCCCCTAGGTCTAAACAAAAAAAAAGTGAATAAATAATACCTTGGCAACTCGATGAGAAGCCAGAGCTGGAAAGAGATAAGCCAACCCAATGATATTTATTAACTTGCCGAAAAAAATGAAGAATACTGGTACCGAAGCACCGTGTATACAAGCACCGACGGAACCGATCAGCATAAGAAAGCAGTCGTAAGCGTCGGCAAAAGCAAAGAGCTTTAACATTGGGACTCTTTGAGGTTTCTTGGCATCTCTTTCATTATTCTTTTTATCTTTAGCGGCATCACCGTCTACGGAAAATGTGCCTTCGCGGCTCATTTCTGGACAAGGCTTCAAAGAGAGTTTGGTTTGGTTGATGATAAGAATGGGAGGTTTTAGAAATTGAGTAGAGTTTGCTTGTGGGAACGGAGGAGAGGTTTTGGAGTGAATGGCTATATTAGTGCAGGGGCGGAACTAACTGAGGTTGGCTGTGTTTAAACTGTGGATTATCGTGATGACACATGAAAACAGTTGAACGTAGTTGTGGAGTTATGATGTATTGACTCTCACTCCATATTGACCTCTCTCTCTCTCTCTCTCTCACGAAAGCACACGAATATTTCAACCGTGAAACTTTGATTTTGTTATTAAAATTAAATTTGTAAAATGTCAAATTTTAAGTTGGTTGGGTTTCAAACATGTGTCACTTATTTCGTTTGTTTCGTGTTCATTTTGTATATTAATAAGTTGTACACGATGTTTTCAATACAACCAAATTCAATTGTTAAGTTATACCACGTTAAAAAATTCACATGTTAAGAATCTAGATTTGTTAAGACTCCAACTAAACCTCTTAAAAATCATAGTGAGTCGTTTGTCATTTTGCCATCCTTAGTCAATACGTTCAAAATACTATTTTTATCACTTTTTTTTATAAATAATCAATGTCAATAAAAAGAAGGCCGTCTAAGTGAGCGAAAATCCGTATACAAAAGATATAAATAGGTCTAACATGAGACCGAAACAAAATAGGAGGATGAGAAGACAAAAAAAAACCTCCCATCCACCCCTCAATACTAAAAAATATGTAGAAAACTATCAATTAATTCCCCATTCTCAATTCACCAAATCTAACAAGCACTGTAACATAGAATGTGACTCCGTCTTGAACCATACATGTAAAGAGCTCAAAAAATTGTATCAAAATCTAGCTAGCGCGAGCACTTCTTCCTCAAGACACCTCCTGTTTTTCTCAAGCCAACTCATCGAAAAAAATACATAATCGAGCCATTTTTTACACAAACCTAACTTCTTCCCCCCCAACCTATAGCCCCAAGTTACCATCTCCTCTCAAGACATGACACACACCTACTTCACCCTGAAGATGGAATAAATGATCTTCCATAATTTCCTAACAACTCAATAATGCAATAACAATTGATCAATAGTTTTCTCTGTTTGCTTACACATCCAACACCCACTTGCCATATGCATACCTCTCTTCATTAGCCCATTCGTCGTTATGATCGCATGTGTCACTGTTGTCCAGGTAAAGAAAATTACTTTTGGTGGATCCCACGTATGCCAAATGCTTTGCCAAGGAAAGTCAACTCCACCTCTCTCCACTAACTCCATAAAATAAGACATCACCGAGAACACACCTATCTTTTTGCCCCTCCACCATATACAATCCTCACCCTCTGAGAATAGTCCCTCCCACTCAACCAATCAAACATATCCTCCGCCTCCTCCGATTTCTACTCCTTAAACGTCCTTCTAAACCTAAAATTACACCCCCTCCTGTATCCATCCACCCATATGTGCTTGGAAGCTGAACTTTTCCTCTCACTGGCTATGCGAAATAACCTTGAAAACATATCCTCTAATGATCGATCTCCCCCCTTAAATGTCCCTCCCAAACCATACCCTCTCCCCATTCCCCGTGCGTAAAGAAGTAAGACTTAGGAATTCAGATCCCCGTAATATGATTTCACAAACATACCCCCTGTGGAAGCTGCCTTTGATCGGATCCCCACTCATTGTTACCCGTCTAAAACTTATCCACCACCAACTTTCTCCATAGCCTGTCTGCCTTAGTCGGGAACCTCCACAATCACTTCCCTAACGTATCTCAGTTGAAGCAAGCTAAATTTTAAACTCCCTCTCCTCCTAGCTCACCATATTATGCCTGAAACCATCTCCGTTCCCACCCCATAAGAAGTTACTCATTAACCTATCCAACTTACCACGAACTGGAACTGATAACAAAAGTATGGATAAGTAGTATGTCGATCAACTAGAAAGGGTACTCTTGATTAGTGTTAATCTACCCCCTTTAGATAAATAACACGTCTTACAACTCACCAACCTCCTCTCCACCCGCTCTATAATCGGATATTAAATGGCCTTAGCTTTGAACGAAGCGCCCAACGGAAGACCCAAATAAGTAGATGGAAGATGTCCCATTTTACACCCGATCACCTCCGCCAGAGCATTATCGTCTCACACTTTCCTACACTGCTATTCAACATATTTTACACTTGATCACCTCGAAATACATCAAAATGATCTTGAGGCTTCTCACTTGAGCCTCTTTCGCTCCACAAAAGTGATAGTGTCATTTTCAAACACTATACCCAAAATACCAATTTGGCACGCTTGTGAATGGAGAAACTAGCACAATTTTAAATTGTGCTAAAAGTTAGAATGAATTTGTGTATTTTGGCATGGTTTATTTATGTTCTATTTTTTGGCACGGTTAAAAATCGTGTCAAAATTGAGTCAGTTTGAATTTTAAATGCTGTCTGAATAAAAATAAAAAGAAAATCACAAAAACCATTCAACTCATTTTAATTCTGACATTTGAGAACTCCCAAACCCTCCCGCTTCCTTAAATCATCTCTCACTCCTAAATAACTTCATACGCACTCCCACCCGCTATAATCGCCTCCACTATATCCCATCGCCATAGTCGCCTCCGCCATAACTCACTGACTCTATCTTCGCCTCTGTTATAGCCCTTTGCCTTTACCTCGAGGGACAAATTGTGTAAAACAAGTGGTGGGGTTGGTACATTGGGGAAACAGGTTACAGTATAATGGATTTGGTGTCCATTGTTGAAGGCTTATGTTAGTCTTAATGCTTTGGACTAATTTCATATAATTTTTGTTTACGGTAATATAAAACTCGAAATATAGTGGAGGTAGGGGATGGAGGGATGAGGAAGATCAGTATGATTTTTTTTCCATGTACCCCTTAGACCATTATATTAATTATTTTATTTTCTTTACTACTTATATTGTAAATAGAGATAAATGTTGAGGAATGGGTCCCTTATTGAATTTTTTTCAACTTATAAATTTATATGTCATCAATACTGTTTTGAACGTTCCAATTTTGTTGGATTATGTTGTATCTATCTTTACTGGAAATGAATAATTTCTATAAAGTTTAGGTTTGGACTATAGAATAGTTTGGGTTCTAGTTCATTTTTTCTCCTTTTCCTCGGGGATTTTCAAATTAGAAAATGTAATTTTAATTGGACTTATATTTATTTAAAAATTATTGTTGAGTTTGTTCTTCAAATGTTTCTCCGATCTAAAAATTATATTTATTGCATTATTTAGCGAAGATTATAATTGCATTTGAAGTTTTTTAAACAAATGCTCACAAAAGAACATGGGTTTTTGTTTGTTATTACATGCTTTATGATTTGTAATGTAGTTTTATGGCCATTATTTTTGTACTCGATATAATTTATGGTCATTAACCGTGACAAGTCCAACTTATGAAGGTCAATGACCGTGACAAGTCTAGGGGTGACAACTTTTGTTGTCACGGACTTGTCACGATCATTGACCGTGATAAGTTCATTAGACTTGTCACGGTCTTTGAACTTGACAAGTTTTGTCACGGTTAAGGACCGTGACAAACCCGTGAAAATCTTTAAAAACTTGTCACGGTCATTGATCGTAACAAGTCCGTGACAATTATCCTTTGTAACGGACTTGTCACGGTCAATGACCGTGACAATTCTGGGCAGAATTAAAAAAAAATCTGCTGGGCAGTATGGCCACTGCCACTTCCCAGCAGTATATTTGTACCTTTTATGGCAACATTGTACCTGTTCAAACATCATATATCCAACTAAAATAGAGATAATGCAAATATACATTCAAAACAATATGCATCACGATATAATCCAAATATAATTTAAATGTAACAAATTAAAATAATTCAATTCAAATAATGTTTTCTACATGTACGGGGTAGGTATGATGAGGTGAGTAGGACACGCGATATACGAATTGATACACCCAGTAATATACATCGTGCCGTAATGTTCGTGAACCATAATGGGGAGTTCTCCTTCCCGGGTATCACATGCGTGATGAGCACCTTGGACTCAATGTCTTAAATTAAACGTCCATGAACTGGAATACCCTGGACGGTATTCGGGTCCCTCAACCCCCACCCTATCCGTTCGCCATCAAATATGCCCTGTATAAACATGCCCGACCAACCAAGTTTCGACATCGGTCGGTCGAAGGGAGCCAAATAGGGGACTGGATCATCAAAGCTCGAACGAGTCGATGATGAAGCAGCGAGGTCCACATCCTCGTCCTCCTGCACCTCCTCCTCCACCACCTCCTCCTCCACCACCTTCTCCTTCCCTTTCCCCTTATGGTTTCCGCCCAACGGGCGCTTCATGAATGATAACATATCTTGTACCGTCACCTCCAAACGGAACAACTTCACGTCATGCGAGTCCACCATTTGAGCCAACCCGGTGTCACTCGTCTCCAATTCGATGATCCTAGATTTAGCCACCCGTGAGTTCACCCCCTTGTCCTCCCCTTGCGATCAACGCCAAGCACTTGGCTGAGTTCGTCTGTGGATAAAAATGTCTTATCGACATCAGATTGCGACTCATGCACTTGATTAAGCTTTGCCTAAAATGACAAAAAGCACATGATTAGTTAAATAAGTATATAAAAAATTATAATGTAATTAACAAAAAGTAAACTTTTGGATTACTTACAATCGTGGTCGCGATGTTCGGGGACACCTCCTTATCCTTCCCCTTCTTCGTCCGAATATCCACATAAGTATCGAGCCTATGTGGCCTACCCGCAGGGCCACTCCCTATCCCTTGAAATAAAATAATGCAAAATTAGTATCGGTCCCACAAAGTAAAATAATGCGAAATAATATATTTCTGTAATTATAAAAATTAAATCTTACCATCATCCTATGCTCCACCTCGGCGTAAGACGTCAGGCCAAAGTAGTGCACGTCCATCTTTTTCGCCCGATTTTCCCTCTTCGATTGGCGAGATGCCAATTGTCGCTCCCCGATCTCATTGTTAATGAACTTTTGCCATCATGCCAATGAGATCGTCTCCTTTGGCGGGACGGAGTCACGCATTAAGATAACGGACTCTCGAGTCTTCCCAAAGTACCGGGTCCGCATATTTTTCTTCCATATCTTGTGTTGCTCCCTCAACTGCTACAATACGAAATCGCGTAACTTTGGATCCAGGCTGAATTGTTCATGTCCAACAAATACAATGTTAGTTGCGAATAAAAATAAATATAAATATAAATCAAAATCAAAATCGAAATTGAAATTGAAATATTCATATAAATATAAATACATTACCTGTAGTGCCGCCCAAATAGCTAACTTGAGCTCATTTGGCACCTCCCTCCAACTAGTGTACCCCGGGCCGATGATCGTCTTTACCAGCTCAAGGGATCTCGCTAATAACCCCATCTTGTTCTCGATGTCCATCCCCAATTTGCCATATTTGGGGAGCCTATAGGCCGAGGAGTCCTCGTCACCTCTGCTACCACCCATCCATTAGCACCTCTGCGAAACACATCCCCCATTCTATTTGTCTCACCCATCCACTCTTTTTATTTCGGATATCCCATCATAGCTACCACAACTAATCACCTATTAAAGGTAAGAAGCGTATATTCATGGATTAGTATAAACAAAACTTAGATTTATAGTATATTTCATTTAATTATGTCTTATTTATATTCGATTTTTAAATTTCAAATTCAAATTCAATTTATAATAGAAATTCCTATTTCCTCCATCTCGTTTAGAGGGTGAGTGGTCCTATCCCATTCAAGATCGCATATTTCTATAATATACTTAACAACTCATGCACATTGTTATAATTAGAGAAAAATTTGACAGCATATCCCCGTAGTTCTCCAAGTACACGACGTAGATTGGCAAGTGTGAGTGTTATTCAATTGATCAATTGAAATAACAGTCACACTTGTCAATCTAGTATGTACCTAGAGAATATTAGGATACAACCACAGAACTTCCTCCAAAATTAACAACTTTAAGCCACTAAGAATATTATTATACAGAAATTATTCAGTACTCCCAAACTGTCCAAATGGGATAATTCGAGAGATCTCATTGTGACAACCCGAATATAATTATGCTTAAATCATGATTAGCTTATGTGATAAGGATAATATTTTATTAGTATATGTAATTTTAAGTCATTATGTTTACTCTAACCCTACCTTCATAAAGAATGAAATATTGAATTAGTTACAAATATAAAATTTTGAATTTTCGGTAGGAATATTCATGTTTAAGACTAGTTTTGACCATTATAACCTAACAATTGACTTGAGGAGAAAACTATATAGTTGTATATATATGAGTTAGGTTTGTAACATGATAAACAGTGTGTTAAACGGAGGTCCGATCGAGACGTTATGCTAGAATTACGAAGCATGGACAAATTTGTCCATTCCTTAAATGATATTTTGTCTTATTAGGCTAACAAATGGTGGATTTTGATTGGTTAAATAAGGAGGTTGGTTTTGGCCGACTTTGAAGGATTTAAATAAGTCCCTCCTTCAGCATAATTCATCAATTAAAGAGTTTTTCTTGAGAGGAGGAGAGAATTGGAAAGTTTAGGAAGAAAGTGAGGAGAAAATTTGGAGAAAAATCCGTGGAAATTACGTAAAAGTTTCGAAGGTAATCCTAACTCCAATTCTTGTTATTTTTTCCTTATATTACTAATTTAGATGATTTAAATCATCATTTTTTTACTAAAATTTCATCCCTTGATGTATATGTATGGTTAGATGCAAGTTTAAGTTAAGTTGAATGTACAAACCCTTAAAGTTGCTTCGTTTAGTAACCTTGTGTATTCAACCTTCCATATCATTTTGTATACTTACTGGAATTGATTGATTCCAATTGGAGATGAAAATATACTCATATCTGTGTGACATATCCAAAACTCATGTGAAAAACCAAGAAATGAATCTTGGGTGATGGTTTGAAGTTCGGGTATGAAATCTTCCCCAAGGATGAAAGTATGCACGCCATGTGTTCGATGTTTTGTTTGACATAGAAAATGAACCTTAAAAATTATGAAACTTTAATTTTGTATTTTTCAATATGTTTACTGATGTTGGGTGAAATATCAGAGAAAGTTATGTCGTAGAAAAATTCTGAAAATTTCGAAAAGTTGAATGAACAATAAAAGAACCTATAGGGAAAATTTGCTATGTAGTAAAGAAACGGGCCTATCTTGCTCTAGAAAACTTGAAATGATGTCCTGTCTTTTGTATTGGAATCCTAATATGATAAGGATTGAATTACCAAGAAAAAATGAATGTATGTTTGGTCTATGAATTGGATATGTCAAATATATTAACATGAATTTGGATGGAATTTCACTTGTAATAAATGATTTGATTAGAATCATATGATGCTTATGAATTGAGATATATTTGAGATACTCCTTGGATTGTTGATATTCTTATCGTGATACTAATAGTGTAATAATGATAGGAAGGGAAGAAGAGCCGGTTGAACAAGTGCTGGGCAAAGGAAAAGGAAAAGCCTGATAAGTTGCCAAGGTGAGTGTACTTATAATTTGATTCATATATAAATATGAATATAGCTCTAAGAGAGGATTTGTTTGAACACTTCGGTATTCAGGATTTTTTTGGATATTAAAATACCCAGGATTTGTTTGGGTCTTATGATCTAGGATTAGTTTGAATACTTTGGTATTCAGGATTTGTTTGGATATTAAAATATCAAGGATTTCTTTGGGTCTTATGATCCAGGATTTGTTTGAATACTTCGGTATTCAGGATTTGTTTAGATATTAAAATATCCAGGATTTTTTTGGGTCTTATGATCCAGGATTGGAATTGGACAAAGATAGAATGATTTGATTTGTCTTATGACAATGATTTGTTGGAACTTATGTTCCAGGATTTGTTATTGTCAACGGGCAAGATTGTTTGGATTTCATATCCACGGATTTATATATAAAAATATTAATTCATAGCAAGGCAGGATTGTTTGCATTTATATCCATAGATTTGATATATAATTGTTAATTCATTATATGGCAAGATTGGTTGGATTTAATATCCACGGATTTGATATATAATTGTTAATTCATTGTATGGAAGGATTGGTTGGATTTAATATCCACGGATTTGATTTATAACTGTTAATTCATTGTATGGAAGGATTGGTTGGATTTAATATCCACGGATTTGATTTATAACTGTTAATTAATTGTATAGCAGGACTGGTTGGATTAATATCCAAATATTTGATATATACTGTTAATTCATTGTATGGCAGGATTGGTTGGATTTAATATCCGCAGATTTGATATGTAACTGTTAATTCATTACATGGCAGGATCGTTTCAATTAAATATCCACAAATTTGATGTATAACTATTAAATCATTACATGGAAGGATCGTTTGGATTAAATATCCACAGATTTGATATAGAACTGTTATTTCATTTTAGGGAAAGAGTACCTCACTAAACTTAATTCTTATGGTTTATATTTTGACATTTTCAGGGTTGTACACTGCCAGCTAGAATATCATATGATCAGTTATTTGAGAGTTACACCATTAGAAAGAGCTGGGGATTAGACATGGGGGTTTTGTCGTTGTCACACTGAGGTTTTACTGCACTCTTACATCTTATATACGAAGTTAGCATGGGTTGATTTAATGATTTCAATATTTAATCATAGTCAATCATAGTATGTCATGTTCGCTTAATTATGACACTGATGTTAATTACGTTATGGTACAGAGAACATGACTACGTTTATTATACATGGAAAAAAATATTGATAAATGAATTATATTTCGAAGTGATGGAGGATTATGATCTAATCATAATACAAATGAAATGATTAGAATAGATTTGGGTTTAGGGTGTGTCAATTAGTGGTATCAGAGCATCTAGGTTGTTAATTCTGGACGTGTGTGACGATTAGATGGTAGTTATTTAATTCATTTCATATTTATGATTTTTTTTGTATACTAAGCAATAGTTAGTATTGTAAACTGTATATGTTTTCTGTTAGAACTTTTTTTGTATTAAAGATAATTATATATGGAACCTTGGGCATGGGACAAGCTAGTAGTTCCAGGCCAGGTGGATGAGGCTTTACGATGATAGAGGCTCACATTACTCCGAATGTGGTAACAGGTACACTTTCTGCTACTGATAAAAGTGCTTATGTTCTGATTGATCCTAGTTCCACAAATTCTTTTGTGTCATATGCATTTTTTATATATCTGAATATACCATGCACTCATTTAGATGTGGGGTTGGGTATTTATATGCCTATGGGGGATATGGTTGTAGCTGAATATATTTTTCGTGATTGTGTTTTGACTGTGGGGGTTAAGATACAATTATATATCTAGTTCCATTGGATATTTATGATTTTGATATAGTTCTGGGAATGGATTGGTTATCTAAATATCATGCTTCTATGGATTGCTTCTGTAAGGAAGTTGTTTTTAAAAGTCCTCGTGTGTCCGAATTTAAATTTGTAGGGGAAAGGAAAATTGTACCAACTTGCATTATTTATGCTATTCGGACGAGGAAATTGTTGAGTAAGGGTTATGAGGGTTTTATTGCATATGTTCTTGACATTACGAAGCGGGATTTATAATTAGTTGATGTTCCTATTGTACGAGATATTTCAGAAGTGTTTCCTAGTGAGTTTCTCGGGTTACCTCCAGAAAAAGAAGTTGAATTTAGTATTGAATTAGCACCGGGGACAACCCCTGTTTCTATGACACCATATAGAATGGTGCCATTAAAAGAACTTAATATTCAGTTAGAGGATTTACTTGATAGGGGGTTCATACAGCCTAGTGTATCCCCATGGGGTGCAACAGTTTTATTTTTGAAAAGAAATATGGTACTATGTGTTTATGTGTTGATTATGGGAAATTGAATAAAGCTATGATTAAGAACAAGTATCCTTTACCTCGTATAGATGATTTGTTTGATCAGTTGTAGGGTGCTAAAGTGTTTTAAAAAAAAATAGACTTACGTTCGGTTTATCATCAATTGAGGGCAAGGAGAGTGATATTTCTAAAACTGCGTCACGTACTTGGTATAGTCATTTTGAGTTTCTGGTGATGCCTTTTGGGATGACTAATGGTCCAGTTATATTTGTGGATCTTATGAATCGGGTATTACGTTCTTTTGTTGATTCATTTGTGATAGTTTTTATTGATGATATTCTGAGTTACTCACGTGATATAGTTGGACATGAAAAGCATCTCCGAACTAATTTAAATGTGTTGAAATATAAGCAGTTGTATGCTAAGTTTAGCAAGTGTGAATTTTGGCTAACACAAGTTGTATTTTTAGACCATGTTATTTCTGGGGATGGTATATGTGTTGATCCTAACAAAGTATAAGCTATTGTAAAGTGGGTGAGGCCCAATAATGTAACTAAGGTGAGGAGTTTTTTGGGTTTAGCTAGGTATTATAGAAGTTTTATTAAGGGATTTTCTTCAATTGCCTTGCCAATGACTAAATTGACCCGAAAAGATATTAAGTTTGAAAGGAATTCTGCTTGTGAAAATAGTTTTGAAGAATTGAAGAAGAGGTTAGTAACTGCACCTGTTCTTACTATTCCACATGGTGGATATGGTTTTGTTATTTATACCGATGTTTCACATCAAGGGTTGGGTTGTGTTTTTATGCATCATGGTAAAGTTATTGCTTATGCTTCCAAGCAGTTGCATACACATGAACATAATTATTCTACACATGATTTGGAACTTGCTGCTATTGTGTTTGCTTTGAAATTATGGTGTCATTATTTATATGGTGAAGTATGCAAAATTTTTACTGACCATCAGAGTCTTAAGTATTAATTTATTTGGAAGGAGTTAAATTTGAGGCAGAGGCGGTGGATGGAGTTAATTAAAGATTATGATTGTCCAATTCACTACCATCCGGGGAAGGCAAATGTAGTTGTAGATACTTTGAGTAGAATTACTTCGAGCAGGTTATCTAGCATTCAGTGTGCTAAAGTTTCTCATATTATGGATTTGAGATTGATGGGAGTGGAATTGTAGCTAGTAGATGGGGATAGATTCTTTACTCATGTAAGCGCGAGGCCTTTGTTAGATACCCGTATTCGTGATTTGCAAAGTCAAGATCCTTTTCTTGGGAAGAAACGGAAAGATGTTTGAGATGGTAAGTTTGGTGATTTTTGAATTGTTAATGATGGCACTTTGTTGTATAAACAACGATTATGTGTGCATAATGTGGATGGATTAGAAGCAGAAGTTTTAGATCAGGCTCATAATTCTATTTATACTATGCATACTGGTAGCACTAAAATTTATAGATATTTAAAAGAGGATTATTGGTGGAATAATATGAAGAAATAAATAGTTGATTTTGTTGTTGGTTGCCTTATATTTTAACAAGTGAAAGTGGAGCATCAGAAACCTGTGGGTTTTTCTTCAACCATTGCCAATACCGGAATGGAAATGTGATCATGTAACGATGGATTTCGTAGTTGGACTTCCTCGATCTCAGAAGGGGTAAAATTCGATTTGGGTAGTGGTAGACTAGTTGACCGAGTCAGCTCATATTCTAGCAGCCAAGATTACGTATACAGTTGATAGGTACGCTAGATTGTATGCTAATGAGATTATTTAATTCATGAAGCACCAGTATCTATTATTTCAGATAGGGACCCTACCTTTACATCCAGATTTTGAGGTGTTTTGCAAGATGATATGGGTACTAACTTAAAGTTTACTACGGATTTTCATCCTTAGATAGATGTGCTGTCTGAGAGGACAATACAGATTTTGGAATATATGCTTAGATCTTGTGTGCTTGATTTCGGAGGTAATTGGGATGAATATTTTGCTTTGATAGAATTCACATATAATAATAGTTTTTAATCTACTATTGGTATGGCTTCATACGAAGCATTATACGGTATACGATGTCGTACACCGATATGTTGGGGTGAAGTTGGTGAAAGGAAGATAGAGGGTCCATAATTGATTGAAGTCACCACTAAAAAAATGAGGATTATTCAAGATAGAATGAGAAAAGCTCAAATCAGACATAAAAGTTATGCAGATAAACGATGAAAAGATTTGTAATTACAGAAAGGGGATTATGTGTTTCTTCGGATATCTCCATGGAAAGGAATAATGAGGTTTGGAAAGAAAGGGAAATTAAGTCCACGCTACATTGGACCTTATGAAATTCTTGAGAATTTCGGGATGGTTGCCTACAATTTAGCGTTACCACCAGAGTTAGATCGATTATATGATGTTTTTTGTGTTTCAATGTTGAGAAAGTATATAGCGGATCCTTCACATGTATTGGTGGAACATCCTATTGAGTTGAAGGAAGATTTGAGTTATATGGAATAACAACTTGCTATTGTGGATAGGAAGGAACAAATATTGAGATCCAAAGTGATCCCACTTATGAAAGTTATGTGGATAAAGCATTACATGTAAGAAGATACATGGGAGAGCGCAGATAGAATGAATATGCATTATCCGTACTTGTTTGATTTGGACAATCGAGATATGTCAATTTCGGGGATGAAATTTCCTAAGAGGGGGAAAATTGTGACAACCCGAATATAGTTATGCTTAAATCATGATTAGCTTATGTGATATGGAATATATGTTATTATTATATGTAATTTTAACTCATTATGTTTACTCTAACCCTACCTTCGTAAAGAATGAAATATTGAATTAGTTACAAATATAAAATTTTGTAGTTTTTGGTAGGAATATTCATGTTTAAGACTAGTTTTGACCTTTATTACCTAACAATTGAATTGAGGAGAAAAATATATAGTTGTAGATATATGAGTTAGGTTTGTAACATGATAAACGGTGTGTTAAACGGAGGTCCGAGCGAGAAGTTATGCTAGAATTACGAAGCATGGACAAATTTGTCCATTCCTTAAATGATATTTTGTCTTATTAGGCTAACAAATGGTGGATTTTGATTGGTTAAATAAGGAGGTTGGTTTTGGATGACTTTGAAGGATTAAAATAAGTCCATCCTTCAGCATAATTCAGCCATTAAATAGTTTGTCTTGAGAGGAGGAGAGAATTGGAAAGTTTAGGAAGAAAGTGAGGAGAAAATTTGGAGAAAAATCCGTGGAAATTATGTAAAAGTCCTGAAGGTAATCCTAACTCCAAATCTTGTTATATTTTTATTATATTACTGATTTAGATAATATAAATCATCATTTTTTTACTAAACTTTCATCCCTTGATGTATATGTATGGTTAGATGCAAGTTTAAGTTAAGTTGAATGTACAAACCCTTAAAATTGCTTCGTTTAGTAACCTTGCGTATTCAATCTTCCATATCATTTTGTATACTTACTGGAATTGATTGATTCCAATTGGAGATGAAAATATACTCATATATGTGTGACATATCCAAAAATCATGTGAAAATACCAAGAAATGAATCTTGGGTGATGGTTTCTAGTTCGGGTATGAAATCTTCCCCAAGGATGAAAGTATGCACACCATGTGTTCGATATTTTGTTCGACATAGAAAATGAACCTTAAAAATTACGAAACTTTAATTTTGTATTTTTCAATATGTTTAATGATGTTGGGTGAAATATCATAGAAAGTTATGTCGTAGAAAAATTATGAAAATTCCGGAAATTGAATGAACAATAAAAGAACCCATAGGGTAAATTTGCTATGTAGTAAAGAAACGGGCCTATCTTGCTCTAGAAAACTTGAAATGATGTGCCATCTTTTGTATTGGAATCCTAATATGATAAGGATTGAATTACCAAGAAAAAATGAATGTATGTTTGGTCTATGAATTGGATATGTCAAATATATTAACATGAATTTGGATGGAATTTCACTTGTAATAAATGATTTGATTAGAATCATATGATGCTTATGAATTGAGATATATTTGAGATACTCCTTGGATTGTTGATATTCTTATCGTGATACTAATAGTGTAATAATGATAGGAAGGGAAGAAGAGCCGGTTGAACAAGTGCTGGGCAAAGGAAAAGGAAAAGCCTGATAAGTTGCCAAGGTGAGTGTACTTATAATTTGATTCATATATAAATATGAATATAGCTCTAAGAGAGGATTTGTTTGAACACTTCGGTATTCAGGATTTTTTTGGATATTAAAATACCCAGGATTTGTTTGGGTCTTATGATCTAGGATTAGTTTGAATACTTTGGTATTCAGGATTTGTTTGGATATTAAAATATCAAGGATTTCTTTGGGTCTTATGATCCAGGATTTGTTTGAATACTTCGGTATTCAGGATTTGTTTAGATATTAAAATATCCAGGATTTTTTTGGGTCTTATGATCCAGGATTGGAATTGGACAAAGATAGAATGATTTGATTTGTCTTATGACAATGATTTGTTGGAACTTATGTTCCAGGATTTGTTATTGTCAACGGGCAAGATTGTTTGGATTTCATATCCACGGATTTATATATAAAAATATTAATTCATAGCAAGGCAGGATTGTTTGCATTTATATCCATAGATTTGATATATAATTGTTAATTCATTATATGGAAGGATTGGTTGGATTTAATATCCACGGATTTGATATATAAACTGTTAATTCATTGTATGGCAGGATTGGTTGGATTTAATATCCACAGATTTGATATATAACTATTAATTCATTGTATGGCAGGATTGGTTGGATTAATATCCATAGATTTGATATAGACTGTTAATTCATTATATGGCAGGACTGGTTGGATTAATATCCACAGATTTGATATATACTGTTAATTCATTGTATGGCAGGATTGGTTGGATTTAATATCCGCAGATTTGATATGTAATTGTTAATTCATTACATGGCAGGATCGTTTGGATTAAATATCCACAAATTTGATGTAGAACTATTAAATCATTACATGGAAGGATCGTTTGGATTAAATATCCACAGATTTGATATAAAACTGTTATTTCATTTCAGGGAAAGAGTACCTCACTATACTTAATGCTTATGGTTTATATTTTGACATTTTCAGGGTTGTACACTACCAGCTAGAATATCATATGATCAATGATTTGAGAGTTACACCGTTAGAAAGAGCTGGGGATTAGACATGGGGGTTTTGTCGTTGTCGCACTGAGGTTTTACTGCACTCTTACATCTTATATACGAAGTTAGCATGGATTGATTTAATGATTTCAATATTTAATCATAGTCAATCATAGTATGTCATGTTCGCTTAATTATGACACTGATGTTAATTACGTTATGGTACAGAGAACATGATTATGTTTATTATACATGGGAAAAAATATTGATAAATGAATTATATTTCGAAGGGACGGAAGGTTATGATCTAATCATAATACAAATGAAATGATTAGAATAGATTTAGGTTTGGGGTGTGTCAATTAGTGGTATCAGAGTATCTAGGTTATTAATTCTCGACGTGTGTGACGATTAGATGGCAGTTATTGAATGGATTTCACATTTATGATTTTTTTTGTATATTAAGTAGTAGTTAGTATTGTAAACTGTATACATTTTCTGTTAGAACTTTTTTTTGTATTAAAGATAATTATATATGGAACCTTGGGAATGGGACAAGCTAGTAGTTCCAGGCCAGGTGGATGGGGCTTTACGATGAAAGAGACTCACGTTACTCTGAATGTGGTGACAGGTACACTTTCTGTTACTGATAAAAGTGCTTATGTTCTGATTGATCCTAGTTCCACACATTCTTTTGTGTCATATGCATTTGCTATATTTCTGAATATACCACGTACTCATTTACATGTGGGGTTGGGTATTTATATGCCTATGGGGGATATGGTTGTAGCTGAATATGTTTTTCGTGATTGTGTTTTGACTGTGGGGGTTAGAGATACAATTATAAATCTAGTTCCATTAGATATTTCTGATTTTGATACAATTCTGGGAATGGATTGGTTATCTAAATATCATGTTTCTATGGATTGTTTCTGTAAGGAAGTTGTTTTTAAATGGCCCGGTGAGTTCGAATTTAAATTTGTAAGGGAAAGGAAAATTGTAACAACTTGCATTATTTCTGCTATTCGGACGAAGAAATTTTTGAGTAAGGGTTATGTGAGTTTTATTGCATATGTTCTAGACATTACGAAGCGGGCTCTATAATTAGAGTATGTTCCTATTGTACGAGAATTTTCAGAAGTGTTTACTAGTGAGTTGCCCAGGTTACCTCCAGAAAAAAGAAGTTGAATTTAGTATTGAATTAGCACCGGGGACAACCCCTATTTCTATGACACCGTATAAAATGGTACCATTTAAAGAACTTAAGGTTCAGTTAGAGGATTTACTTGATAGGGGGTTCATACAGCCTAGTGTATCCCTATGGGGTACTACAGTTTTATTTTTTAAAATAAATATGGTACTATGTGTTTATGTGTTGATTATGGGAAACTCAATAAAGCTACGATTAAGAACAAATATCATTTACCTCGTATAGATGATTTGTTTGATCAGTTGTTGGGTGCTAAAGTGTTTAAAAAAAAAAATAGACTTATGGTCGGTTTATCATCAATTGAGGGCAATGAGAGTGATATTTCTAAAACTGCGTCATGTACTTGGTATAGTCATTTTGAGTTTGTGGTGATGCCTTTTGGGATAACTAATGGTCCAGTTGTAATTATGGATCTTATGAATCGGGTATTATGTCCTTTTGTTGATTCATTTGTGATAGTTTTTATTGATGATATTCTGTGTTACTCACATGATATGGTTGGACATGAAAAACATCTCCGAACTGATTTAAATGTGTTGAAAGATAAGAAGTTGTATGCTAAGTTTAGCAAGTGTGAATTTTAGCTATCACAAGTTGTATTTTTAGACCATGTTATTTCTGGGGATGGTATATGTGTTCATCCTAACAAAGTATAAGCTATTGTAAAGTGGGTGAGGCCCAATAATGTAACTAAGGTGAGGATTTTTCTAGGTTTAGCTAGGTAATATCGAAGTTTTATTAAGGGATTTTCTTTAATTGCCTTGCCAATGACTAAATTGACCCGAAAAGATATTATGTTTGAATGGAATTCTGATTGTGAAAATAGTTTTGACGAATTGAAGAAGAGGTTGGTAACTGCACCTGTTCTTACTATTCCACATGGTGGAGATGGTTTTGTTATTTATACCGATGTTTCACATGAGGGGTTGGGTTGTGTTTTTATGCATCATGGTAAAGTTATTGCTTATGCTTCCAGGCAGTTGCATAGACATGAACATAATCATCCTACATATGATTTGGAACTTGCTTCTACTGTGTTTGCTTTGAAATTATGGTGTGATTATTTATATGGTGAAGTATGTGAAATTTTTACTGACCATCAGAGTTTTAAGTATTAATTTATTTGGAAGGAGTTAAATTTGAGGCAGAGGCTCTGGAAGGAGTTAATTAAAGAGTATGATTGTCTAATTCACTACCATCCGGGGAAGGCAAATGTAGTTACAGATTCTTTGAGTAGAAAGACTTCGAGCAGGTTATCTTGCATTCAGTGTGCTAAAGTTTCTCATATTATGGAGTTGATTTTGATGGGAGTGGAATTGTAGCTAGTAGATGGGGATAGATTCTTTACTCATGTAAGCGCGAGTCCTTTGTTAGATACCCGTATTCGTAATTTGCAAAGTCAAGATCCTTTTCTTGAGAATAAACGAAAAGATGTTTGAGATGGTAAGTTTGGTGATTTTTGAATTGTTAATGATTGCACTTTGTTGTATAAACAACGATTATGTGTGCCTAATGTGGATGGATTAGAAGCAGAAATTTTGGATCAGGCTCATAATTCCATTTATACTATGCATACTGGTAGTACTAAAATTTATTGACATTTAAAAGAGAATTATTGGTGGAATAATATGAAGAAAGAAATAGCTGATTTTTTTGTTGGTTGCCTTATATTTTATCAAGTGAAAGTGGAGCATCAGAAACCTGCGGGTTTGCTTCAACCATTGCCAATACCGAAATGGAAATGTGATCATGTAACAATGGATTTCGTAATTGTACTTCCTCGATCTCAGAAGGGGTCATATTCGATTTAGTTAGTGGTTGAGAGGTTGACCCAGTCATCTCATTTTCTAGCAGCCAAGACTCCGTATACAGTTGATAGGTATGCTAGATTGTATGTAAATGAGATTATTTAATTCATGGAGCACCAGTATCTATTTTTTCAGATAGGGACCCTACCTTTACATCCAGATTTTGAGATGGTTTGCAAGATTATATGGTTACTAACTTAAAGTTTAGTACGGATTTTTATCCTTAGATATATGTGCAGTCTGAGAGGACAATACAGATTTTGGGAGATATGCTTAGATCTTGTGTGCTTGATTTCAAAGGTAATTGGGATGAATATTTTCCTTTGATAGAATTCACATATAATAATAATTTTCAATATACTATTGGTATGGCTTCATATGAAGCATTATACGATAGACGATGTCGTACACCGATATGTTGGGGTGAAGTTGGTGAAAGGAAGATAGAGGGTCTATAATTGATTAAAGTCACCACTAAAAAAATGAGGATTATTCAAGATAGAATGAGAAAAGCTCAAAGCAGACATAGAAGTTATGCAGATAAACGATGAAAATATTTGGAATTACAGAAAGGGGATTATGTGTTTCTTTGGATATCTTCATGGAAAGGAGTTATGAGGTTTGGAAAAAAAGGGAAATTCAGTCCACGCTACATTGGACCTTATGAAATTCTTGAGAATTTCGGGATGGTTGCCTACAAGTTAGCGTTACCACCGGAGTTAGCTCGATTATATGATGTTTTTCGTGTTTCAATGTTGAGAAAGTATATAATGGGTCCTTCACATGTATTGGAGGAACATCCTATTGAGTTTAAGGAAGATTTGAGTTATGTGGAAGAACAACTTGCTATTGTGGATAGGAAGGAACAAATATTGAGATCCAAAGTGATCCCACTTATGAAAGTTATGTGGATAAGGCATTCCATGTAAAAAGATACATGGGAGAGCGAATATAGCATGAATATGCATTATCCGTACTTGTTTGATTTGGACAACCGAGGTATGTCAATTTCGGGGACGAAATTTCCTAATAGGGGGAAAATTGTGACAACCCGAATATAATTATGCTTAATTCATGATTAGCTTTTGTGATATGGATAATATGTTATTAGTATATGTAATTTTAAGTCATTATGTTTACTCTAACCCTACCTTCATAAAGAATGAAATATTGAATTAGTTAAAAATATAAAATTTTGTAGTTTTCGGTAGGAATATTCATGTTTAAGACTAGTTTTGACCTTTATAACCTAACAATTGACTTGAGGAGAAAACTATATAGTTGTAGATATATGAGTTAGGTTTGTAACATGATAAACGTGTATTAAACGGAGGTCCGAGCGAGAAGTTATGCTAGAATTGCGAAGCATGGACAAATTTGTCCATTCCTTAAATGATATTTTGTCTTATTAGGCTAACAAATGGTGGATTTTGATTGGTTAAATAAGGAGGTTGGTTTTGGCCGACTTTGAAGGATTGAAATAAGTCCCTCCTTCAGCATAATTCATCCATTAAAGAGTTTGGCTTGAGAGGAGGAGAGAATTGGAAAGTTTAGGAAGAAAGTGAGGAGAAAATTTGGAGAAAAATCCGTGGAAATTACGTAAAAGTTCCGAAGGTAATCCTAACTCCAAATCTTGTTATTTTTTTTCTTATATTAGTGATTTAGATGATATAGAACATAATTTTTTTACTAAACTTTCATCCCTTGATGTATATGTATGGTTAGATGCAAGTTTAAGTTAAGTTGAATGTACAAACCCTTAAAATTGCTTCGTTTAGTAACATTGTGTATTCAACCTTCCATATAATTTTGTATACTTACTGAAATTGATTGATTCTAATTGGAGATGAAAATATACTCATATATGTGTGACATATCCAAAACTCATGTGAAAATACAAAGAAATGAATCTTGGGTGATGGCTTGAAGTTCGGGTATGAGATCTTCCCGAAGGATGAAAGTATGCACGCTATGTGTTCGATGTTTTGTTTGACATTGAAAATGAACCTTAAAAATTATGAAACTTTAATTTTGTATTTTTTAATATTTTTACTGATGTTGGGTGAAATATCATAGAAATTTATGTCGTAGAAAAATTATGAAAATTTCAAAAATTTGAATGAACAATAAAAGAACCTATAGGGCAAATTTGCTATGTAGTAAAGAAACGGGCCTATCTTGCTCTAGGAAACTTGAAATGATGTGCCGTCTTTTGTATTGGAATCCTAATATGATAAGGATTGAATTACCAAGAAGAAATGAATGTATGTTTGGTCTATGAATTGGATATGTCAAATATATTAACATCAATTTGGATGGAATTTCACGTGTAATAAATGATTTGAATAGAATCATATGATGCTTATGAATTGAGATATGTTTGATATATTCCTTGGATTGTTGATATTATTATGGTGAGACTAAAAGTGTAAGAATGATAGGAAGGGAATAAGAGCCGATTGAACAAGTGCCGAGCAAAGGAAAAGGAAAAGTCTGATAAGTTGCCAAAGTGAGTGTACTTATGATTTGATTCATATATAAATATGAATATAGCTCTAAGAGATGATTTATTTGAATACTTAGGTATTCAGGATTTGTTTAGATATTAAAATATCCAGGATTTGTTTGGGTCTTATGATCCAGGATTTGTTTGAATACTTTGGTATTCTGGATATGTTTGGATATTAAAATATTCAGGATTTCTTTGGGTCTTATGATCCAGGATTTATTTGGATATTAAAATATCCAGGATTTTTTTGGGTCTTATGATCCAAGATTGGAATTGGAAAAAGATCCAATGATTTTATTTGTCTTATGACGTGGATTTGTTGGAACTTATGTTCCCGGATTTGTTATTGCCAATAGGCAGGATTGTTTGGATTTCATATCCACGGATTTATATATAAAACTATTAATTCATAGTAGGGCAGGATTGTTTGCATTTATATCCATAAATTTGATATATAATTGTTAATTCATTGTATGGAAGGATTGGTCGGATTTAATATCCACGGATTTGATATATAACTGCTAATTCATTGTATGGCAGGATTGGTTGGATTTAATATCCACGGATTTGATATATAACTGTTAATTCATTGTATGGCAGGATTGGTTGGATTAATATCCACAGATTTGATAAAGACTGTTAATTCATTATATGGCAGGATTGGTTGGATTAATATCCACAGATTTGATATAGACTGTTAATTAATTGTATGGCATGATTGATTTGATTTAATATCCGTAGATTTGATATATAATTGTTAATTCATTGCATGGCAGGATAGTTTGGATTAAATATCCACAAATTTGATATATAACTGTTAAATCATTGCATGGCAGGATCGTTTGGATTAAATATCCACAAATTTGATATAGAATTGTTATTTCATTTCAGGGAAAGGGTACCTCACTAAGCTTAATGCTTATGGTTATATTTTGACATTTTCAGGGTTATACGCTGTCACCTAGAATATCATAAGATCACTGATTTGAGAGTTACACCGCTAGACAGAGTTGGGGATTAGACTGGGGGTTTTGTCATTGTCACACTGAGGTTTTACTGCACTCGTACATCTTATATAGGAAGTTAGCATGGATTGATTTAATGATTTCAATAATTAATCATAGTCAATCATAGTATGTCATGTTCGCTTAATTATGACACTGATGTTAATTACGTTATGGTACAGAGAACATGACTATGTTTATTATACGTGGAAAAAAATATTGATAAATGAATTATATTTCGAAGGGACGAAAGATTATGATCTAATCATAATACAATGAAATGATTAGAATAGATTTGGGTTTGGGGTGTGTCACTCATTACGGGGGTAATGGCTCTCGAACGGGTCTAAGGGCTATTGAATGCGTACGCATAAGAACTAGAAGGCCAGTATCTATGCGCACTATATGTAATTTCAAGTATGTTTCATTTAATTATCATACTATATATATATTGTTCGTTATACAATGTAATTTTCAAAAAATGTTGAAAAATCCCACCCCCATATGGACAATAATCCAGCGGTCATGCCACTTTTAAAATTAACCAATCGAACATCGATCCACTATAATCCAATCGCAATGGCAACAACAAATGTGTATCCCATACTCCTAATTCATCTACTCAATTAATTATTTTCATCAATTAAACTAACAATTAAAGTATACAATTATTAATTTACTAATTTACAATGAGGGGCAATCCTACTTGCATATGAAAGGGGCACTAATTATTAATTTACTAAAAAAATTAACAACCAATCAATATTTAATCAATCAATTCTTTTACAAGGGGCACTACAATATGAGGGGCAATATCTAATAAACCAATAAAAATTTAATTAACAAACACACACACACACACACACACACACACACGCATATACACACACACAACCCCCAACCCCCAACCCCACCCCCACCCCCATTGCCACTGCCCACCACAACGCGCGCGCACACACACACAAACACATGCACATATACACCCCCTCCACTCCTCCCAGCCTTGCCCTCTACCCCCCCACACGCATATATACAACACACACACACACACATGCACATTTACACACACATATATACATACACGCACATATACACACGTATACATAAATGGAGGAGAAATAGAGAGAGAAAACGTACCAAAATCGTAGAGAGAGAGAGAGTGTAGTCGCTTAGAGAGAGAGAGAAATGGAGGGAATAGAAATCGGTGGGAAAAAAAGAGGGAGGGTTTTTTACTGACAGAATTATCACGGACGTGTCACGGTCTTTGACCGTGATAACTTTATAGGATTGTCACGGTCATTGACCGTGAAAAGCCTTTGTCGCAGCCTTGTCACGGTCATTGATCGTGATAAAAAATGCGTTTTTTTTTGGTCATAGTCAATGATCGTGACAAGGCTAGCCAGTTGAAGGGTGCCAATTTGACCATTTTGGTGTAGTGCACCCACGTGGAGTGATGATGAGTCATCTTGTGACACTGATTTTGAGTGTGACCAACCCTATCACCCCGAAAATCTCAACATTAAGACCACTTCGCGGTTTAAGCCTCAAGTTGATAATTGTGTTATTTATCCATCGATTGTGAGACTAATCTTGAATCTATCACATTCAAGGACCCCCCATTGAGGTTCACACTCCCTTTCTCGAGGAATCCAAAAAACTGTCCGAGTCTACACCAATTGAGCCCACTGCGTGTGTTCTCGAGGAATCACTTCATCCTAGGTTAGCTCCGGCTACGAGCGCTTACTATTTTCTCGAGATTGAATTCGAGATGGTTCCTACCTCTCCGAATATGGATGATGTCCTACTATGCATGGCTCCCGTTGAGCCCAATATTTCTAGTGATTCCTCTATCTCCGATCTTGGTGCCTCATTTGAACTACCCACTATATTCATTGGTGATATTCTTGTGGCACAGTTGACCACTCCATATTTGGATACCACACTCCCTTGTGAGTATTCATTTACTCCTCTCGACGAGTGTGTGTCCCCTACACTTGAGTTGGATCATCTTCACGGTCCCTCCTGACCCACCCATAATTTCACACTCTCCATCACCTAGTTTGGAACTAGTCATTATACCAAAATAGTTCACATATGTTTATCTAGGTCCTTAATTGAAACCATCATCCACCATTCACGAGAGTATATGTGGTAATACTCTCCTTTTTCGTGACACCGAACTTGTTACTCCATGCACCACTTACTTGTGGTGTTGATTTTTCTTTCCGCCAGCTCACTTATATGTCATGACGCGACCATTATCATCGTTCATTTATAGATGTTGTTACTCCATTCAATATGTTTACTTCATGTGATTTCTATAAGCCTCACCCCATTCCACTTTTCAAATCATATTGCCTTGCTCATCATCTAGAGCACCATGCTTATAGGGCCCTTGTTGCCCTCACCTTTCGGCTCAATAAGGCCCGTGATCGATGATTATTCTACCTTGCCTTTATCACCCTTGCCCTAATACCTACCCACCCATGGTCCATCGATGCTTTGTATCATGTGAATCACTATTCCATATAAGTGCATTGATCCTTTTAGCTTTCATCCAACAAAGCTGATGCTTCAGTCTTGTTTAGGGGTGATTATCATCACCCAATTTTTCTGCCACCTCGCACTTTCATAGTTCTTATCTTTAGGGTGAGTTCCCTTCGGTCTGGATGAAGACAATAAACTTAGTGCTACCAGGAGGCAGCCCGTTATTTTTTAGCATAAGTCTTATCCTGTTTGGGGGTGGTGTTTCACACCACCCAACCGTTACCATGTTTATAGACTTGTACACATTTTATATCATTACTTAGTCAGGTTTCTTCTTGGATTCACGTGATACACTTCATTAGAGGTTGATTATGGTAATCCCTTTCCCACCTTGTGCTTTTAATTTTTATACATAGTTTTAAACATTGAGGACGATGTTCTCTTTTATTTGGGGTGGGGAAATTTATTAAAATCGTACCTCTTTTGAAAATTTTGTCTGACATAAGTCATTTTTAATTTTTTTGTGTGTAGTTTTAACTCATATTTTTTATGACATGAAATGTCTATCATCCCTCTTTTATAAGTCTCAGATTACCCTTGTTCATGCACAAATTATGTTTTTACCATAAAATTAAGTAGTACCTCTTAAGGCGTATTTGTACTATGAATTCCTAAACTTAGCAAATTTGCACTTTCACGTTTACAATCAACAGTTGAAGAGTAACTACATTCCCAAGATATCCCTATAAGATAACTTGTGGAGACTTAAACCCATGATAATTGAGCTATTCACCTTTTTGAACGTTTTACATATCTCCGAGTCACAAGATGACTCAACTTCCTTTAGGTCCGCACTTAAATCGTTGCATCATCTCATTATTCTTCATCTCTGGCATAACCACTAAGAATGACATCACTTTCGAGTAGTAAGAAACACATGTCTTGTAGTTTGTCCCGAGCACCAAACCATTCTTGTAATAACCCCCATTTTCTCACGTAAAGACTGGCCAGGCTCGATACGTCGAAGATGGGGTTTATCAACGATTTATACCATTCTCAGCACTGAAGAAATGAAAATTTTCTTTATTTTATATCAAAATACACAATGAATATTACATCTGAATAAAATTGATTCAACTCATGAATAATAAAAACTAAATCATCATACAACGTCCATAATGTAAAGTAAGTACAACTCTTATAATAAACACTTGAGCTTATGACCGTACAAATCCCAGTATGAAATAAAATGATAAGGAGACCGAAGTAAAACCTATACTAGAGTCAATGGAGCAAGATCCACTATATCCAATGCAACTGCAAGCCTGATCCATCGTCACTCTTGCTTTCCCTGTCATTAAGAATACCTAGGGGGAAAACATTTATAATTTGGGTCAGACCTCGAGGTATGCAAGTATTCTTCACTAGTACGTGACACCCCGTCTAAATAAACATCGGTTGATAAGGCCTTTATTAAATTAAAACAGGTTTCTCATATGGTTCATTCTCAGCATCACAATCGAAAACCTTTTAATTACTAACCACCAAAGTGAAATTAGACCAGTGCCAAATTTTATCTTTATTTAAAACAGATGAACATAACAATGCAAAAACTAATTTAAACATTCAAAATACTATATCCCAAACCATCACTATACATATATGAATAAAGTCTTTCCGAAAAAACCATGGGCAAAAATCCAAAACAAATGAAATAAATTAACACTAGTCTTAAACTGAAATAATCGAAATAATGCCAATGGACAACATGTCCATATATGGAATTAAAAATGAGATCCTACACTAGATCTGAAGGGAGGAATAATCTAATCAAATCAATCCTGTCAGCATCCACAATGCTACAGCTTCGAGTTCCTAGAATGAAGTCACGATTGTCATCCCTGTAGTTGGACACCTAAAAGGTTTTTGAAAACATTTTATAGGAAGTGTTAGAACACAAAACATTTTGAAAATATCTAGAAAGCGTTTATTACATTTTTCAAATCAGTTATTTATTATACATGCTAGGTTATCGTACACTCTCTTGACTTTACTCACCTCTCATTTATTGTGCACGCGTAACGATTGATACTTAGCCCCTAGCTATACTGCCCAAGCTAATTAGACTATAGTATTATCTGAACTTATTTATTCACTTAAGTTCCTCGTACCACCCATACAGTACATTTTTTTCTTTCACGTCCCATATAATTTATTCCTCACGCAACATTTACACATGCTAGGATAAATCAAGTTTCTCTTCTTAATTCTTATTTTAGATGTATATCCATAAATATATCATCTAAAAATCAACTATCGCACCCAATAGGACATCATGAGTTATATATATTTCGCATACAACATATACTATAAGGATTATTGGTCCGGATAACCATCGACCCCAATTATCCTATCATTTACATTGGTCCGGATATCCCCCGACCCCAATGTAAATATTATGCATATGTATATTGGTCCGGATTTTCCATTGACCCCAATATTATTTATTTTCGATTTCATTCGGATAATCATTGACCCTAAATTTGAATTTTCACGTATTGGTCCGGATACCCATCGACCCCAATACAATTAATATACTTTAGGAATTCACACAACCTAAGTACTTATACTATAGGTATTCACACAACCTAATGATTCACATTGGTACATAGTATATTTCTCTCTAATACTTACCGTACATTTTATTTTACAATTTATCTTGCTATCGTATTTATATGAGTGTTCAAACAACTCTAAGGGTCCTAGTTACCCCTTTTACAAATTCGGTAGATAAGTCAAAATTACCCAACTGATCGATACATCCATTTATTAAATTCTCGTAATTCTTTATCCGTCTATCAGATTACTTACGATGTCATTCCTCTCGAATTCAGTCTCGATTTAAACTTCTCCATAGGACTACTTCATACGTCCTTAATAGGACCACCATCATATCACAAATCTTCTATTATTATTATTATTACAAAGTCCTAAAGGTTTCCACAACATCGATTTAGGAACAATAGGCCCAAAAAGGAAGTTTCGTATTAGTTTAGGGGACTGAATCGATTATGCAGAGACCGAACCAAACCGCACCTCTTTGGTCCGGATCGGTTAGTTTTTTTGTGGCTTATTTTGTAAAGATAGAACCGAACCGATCAATCTGGATTGAATTGGTTCGTTTTTCAGTAACTCTTTTCTTCTGTTATAGCAGGTACGCTTTATACCATTTATGCACCTTGATCTTCCATGTTCTCCCTCTAAACTCTAAGCTAATTGTCCCAAAGCCTTCCCACATGCATGAGGACAATTTCTAACATAACTTTTGCATCAAACATTAAAAATTATTCGGGAAGGGATTTAAGCCTCTAATCCTAAAAAATCCAAGGTTTTCATGTTCTTCCTCCAATATTCATCAAAACCTAGATTTAATTCATATTAAAGACCATTTGTCCTCTAATTATTGATCCTCTACATATGTTAAATCATTCTACATGCAGATTCTATCCCAACATGCATAAAAATCATTCTTATTCTACTGAGAACATTAATTTAACAAAACAAATCGTAAAACCCTACCCATGGGTATTATAACTTCATGAATATTGCAATAAAAAACTTGCCTCTTTGTCTGTAAGGTCTGATTTCGTGGATTAGATGTTGGAGTAATGATCCTCTCTTCCAATCCCCAGTCCTTGGATGCTTAGGGTGCAAGACAAGGTTCAATCCTCCAAGAATGCCACCTTAAACTTTGGGAATGATTTTTCTCTTCTCTCAAATGACCTCTCTTGGGTTTAATTATTTCTAACCCTAGCCTCAAGTCTTAAACATCTGATATAACACTTAGAATTTCGTAGGTCCCTTAACCTCTATTTTCAAATGACCAAAATGCCCTCAATAGGTGCCGATTTGGTCTAAAATTGACCCGGGACCCAAATTATACCTCCAGGTATACTATTCTGGCTATTTCGACCCATTCGAAACCATTCGTGACCTCTAAATCGTCATCCGAGTCACTTAAAATATATTTTCTATCTCGACCTCAATATTGTCTACACGCGACTTCCGGTTGAGATAAAATCAAATACGCTCATATCACTTACTATGATGTATATTAATAATCATTAATTATTTACTATTCGCACTTAGTAAATTTTATATCATAATATTAATCAGCATCTATCTCTTGATTAATATTCAATAATCACAGTTATTATTAAATCACATTAAATTACTTCTCTCGTGGAATATTGATTACTTATTTATCTCAATTAATGTTTGAATTAATTAAATATCGAACACGTAAAAGTACGGGGTATTACATACTTCCCCCATTACAAAGGAATTTCATCCCCGAAATTAGGGCATACCTGGGGTGAATAAATCTGGATACTGCTCTCGCATGTCATCCTCCCGCTTCCATGTTGAATTATCAATATTGTGGTATCCCTACTGAACTCGTACTAATGACACCACCTTTGACCGTAGTTTACACTTGCTACGATCTAAAATAGCCATGGGCCTCTCCTCATACGAGAAGCCTTGATGCAAATCAATCTCCTCAATGGGCACTTGCCAGAAGGCTCTCTTACTCCTCCTGTATTTCTTCATCGATGACACATGGAACACGTCGTGTATTCGCTGAAAATGCTCTAGAAGTCCTAGTCTGTATGTTACCGGTCCCACTCTCTCTATAATAGGAAACGGTCCCACATATTTCGGTGCTAGCTTCCCTCTTCTGCCAAATCTCATGATCCTCTTCATACGAGATACTCAAACCAATACCTGGTCGCCAACCTTTAACTTCACATTTCTCCTGTCGGCGTTGGCATAACTCTTCTGCCTGTCCTGAGCTATCCGAATACGTCCTCTAATCAACTCAATCTTGACAGCAGTCTCCTGAATCATCTCATCCCCCAATAACTTATTATCCCCCACCTCTAACCAATATGCGGGTGAACGATAAGGCCTCCTATATAACGCCTCAAACGGTGCCATACCAATAGTAAATTGGTAAGAGTTGTTATACGCAAACTCTACTAATGGAAGGTATCTCTCCAACCCTCCCCCAAAATCTAGGGTGAACATCCTCAGCATATCCAAAAGCATCAGATTCACCCTCTCAGTCTGCCCGTCTATCTGTGCGTTGTACACTGTACTCAATCATAAATCTGCGCCCATGGCCTCCTGAAAGCTCTGCCAGAAGTGTGACACAAAAATTTTGTCCCTATCAAACATAATATTTATCGGGACCCCATGCTGCTTAACAATCTCTGAAATGAATAGCTGCGCATACTACATCATCTCGTAGTTTGTGCGAACTGGCAAGAAATGAGCCACCTTGGGCAACCGATCCACTATTACCCATATCGAATCGTGATCCCGTTGCGACATAGGTATACCAGTAATAAAGTTCATAGATATGATCTCCCACTTCCGCACGGGAATCTCAAGTGGTTGTAACATCCCCGAAGGCCTTTGATGGTCAAATTTCACAAGCTGACATGTAACACACTTGGAGACAAACTCTGCTATGTCCCTCTTCATGCCGGTCCACCAATACTATCTCCTCATATCCTGGTATATCTTATCCCCACCAGGATGTACCGTAAATATCGAACCGTGGGACTCAGTCGTAACTGCTTGTCTCAACTCCTCATCCTCGAGCACTACCAATATCCCATTAAAGCGCATGCCTCCCTCTGAGCTGACTGAGTAAGACTCTGCACCCTTAAATAGTAACTACTGTACCTTGTCCTAACAGAACTGATCCTCTGCCTGTGTATTCACTACCCGTATAACGATCTCAGGAGTGATAGTCATAACTGCCATGTACGCTCTGGCAACCTCATCTTCCTGTCGAAGTTCAATCCACTTCACTTTCCACACCTCTGCTACGTCCCCAGTAGGTCGTTGGCTCAATGCGTCTGCAACCATGTTAGCCTTACCAGGATGATACTATATATCAAACTGGTAGTCCTTCATGAATTCTTGCCACCACCTCATGTTCAGATCCTTCTATGTGAAGAGCTACTAAAGTGACTTATGATTCGTGAATAATGTAAACTGCTCCCCCAATAGATAATGTCTCCATATCCTCAATGCAAAAATGAATTCTGCCAACTCGAGGTCATGGGTGGGGTAATTCTTCTCACGGGGCTTTAGCTTCCTAGACGCATAAGCTATCACCCTTTCCTCCTGCTGTAACACACCCCAAAGTCCCTGTAAGGTTGCATCCGTGTTGACCTGATACTCCACCCCACTCTTAGGCAATGGAAGTACATGTGCTGATGTCAATCGGTCCTTTAGCTCGTTGAAAGCCAACTGACGCTGGTCTCTCCACACAAATGGTATTCACTTACGAGTCAAGTTCGTTAAAGTCCCAGCAGTCTTTGAGAACCCCTTGATGAAGCAACGGTAATATCGAGGCCCAAGAAGCTGCGAATCTCGATCGGTGTCATGGGCTGCCCCCACTCCCTCACCACCGATACCTTACTCGGATCAACAATTATGCCCCTGTCGAACATAATATAACTAAGTAACTGTACCTCCCAAAGCCAAAATCCACACTTATTGATTTTTGCATACATCTGATGTTCCCTTAACATTTGTAGAGCCATACATAAATGCTCGGCGTGCTCCTCCTCCGTCCGTGAGTAAACCAGGATATCATCGATGAAGACTATCACAAAATGATATAGAAACTCTTAGAACACCCTATTTATGAGATCCATGGACACTAGCGCATTGGTGATTTCAAATGGCATCACCCGAACTCGTAGAATCGATACCACATTAGGAAAGAGATCTTAGGAACATCCTCCTCTCGAATACACAACTGGTGATATCCTGACCTTGAATCGATCTTGGAAATACGGAACAAGGTGATACCTCTCAACTGATCAAATAAGTCATCAGTTATAGGTAACGAATACTTGTTCCGTATCTTCACCTTGCTCAGCTCCTTTTAATCCACGCACAAGCGAACCATTCCTTTTCTTCACGAATAACACCAGAGCACCCCAAGGCAATGTGCTCCGTCGAATGAAACACTGGCCCAAGAGTTGCTGAATTTACTCTCTCAGTTCCTGAATCTTTGAAGGGGCCATGCGGTACGGAGATATGGCAATTGGTCTCGTCTTTGGTGCTAAGTCGATGAAAAAATCTATTTTTTGTCTCAATGGCAGTCAGGGTATCTCCTGGAACACATCTTCAAAATCCCTCACTATAGGAATCGAATCTAAGGGAATAACCACCTCCTACGAGGTCTCCTCCTCGATGTAATATAAATGAGTGCGCGATCCACCCTTGGGAAGAGGCATCGCCACAAGGAACATATCCTGTCCCGGAATAAAAAACATAATAGTTATCTCATAGCAATCTACTATCGCTCTGTAGCCCTGCTAACCAATCCATACCTAGAATTATGTCATAACCCTCCATGTCTAACACTAGAAGGTCTACCGCTAGACTCAATCTCCTAATCATAATATTGACTCCTCTACAAATCGAATGTATCAACGAACCACTACCCATCGGTGACTCAACACACATAAGGAGACTGTCGGTTGTCTCTAATAAACTCTAGGCTCATGCAAATCTAGTCTTAATAAATGAATGAGATGCTCCAGTATTAAAAAGTATTCTACCCTCAGACCCATAGGTAGAAAATGTACCCTCTACTATAGGCGACACTTGTGGTTCTGGAGGCATCGTTATATACCAGACATTATACACATGCCCAGAGTGCATCTGGCCCCGCTGTTGCTGTTGTGAAGTCGGTGCTGGTGCTGGAGATATTAGAGCCTGCTGCCCCTGTTGGGAACCGAAAGGTTGAGCCCCATTTTGCTGTGGACAAGCTCTACTCTTGTGACCCTACTGGCCACATGTGAAGCACTGACCCTGGAACTGTCTCTGCCCTGGCTCTGATGGCCGTGACGTTGGCCCTGATGGCCACCCCTGGTTCCCTTGGCCCTGACGGCCCTGGGGACTAGGGACCCTACTGGACCAGCCTATCTATTTAGTGCCCACCAAATATGAACCTTTTAGTAGAGTTACCTTGTTGGTAGTTCTACCCCTGCGTACCCACTGTCTGCTGCTACTGGGGCGGTGCCCCACTAACGCTACTCCCCCAACCTTGCCCTGCTAGCTAGACTCTAAGCCCCTCTTACTTACCTTCCCGTAGAAGCGATAATCCTGACACTGTAATAGTGCGACATTAACAACATCCGTGTAAGTCGTCAACGCAGGGTTACCAATCAAATGATGCCTGATCCTCCAGGCCAAACCATCCACGGACCTTAATTTTTTCCTTTATTCATTTATCACCTTGTCTGGCATAAAGTTTGCCAGATGGGTGAACTCTTCCTCATAATCGACAACTGAGCGGTCACCCTGGCATACCTCCCTAAATTTCTTCCTCATCTCTGAATCCACTGTAGGCGAAAAGTACTTGCAAAAATCATCATTAATCCCTCTCCTCTGTGATGGTCACTCACTCCCACCATTGAAGTGTTGCCCCCATTAATCTGAAGGTGGCAAACATCTATCACTGTGCCTCACTACAATCTAACATGCACAGATGGCGCTGAATGTTCTTCTTCCATTGGCATGCCGCCACTACATTTGTACCACCCTGAAACTTGGATGGGTATCTCTTTTACAATGTCTCTCGGATGCTATGCCAAGTGGGTTTTCCTTACTGGGCCAGAATAGCTAGTGTTGTGGGCTGCTGAGCCTAAGGCTGGGAAAAGTGGGCTACCATGGCCCTTATAGGTGTCTCAATTGTCTGTGCTGCTATTACTGCCACCTGAGTAGTGGAAATCATCTCTGGTGGCGATACCTGCTGCTCCCGAGGGTCCCCCCTTACCTCGTCCCTGGATGTTGCTCTCTCAGCTCGTTCTCTCCTCGAAGGCATCTGAAAATAGATCAAATTGTATAAGTACACAATTTATACAAAATTTAATAGAAGAAGCACGATATCTCACAACAAGCAAAGATAAAACAACAGTCCTAATAATAAGACTCTACATCAAAGAACGATGTGCTGAAAATGTAGTAAGACGTACAGATTATAAGGACACTAGAACCTAATATTATGATACCATTTGTGACACCTCATATAATTAAACATCGATTGATCAGGCCTTTATTAAATTAAAACAGATTTTTCATATGGTTCATTTTCAGCATCGCTGTCGAAAACCTTTTAATTACTAACCATCTAAGTGAAATTAGAACAATGCCAAATTTTATCTTTCTTTAAAAAGAGATGAACCTAACAATGCGGAAACTAATTCAAACATTCACAATACTAAAGCCCAAACAATCACAATACATAAATGAATAAAGTATTGCCAAATAAACCATCGGCAAAAATCCAAAACAAATTAAATAAATCAACCCTAGTATGAAACTAAAATAATCGAAATAATGTCAATGGACAACAAGTCCATACATGGAATATAAAATGAGATCCTACACTATATCTGAAGGAAGGAATCGTCTAATCAAATCAATCTTGTCGGCATCCACAATGCTACAACTCTGAGTTCCTAGAATAGAGTCACGCCTGGCATCCCTATGGCTAGACAACTAGAATGTTTTTGAAAATAGTTTATAGCAAGTGTTAGTACACAAAACATTTTGAAAATATTTAGCAAGCGTTTATTACATTTTTCAAATCAGTTATTTATTACACATGCTAGGTTATCGTACACTCTCTTGACTTTACTCACCTCTCATCTATTGTGCACGCCTAACGATCTATACTTAGCCCCCAAGCTATAATGCCCAAGCTAACTAGACTATAGTACTATCTGAACTTATTTATTCGCTTAAGTTCCTCGACCCCCCATACAGTACATTATTTTCATTCATGTCCCATATAATTTATTCCTCACGCAACACTTACACATGTTAGGATAAATCAAGTTTCTCTTCTCAATTCGTCTTTTAGATTTATATCCATAAATATATCATCTAAAAATCTACTATCGTACCCAGTAGGACATCATGAGGTATATATATTTCGCATATAATATATGCTATAAGAATTATTGGTCCGAATAACCATCGACCCCAATTATCCTATCATTTACATTGGTCCGGATATCCCTCGACCCCAATGTAATTGCTATGCATATGTATATTATCTAAACTTTTCCATCGACCCCAATATTATTTATTGTCGATTTGGTCCGGATAATCATCGACCCCAAATTTGACCTTTCACGTATTGGCCCGGATACCCATCGAGCCCAATACTAATAATATACTTTAGGTATTCTCACAACCTAAGTACTTATAGTATATGTATTCACACAACCTAATGATTCATATTGGTACATAATATATTTCTCTTTAATACTTACCGTATATTTTATTTTACGATTTATCTTTCTATCGTATTTATATGAGTGTTCACACAACTATAAGGGTCCTAGTTACCCCTTTTCTAAATTCGGTAGATAAGTCTAACTCATCATACTGATCGATACATCCATTTATTAAATTCTTGTAATTCTTTATCCGTCTCTCAGATTAATTACGATGTCATTCCTCTCGAATTTAGTCTCGTCTTAAACTTCTCCATATGACTACTTCATACCTCCTTAATAGGCCCACTATAATATCAGAAATCTTATATTATTATTATTACAAAGTCCTAAAGGTTTCCAGAACATCGATTTAGGAACACTAGGCCCAAAAAGGAATTTTTGTATTAATTTAAGGGACTAAACCGATTCTGTAGAGACCGAACCAAAACGTACCTCTTTGGTTTCATTTTTCTGAAGCTCATTCTGTAAAGACAGAACCGAACCGATCAATCTGGACCGAACCAGTTCGTTTTTTGACAACACTTTTATGTAGTTATAGAATGTACATTTTTCACCATTTACGCACCTCAATCTTCCATGTTCTCCCACTAAATTCTAAACTAATTGTCCCAAAACATTCCCACATGCATGAGGACAATTTATAACGTAAATTTTTGCATCAAAACATTACAAATTATTCAGGAAGGTATTTAAGCCTCTAATCCTAAAAAATCCTAGGTTTTCATGTTCTTCCTCTAATATTCATCAAAACCCGAATTTAATTCATATTAAAGACCAATTTTCCTCTAATTATTGATCATCTACATATGTTAAATCATTCTATATGCAGATCCTATCCCAGCATGCATAAAAATCATTCTTATTCTCCCAAGAACATTGATTTAACAAAACAAATCGTAAAACCCGACAAATGGGTATTATAACTTCATGAATATTGCAATAAAAAACTCGCCTCTTTGTTTGTAGGGTCTGATTTAGTGGATTAGATGTTGTAGTGATGATCCTCTCTTACGATCCTCACTCCTTGGATGCTTAGGGTGCAAGACAAGGTTCAATCCTCCAAGAATGCCTCCTTAAGCTTTGGGAATGATTTCTCTCTTCTCTCAAACGACCTCTCTTGGATTTAACTATTTCTAACCCTAGACTCAAGTCCTAAACATCTGATATAACACTTAGAATTTCTTAGGTCCCTTAACCTCTATTTTTCAAATGACCAAAATGCCCTTAATAAGTGCTAATTTGGTCTAAAATTGACCCGGGACCCAAACTATACCCCGGGTATACTATTCCGACTATTTCAACCCATTCGGAACCATTCATGACCTCTAAATCGTCATCCAAGTCAATTAAAATATATTTACTATCTTAACCTCAATATTGTCTACACGCGACTCCCGGTTGAGATAAAATTAAATACGCCCATATCACTTACTATGACGTATATCAATAATAATTAATTATTTACTATTCGCACTTACTAAATTTCATATCATAATATTAATCAGTATCTATCACTCAATTAATATTCAATAATCACAGTTATTATTAAATCACATTAAATTACTTCTCTCGCGTATTATAGATAACGTATTTTTCTCAACTAATTTCTGAATTAATTAAATCTCGAATACGTAAAAGTACGGGATATTACATAAATATGCAATTTGTTACTAAATTATACATCATGTCTCCCCATAGACGCTCATACGTAATGAGTACCTCACCTCTCATCTAGAAGCAGTCCTACTCATATCCTCAATAAAAAATGCCAATTGTAACTTCCATTATTTAATCAGTCATGTTAAGCATAATCCATTCAGCTATGCAATAACTAAAAGTAGGTACCCATGTCTGACGCCCCAAATCCCCGATTAGATTTCATAATGTAAATTTCACAATTTATAAAAACTAGGTGCATACTCATACGTCATAATATTCTATAACTCTTGTCTGTCTCTTCAGACCATTTAATGATTTAATGCATATTCCTTATCGTCTATCCTGTTAGACTTTAAGTTTCATTCTCTTAGATTTCCAAATTATTATTCTCATTTATAATTGGCTACCTCATTATTCGTTAGGACTCATCTTCGTTATTAATTATCCACATAATTTTATTGGCCCAACCTTATTATCATTAAACATTGTCTACATCTTTAAACTAAAAGGGGCACATTTCCATATAAGGTTCTCTGAAATGTATATATATATATATATATATATATAAGACACACAAAGGCATCTACATCTATATCTACTTTAATCAAGAATATCTCAATCCATATAAATTACAGCCTTCTTGGCTTAACCATAGCATTTTAGTCAATTATTCCGTAACTCATTTTAAGTCGTTCTCTTACGACTACTTCCCAATTAATATTAAGTCTCATAAAAATCCTTTTTGGACTTAAATCACATTAGCTTCATAATTGATTACTCTTTAAATACAAAGGCATAGTTTTTTTCCAAACTAACCTTTCCAAAACATTATAGGTATAGTTATTTCCCAACTACCCTTACCCACACATTTAATAATCTTAGCATGTTGTCCTCTTGACTCAAACTTTAATAATTCCAGATTATTAATAATTATTCGCTTCTTGTTACCTTTTCAATAAGGTTTATATGTACATATATAAGGAGTCAACTAGAGTGAATAAGGGTTATATGTACATATATAAGAAATCCCCCAATATGGATAAGTAATCTTACTTAACCTACTATCACAATCGGCGTTAACCATTTAGGCTTAACCCCATAGGCTTATGATACATTCCTAATTAACATAGTTATACGGTAATCATTTGAGGAAATTAATTATTAATTTTAACCTCATACATTCGACTTATCTCAAATAAGTGTTTCTTTTTATCTAGACTCTACCCGAATTAATCATAATATTTTCATCATATCTTTTAGGGTCTTATCCTCTATGTGCCCCTATAAATATTTCCCAAATCATCTAGGTACATCCCGACCTTTTATGTATTTATTTCATATAGCTCTAGTCAAGAATCCCACGTAAATCATTTTGTCGTAGAAAAATCATAACTAATTAAAAAAAATAGAAAAATACGTGGTCGGCGCCCACGCGATCGTAACAAAAAAATCTATCTCTAAGATATAAAATCTAGGGTCGTTCAAACGACACACCAATCTCTTTCGAACGACTTACACCTTCTTGAGGTTCAAACACTTTTAAAATAACCTCATAGTTCATCATCCAAGTATAAAACAAAATCATAATCAATCAATCGAGACAACCTCCAACAAAACAATAGCCCAAAAATAACATTTCTTAAAATTTACCCCACGAATCTGCCCAGATTTTTAAAATGAAGTTTTGAGGCATTTTGGAGCCGTTTTTAGAGAAAACGTATCAGAGAACAAAATGCAGAAAATGGGATTTTCTACGAGGCATCCCGTACGGAATAACCATTTTCGGAACCAAAACAACGCAAAATAGTTTTTAAGATGACGGTTTAAGTTTTAAATGATTTCTAATTCACCCAATTTCATAGACTTCTCAATTTTAAGAAGTTATTTTACAATTCAATCCCTAGAATGATGTTGTTGCAGTTGTATCTAGATGGAAGGTTCTACAACTTGTCTTCTACAATTAACCTTCTATTTAAACCACATGAATACATAGTTGATACAAAGGGTTACGTATCTAAACATGGGTTACATAATTATCATCAATTTCTACACAATTCAAAAGGTCTCTAAATATATTGTCCAAACACATGATTAAACCTTATTCTAAGCATGGCATCAACATTAGTATAAGATTAGTACAACTTGAATAAGAATGGTAAGAGAATCCTTGCCTGAAATTGTGTAGAGAAGTTGTTGTTCCTCCTCCTAGGATTTTCTTTCTCCTATTTTTTGATGTTTCTCATTCTCTCTCCCGTAACTGTTATTTTAGGTTTTCTATAATAATAGTGGGGGAGTGTTTTACCCCCACTAAAACACTTAATAAATGGCAATTCCCGAGTTGAACTTTAGGCCCCAACTTTGGACCCCAAATAAGCCCAAATGCAAAATCTAATTAGCTCGATAACTACCCAACTCATATATATATATATACCCCGAGACCATTTCTAAGGGTCTAAAATGCCCAAACAAGCCCGTAATACCTCTCAAAGGGTGTTTCAAAATATTTTTATCCCAAAAATATATTTAATTGTGATGTGACACACCCCAATACTTTTTATAAAAAATAAATTCCTTTTTGATTTATTCTAAATCATCAAAGTCCAACTCTGAAATTTATAAAAAAAATACTGAGTCTAATTACTCACATCCCAGATTAATTAATTTCACCGAATTAAATTAATTCCCATCAATTATGATTTTACTCAAAAATTACGGGGTATTGCAATTCTTTATCACACACTACCATTTTTCCACATCACATTACCATTCACATCACCTATTACCTTCCCATATGTCCTTTATCCTTAACATCCATATATCATTTTCAATCCTTGACATCCATCAATTTTTGAGAAATAGAGTGTTTGAAAGGTCCAAATGTAAAATGTCTTCATTGTTGGTTTGAAAAGAGAAATGCATCACAAAAAAAAAAGAAGAAAAAAAAGTAAAAGAAAATGAAAAGTCAAAAAGAAAGAAAGAAAAATGAAAAAAATTGCAATCAAAGTTTGATAAATTGAAGGCATTGGTTATTCAGATTTTGTTCCACTCTTCTCAAAAACCTTACCCTACCATCATATCATTCATGTTCTTCATCTCATTCCTGATACCCTACATAAATCCCACTTTCTTCCTTGGTTAGGTGTTCGGGCAAACGAGAAGTCTATATGGTGAATGACTCGACATTCTCAAAATAGTGGTTAGCAATAGTTCATGAGATCAATTTCTTTCATGTATCCGCTATTTCATATAAGTGTGTGAGACGTTTGAACTTGTTTACATTTAATGACCTCCTCACATACTAGAGAGATTCACTTACCCAAATCTCGGAGAGTTCGATTCAGAGAGACATATCTAGTGAGATTTGAAGTTAAAGCATTGATTCTATAAAGGGTGATCTAGGAATTATTCTTATGATACTTGAGATTGTTTCAGCCTATACACGCTGATGTTTTTAGGAAGGATTTCACCTTTGGTACTAAGTAATTTTATGTCTTTCATTAACGGTTGAACGTTGTAATCCTTGAAGTCTTTTTAGATGGGTTGTATAGCTTTTCATTGTCAAATAAGAGACTGCCCTTTTTCAATAAATCATTTTCAATAAGTTTTGGAATTTTGTGGGTATATTCCCTGCAAACCCTCACGAGACAACACTCATCCCGTAGGACAAACTATAGGTTTAAAGGATTGTTGCACATGCTAAGTGCAATCGCAAGTGTCCGCGAAAGTGGTACACTTTTGGTTTCTTACCTTTCTTTCTCTCTATTTTTGCTCGAGGACTAGCAATGTTTTGTTTGGGAGTGGTGTGATAAGCACCCAAAAGTGTTTAAATAAAACCCCATATAGACGAGTTTTTATTGTTAATTATCGACAAAATGGGTCATATGCGCGTTCATGTTTGTCTTGTAGGTCAAACACCGTTTGCGGTTTCAAAAGTTGTATTTCGAGGCAAAATGCAGAGCATATGCGATTAATTGAGCTAAACCCGAATCACCATACCTATTACCCTATACCCAAAACCTGTTTCAAAGCCCTAGCCTGTCCTAAAATTGCTCTTTGTGTGTGTTATTTTAGTTTTATTATTTTTTATATTTTTCGAGTCATTTGTACTATTTTATTTCATTTTATTATTTTGTAATAGTGCGTAGGTATGGTTGTTTCATTTTGTTTTGTTTTTATTTTATTTTAGGATGGCTATTTTTAGTATTTTTTTTGTAAATATTATATCGTGTGTGTCTTCATGTTAGTGTCTACATATATTATAGGTGTGCATTTAATTAGATTTTTAGTTATTTTATTTTGATCGCTTTTAGTTTTTAGTTTTTATTTATTAGTTTAAGTTGTATTATTATTATTTATTTACTTATTTACTTATTTATATGAGTCTTATTAGATTAAAATTTTTAATTTTTAGTTTTTAATTTTAATAATTTTTAGTTTTATTAGTGGTAAATATTTTTGTAATTTTTACATTGTTTTGTTTTTAGGTACAAAGTAACACACACTATACATTATCCAACACCCCACAAACCCATTAACTACCATTCTCTTTCTCTCTCATTCCTCCTAATATCTTCTACATCCATAAACCCATCTTCTCTCTCATCCACCATAACCATCAACCCTCATACCCAAACACACTACCCAATCAACCCACTTATCACCCCGATCCACCCCTATCTCCGACCAGAACTCCACATCTTCCATGACCTGAGTTATACCTTTTAAATCGGAACCCAAACCAAAATCCCAACAAACCCGGAGCAATACTAGACCCAATCCCATAAACTCCTAAACCCTTGGAAGCCTTTATCTTAACACCATATCAACCATGACCCGATTCAACCCAACCCGAGTTACCTGCTCTGAACCTATGAAATCGAAACCACACAGCTCCCAAACCAAAGACCTAATTCCCATTTCCATTTTTCCCAATTCATACCCAATTTCCACATGCTTTACTCATCTCCCATTCACCAAGAATTGTCCCACACATGTTTTAAATGCAACTTCTCCCCACATTCCCGATATACTCCCAAATTATCCCACACTTTCATGAAGTCACTTCATCCACATGCACATGTGTGCATATTTTCCACCTTACCCTCTCCCATACATTACTTACCTCACGCACTACTAATTCTTTCAACTTTGTCCCTTAACCCATCGCTCCATTATGCGTACTATTTAAGAAGATCAAGACCCATTTTGAAAGAAAAAGAGCAAAGAGAATTCTAGAGACTTGAGAGATAAACACTTTTTTAGTTTAGTTTTTTTAGTGTAGTTTTTATTTTCTTTTTTGAGAGATTAGTGAGAAATAAAATTGTTGAGAGATTCAATTGAGTGATGTATTGAATTAGAAAATTGTTTGGATGCTCAAATTGGATGGATGATACTCAAGTTCAATGAAGAATTAGAGTTAAATTTTACAAATCAAGGAGACTTATTTGAATATTTATTCTCTCACCTGTTCTATTTTATTTTAATGCCTTTGATTGCTTGGTTATTGTGTTTATTCACCATGTTAAGGTAAAACTCTTTTCAAGGGGTGGGTTGAGTCCTAATTTATTGTTATTTTAATTAATTATTTCTTTTATTTGAATTTCCCTTTGAATGTTAATTTTGATCCTTCACCCTTCAATTTACACCTCGAGAGAGGGTAAATGATTTTTTAGAGAAACACGAAATTCGATAAATAATACCCATTTTGGAATCGAACTAGAGATACGGGTTTCTCAAGTGTGGTATTATTCCTTGAATTTCTACTATAAATTTTATTTTTTAAGATTTATATGAATTTTGATGAATCGATCCTAGTGGGTGATTTATTAAAAGGAGTATAAATCTATTTTATAGAGTTGTGTGGGTTTAAACTTAATTTTCTAAAAGGTTAATATTAAAATTACATTTGTGATGAGAGTTGACTTGCAATTTTAACACTAATTTGGGAGATTTCAAATGAACTAATTAATTAATTAGATTAACTAGAATATGTGGTGTAGTCCCATTCCTTGATTGTCTTCACATTTATTTTCTCACTTTATCTCTTATTTTTGTGTTAGATTTTATTCATCATTTTTATCACTTTTTAGTTATTTCATTAGACTTTCCTCCTAGTTTAGTATATTTCTTCCTTTAGTCCAGTCTTCATTCACCTTGAAAATTATTTTAATATTAAAAAAAGCTAAAAAAAAATTGAAAAAGTAAAAAAAATCTAAAAAGAAATTAATAAAAAATGAATTGCATTATTTTTCAATTGTTTCACTCCTTAGATTAGGATTGACATCCGTACTTACCTCTATGCAAGTTTATTATGTTTTTGTTTAGGTAATTGAAGGAAATTATTAATTAGCTTGGCTTGACAACAACGACAAACACACATAAAGACAAGTTATCACCTATCTTTGAGGATGTCGAAATGGCAGGGAGCGATAGTGATGATGAAAGTGAGTAACAAGTCCATGGGCTACGAGGGCAAGGAGGCGACGAAAATGGATTTCAAGGCCAAATTTGACGAGAGCGCTTGCAATATGACAGTCATTAATAGCCGTATTGACTACTTGGAGACTCGAATAGAGGAGTTTATTATCAAGTTTCGCGAGGAGTGCAAGGTGAACCGTCAAGAATATAGGCGTGATATGAGCATGATGATTCTCCTTCAAGTGGACATATACCGCTTGAACATGGGCCGAATTGCACAATTCCCGAATTACTTTACGATCCATACACCAAAGAACCCATTGCTCCCTGCCTCTCTCACTAAAATCTATGTCCATTTTTGTTGGCTTTTGTGTTATGTAGTTATTTAATTTTAGCGAGGTATCTTTTTCACAAGAACTATGTTCATCTATATTTTGTTCATGCAATCATATTTGTGTTCTTATTATGCCATATTGCATTTTAATATTTGTTTGTTTTATTTTCGCGCTCTTTTTTTCTTATTTAGATTTTAGTCATTTTGATTGAGGATAATGCAGAAGTCTTAAGTTGTGTGTGTGTGTGTGTGGGGGGGGGGGGGGGGGGGAAGATAAACATGCATTTTTAATCTTCACAAATTTTAAAATGCCCCCCCAAAATTTGAAAATGTCAGAAATTCCAAAAAAATTGAAAATTTTCATAATTTTCCAAAAATTGAAAATTTTCAAAAAAGTCAAAAATATTTTTCTTCAAAATAAGTATAAATTGAAATTTAAAATCTTAATAAATATCACTAATTTTTTTTTTGAAGTCTCAATTTGTAAAAATCTAATGCATTGAGCCGAAATTGACCAAAGACGTAAATTGAGCGAAAATTAACAACCTAATGAATAAGTGTGGAGAATTTTAACCCGGTGAGATTTTTGAGCCTATTACTTTTTTTGAGAAATCAAACCAATCTAAGTTAAAAAGGTAACTAAAAGTTCTTTTCAGTGTTTTAAAAAGTCGTTGAGGATCTCTAAATCTTTATTTGATCGGTTACGGAAAGCGAGTGAAATATCGTTTTGAAAATGCGCTATTTTTTTTTTATAATTAAGATTAATCTTTAGACGCATATGGTAATGTGATTAGTAATTCAAATAAATGAAGTTAGGCTACCGTTTGCTTACCCAAAAATTTTAGCCATAAAATGTCATGAAAAAAAATTCATCCTTTTTGCAAGCTAATTTGAACCCAATAATTTATACCCTTTTCGTGATTACCCAAAAAAATCCAATTAGCCTAGAGTTATGAAAATTAAAAATTCATCAATTAAGTCCAAATGGGGCATAAAAAGGGACAAGAAAAATTTAGAAAAATGCTCACACAAAAATAAAAATAAAAAAATAATTTTTTTCATAAAAATATGAAAAATATGAAAGAAGAAAGAAAAGAAGAAGAGAAAAAAGCAAAATGCTCGAAAAAGTGCCAACGGGAATTGCAAGAAAAATTTTCAACTCCGAAATTTCCCAAACATTCTTATTTTTATCCAAAATACTTTTACCCTAAAAAGTCCTAATCGAGTCCTAATAACAAAATTGATTATCGCGTGGAGAACTAAAACATGAAAAGATAATTAAGAGACATAGCGGTGCGAATAAAGAATGGCGTTTTTTCATTTTTCAATGACCATAACCCTTTCATGAGATCTTTTCACCCTTAATATTTTTCGTCTTTCGATTTATGTCCGTGAACTTGTGTTCATTGGCATTTACTCTTAATATCACGCACACCGAGAAAAAATAGCAACAATCCGAATAATTCCTTTGTGAGTGCATTCCATTTTAATCAAAGAGAATTTTCAAAAAAGTGACGTAGTGATGAATCGGTGGAAGTTAGAGGTTTAATTTTCACCTTTGCATACACACACTATGAATTGATATTTTGTCGAATAAAAATTTGAAATGATTATTTTCCTAGAATTTAAATTGTACATTTTTTATTTTATTTTGCTATTTTCTTTGAGTCCAAAAACGAATTTTGTGGGTAAATTCATTACAAACCCGCACGAGATACCACTCGTCCTACTAGGGTAACCTAGGGGTTTAACGTCTTGTGGCATATGCTAATTGCAATCGCTTGATTGCCAAAAGAGGTATCCTTTAATGTTAGTTGTTTGGAAGTTTCTTTGAGCTCATACTCTATTTCTTTTACATTGCTCAGGACGAGAAACTTTATGAGTTAAGGGGATTTGAGGTGTAAATGTTTCATACTTATCCCCTTAATTTCAGTATTGTAAGAGGGCAGTCCCCTTGAAGCCTGAGAGTATATTAATACTAGTAGAGACGTAACCCCTATAGGTATGGTGATAAGCGATAAACCAAGTACTCTTTAACAAAGACAAATGAACTCACAATATTGTATATAATCAACACTCAGATTGAACTCACAAATCTCTCATGTATAACTCAAATAATAATAAAGAAAACTTAAAAGAAACTCATTCAAAGGGAGAGAGAAGTAAGCACCCTAAATACACCTTGACACGCAGCCAACACACCAACAACCTCTAATAGATCGCTGATTAGCTATTAAAAGCTTCACAATAAATGATAATGGTGGGTGATTAAAGCTCTCTAGTTTGTAATAACTCCTCTATGATATATTCTCTCTCTAGCAATAAAATCTCTAGAAGGAACTCTCTTTTCGTAGAAGTACTTGAGGCCTGCCCCACACCATTTCTAAGACGTCACAGGCCACCTGCACGTGAAAGACCTACTTTCACACTTTAAGTCTCAAGCATTAAATGCCTGATGGATTAGCACACCCTACGTCATAATCATTAACTTTCAGGACATGCCTTTTGTCTAATCACTGTGCATCAGAGGACCGTCACCACAAAGGTGGCTCACCAAACCATCTGACAACCCCAATACTATAATGGTTTACTCGAGTTTGGATTGGATAGTGTTTAGCTGGCTAGTGACATTACCTAAAGTTGATGTGACATTTGGTAGGGAACTATTTGGCTCAAAGCTCAATATACGATGGAACTCAAGTTTACTCTAGATAAGGCTCCACGATGAAAGATCTTTCGATGTTTTACCAGGTGTATCTAATATGGTCTAGACAATCCTTAATGTCACCTCACTTATCAATTCTCCAAACCAAGTCCCTCTAAAGTTCCCATGGCGAGGTCATTCGATAGAGCATGTAAGCTCTCCCAGGCCTTGCCAGTCCTGATCTCTTACGAGTACTGTTTGATCTCACATTCAATATTACAATCATTACAGCATTAAAAATAATGTATTTAAAAGATACAATTTGACTAAGTAAGAATGAAATATAAAGAAGAGCTATCTTAGCGAGTTTCCTCATTGAGCTGCATCACTGAGCTGCTTTGCTGAGCTGCCTCACTGAGTCACCTCGCTGAGCTGCCTCGCTATCTTCATACTGCTTCCTTCTCTTGAGTATCTTCTATTAATTGGGGAAGATTTCTCTAATTCAGAGATTACCTTTAAGTCACCTATATTTTATCTGCATGAAAAACTTCTCAATTCGATGGATTGTCTTCTGTCTCGAGCGAAAAATGTTCCATCTTCGTCTTCATTGCAACTTCTGTTGTTATCCCTACTAAAAAAGTTAAATTCTCTCGGATCTACTTAATCCAAGGATTCGTGTAATACCCCGTATTTTCATGGCATTTAAATTTAAGGATTTATTTAAATTTAATTGAGATAAATTAATTTAATTTTAATCCGGAATGTTGTTTTAAATATTTACTAGTGTGACGAGAGTTAGTAATTATTGGAAATATGTTATTTGTTGAATGTTATTGGATGAGTATAGTAATATATGAGATTTATTTTTATAATATTGTCACGTGTGAATAAAATGACAATTATGAAAATTTAAGTCGGGACGCGCCCGTGTCGTGTCGGGACTAAATGTTGATTTATAAAAGTGAATAAATTATAAGTTGCTCGTATGGTCATTTCGAGTGCGCCAAAGTGTCCGGAAGGGTCGAGATAGTCAGAAAAGGGTACCGGGGGTTTAGTTTGGGTCTCGAGGTGTTTTTAGGCCTAATTAGTACCCCGGGAGGGCGTTTTGGACATTTCGTAATTATGGGTAATTAAACCCACGAATTTGCAAGGGTTATATCAGATGTTAAGTGTCATCTTTTAGGGTTAACACAACCTAAAACTAATGACGGCTATTGGAGAGGAAGAGGAGAAGCTCTCCAAGGAGTTCTAGGCCAAGAACACCTCCGATTGCACCGCCGTCACCACCAACGCGTAGATCACGCGATGGGGAACGCAACCACACCAATTTCGGCACCAAACCAGATTTTTGAAAATTCCAGGCAAGTGTTTATCTTGCTTATTTCGTTGATGCATCTTTCATGTTGGTTTAGGAATGATTAGAATGAATTGTATGGAAGAAAAACCCAATTTGAGATAGGAAATTGCATGTAGTGATGACTTAAATGATATTCTGGAAACCCTTTGTCATGTAAAGGATTAAGAGTTTGATAAAGAAAAGAGTTCTAATTAGATACAAACACTAAAAATTTTATTCCGGATGATCGGACCATTGGAATCGCTTGAAATTTTAGTATGTTGTAGCGAACGGCGAGACAAGACTGCTGACAAAAATTCAGCTTGATCGAACGGTCGGATTTCTGAAAATATTATTTTTACTAGAGAGTTTTATGTTTTGAGGACTCTTAGAGAGTTTTATATTTTGAGGACTCTTAGAGAGTTTTATATTTTGAGGACTCTTCTAAATAAAAAAAAAATTCAATTAAAACTCCATTTTAATTCCGATTTCGAAACCATTTGAAATTCTCATCTTTGAAAATAAAATTCAAAATCCTTTAATGTAAGGCCAAATCTATATTTTTGGGATATTTTGCATAAGGGATAATGTAAGTATATATTAAATGGGAGAGACACGTAAGAGGGAGTTACGTTGGAACATAAATGGATATCTACTGAATTGTACATTTGGAAGAATAGAGTCCATGAGGGTTACGTAGTAAGTTGGAAAAACCCTTCGAATTAAAGTGAGAAACGAACCATTATATGTGATAAATAATAATGGGAAAATAAGGATAAATTATGTGAATGTGGGTTATGGGATAAACCTAAATTGATATAATGAAAGTGGTATATTTATATGATTGTGTATGCATATATTATATACTTGTGAAAATCATGCCCGCGCTACTTGCTATCCCGGAGGTTACCGCGCTGGGACGATCTTATCTCGTGTGCCTTATGGGGGATATTGACTCGTACCCTAGAAGATAGAAATCCTAGGTACGGGCTATCAGATCGATAGTCGGACGGTCCTAAGAGACGTGAGGGTATGTACTGACCTCTTGGACTTGGAATCTATGCTTCGCCTCAATATTGTTTGTGTATGTATTTGTACAGTTCGAGAGTGATTCCGAACTTGTATTCCCTTTAGTGTGATTGATACGGGGATTGGATAGAAGAGTATGCCCGCACCATAGTTTTTATGTGGGGTGCCGTTATGATATATATATATATATTATACGAGTAGTTAATATATATATGAAATTTTGAAATCTGGAACTGCCTACTGTGATTTGATATGTAGGACATGGTTGATGACTCAAATTATAAATACTTGTTTTGAGAAAGTATAAAATGACACTGGAAAACTTTATTGATTAATAAAGTTAAAAGGAGAACTTTGGTTACAAATTGGAATCTTACGTTTTAAATACTTGTGTTGTTCAGTTGTAAATCCTGCGAATAACCTAAGATAAGTTAAATCATTGGGGAAAGATAGTGTGGTATATGACGAGATACACCATTGGGAAGGTTAGTGCGATAGGTGTGCACATTAGAAGAGAGGTGAGAATTTCTCAAGAGAGTGTCGCACTAATATGTTGTTGCATTGGCCTGTAATCAATTTAAATACTTGCTAAACTATTTTTAAAACGGTTCTACATTCGGGCTCTGACCCGTTTGCTGTTACTTCTTCTCTCTTGTGTCTATATATATATGTATTACAGGTGCCCAGCCACAGGGGTGTCTTGCTTAGGATTCTTTGGATGGAACGCTTTGTAGCTTTTGTGGGAGTTGCAGGCCATTGCTTAGACGACCTCATTGTTGACTCTACTTCTAGTTCAGCTTTATCCAGCAGGGGCATGTGTCGCCCTTTTTCATTATTTAGTTGGTATTGTCAGAGATTGTAATTCTTTTATATTTCAGAATCTTTATTTCGAGATTGTTACTGTCAGGATGTTTTCCTTAGTATTTTAATGTTGGGATTTATTCTTGTTGGGTAAACTCTTAAATGTTCATTTTATTCTTCTACTTATTGTGTGACTCTTAAAAATGTAAATGGTTAAAGGTTTTATAATCGGATTTAATAAAATGAGAATAAGGTTTTAAATGGTTTTGACACTTAGCTTAATTATTTAGGGTGTTTAAATTGGAAAAGTATTTTTACGACAGTGATGCTAAGAATGAACCAACTGTTCACCTTGATTTTAATCTAATAAAGGAGTGATCGCCCAGTATTTAATTAGGCGGGGTGTCACAGGTGGTATCAGAGCATCAGGTTCTAGTGTCCTTAGGATCTGTACGACTTATTATGCTTTCAGCGTTGCTTTGTTTGTTATAGAGCCCTATGTTCAGGATTGTCGATTCCTTTGACGAGATTTCATTCTCCTGCTATAATGTGTATACACTAGTGAATTCTAATTTCGTTCAGATGTGTGCGTGTGCCAAGCGATGACGGATGTCAGAAGAGGACCGTTAAGCGTACATCAGGAGGCAGGGCTCAGTTGAAATTATGAAATATATCCGAGGATGATGATCGTAGTCGAGGTCACCTCCATTATGGCACGAGAAGCCATGACTAGAAAGGCGACTAAGGTGCAGCAATGATTTTCAAATGCTGTTATAGTCAAATGAGGTGCGAGGGTAAACTTACCCAACGTATTACAAAAACGTGTAGAGAATGTCAGTGGGAAATTTTAGAAACGCGAAAATTGTATGTGTTTACCAAAGGAGGTAAAGTATCCAAAGGCTTAAATATAGCACGGAGTGTGGCAAACTGAAAGTGAAAATTTAGAGAAAATTTTCTTGGCTTTCGGGACGAAATTATAATGGTTGGAGTCAACCACCAATTTTAGAAGTGGAATTCTATGCCTATAGGAGAACCTTAGGTACAGTGTTGACCGTATGTTCCTTCCTCAACTGTTCAGGATGAGAAGCAAACGTGGTTCTGAACTCATCACAGGAGTGCATGACAGAAGTCCAATTGTGGATATGAATCCTAATCGTTAGCAAATTTTGTATCGAAAGAGGTAGATACTAGTGGAGGAAACGACTCCAAGTGGGAGACCAACTTGTAATAATAGTTGATAATACTCGAGGAGGAAATTCTGATGGATGACCGATTCGAAGGTTGACATTGTCATATTTTATGAAAATAAATGATAACGCTTCTTTGTGGGGGAAGTTAAAGGAATCGAAGAATTTAGTCGAGAATAAGACTGAATACAACGGTGGTGATATAGCACCACAAAGGGATGTGGATATACATCAGGGGACCCATTTAAATGATTCGGATAATGGAATTCTTACCAAGTGATGGTAAATTCAGTAAGTACTATTATAGATAGTAACATGATCTTTATGGGCTAAAAAGCTAAGGGAACAACCGGGATGGCTAATAGGAATCGAGTCTACTAAAGTCTGAGAGAAGGAAAATCCTAACCTGGTTAGTAGGATAGGTGGTAAGTGGATTATGTATTGAGGTATTTTGTGCGGAGTGAGATCGCTTGCGATAATATGTTCCAAAATGAGTAAAAGGACAAGAATACGGTGCCTAGTAAAAGGCGACGATTAAAAATAATTTTGTTTTGGTTTGGGCAGACGTGTTACGTCCGAAAACCATTTGTGCAGTCAAGACGATTGCCAGGATAGAAGTATAAGTTGTATCCTTAGAGGATGAGGCGTGTTTATGTGACACGAGCGAGTCACCATATTTTGTTCATTGCTAGATTAGCATGTGAGACGAGTTTAATGCATATCATTATAAATGTTACCATTATGTGAATATTTTTCCTTAGTATAGCGGGATTTTTTTTCTTTAGTGCTATCCGCGGAGGATGAATGAGTATATTAACAGTGTTTTGTACTTTATTGAGGCTACTCGTTGTAGTGATGAGATATACGAGTATGATATTATCTTTGTTAAAACGTTCTAGAAATGGTTAGTACGATAGTGGGCATTTATTTCAAGGCTATCAGAGTGGTTGCATTAACGCAACATGTTTTATGTTTGTTTTGGCGAGGCTTTACCTGTAAGGAGGTTGGACTTGCACTTATATTATCTATCCTAGAGACTTCGGAGGAGATAGTGGGCTCGAGATATTCGATGCCAAAGTATGTATAGACTTTGTCAGTATAATTCCGTATGTATCGGGATTTACCGTTGAGCGAAAAGATTTGACTCAGTATTATGTTTAGCACTCCGGACTTAGTGATAGGAAAAGTGCATTGTTATATTATCCTTTAGAGATGTGGGAGTTAATATTTATACCCCTATTATTAGGGAAAGGAATTTCGAGAATTCCGATGGTATGTATTCGAGGTTTATGGAATGCTATTACCACCAACCTATACTGAACAATAGTGCAATTAGTGAAACGTTCTTTGTTAAGCATAATTACGGGAGAAATTGTAACTTTTCTGTCAAGGGACGGAATAAAGGGGTATATGCTATGGACGGAGGACCTAACGGATTTCGATAATCGACAATGCTAGGTAGTAGTGTATCGGGGGGGTTCCTTGTTTGGATTTCGCTTTGCGAGACATCCCACGCATGAAACTTAGCGTAAGGTTGGAAATAGGGAGACGTTTGGTCACTATTCCATGAGTTCGGTACCCTGGTCGAAATGGGATCAAGTAATTATGTATGTAAGATTGGAAGTTGAATTTTGTGTTAAAGCCATTGGAGCCGGATTTTTGTGGTAAGAAAGCATTAGAAGTTATCCCCACGGTTTGAGGGGTGGAACGATGATAAAGAGAATTTAAGAATTTTGATTTCTAGGGTAATTGAGAGTATCCAAATGTCGTAACCGCGTTCAGAACACGAGGCGAATAAAGAGTTAGAATGATTTTTAGCATGGATTATCTGGAAAGAACTTTATTATACAAAAGAGATGACTTGAAGTTATTTTGATGAATAGAGCGTTACTGATTTATTTTGGTTGTTGTACCTATTTTGGAAAATTGTTATACTTATTTGAAGAAGGTTGAGAATTATTATTCCTCTTTTATCGTCATGGAATTTGAATGCCCTATTCCTTCTATTTCGTTGAATTTAGTTCGTTCTACGGATGAGTAGCCCGCCGTTCGCTCTTCTAGGGCGGTCGGGGTGTTGCAAGAATGTGGACATCTCGGTTAATTGCAATTAAAAATCGTCCGAGTCGAAGGGACATGGTCATGGACGTGTGTCATATATGTTTATGGGACTAGTTAAATGAAGTGGAAGTGATAGAGTGGATTAAACGTCACATGAGGGGCGATAATCCATACATAGGTGTGTAATTAGAATAGCACACCCAAATTTGAATTGGAAGACTGTGGGAAGTCATTTAAGAAGAGTATTCCTTGAATGGAGCAAAATTAAATGATTATGAAGAACACTCGGAGCGGAGTTGTTAGTAGGCAAGTATGAGAGCGACTTGCACATACAAAGGGTGATGATGTTGGTATGGTATAAGAGATCCAAAAGTGCGCTTCATGGAGAGAAGAGCACGGGTGGAACTTTTGGCATACTACAAGGAAGGAAGGGGAGTATTACGTGTCACTTAATGTGAGACATTTCAAGGAAAAATCGATGTTTAGTGGGACGTAGTGAGTAGTCTCTATATGCACCGCCCATAAGTAAGGTTTCGTTGAAAGAGGAGAATCAACCAAAGAATTTTGTGTTTATCGACAATTCCTTAAATTGGAAGAGGCCGGTAAAGTCGGTACAGTCCTTGGATGGATTGCCATCGTCAAAACAAGATCAAGGGTTCATCCCGAACATGTGAATTAAGCCGATGAGAAGGAAGTGATTGATATTCCTTTGGGATCGTTTACAAAATTAACTAGTACACCCCAGACTTCCTTTGAAAGGAAGGATCGCGCCAGTGCATGGTCCGGCGCAGTATAAATTTCTGAATCAGGATGAGATTGGTGAATCCCACCTTTGATATGGGATTTCAGGAACCAGCGGAGATAAGATTTCATTTCGAGTAGGATGTATCACCCTTAGCCAGGGAATAAGCGCATGGTGATTAAAGATTAGTGGAGCCACGTGAAGGAAATTTTGGAATCTTGGTACGATGATTTCAAGAATGCTCTGTAGAAGCACTCGTACCTATTTGTCGCGTACGAGGTACTTACTAAGGTTTTGTTATGGAAGAACCTCGACTATTCTCCTTCTGTATGTTTAGAGGAGAGTAGATAATCAGAATTTTTGGATCGGTCGAGAAAATACCCGATAACTATGGTAGAATTCCACGACTGTTTTAGGCGAACAAGTGGTCAAATGTTCGTATCATTTTCTCAGGATGGGAGTTTTGTATATGAATAAATCCGAGTAGTTGTCATGTAGTGAGGTGCGGCCTCCTAATGATAGTGAGATAATGGAATTAATAACGTATAGACGTGACTTATGCAAATGTTCTCGTTTTGGAGTGCAATGTGAAGTGTCTCCAATGAGAATGCTAAACAAACTTGTTGTGAGGAAAGGACTAAAGTGATTGAATGCCGTACTATGTAGATAGTTTGCGTACTGACAAGGTTATCCAGAATTGTGCTACCTGGTAGGCCTTATTTTCCAAATTTCGGGACGAAATTCCGTTATTAGGGGGGAAGTATGTAATACCCCGTATTTTCATGGCATTTAAATTTAAGGATTTATTTAAATTTAATTGAGATAAATTAATTTAATTTTAATCCGGAATGTTGTTTTAAATATTTACTAGCGTGACGAGAGTTAGTAATTATTGGAAATTTGTTATTTGTTGAATGTTACTGGATGAGTATAGTAATATATGAGATTTATTTTTATAATATTGTCACGTGTGAATAAAATGACAATTATGGAAATTTAAGTCGGGACACGCCCGTGTCGTGTCGGGACTAAATGTTGATTTATAAAAGTGAATAAATTATAAATTAATCGTATGGTCGTTTTGAGTGCGTCAAAGTGTCCGGAAGGGTCGAGATAGTCAGAAAAGGGTACCCGGGGGTTTAGTTTGGGTCTCGGGGTGTTTTTAGGCCTAATTAGTACCCCGGGAGGGCGTTTTGGACATTTCGTAATTATGGGTAATTAAACCCACGAATTTGCAAGGGTTATATCAGATGTTAAGTGTCATCTTTTAGGGTTAACACAACCTAAAACTAATGACGGCTATTGGAGAGGAAGAGGAGAAGCTCTCCAAGGAGTTCTAGGCCAAGAACACCTCCGATTGCACCGCCGTCACCACCAACGCGTAGATCGCGCGACGGGGAACGCAACCACACCAATTTCGGCACCAAACCAGATTTCTAAAAATTCCAGGCAAGTGTTTATCTTGCTTATTTCGTTGATGCATCTTTCATATTGGTTTAGGAATGATTAGAATGAATTTTATGGAAGAAAAACCCAATTTGAGATAGGAAATTGCATGTAGTGATGACTTAAATGATATTTTGGAAACCCTTTGTCATGTAAAGGATTAAGAGTTTGATAAAGAAAAGAGTTCTAATTAGATACAAACACTAAAAATTTTATTCCGGATGATCGGACCATTGGAATCGCTTGAAATTTAGTATGTTGTAGCGAACGGCGAGACAGGACTGCTGACAAAAATTCAGCTTGATCGAACGGTCGGATTTCTAAAAATATTATTTTTACTAGAGAGTTTTATGTTTTGAGGACTCTTAGAGAGTTTTATATTTTGAGGACTCTTCTAAATAAAAAAAAAATTCAATTAAAACTCCATTTTAATTCCGATTTCGAAACCATTTGAAATTCTCATCTTTGAAAATAAAATTCAAAATCCTTTAATGTAAGGCCAAATCTATATTTTTGGGATATTTTGCATAAGGGATAATGTAAGTATATATTAAATGGGAGAGACACGTAAGAGGGAGTTACGTTGGAACATAAATGGATATCTACTGAATTGTACATTTGGAAGAATAGAGTCCATGAGGGTTACGTAGTAAGTTGGAAAAACCCTTCGAATTAAAGTGAGAAACAAACCATTATATGTGATAAATAATAATGGGAAAATAAGGATAAATTATGTGAATGTGGGTTATGGGATAAACCTAAATTGATATAATGAAAGTGGTATATTTATATGATTGTGTATGCATATATTATATACTTGTGAAAATCATGCCCGCGCTACTTGCTATCCCGGAGGTTACCGCGCTGGGACGATCTTATCTCGTGTGCCTTATGGGGGATATTGACTCGTACCCTAGAAGATAGAAATCCTAGGTACGGGCTATCAGATCGATAGTCGGACGGTCCTAAGAGACGTGAGGGTATGTACTGACCTCTTGGACTTGGAATCTATGCTTCGCCTCAATATTGTTTGTGTATGTATTTGTACAGTTCGAGAGTGATTCCGAACTTGTATTCCCTTTAGTGTGATTGATACGGGGATTGGATAGAAGAGTATGCCCGCACCATAGTTTTTATGTGGGGTGCCGTTATGATATATATATATATTATACGAGTAGTTAATATATATATGAAATTTTGAAATCTGGAACTGCCTACTGTGATTTGATATGTAGGACATGGTTGATGACTCAAATTATAAATACTTGTTTTGAGAAAGTATAAAATGACACTGGAAAACTTTATTGATTAATAAAGTTAAAAGGAGAACTTTGGTTACAAATTGGAATCTTACGTTTTAAATACTTGTGTTGTTCAGTTGTAAATCCTGCGAATAACCTAAGATAAGTTAAATCATTGGGGAAAGATAGTGTGGTATATGACGAGATACACCATTGGGAAGGTTAGTGCTATAGGTGTGCACATTAGAAGAGAGGTGAGAATTTCTCAAGAGAGTGTCGCACTAATATATTGTTGCATTGGCCTGTAATCAATTTAAATACTTGCTAAACTATTTTTAAAACGGTTCTACATTCGGGCTCTGACCCGTTTGCTGTTACTTCTTCTCTCTTGTGTCTATATATATATGTATTACAGGTGCCCAGCCACAGGGGTGTCTTGCTTAGGATTCTTTGGATGGAACGCTTTGTAGCTTTTGTGGGAGTTGCAGGCCATTGCTTAGACGACCTCATTGTTGACTCTACTTCTAGTTCAGCTTTATCCAGCAGGGGCATGTGTCGCCCTTTTTCATTATTTAGTTGGTATTGTCAGAGATTGTAATTCTTTTATATTTCAGAATCTTTATTTTGAGATTGTTACTGTCAGGATATTTTCCTTAGTATTTTCATGTTGGGATTTATTCTTGTTGGGTAAACTCTTAAATGTTCATTTTATTCTTCTACTTATTGGGTGACTCTTAAAAATGTAAATGGTTAAAGGTTTTATAATCGGATTTAATAAAATGAGAATAAGGTTTTAAATGGTTTTGACACTTAGCTTAATTATTTAGGGTGTTTAAATTGGAAAAGTATTTTTACGACAGTGATGCTAAGAATGAACCAACTGTTCACCTTGATTTTAATCTAATAAAGGAGTGATCGCCCGGTATTTAATTAGGCGGGGTGTCACAATTCGTAATTCCCGGGCCTATGGAGAGCGGACGTCGTAACATATTTTTCTGGCAATAGATCCTAGCCGTTCTGTCTTCTTTACTGCTTGTTAGAATTCTCTCGAAGTACCTGTGGACCCTGCTGTCAGAGTTCTAACTTTTAAAAAAATAGAAATTCTCCCCAATCTACTTCATTGCGTTCCACCATTGGGGGAACTTATAGTGAGGGGACATTTTCGTTAGGACTACCCCCCGTAACATGAATTCTTTTCGTTTTCTCTTCTTAAACTTATAAAATTCTCCATGATATATCTGAGTTGTGGCTGTTAACGTTTCCACTTGTTCAGAAAGAAAAAATTCCCCTTGTTGTATCTTCAACCAGTTGTATCATTGTTCGATCTTACAGTGTGAGGACTTTCCTTTAGTGGGCATTTTTGGCTTTAAATATATTTTAAATTTCTGGCGCCAAAAATCATTACTTCTTTTGAAAGAAACCCTCTTTCTCCCAAGAGTCACTTCATTAATGATGTGAGATTATCTTTTCAACTATCAGGGCACTTCCCAAAGTGCCATGTGCCCATTTATAATCATTTTGACAGCTAAGCACGTGCTTCCGTGGGAAACTCAACCATCCACTTGATTTCCAAGTGTCTAATACCTCAACACTTAGCATCTTTGACGTTTTCATTTGCTATTATTGTCTTCAGAGTGATAGAAAGAGAAAAAGAAAAAAAATTGTTCGCGATTGCTGAGTTCTCCTCAAGCTTTTCTTTGCCGTAGGTCTTTTTTTCCCTCTCTCTTTGCTACAATCTTCATCCACCACTCCTTCGATTTTCATCCTACCCCTTCTCTTTACTAGGATTTTCATTTTTAGTTCTAAAACTGACATTGATGGATTCTTCTTCAGCTACCCCAATTGCTCCAACCACCACTATTACTTCTACTATTGCCTTGGACGCCACCGCTCTAAAGGTGGCCCGGTAAGAGCAACTGCGCTTCTACCTTCATTCTCCCATATTTGGAAAAGACGATGACTTCTTGGGTGACTGTAAGACCTACAATTTTATAACCAAGTATGATCCCTTTCTTCTGGGTGATGAAGATAAAGATTCTGCTGCTTGGTGTTTCTTCCCTTTAGAGGGAACTATGAGGTTCCATCTTGATCGAGGTGATTTCCCTCACTCTCATATTGACTTTGAAGGTCCTGATGGTTCTCTATACCATTTTGTTACTTGGAATGCTCATATAATATCCACCTACACTGATGCTCTTACTAAGGTTGGGCTTCATCGTGCCACTTAGTTTGGGCAGTGCACTCTATCCAAACACAACGTTGTGTTATAAGTCCTGGTACCCCATTGGAACATCATAACCCACACTTTCATTGCATCGTAAAGGGAGTTCATCATTACACTTGAGGATGTTTGTGAGCTACTTAGGCTTGAGCCCATAGGTAATTTTCCCTACCATAATGAGGCCTTATATGACAAAGAAAAAAAAGCCCAAGCAGACTTGGACCAGATTTATAGGCGGTGTATTGGTACATCGAACAAGGCCACCTTTCAACCCCCTTATTGTCTACTTCTTCTGTGACCCTACTTCTACTAATTTTGGCACAGGAAAATGTACACCACTTGAGTTACCTGCATTTATTCTTGTAATTCTTTCCCATTTTATCTTGCCCGGTAAACCCAATAATTAACCCCGTAGGGATCTTATCAATCTTTCCATCCGATTTTCCAGGAGATACAAGCTCCCTCTGACAATCATGGGTTTGGGATCTCTCTACACTTGGCTAGATAGGACCCTCTTAGACATGGAACAATCTTTGGGTTGATATAACTTGGCCAATCTTGACAATGTCATTCCTAATGGATTTCTTGTATACCCGTTATCCCGAAATAGCACCCAACGAGAAGCCTCTTCCGTCTGGAGAACTCATCAAGCCCCATCGCCTATTTTGATTCCATAAGAAATAAATCCGAAAGAACATCCTTTTAATTTTTGACAAACCCAATTGCTTTGTTATGATCCCTTACGGTGAAGACCACTTGGTCCACAATTGGAAGTTTTTTAGTCATGAAGCTAGAGTGGTCCAACCTACATCTGAGGATCTTATCATTAAGGAGCCTTTATTTTCTATTGTTCTTGATCTGACCCCAAGTTACCTACCATCTTATATTGAATGGGGATATACCTCAGAGCACTACAACCCCAATTGCTCCAGCTACCAGTTTGGTTACGACTAAGGGGTTCATCATCCTATTTTTTAGGAGTTTGTTGAAAGTGCCACCTTTTCTGAGTCTTGTGCCTTCTGCACTATCTCAGCAGCCTCCACCATCTGTTGTAGGGATCAACAGTAGAGTTATCATTCCTACTCTTACCAGATAGGGGGATGTGACACAGCTATCCAGGATTGAGGAGTTTATTCAAGGTCCCCCTATTTAATTAGTTATTCAGACTTTTCCCCCATTAGAGCTAGAACTCAAGGGCAATTCCATCCTAGGGATTGAGTTCCTTCTAAGTAGTACCCCAAAGGTCCTCCCAGCGAGCTACCTCCATACTACCTTATGATCCCCATTACTAATCTAAGGGACAATAAAGCTCCAACGCCCAAGAAACCTGCTGCTGTAGAAGGTGATCCTATCGAAAGTGCTCCTATCGAAGGAGTCTCTATAGAAGGTACCACTGCCCTGGGTGCTTCTGGAGAGGGGCCTTCTCAACTCCCTTTGAAAAAGTCAAGGAAAACAAAAGGTGGGATTTCTATAAAATCAAAGTCTTATTCTAAGTTCCAAACCCCTGTTGACGCCTTCCCTATTGCCTCTGTCCCCCCTGCAATGCCTTCAGGTCTGAGTGGGGAGATACGAGCGAAGTACTAAGCCGAACATGAATAGGTGTAACGTGAGTTTCAATGACATACTCCTCATATTCCTCCCCCTGCTGTATTTCCCACCATACTGGTAGATCCCACTTAGGGGTCCACATCAAGAAGAAAAAGTTTTAGAGTTCCCTGTGCTGTAGTGTCTTTGGTGTAAAGAAGAAAATTCTGGGTACGAAAGACCAGAAAAAATGTGCCTATGAAGTGCGACCACCACCTACTGCCTCTATTACCAGGACTTCTCCTCCTCCATCTCTCATTGAGGCTATTACCCTTGATGACAACCCTGAGGTTGAGAGTGGTCCTACTGGGGGAGCTTCTGAATTACTTTCACCTCCTTCTTCGCCCATGGTCATTTCATCCCACTCTTGTCCAGAGCAAGAGATATGTTTTACCACACTTAGCTATTTATAACTTAGTGAGGTATCTTCTCTAACACTTGTGCAAATATCTTTTATCTATGAAGGAGGTTGAAAGAGATAGACCTTCACCTCTCATGAGACTTTTCGTGGGAGGATGTTTTGGTATTTCTGGGACCGTTGCATCTTTTACTCATTCTCCCATGATTGGGCTTACCTATTCTCGCCATTCTGCCTCCCAATGTGCAGAGGAGGTTTCCAGGAGAGATGCTACCTCTGTGGAATCTGTTGGAGCTTCTCATAAGCCAAAGGAGACTCCTTTGGCTTCTTCTGAGACATCTCCCCTTCCTGTGGTTCGTCTGGACGTTGTTCTAATATCTATAAGTCTTTCAGAGTTAATATATTTTTATCTTTTAGCTATCTTTTCCATTTGGGTCTATTATTTTCTTAGCACATTCTTGACTATCAGGATGTAGATGCTTCTAACCTAGCAACATATCTTACTGGGTGACTTCTTCAGTTACCTCTGGTGAGTCCCGTCATAGAGTTTGCCCCCTTTTCTAATATCACTGAGGTAAGCTCACTTCTTATTCCTTCACCTCCTTTTATGTGATGTTTCTTATGTATAACACTTATTCATGCTACCGTTTATTCATCTTCTCGCCTAGGGGTTACTTCAGCCCCTGTGGTAGTTGATACAGAAGGAACTCGAACTACTTCAGTGGGACCTTCCCCAATCCTGGCACTTGTGCCTTTTTACGAGGAAGGTGCATCGCCAAGAGTTGAGGTTCTTCTTTCTGAAGGCTCAATTGAAACTCAGAGGAATGTTGAAATCACTCCTGCAGTCGTTACTCATGAAGTTTCCACTAAGGTAACTACTACCTTCTCCCTTATTATACCTGTTAAATGAGGTACAAAGTAAAGCTTCCTTAATAATAAAAGCCTTTTGATTAGTTTCTTCGCAAATTCTCACCTTCAAGGTGACTTAACAATGAAAATACACTTGTTAAGTTTTTTCGTAAACACCACCTATAATGGTGACTTAACAATGAAAACCACTTGATAAGATTTTTCTCAAATTCCACCTACGACGGTGACCTAATAATGAAAACCACTAGTTAAGATTTTTTCTCAAGCTCCACCTACAACAGTGACTCAATAATAAAAACCACTAGTTAAGATTTTTCTCAAACTCCACCTCTAACGGTGTCTTAACAATGAAATCATCTTGTTAAGATTTTTCTCAAACTCCACTTAGAACGGTGACTTAATAATGAAAACCACTTATTAAGATTTTTCTCAAACTCCAGCTATAACGCTGACTTAACAATGAAAACCACTTGTTAAGATTTTTCTCTAACTCCATCTATAACGGTTACTTAACAATGAAAACCACTTGTTAAGGTTTTTCTCAAACTCATTCCTCTCTATCACATTTCAAGTTGTGAGGGAGCCTGCTACTGTCAAAGAGCCAACACAGCGTGGTCCCTCACCTGTTGCCTCTGCTGATCAAGGACCAATCTTTTCGAAGGAAACTAGCCCCAATGGTCATGGTTTCACTACAGATCTTCCAGCTAATAGTGAGTCCGATTATGAGGTTCCTCTACCCAACATGGCTCCTCATGAGTTCTACCTTACGGTCCTTCACCAATATCCTCAAGTCTATGCACACAATCATTCTATTATTGAACAAATTACCACTCATCACCCTCAAACCTTCATTGCTGATTACTTTCATTGAAACGTGTTGATGATGAGCTACAGCCTTCAGTGTCTGGCATCCATTATTGCTGAGGTTAATAATACTCAATCATCCAGTCTTACTAGGTCCCTCATTAATCGGTACTTGGGAAACTTGAGGGAGATTGGGAAGGATGACTTCCAGTTGAACCGATTGATTAGCCCCTTAAATAGTTTAAAGATCAAATAATTGGAGATCCAGAGGGATATTTATCTTAAACATATAGAGGCCTAATGGGATGAGGAGGCTAGGTTACTAGAGTTGGACCCTCTGTTGGGAGCAACTGATGAGGAAGTTAAGGCTGTCAAATAAGCTCTACCGAAGGCCAAGTAATAACGTGAAGCCTTATTGATTTAACGGGCCAAGTCCAGACTAGACTCGAAGGTTATATTAATCCTTAGAGAACATGCTTGGAGTCTTCTTTGGGATTTCCTGGAGACTTATTCTCCTCTCCTGACTTGTGGCTTATTTTGGGTTGAAGTCCCTTCTTTTGTTGTGTTGTAATTTTTTCATTTCCTCATATGTAATTCTTGGACATTGATTCCCAATTTTGTAAACCTTTTGTGTATATAAATGAAAATTGTTATAATATCATGCTTTTCTATAACTCTTCTATTTATTACAAATATTAAACTCTTATAGTTTACAAGAAAACACTTTCTTCTTATCTCATCACAATAAAAAAGAAATAACTCATAATGAATTGCAGCATAACTTCAACACAAAATAAATTTCTAACTGGGGTTACTTGCTTAAATATGATAGACCTTTAACCACTTGTTATTAATCTTGAAAGGTTTATCCTCTTCCATCTTAGAGATTAACCAGTAACCTGAATCATGAGCCTCCTTTACAATGAAAGATCCCTACCAATTCGTAACAAATTTAGGTAATGGGATCCCTCGAATGTACTTCACCGTTGCCTTCAAAACCATAGCCCGTTATAGGAACTTTCTTAGCCTCACATATTTGTCATATGAACTGGAGAATTTCTTTGTGTACATTTAGAAGTGTTACATCGCATTATCCCCGTATTCATCTAGTGCTTTCAATTATACATGTCTACTCTAAGGGAGCGTGATGCTTCATAAGGCATATCGAGCCAAGGGAACTTCTAGCTCCACTGGCATAATTGCTTCAACTCAAGACAAAAGAGAGAAAGGAGTATAACCTGTGGATTTCCTCTTTATCATTCGATAGGCCCATAGAACTACTGGAATTTTATCATCCCATGAACCTGGGAAATACTCCATTATCTTGGATACGACATATTGGCCAAGGTCTTATTTGTTGCTTTGGTTTGACCATTGCCTTTGGGATATGCCACCGTTGAGGTATGATGGATGATGGCTTACTCTTTATTGACAAATGGGGTCCTGTTATCAGAAAAGATAACTTTTGGGATCCTAAACTGATAAATTATGTACTCTCTAATGAAGTTGGCGACCACACCTGATGTTGTTCTCTTTAAGGGTATTTCCTCAGCCCATTTTACTAAACAATTTGTTTCCACTAATATCCAGATCTTTCCATTCGAAGATGGATGTATTTCCCTTACCAGGTCAAATGCCCAAGTGTGGAATAGGTAAGGAGTGGCCAAAGAATGAAAGTTCACTGAAGGAGCATGGATCATATTTCCATGTAGTTGGCATGCCTTGAACTTTCAAACAAACTTCGCAGAATATTTATCCATGGTTGGACAATAATAACCTAAGATCATTAATGTGTGCTGGATCGTGAGCTTGCTTGAAGACTTCCATTGCCTCCTCCTTCGTAATGCATCTTAATGGCCTGTTGAAGTATCATACGATAGAGATGGTCCTCTTGAACGTGAAATCGTGGGGCCCTTTACCTGAGTCTTATCGTGTTAATTTTCTCCGTAGGAATACCTTCATCTTTAATAAAGTCAATGTAAAGCTGCCTCCAGTCCGTATGAGTGTCAATAAAGTGACATTCAGCTTCCTGAAAGAAAAGTTAACATTTATCGCACCTTCGTTGTAACTTTTTTGAATCCTACTTCATCATTGGCTAGAAGTATCCCTCTCTTTGGATTAGTCTGTATAGAGGATTCTCAGTTGTTTCACACTGTTCATTTTGTGTCTTCTTTAACTTTTTCTCTGCTTTCTTTGGATCGATGTACCTTGACAGCCATCCTCCCACGTTCCTGAAGTAAAGGCTTCCTTGGCTTAAAAAATGCTGCGCTAGCTCTCTTAGTTCCATCTTGCCTTCCCCAGACTCCAACTGCTTCCTAATCTCACCAGTCCAATCTAAATCATCTTCCATCATCAAGATCGTCTATACCACTGAGGGATATGTGCTTCGTTATATCACAACTGTTATTGTGTCACTCTTTATGGCCATTTTCTAAGCAATGGTGGCATAAGCATAATGATTCCTATTTATCATTCTAGGATGCCTCCTTATCTTGACCTAATGGAACTAGTTGATCAACCATTGGATGATTGATCAATAGGGCGTCGGGCTAAGGTGCTTCAATGCATAATCTCCATTCACTTGCTGAATCACCAAGTTCGTATCACCTTTGATGAATAGTGAACGAATTCCCCTTCTAAAGGGATTTAGCAATCCCAGCACCAACGCCTCATACTTTACTTCATTATTGGAGTAAGGGAAATCTAACTTGTAGGAAAAGCAAATCTCTTCCTTCCCTTTTGAGATAATAAACCCTACTCCTACCTTCTTTTTCATTGAAGAATCATCAAACTGCACATTCCATTCTTCAAGGTTTGCATCTAAAAAGCTATCCTGCAAATCATCTCCAGGAATGCTCTCACGGGGTGGCTCAAATATTCTAGATGGAAAAATTGCCAATAAATCTGCATATGCCTGGATCTTGATCACACAAGGTATCACACACTTCAAATCATACTCTGAAAGGATGAGGAACCACCTAGATGATCTTCCAATCAAGATAGTTCTTGCCAATAAAAACTTAATGGGATCACATCTTATCACAATACAAATTTTGAAAGACATAATGTAATGTCTAAGTTTTTATTCTACAAATACCAAGGCTCAGCAATTCCTCTCTATACTATTATACCTTACCTCTGGCTAATGTATGGTCCTACAAAAATAGTAGACCGACCATTCCTACCCATCAACTTGTTGCACTAGAAGAGCTTCGACAAACCTTGTAGTAGATGTAAGGTAGAGTTGTAACGGTATCCCTGCGTTTGGAGGAATCATCGTGTGTGGAGAAGTGAGCAGCTTCTTCAGCTTGGTGAGATATTCTTATTGAACTTCCTCCCACTTGAACTTTGTCCCTTTTCACAGTTGTTCCATCATTAAAAGAGTTATCTTGGCCCGCCATAGCATAAATCTCCTGAGGTAGGAGACTTTAATGAGAAAAATTTTGAGCTCTTTCGTTATTCTTGAACATGGCATCTCTAGGATCGTTCGTTACTTATTCGGGTCCATTCTGCACCCCCTATCAATCCACTATAAAGCCCATAAACTTATAAATTATAATTCCGAAAGCACACTTCAGTGGGTTCATCATTAGCTTGTACTTCCTGCACTGAATGAACACCTTCCTTAGATCATCCAGATATGACTTCTCCTTCTTCAATTTGATGACCAGGTCATCCACATAAAATTCCAAAAATTTACGAAAGAAGTCATGGAAGATGGCCATTATCATTCTTTGATATGTTGCTCCAGAATTCTTCAACTAAAAGGCATTACTTTGTACATGAAATTGCGTAATGGGGTTCTAAAAGATATTTTATCTACATCTGTTGGATCCATCTTGATCTGGTTGTATCCCACATAGCCATCTATAAAGCTGTACACTTCATGCCCAATAATTGCATCGATTAAGCTATCAATGAAGGGCAGATGTTACTCATCCTCTGGGCAAGCTTTGTTCAAGTCCTTGAAGTCCACACAGATCCTTATCTAGTTCTTGTCCTTCTTTCCCACTGGGATGATCCTTGACAACGAAAGTGGGTGCTATATTGGTTTGATAAACCCCGGTGCTAGTAACCATTGAACCTTCTCTTTAATTTTAAGATCCAACTTAGGCTTGTAAGTTCTTGTAACTTGCTTCATCGGTTTGCCTCAAGGCATAACATTCATCTTGTAGCAACTTACTTCTTTATTTATCCCCTCCATATCTGTGTACTTCCACGCAAAGATGTCTCTGTATTCTCGAATTAACTCAATCAAGGACATTCTTTTCTCTTCACTCAGATCCTTCGCAATGAAGATGGGCCTTGGATCTTCTCCTTCTTCAGTTGGATCTAACTCCTCCAGCTCCTACACTTATGGTTTTGGGTGATCCATCATGTACTCTAGTTCTTCTCCCACTTCTTCCACAAACTCTTGTATGTTATATTTGTCTATAACCATGAATTTCCCCTATCGGTCTACCAGGAAACACTCATACACCGGGTTATCCTCTGGAATAGTTCCTTTGATTACCCGCTCACATCTTCAAGGTGATAAATCACCTTTCCATCCTCCGTTTTTACTTTTTTGCACTGCCTGTTGGCCATTACAGCTGCCTTCCATTTCATCTCTCATGAAGCTTCTGTCAACCTATTTCCCCAAAACCTACTCAACACGCTTTGTCATTGGGCTCGTCCTCCATCGGGTCCCTCCTAGGCCTCATCTTATCTCTCATTTGTACTTTTATGGTGCCACATGGTGTATTTAGACTGTATTATTTGGTATTTATGCTACTAATCTTTTTAGTAAGTATTTCTTGTGTTTTGTGTTTCTTTCTTATTTTATAGTATTTTTTTGCAAGTGGATGCGAGAGAAAAGCCGAAACGGTGAAAGAAATGCAAGAAAGGGAAGTCAAGGGAATTTTTATAATTTTCAGTTGGAACCCGGATGAGGAGCCAACTAAAAATTGAATATTTTGAAGTCATGATCACACTAGAAGAAACCACACCCAAAGTCGAGCTATGGTGAATAAGTTATGATCAATTGAAGTTAGGATAAAAATCCAACGGCAAAAGTATAATTATGAAGAATTCGTCCCAAAATAAGGAAGCTTTCATAGTCCTTTTGGCTGAACCAATTTGGAAATGGGTAGAACTGGTTCGCTAGGGTGAACCGGTTCGATATACCTGAATGCGGGAATTTTGTTTTAAGCCTAATTTTTATCCCTAAGAGTTGGATGACTTAGGAACTCTTCCAAACGACCCAAGACTTATTTAAACTCAATTTGGGAGTCTTTTAACGTAATTTTTCACAGTGTTTGAAGGCTAGAGAGAGGGAGAGGATCATCAAAACTCAAGTTTGTAATTCTCATGGATGCAATTTCAATACAAAGCTAGATTTCTTTCTAGTTTTTCATCCGAGCTTAGTTTGTGCATGTTCTTCTTTCATTATTTCTTTATTGATTTTAAATGTATGCTTTGTTGATATATTTCAATAACATGTCTTCATGCAACATTAAGAACTCATGCACCGTTAGATTTAACATGTCCAGCTAAATAATTTGAGCTTTAGGATAGATGAACCCAACCTAGGTATAAGTTGAATATAAAATTGGACAAAAATTTATATATAATTAATAGGTTTATTTTGGCGGAACGATTATTATTGGTCTCTTGAATTTGTTTGTCACGGTAACTGGAGTATTTGAGGATATAATACACGTGTCAACAATCTTATCACTCACGTTAAATTAATTATTGACTAGATATTGTGCGGAGTAAAATTCTCGTATATCTAGTACTTTGATAAATTTAATGTTTTCTTTTAATTATATATATAAGTATAAAAAAATTATGTCTAACGAAAATTCCAACGGTTTGGGGGATTGTATCTTGGCTCCACTTTTCTCAAATAGTTTTCAAAAATTAAAATTTCATTTTTCTTTTCTTTTAATCAAATTGCATTTGCTAGATAAGTTTCTTTAGTTAAGTAGAAATTGTCATAAAAATCATCATGTTTTCCTTCTCCGTTCGAGAGTCGATAATTAGTTTTAAAATCCTTTCTTGTAGTTTTCGTTACGATATTCGTCCTATTGGATTGCACTTGAGCCATAGTTACATGCATTGCACACATATTCTGAATCGTGTCATACTCCTATCCTTTTATATTTACAATTTCTAATTTCACCCAAACCCTACATTTTGTCTTGCAATTAGTTAGTAACCCCTAAGGTTAAGAACTATTTTGTTTTGACCTTATTATGATGAAATTAGAAAATGATACACGTTGTAAATTAGACTTTAGCCTAAAGTAATTTATGGTATGTGAAATAAGTTATGAATTAGTGAACTTGCATAATAGTGTTTGAATATTAAGAATGAGATTTATGTTGATTTGATTATATGTTGAGTAATTAAGACTTAATTGGGTTTCAATTAATGTTAAATATGCATGTGATAATTGGAGTTGTTCGTTTAGCTTTATAATTAGTACATTTGATAATAAATGTCTAATTGATGAAATACTGAATAAGTTGGATTATAATTAGAACTTAATTAAATGTGGAAGGGATGAATAATGATTATTCCATGTGTGTAGGGTGGGTGGGGGGGGGGGGGGGGGATTTGAAGGTATTCTCTGAATTAGGGAAAGCCTCCCCAATTAGCAAAAAAGACTAGAGAAGGAAGCATTATGAAGACAACGAGGCAGCTCAGTGAGAAAACTTGCTGAGAAAGCCTTCTTATCTTTTGTTCTTACTTAGTTAAATTGTATCTTTTGATTACACTGATTATAAGAAAATTATAAGAAAACATACAAAGGCAGGGACTTTGTAGATCCCTCAAGAGAACGTCAATAAAAACTCACTACCGGCACATGCACCTAATGTGGTAGTTGTTTATGACGAAGAAGCTGAGAGAGAGGCGAGGAAACTTGTGGTGGAGAAAGAAGACTTTGAGGAGGTGTTATAAAATGGCACGAGAGGAATGACTAACTTTGTGATAGCTTACGAGGAAACAAGTGCAAGAGATGTGGAGGATGTGTAAAACCTTAATAGTGAGGAAGTAAACCAAGGGCTGGAATACCATGCTATATCGTAATCGCCCAAATTCTCATGGTTCTTCGATCAGGTGGGAATGCCAAAGGAAAGGAAACTGGAGATAACCCAAGCGATTTTGGACATTACACGAAAAAATGAAGTTCCATCGGTGAGATGGAGGGGGACCATGGATAGATTGGTAAAGAAATTCCTGTTCGAAGTGACTTTCAGTGATGCCGATGGAGCTGTAAGGTTCCCACACAACAGAACCTTATACATTATGACAAGTATCAATGGGATAAGTTTTGCGAGGGCTCTAATAGATGGGGGAGCATCCATAAACATCATGCCCATCAACTTATTCCACACATCTAACATCTCTGAGGCAAGATTGATACCAATGACTTTGGTGATCTCTGGTTATGACAACCAGTCCTGCAAGTCAATTTAGTATGTGAACATAGGGATTGTAATGGGGAATATCACTTCACACATTAAGTCCCACATGATTGCGAGTGCTACTTCCGTCCACCTTTTGATATGAAGGGTGTGGATGCACAACCACAATTTAGTTCCTTCGACATATCACCATTGCGCTAAGGCTAATGTGAAGGGGATTGAGATTGTTATACGTGCAATAAAGAATCCCTTTGCAACTGAGGAGTCTCACTTGGTGGATATAATATTTTACATATAGCTAAATGAGGATGCAAGAGTCCTAATGAGATGAATGGTGGGAGACATAGTTCCCTTTATCAGGAAAAAGATGGGGCCTGTGAATGGTCAAAACATTGAAGGAACAGGTAGGAGAGAAGTAGTTGAAGAGGTCAGCCATGTCGATCCCAAAGCTCATAATATCCCAAAATAACTGGGAAATAAGATGAGGCCTAGGATGGAATCGATGGAGCATGAGGTCCAAGGACAAAGCGTACTGAGTTGGTTTTTAGGACACAGGTCGGTAGAAGCTTCAAGAGACGGGAAATAAAAAGAAGTTATGGAGGCCAACAGGGAATACAAGAAGTGATAACAATGGATGGAAGGGTAATCTATTGCCTCTGAAGGAGTGAGCGGGCGGTCGAAGGAGCTGTTACAGAGGCTGACCTAGTGTACATATATTTTCTGGTGGACCAATAGGGATAGTGAATGGTCATAGATAACTCAAACATATGATCTTTTATAAAAGAAATTGAAGAAAAACTAGAGTACATTAAGGACTACCCAAAGATGCAAGTGAAGGAACTGGATCAGCTTGATCTAGCTAAAAAAGGAGAATATCTAAGGCCCATCTTCATTTTAAAGGATTAAGCATAGAGAAAAAAGGGCCTTGATTGAGCTGATTCGAGAATAAAGAGACGTATTTGCTGGAAGTACACAGAGATGGAGGGGTTAAATAAAGAAGTATGTTCCCACAAACTACACGTTATGCCTTGAGCCATACCGGTGAAGTAAGTTACAAGAACTTACAAGCCTGAGTTGGATCTAAAAATTAAAGAGGAGGTTCAACGGCTGTTAGCAGTAAGGCTCATCAATGAATCTGCGTGGACTTCGGGGAGTTGAACAGAGCTTGCCCAAAAGATGATTTCCCTCTGCCCTCCATTGATAGCTTGATCGATGAAATTATTGGGCGTGAAGTATATAGCTTCATGGACGGATATGTGGGATACAACTAATTAAGATGGATCCAATAGATGCAGAGAAAATAACATTCGTAACTCCATTAGGTAATTTCATGTACAAAGTGATGCCTTTTGGGTTGAAGAATGCTAGAGCAACATATCAGAGAACGATGATGGTCATTTTATATAATTTTTTTCATAATGTTTTTAAATTTTAAGAGGATGATTTGGCCATCAAATCGAAGAAGGAAGAGTCCGATCTGGATGATTTGAAGAAGGTCTTTATTTGGTGCAGAAAGTACAAGATAAAGACGAATCCACTGAAGTGTTCCTTCGAAGTTATAAGAAGAAAGTTTTGGGGCTTCATCGTGGATCGACATGAGGTTTAGATGGACCAGGACAAACAATGAGCGATTCTAGAGATGTCAGGTCCAAGAACAATAAAGGAGCTCAAGAGTTTCCTCGGTAAAGTCTCCTACCAAAGGATATTTGTGCTAGGGTTGGCCGAGATAACTCATCCACAGATGGAGTTTCTCCGAAAAGGCACGAAGTTCAAATGGGAGGAAGCTCACAAAAAATATCTCATCATGCTGAAGAAGATGCTCACTTCTCCACAAACCAAGATTCCTCCCAGGGCAGGGATACCATTGTAACTCTACCTCACGTCTACCACCAGGTCTGTTGAACCTCTCTTAGAGAAGGATGTTGACGGGCAGGAATGACCAATATACTATATGAGTAGGATCATACAAGGACCAGAGGAAATTTCTTACCCTTAGTGTTTGTAGCATAAAAACTTAGGCATTATATGCTGTCTTTCACAACTCATATTGTGACAAGATGTGATCCCATTAAGTTTTTATTGGAAAGAACTATTTTAATTGGAAGATCAACTAGGTGGTTCCTCATCCATTCAGAATATGACTTGAAGTGTGTGGTCCCTCATGCAATCAAGAGCCAAGAATATGCATATTATTAGTAATCTTTTCATCTGGAATATTTGAGACACCCCATGAGAGTATTCTTGCAGATAATTTGTAGGCCAACTTTTTGGATGCAAACCTTGAAGAGTGGACCATAAAGCTTTTATGTTTCTTCAGCAAAAAAGAAAGGGGAGTAGGGGTTATTCTTTCAAAAGGGAAATAAAATATTTTCCTTTCCTATAAGTTACATTTCCCCCGCTCCAATGAAGAAGCATAGTATGAGGCGTTAGTGATGGGGTTACTAGAGGCCCTTCGAAGGGGCATCCATTCACTATGCATCAAAGGTGATTCGAACTTGGTGGTCCAACAAGTGAACGTTGAATATGCATTGAAGCACCTCAGCCTGGCGCCCTATAGAATAATCGTATTGGATGATCAACCATCTCCTTCAGGTCAAGATAAGGAGGCATCCTAGAACGATGAAAAAGCATACTGATACTTATGCCACCATTGCTCAGAAAATATCCATGAAGAGTGATAAAACTATAGTTGTGATACAACGAAGAATATCTCCCTCGGTAGTACAGACGATCTTGCCGATGGAAGATGACTCAAATTAGAGATGTGAGATCTGGAAATAGTTGGAGTCTAGGGAAGGCAAGATGGAACTCAAAGTTCTAGCGTAGTATTTTGTAACCCAAGGAAGTCTTTACTTTAGGAACATCTAAGGTTGGTTATTAAGATGCATCGAGCCAGAGGAAGAACACCAAAAGTTGAAGAAGACACATGATGAATACTACAAAACAACTAAGATTCCTTTGTATAGAAAAATTCAGAGAGAGGGATACTTCTGACCAACGATGAAGCAGGATACATTAGAGTTACAATGAAGGTACGATAAATGTCAACATTTTTTTAGGTAGCTGAATGTCACTTCGTTGAAACTCTGGCAGATTGGAGGTAGCCTTACATTGATATTACTAAAGATGGAGTTATTCATATGAAGAAAATTGACGCAATGGGACTCAAGTGAAGGGACCCACAGTTCTATATGGAAGAGGAGCAACTCTGTTACAAAGGATACTTCAAAAAGCTGTTAAGATGTATCACAAAGGAGTAAGAAACAAAAGTCTTCAAGAAAGCTCAAAAACCATCTCATATTGGAATGACAAAGTTATATGACCAATTAATGACCTTGGGTTATTATTAGCCAACTATGGAGAGAGATTTTGCTGAGTTTGTTCAAAAGTGCAAGGCATGCCAGCTGCATGGAAACATGATCCATGCTCCCTCAGTGGAATTACACTCTTTGTCCACTCCTTACCCATTCCACACTTGGGTGTTTGACATGGTATGGGAAATACATTCATATTTGAGAGGAAAGATCTGGATATTAGTAGTAACAGAGTGCTTTACAAAGTGGGCTGAGGCAATACCACTAAAGAGAGAAACAACAGGTGTGGTGGCCAACTTTATTAGAGAGTACATAATTTGTCAATTTGGGATTCCAAAGGCTATCCTGTCTGATAATAGGACCCTATTTGTCAACAATGAAGTAGTGATTCTCATAAATAAGTACTCCATCGTTCGTCATACCTCCACGGTGGCGTATTACAAAGGCAATGGTCAAGCCGAAGCAATTAACAAGACCATGGTCAATATCTTGTCCAATACGATGGAAGACTTCCCAGTTCATGGGATGATAAGATTCCAGAAGTTCTGTGGGCCTATATAACAACAAAGAGGAAACCCATAGGTTATATGCAGTTCTCAATTGTATTTGGAGCGAAAGATTTTTTTTTGGTGGAGCTGGAAGTTCCCTCGGCCTAATATGCCATGCGAAGCAACATGCTTCCTCAGAGTAGACACGTATAATTGGAAGCACTAGATGAACACAAGGACAAATCCGATGCAACACTTACAAATGTACATGAAGTAGCTCTCTAGGGAATATGACAACTTGGTGATACCAAGAAATTTTGTAGAAGGAGATCTGGTTTTGAAGGTAGTTGTGAAGCACATTTTAGGGCTCCCATTGTCTTAATTTGCTGAGCATTGGGAATGACCTTTCGTTGTAAAGGAGGCTCATGATTCAGGTTACTACGGAATTCCTAAGATGGAGGAGGATAAACCTTTTAAGATTAATAGCAAGTGTTTGAGAGAGTAACCTCATTTAGAGATTTTTTTTTAAACTACTGAAGTTATATTACAATTCATTATAAGTCATTTCTTTTGTTGTGATTCTTCTTATGGGTTAAGAAGAAAGAGTTTGCTTGTAAACTGTAAGAGTTTAATCTTTGCAATGAATGAATAGAAGATAGTTGGAACAAATGACAAATCATGGCATGGTAATATCGAATTATTGTTTTTTCATTCATATACTCAAAAATGGTTACAAAATGGGCAAATACTGCCCAAGAATTACACATGCGAAAATGCAAAATTACAACACAAAAAAGGCCTTCTCAACCCAAAAGAAACCATAGGCCAGGAGAAGAGAAGAAATCCCTAGTCAAGCCCGAAGAGGCTTCCAAGAACATTCTTTGAGTAGTAATAGAACGTTCAAGTCTATTATGGACTTGGGCCCATTCAATGAATAAAGTTTCACATTTTTTCTTGGATTTGAGGAGAGCTTATTCGTAAGACTTAATCTGTTAATTAGAAGCTTCCAAAATAAGGGCCAATTCTAGAAGCCTAGCCTCCTCAGCTCGTTGGGCTTCTAAGTGCTTCAAATAGAGATCCCTTTGGCTATCCAACTGTTCCTCTTCAAAAGCTTTAAATGATTAATCAAAAAATTCAATTGGAAGCTATTCTTTCCCAACTCCCTCATGTTGCCCAAATATCGATTGATGAGGGGCCTAGTAAGACTTAAATTTTGGGTATTGACAACCTCAGTAATAACGGTGGCCATACCTTGGAGCCTATAACTCATTACCACTATGTTTGAACGGACATTCAAAAGTGAAGGTTTGGGGGTGATGAGTGGCAATTTGTTCGATAATAGAATGATTACATGCAGAGATTTAGGGAGTCTGGCGAAGGATTATGAGGCAGAACTCGTGAGGAACAATATCGGGTAAAGGAATCTCATAATCGAATTCGTTATTAGCTGGTAGATCAATATTTGAACCACGATCATTGTGAATTAATTCCTCTAAAGAGACTGGTCCTTGATGAGTAGAAGAAATAGGCAAGGGACCACGCTAAGTTGGCCCTTCGGTAGTAGCAGGTTCTCTCGCAACCCGAAACACGATAAAGAAAAATGAGTTTGAGAAAATCTTAGCAAGTGTGTTTTCATTGTTAAGTCACCGCTATAGGTTGAGTTTGAGAAAAATCTTAATAGGTGTGTTTTTCATTATTAAGTAACCATTATAGGTTGAGTTTGCAACAAAATCCTAACAAGTGTGTTTCATTGTTAAGTCACCATTATAGTGAAAAAGTACCACTTAAGTCGTTTAATACCAAATTAAACTATCTAAATGGCTCCGAAGAGTTTGTTAAAGAAAATCTTTTCTTAAAACAAATTTTAAACACAAGATGTGTAAAACAGTTATGAACGAGTAATTTCAGTTATAGGTTTACCAGTTTTGAAAAATAAAACTTTAAGCAACATAAACCAACACAACTTTAAGAAAGGGATGAGAAGAAAAGGAAGTGTACACAAGCAATTTTAACGTGGTAAAACCCCACCCAATTGGGAAAACATCCACGGTGACCTCTACGCCACAAAAGTAAAAAGTCCACTAAAAACGAGTAATAGAATACAAGCTATATAACAATAAAGACACACACTCAAACCTAATCTAAGTTAAAAAATGTACCAACTCCTCTTGTGTGTTATGACTTCTCCTAAGGTTCTGATTGTTGTTGATGTTCTCCCAGCTTTGTAACTTTACTCCTTCTAGCATTACGTAGACTCTAAGTATCCAATATCTCAACACCAACACATTCAGTGTAGTAGTGTGAAGGTGTATGTGGTGTAGTGCTCTAAACTCATTCATGTAACTCACACACACTTAATTACAAACAATACAAGTTATCAAGTTACAAACATATCTCTCTATCTGTAAGGGTTTCTAAAATCAACTTAGTCAAATAAGTCAGACTTTGGATCTTTCAAACAGCCGCAGATCAAGAAGGAATCTTGCTATACAAACTAGCCAGGATCCTACGCACTTTCTTTATTTAAAAATATTTACTTATTTCATAAATCGTGAAATAATTATGAAAGTGAAAACCCCAATCAAGATCTCAAAACTAGATCTAAGTCTGACAATTTGAGTAAGTTCAAATAAAAAGGTTATTGTTGGTCTAGGGTTTGAAAACAACATTTATTTTGAAATCAACTAACAAAAAAATGATTTCTCGAAACAAGAAATTAGATCTAGCAAATAACTAAGTGATCTGTATCACATAAATCAAATCTCAGATTTCTATACAAAGAAATAGAGACTTAATCAACGTGATTAAGTTGGCAAAGAGATATAAGACAATAGAGGAAGAACTTCAAAAATCTCGAACTATAACACTCAGAAAAAGATTTTTTGGTTTGGATTTAGTTGAAGTTTGAGTTAAGGTTTGTAAAAACTTTACGAACTCTCTCTCTCTCTTTCTCTCTCTTCTCTCTCTCTCTCTCTCTCTCTCTCTCTCTCTCTCTCTCTCTCTCTCTCTCTCTCTCTCTTTTCTCTTAGAGGTTTAAAATGACCAAAAGTTACAAAATTGAAGACGAAGTCTCCTTATATACTGAGAGAAGAAGGATTTGGAAGACCAAGGGGAAATAAACGATCAGGATTGATTCGAAGTGAATCTAATGGCTACCAAGCCATTGCATTTAAAACAGATTTGATTGGTTTAAAATAAAACACTGGGATTAATAGAAAACACATACAGATCATTGATTAGAATGATCCAATAGTGCACAGTGAGTCTAGAGAATGTGAGAGAAAACACAAATCTGGCCGTTATAACGGTAACACGTGTAAGGCTGTGATGAAATGAAAAATGCATGTTTTAGATTTGTTAGAAATACAAATTACACCCATAATATTCTCAAGAGCTTTTAGTTTTTACCCAACTAGATTTTAAGATATAAACACAAATTATAATTTAGCCCCAAAGGTTTTAAAATCATTAATTTTAATTCTAAAAAATCATTTTAAATTCATAGAAATTATTTAAAAATTCCCCAAAGTAGTACAAAATCAATTTCAAGGGAATTAACTCACACAAAACCAATCATAGCAAGATATGATGTATGTATGTAGTCCTAGTGTGTGGCGTTGGTGAGCAACCTTTCAGAACTTATAGAGGCATCAAGTTGAGTCTGAGGTTCCTTTGGTAACTAGGGATGGGACTAAAATTTTGTCATAATTTTCAAACTAGATGAGCACCTATATAGTATAGACTTAAGTAAGTCAAAGATATAGGGTGCTTCATATAGGTGGAGTTGGCAAAAAACTTAACAAGTGTATTTTCATGTTTAAATCACCATTGTAGGTGGAGTTTGCAAAAAATCTTAACAAGTATATTTTCAATGTTAAGTCATCGTTATATGTGGAGTTTGCAAAAAACCCTAACAAGGGTGGCTTTCATTATTAAGTAAACCTCGAAGGCATAATGATAGGACTTATGAAAAAGAGGGAGAAGGCAGTAGTTACCTTAGTAGAAATGATAAGAGTAACAAATGTAGGAATAACTTCAACACCCCTCTATGTTTCAGCGGCACCTTTAGATAGAGGGATCTCCGCCCTGGGCAAAACACCTTCCTTGTGAAAAGGCACAAGTGCCAAGATTGGGGAAGGGTCCACTAAAGTCGTTTGAACTCCAGCTATATCAACCACCAAAGTGGATAAAGGAACCCCTGAGGAACCCGAGGAGTCCCAGAACGGGAGGGAGGGGAGACCTGAAGAAAGTTACAAATAATATCAAAGTGTTAGACACAAGAAACACCACATACAAGAGGGAAAATGCACAAGAAATGAGGTTATCTCAGTAATGGAATAAAAGGAGCAAACCTAGAGACAAACCTCACTAGAGGAAAGTGAAGAAGTGAAGAAGTGAATCATCGTGAGATATGGCCAGGTTAGAAGAAGCTATAACCTGAAATAAAATAATATACCGAGAATACAAAACAACCAAGTGGAAAAGACAGATAAAAATGAAAAAATTATTACCTATGGAGGGCTTGAAGAGACTGGCACAACGTTCAGAGGAACCACAGATAAGGGAGATGAATTAAAATAAGACAAAGGAGTCTACTCTGGTTGATGGGAGGATCCAATGGTTTCCACGGATGCAATAGCTTTTTGGCAGCCTTCTCTACACGTGGAGAGGTAGAACAACGAGAATTGGTCATCCCTATCATGGGAGAACGGGGAGGATATACAACGTCCTTAGGAATACCAAAACATCCTCCCATAAAAGGGCTCACAGGTAGAGAAGGTCTATCTATTTCACCCACCTATGGAGACAAAAGAAATTTGCTCAAGTGTTAGAGAATATACCTCACTAAGAAAAGTTATAAATTGCTAAGTGTTGGAGAGCATACCCCATGCTCTGGAGAAGAGTGGGACGAAATGACCATGGGCGAAGAAGGCGATGGAGATACTGCAGAAGCTCCTTCAGTGGGACCGCATTCAACATTAGGGCTATCATCAAGGCTAATATGTAATACCCCGTATTTTCATGGCCTTTAATTATGGGATTAATTAAATTTAATTGGGATAAATTAATTTAATATTAATTTCAATTTTTAAATTGAATATTTACTAGCGTGACGAGAATTAGTAATTATTGGTAAGAATTATGTTGAATATTACTAGATGAGTAAAGTAATATATGAGATTGAATTTATTAAAATTATCTCGAGTGAATAATATGACAATTATATAAATTAAGTCGAGACGCGCATGTGTCGTGTCGGGACTAAATTAATGGAATAAAAGTGAATTAATTATAAGTCGATCGTATGGTCATTTCGAGTGCGCCAATGTGTCCGAAAGGGTTGAGATAGTCAGAAAAGTGTACCCAGGGGTTTAGTTTGGATCTCTATAATTAAGAGAATAAAAAGAGTGACTTACTTACACGTAGAACTCGAGCCTTATATGTTGCGCATGGCTAGAATATGTTATGGGTCATGGGTGTACCTAACTAAATAGTGTAACTATATATATATATATATATATATATATATATATGAGTGCATGTATATATTTTATTTGAATATCTATGTTTAATCATACCCGCGCTACTTGCTATCAAGGAGGTTTCCGCGCCGGGACAGTCTTATTTTGATGTGACCTTTATGGGTGATATTGACTCGTACCCTAAAACATAGGATCCTTGGTACAAGCTATCCGAGAATGATAGTCAGATGGTCCTAAGATACGTGAGGGTATGTGATGACCTCTTAGTGACATGGAATTATGTTCCGCCTCCAATATGTGTGTTTTGTGTTAATACAGGTCAAGAGTGATTACGAACTAGTATTTCCCTTTATACGAGAGATACGGGGACTTAATAACAAAGTATACCAGCACCATAGATTTATGTGGGGTGCCCTATTAGTATATATATTATGAGTGATAAATATATATACCTGTGATTAATCTACTATGCTTGTAAGTAGATACAAATAAAATAATTAATATCAAATGAATTCAAGTGGCTGAGAACTTAAGTCTGTAATGTGATGAATACAACTGGCTTCATACTTTCATAAGAAAAGGCTATCTGATACATACTATAATTATGCGATTACTTGAAACAAAATTTGGTGAGGGGAAATTGGGTTAGAGTAGTGTATTTGGTTAGACTGGTGAATTGGGTTAGTTTCATCTAGATTAGTTCAATAGTACGTTAGACGTGCACACTAGTTGAGGAGTGAGAATTCCCAAGTGAGTGTCGAGGTACTAACATGTATGTAATATCAACTAGTAAGAATTTTAAATACGTTCTAAACTATTTTTAAAGTTGTTATACACTCGGGATCTGAACCGTTTCCTATCATCTCTTCCTTCTCTTGTATATACATATGTATTATAGGTGCCCAGACACAGGGGCGTCATGCTTAGATATTTAGATTGTTGACGTGATGCAGCTAGTGTGGGAGTTGCAGGTCCTTGCAGTAGACGACTTCATCCTTGCCTTCTCAGTCTTCTATTTAGTCATCATTAGACAGGGCATGTGTCGCCCATTTGTAGTTTTATCTAGTTGAGAGAGATTTGTACTCTTGATTTATTTCAGTATTCTGTTTTAGTTGGGATTTCTTTTGATTATTACATTGTCCTGCGATTTGGGATACTTTATTTGGATTGAGTTATCTAGCATGTTCTTTCATTCATATGGTTTGGTTTTAATACTATCATTTGTATTCGTGAGAATGGTTTCATAGTTAATAATAACAATCAGACTTAATTCATAAAATTAAATGTTTTGACACTTAGCTTAATTATTTATCAGGTGATTAAAAAAGAAAATTATTTTTCGACAGTGATGCTAAGAATGAACCAACCGGACACTTTGAGTTAATTTAATAAAGGACTTATCACCCGGTATTTAATTAGGTAGGGTGTCACATAATTGTCCCAGGGGGAGATGGAGGAGGAGAGGTCCTGGGAGCAGAGGCAGTAAGTGGTGGTCGCATTTTGTATGAAAATTTCATTTGGGTTTTTGTGCCCAAAGTCTTCTTCGTTGCACCAGGACAACCAACAACAGAGGGGACTCTAGAACTTCTTCTTCTTGATGTGGCCCACTCAGTTGGATCTACTAAAACTGTGAGAAATGTTGCAGGGCGAGGAACAGGAGGAGTGTGTCAAGTTGAACTCGTTCAAGCTCTGCTTGACATTTTTCTTGTATCTCCACATTTAAGTCTCTAGACAAGGGATGGGGAACAAAGGGAATGGGAAAGGCATCAATGGGGACTTAGGATTTATACTTGGATTTTGAGGAAGTCCCAATTTTTGAAGCTCTTAATTTTTTATAAGGGGGTTGAGAAAGCCCCTCAACATAAGCACCTGTAGCAGTGGTACCTTCTTGAGAGGCTCCTTCGGTAGGGGCAGTCATTTTTTGAGCTGGAGATTTCTTAGGCCTACGGATAGTTGTGATGACCAAAAGGCAGTAGGGAGGTAGATCACTGGGGGACCTTTGGGGGTATTGCTCAGAGGGAACTCCGCACCCAGGACATAGCTGCCTTTGAGACCCAGCACTAAGGGTGGAAAGTCTGAACGATTGGATAAATGGGGGGACTTTGAATAAATTCTTCAATTTTGGAAAGCTGTGACGACCAATACTTCAATGCAAAATCAAATTTCACATCCCCTTCCTAATAAGGGCAGGAGATTCGACCATTGACAGCTGAGTAGGCATAGGTAGACTAAATGGTGTAAAAAACACAAGCCTTAAAAAAAGTGGCTCTCGCATGAGGCTTCTGAAAAATGGGGTGAGGAACCCCTTCGCCGTAACCAAATTGGTGGCTGTAGTGATTGGGTTTGTAGTGATCAGAGGTATATCCCATTCAATATAAAATGGTAGGTAACTTGTGGTCAGAGCAAGAACAATAGCACACGAAGGCTCCTCAATGATAAGATCCTTAGGAATAGGTTGGACCACTCTAGCTTCATGACAAAAAAACTTCTAAGTGTGGGCCAAGTGGTCTTCACCATAAGGCCTCATAACAAAACAACTAGGTTTGTCAAAATTAAAAGGATGTACTTTCGGTTTTGTTTCTTATGGAAGCGAAATAGGCGATGGGTCTTGATGAGTTCTCCAGACGAAAGATTCTTTTCACTAGGTGCTATTTCAGGATAACAAGAATACATGAAATCCGTTTAGACTATGGTGTTGGAAAAAATGGCCAAGTTATATCGAACCAAATATTGTTTCATATCTAAGAGGGTCCTATCTAGCCAAGTGTAAAAATATCCCAAAGCTATGGCTGCCAGAGGGAGCTTATACCCCCTAGACAATTGGATGAAAAGATTGATAAGATCCCTACGAGGTTGATTGTTGGGCTTACCAGGAAAGATAAAATGGGAAAGAATTACAAGTATGCACATAGGTAACTCAAGAGGTGTACTTTTTCCTGGACCAAAATCAGTAGAAGTAGGGTCACAGAAGAAATAACTAATGAGGGGGAGAAGGTAGCCTTATTTGATGTACCAATACACCTCCTGCATATCTAGTCCAAGTCTGCTTGGGCTTTTATTTTTTCGTCATCTAAGGCCTCGTAATGGTACGAAGAAGTAGCTATGGGCTCAAGCCCAAGCATCTCATAAACATCCTCAAGTGTAACGATGAACTCCCCCATGATGCAATGAAAGTGTGGGTTATGATGTTTCAATGAGATACTAGGACCTGTAATGCAACAATGTGTTTGGATAGAGTGAACTCCCCAAAATAGGTGGCACGATGAAGCCCAACCTTAGTAAGGGCATCAACATAGGTAGACTGCATATGAGCGTTCTCTGTAGTGAAATAGGACGGAGAACTACCAGTACCTTTGAAGTTAATGTGAGACCAAGGGACGTCACCATGGTCAAGATAGAATCTCATACTTCCATGTGGAGGGAAGAAGCCCCAAGCGATGAAATCTTCGTCTTCATCACCCAGGAGAAAGAATCATACTTGGTACTAAAACTATAGGTCTTGTAGTCACCCTAGAAGTTATTATCTTTGCCAAATATAGGAGAATGGTGGTAGATGCGCAATTGCTCTTCGCGGGCCACCATTAGAGCTATGGCATACAAGGCTGTAACAGAAGTAATAGTGATGGTTGGAGCAATTGGGCTACCAGAAGAAGACTCCATCATTATCTTTTATGGAGCCTAAAATGATAATCCTGGTAAAGAGAAGGATGAGGCATAAAGCTACGGAGTGGTGGCTGTAGATGGTGACAAAAAGAGAGAAAATAAAGAGCTTCGATAAACAAAAGCTTGAAAAGAACCCAAAAATAGCGAACATGTTTTTTTTCCTCTTTCTAACACTCTAAGGTATTAGATTCTTGGAAATTAAGTGGGTGTTTGAGTTTCCCACAAAGGCACGTGCTAAGCCATAAAAACGATTACAAATGGACACGTGGCACTTTGGGGAGTGCCCCGACAGTTAAAAAGGCAATCTCATGTCCTTAATGAGGTGACGCTTGGGAGAGAGAGTGTTGCTTTCAAAAGAGGTAATGCTTTTTGGCGCCAAAGTTTTTAAACTATATTGGAAACCAAAAAGCCCAATTAAAGAAATTCCTCATGTTGCAAGCACGAACAATGGTACAATGGGTTGAGGATGCATCAGGCGAGAATTTTAAACCTTAAATCCAAGAAAGGAGGTTCCTTGTAGCATAGTTCAAAAAGTTCACGATGCCCCCTCACCAAAAGTATAAATGGAGATAACTTTGACTCAAGTACATCAGGGAGAAATTTTTTCCTTTTCGAACATGTTGAAACGGGGACGACCATAACTCAGATGCATTGGGGTGAATTTTACAAGTTCAAACACCGAGAATTATTTTGATAAAAAAAAAAAGAGAATTATTGTTACTAGGGGAAGTCCTAATGAAAATGTCCCCTCACTACAAGTTCATTTAATGATGGAATGGGATGAAGCAGGTTGGGGAGAATTTTATCCTAAGCAGTCAGAACAATGACGGACAGGATCCACAGGTACTTTGGGAGAATTCGGGTATGCAATGAAGAAGGCGCAACGATTGAGATCTAACAACAGAAAAATGTTACGATGTACCTCGCCATATGCCTAGGTATTACAGAGCTTTGGTTCAGGTAAATCGGGTAGAAATTAACTTTTTTTTAACAGAAAGAGAGGCACTAGTTGCAACAAAGATGGATAATGAAGAATTTTCGCTCGCAAAAGAAGACGGTCCGTCGGATTGAGATTTTTTGTGCAGACATTTCTTGTTCTCACAACAAATCTATACACGAAGTGACAAATATAGGGGCTCTTGAAGGTAATCTTTGAATTAGAGAGATCTTCCCCAATTAACAGAAGAGACTTAAGAGAAGGAAGCAACATGAAGACAACGAGACAACTTAGCGAGGAAACTTGCTGAGAAAGCTCATTCTTATCACCCGTTCTTACTTAGTTAAATTGTATATTTTAATTACATTGATTCTAGTTCTTTAACGATTGTAATATTAGGTGTGAGGTCAACTGGTAACCACAAGAGACCAGGCTTGGCAGGGCTTAGGATATCTCACTTGCTCTATCTAATGACCTCGCCGTGGGAACTTCATAGGGACTTGGGTTAGTGGATTAAGAACTGAGGCAGTGTTGAGGCTTGTCTTGGCCATCTTATATACACCTGGTAAAACACTGAGAGATCTTTCACCATGGAAGATTGTGCAGAGTAACCTTGAGTTCCATTGTATAGTGAGATTTGAGCCAAACAACACTTTACCAAATGTCACATCTACTTTAGGTGGCGTCATTAGCCACCTACCCACTTTTCAAACAAAAACTTGAGTAAACCATTGTGGTATTAGGACTGTCAGACAATTTAATGGGCCACCTCTATTGTGACTGTTCTTTGATGCACAGTGCATAGGCAAAAGGAATGTCTTGGCCTTTAATGATTGTGATGTAGGGTGTGCTAATCTATCAGGCATTTAATGCTTGGGACTTAAAGTGTGACAAGGAGGTCTTTCACATTAATGAGGGCCGAAACATCTCAAAAAAAGTGTTGGGATATTTATGGGCCTTAACCACTTATGAGACGAGGGAGTTCTTTCTAGATAATTTATTTCTAGAGATATAAAGATATCAAAGAGGAGTTATTGAAAATAAGAGAGTTTAATCACCCACCATTGTCATTTATTATCAAGCTTTTAATAGCTAGCAAGAGAGATATTAGAGTTTGCTGGTGCGTTGGCTGCCTACCAAGGCGTATCTGGGGTGCTTACTTCTCTTTCCCTATGAATGAGTTATTTATGAGTTTCCTTTATAATCATTTGAGTTAGATACGAGAGATTTATGAGTTTAATTTGAGTGTTTGTTATATACAATATTGTGTGTTCATTTGTCATTGTCAAAGAATACTTGGGTTATCGTTTATTACCATACCTATAGGGTTATGCCTCCACTGGTATTACTAGACTCACAGACTTCAAGGGGACTACCCTCTTATAGTGTCCTTATAAGTTGGAAATGGAACTTAATTACATAGGACATTGATTTAAGCCTTAATTATTGCCAGTGTGTTATAAGAAATTGAATAATTATGTAGTTGTATTATAAGGAGTACGGGATAAATGTTGTTGGCCTATTAGTTTATGACTGTTATTGGTTTTTGTTGGACCGATGCAGTTGGAATTTAAAGTTGGTTGCTTTATTTTCTTAATCCTTAATTTAATTCACACCAGTAAATCCATTACTAATTATAATGTCTTAACGATTACCTGATTTAGATGGAAATGTATTGGGATGTTCTTTGTTTTGATTTCATTTATGAGACATGCCACGCATGGAGTCTAGAGATGGGTAGGAGTGATGAATTTATAATCCTTAATTCATAGATCTATTTTATTTCTATGTTTAAATTTATGAGTAGTCCCACACTAGATTCATCCTCGTGATTGATTTTAATCTTTAATGAAATTATGTGATGTTTGATATTGTTTCTATAATAAAGTGGCCCAAAGGGTTGGATTAATGGAACATAATGTATGATGATAAGATAAATGTGAAATATGAAATGGTAATGTTAAAAATGTTATATGAGATAAATAATGGACAAGGGTATGCCTGTGTGCCGAGAGAGAACACTCTTACTTGTGCGTGTCACGGGAGCACTATTTTTACATGTTCATTATGATAAATATTACTTACCCAAAACACGTTACAACACGGTGGTGCCCAGTCGGTATGACGGTATATGGATTTGGTGCATCACACGGGTGATTGATTTTTTCGGCCATGCAAATAACATGTGGCGTATGTATGTGTGATGGGATTTATGAAAGCATCACACGATTTTGTGGATATGTTTGGCCATGTGAATAACATGTGGCGTCCAGATCTGTGATGATTTTATGTGTGAGTACAACATTTTCTTGAGATAGTCGAGGAGAAAGGGTGCATGTTCGTTATGGTTTAATGGATTAAGAGGGTAATTAATTATGAAAATAAATAAGTTAATTAAAATGGATTGTGAGGTTTTATGGCACATTGTTGCTTATCGTTTAGGCTAGATAACTGTGGATTTATCACTTGTGTATATAAATGCTTTTTGAGTTGCATAACTTTGGCGAATTGTTGGGTTTTGACCCGTTTTATCCATGGTAACCTTTCAGGTCCTAGGGATAGTCTCATCGACTGGCTAATCTCATTGACTGTCTCTATCTCCAGCTAGTACATATATATCATTCGCTTCTCTCTAGATTTCATCATTAGGAGCATCACTATAGGTTCACCTTCAGGATTATCTATTAAGGACTCATTTGTCATGTATTATTTGGGTTTTGAATTGAGACTTTATTTTGGCATACTTTGAATTTCGTAGTGTAGTGTTGTAATGCCACGTATTTTTCGTACATAATATAAATTGCTATATTTTTATATTTTTCTATTGTGACATGTGATGTCGCTATTTATATTTTATGTGTGTTGTATAACTAATATCTAAAATTGAATTTAATATACAATAATACATTAATTAAATATTGGGAAATGACTTAGTATTATGGAGACTAGGGAGTGGTGAGGAACTAGGTGTCGTGGATTTTCTTGTTTAGATTATTCCTACGGTGTCAATTCCTATCAAATGTGAAGTAGTTTCTTATAATGCCGGGTCGCGCTTAACTCATTAATGGATATATGGTTGATGTTTGGACTCGTAGTGGTTAAGATATTAGTTTATTGAGTTAATTAAGTAGTTGGTTTATACCATATCTTAGGTTGGCACTTAGGATGCATATAATGTCTCTTTTTGACTTAAAATATTGTGTTTTAAGTTTATTGGGCCAGACTATGGATTGGTTAGTGTTTTGGGACATTTGGAATGTTATTTGGGATCATTGGGTTGAGGCCCATATGGGTCCTAAGATTAATTTCACGGGAATCCAACTTAAAAGATCATTAGAGTAAAACTAAAACATATTTGAGGTTTTAAAGGAAAACATAGTGTAAGATGTGGGTTCTTCAAATATAGTTAGTATTAAGTGAGGCGTAACCCCTTATCAAGACCGAGATTAACACCGTTAAGTATTAAATGATTGCAGTGGCCACAGGTGAGTCAGAGAAAAGAGAACTCAATGTTACGACTAATAATAAATAGCATATTTGCAAAAAATATGCATGATGGGCATAATAAATAGATGGGACCAGCAAAAAGCGTGGTCAGAGGGAGAAAGAACAAGCACTCTAGGCACAATGAAGGCAAGGCAGGAATTTCAAGCTCACTTAATGCTCAATGATGAGTGTACTAGATGGGTGTGGGGAGTTAATGTTCTCTCGGTGGTTCTCGACTGTGGAGGAATTTGGGCAACAATATAGGTTCAGAATGCTCTTTCCCCCTAACTTGTTCATCTGGTGTATATATATGGGGGGCAAGGCTGCTCGAGTAAGCTTACCCGCAATCGGTCTGATCAGGTGCATTAAATGCACAAGATATGGCCTTAAATGCATGTGATCTTATGGTTTTAGTGGGAAGCCATTATATTGGCTGGAGGTATTGTGGGCATCAATGAGGGACATGACATGTCAGCTTGAGGCTTGCTTGAGGATGGATATATGGTCAGGTTTGGTGAACTAGGCCTGCCAACCTAAGGATAAACCCACTTAAGCGCTACATTTTTGAGTCCCTAAATGCTAGACATTATGACATCAGAAAATGGTTTAAATAGTGACTGTCAGGTATCTGGTCATATCAGTCAGGCGGGCTGGTATCCATTTTGAGGCTGCTCGGTTGATAGGTGGCTCAAGTTTATTGGCATTTATTTTTTGGTTAAGAGTTATTTTGGGACAGAGGTGCAAGACAGAAGTACCTAGGGGAGGTTCCTTTGAACAGGTAAGTGTTAAGGTGGCTCAGCTATTGTGGCTCGAGTGATTGTTCATTCTGAATAAAGTTTTGCCCAAGTGTTCCAAGAGGGTTAGTAACTATATTTCCAACGTTGCATTGTTCTCAATCCTCCAAACCATGTCCCTGCAAAGTTCCCAAGAGTAGGTTGCTCGAAAGAGCATGTTAGCTCTCCCATGCCCTGCCAGGCATGGTTGTTTGTGGGTACCAAGCAACCTCACTCAACATACATTTATAAGATAAAGTAAATGACATAGTATTCTATTACTTACTACAAAATATTTCCATCCACATGATTTTAATCTATGAATTGGATCCTTCAAACCAGGTCAATTAGAGAATCTTCGACGTGGGTCCTTCGAGCCACTTCTATGAAGGCTCTTTGAGGTGGGTCCTTCGTGCCACTTCTGTGAAGAATCTTGGAGGTGGGTTCATAAGGAAGCCTTCTTTCTATTTCTTCGTGAACCAATCAATCTGCTTGACTAGGTTAGACACCCGTTGGTGGGGACACCCCTACATTTGCCCCTTCGTAGATATATTTATTTATTGCATGAAGAAATATTTGTACGAAATCCTTTGTTGATCTTCAGTCTTTTCTTTGGGGAAAATAAAGAGGTTTATTTAAATTCCCCCCAAAGCTCTTCGTTCCCCAAGGTAGACAAGATTCCAAGCATGTCCCTTTAAATGGAATTATCATTTTTTCTTCCCTATCGTGACATGTGGAAACCCCAGGGTGAGCGCGTAACCAATGCCGCTAATCCGCGTGTCAGCCCCTGAAGCGTCATCATTGCAACCTTTTATTTTCTATAGTCGTGCATGCTTGACGGCCATGCAAGCTAAACCCTTCATTATTATGTTTTCCAAAGCGTCACCTTTTGCTGTCTTTTGGGGTCCGTGTTGCCCTTATAAAAAGTGGTATCCTCATTTCAAAAATCACCTTTGGGTTTCTATTCTCTTGTACTAAGATTTTGCAAAAGTTTGCAGATTTTGCAAAAGTTTGCTATCTTCATCTCTTTCACTCCTTTAACTTGACCTTTCATCCTTATCTCTCTAAACTTCCACGGCACCTGTCGTGAAATGAACCCAGTCGTCCAGGAGCGCTTCTCTTGAGACTCAAGCGCGCCAACACCAGTGGGTGTGTGACCACCGCGCTCCATACTTTGGCGAGGAAGACCACTTCTTGCACAGGGCAGAGAGATTTCCCAGTGAACTGGTGCCATCATAGGATCCTAACCTGTTAATTGAGGAGGGTGAGAATGCTAAAGGCTTTGCTTATATCCCCACCGTTACTGTTACTCCATTTCACATTGAACGTGGCATTTTCCCCTATTTGAAGGAAGAGTTTGAAGCTTCCTCTGGTGCTTACGAGGGGTTGGGACCTTGGAAGGAGTATATTCATTCCAATTATTCTGTTCAGTTAGCTCTTGTTGGTCTTTCTTTCTCTCTATGACTAGGTGATCTTACCCTTGACAAAAATAATACCGCTCTCTAATTGCTGATTTCCCTTTAGATCCATAGGTCACACACTTTTGTTGCCACATGGGGTGAGGTCCCCATCACCCTAGAAGATGTTTGTGAGATTTTGGGGTTGGAAACTACCAGTTTTGATACTTTCTTTGAAGAGGCCGTATCTAGTGAGGATAAAACTTTGAGTGTTGAGCTAGAGGCTGTGGTAAAGGATTGCATGGTCACTTACAACAATTGCACCTATTCTAAAGTGATTCGGTACTTTTATTTCATCAAAGAGAAAGTTGTTATTAGTGCCTGCGAGGCGGCCAAGGAGAACCCCCGAGGGAAATAGGTTTTTGAACAGCCCCTGCAGGGAAGGACTTTGATTCCAAAATTGAGTTGGTAGGTTATATTTGGGTGATGTTATCGAAAGTCTACTTTCAGGAGAAGCCCCATGACTGCCCTTGAAAGGACTTAATCAATATGGCTGTTCAGATAGAGAGCGGTGTGAAGCTTCCCCTTGCTTTTATCATTCTTGGATCCTTATACACCTGGTTGGACCCCGTGGTGGCAGATTTTTCTTGGTGCATCGACATGTTTGATGTCTATAATTACGCCAACAATATCTTTTTAACAGCTTTCCTTTATGCTCATTTTCCCAATTATGCTCCTGTTGGCAACTACCCCGACTCTCAGCCCATAAGGATTCCATATATTTGTTGCTGGAAGAATAAAAGTGTTAAGAATCCCCTCGTTTCCCTAATCGATCGAGCGAAAAGGTTCTTACCTCGCCCCTATGTTAGGATGGATTAATTTTTTACAAACGACTTTTTTTATTGAGGTGGAGCTCCTCATTACCTCTATTGGTGAAGCTCTTGTTAGGAATTTTCCTGAGAATAGTGTCCCCTTTTTGTTAATCCCTTATTACTTTCCCTCATATACAAAGTGATCTTCTTTCCATTCAATTTACAGCCCCCACCGTGTAGCCATTCAATTTGGCTATGATCAAGGAGCCCCTTTATTGGTCATTTCACCCGTGAAAAACCCACAAACTTTTCTTTTGCCTGTTCTAACTATTTGACTTCAACTTTTGTAAGTCTGTGTTCTAGTTGTCCAGATAATCCCTCGGCCCTGAGCAAAGAGGATCGAGGGAAGAGATCAACTATGTATATGAATGTGTTTTGGGAAAACCAACTGGTCCATTTTCAAGCCAACATTTTGAAGGAACCCCAATACCCTGAAGTTGAGATATTCCCACCCACAAAGTTGGGTTTAAGAAATTACACCACCTCTTTGTCTGTTTTCCCTCTTAGTACTGCCAACACCAGTGTTCCCTCCGAGATGCCACCAGTAGTGCCTTTGGACCAGTCAGTTGTGAAAAAGAAGAAAGCCTCCCTTCTAGTCGAGGTTGCTAACGTTTCCCCTGGTCTCTCGAGACCAGTTAAGAGTACTGAATCCCCATGTGTTGTATCGTCTGGGGTAGCGGTTAGGGCCACCCGTAAGGTGCATTTGGAAAAACTCAAAACCATCAAACAGCCTCCAGTTGACTACAACCCCGATCCCAAAGTCTCCCAAGAGGTGAGCTCAATGTTTGATCAGCTTCTCCAAACATGGGTGAATTTTAGTGAAGAAGACAGGGCATTTATTTCGGCCCTGATGGCTTCTTGGATTTTTTCATATGCTCCTCGTACTACTGGTAGTGGTAAAAAAAGAAAGGCGGTCAGTCCTGTTAAGATCGTGATGGAGGAATCGTTTGAATCCAGCGAGGAAGAACTGCCCGAGGAATATGCTTCTACTAATGGTGGTGGTGATGATGATGAGGATAAGGAGGATGAGGAGGGAGAGAAGGTAGTGGAGGAAGAGGAAGAGGAAGAGGAAACTTCTTTAGTTCGGAGATCTAGGTTGAGGATAATGGTTTCTCCTTCTAAACCCTCTGCCTCCCCAAGATTATGAGGTTCTGGAATATGTGTTAGAGGGAGAAGTATGCCCCTCGATCTCTCTTGCTCTGAATGTTTTATTCTTATTTTCTTTTCGTGCTAATAACTCCATTATGCTCTTAACCTTCCTTTGTCTCTTTTCAGGTTGATGTGCGAGGTGATACGCACGATGATGCTGGAGAGTATCATCCCTTCGAGAGACTTGCCCCTATTACTTCGCAGGTAATCTACCATTTCTCCCTAAGGGAAGTTATATATGATTCTTCGTCTGAGTCTAGTAGCGGCTATTCCCCTGATCCCTCTTTTTTACGTGAACAGGCTGGCCTTGAGAGGGACATTCCTGATGTGAGAGCTGTTGAGGATATACCCAAATCCCCTGTGCCTGTTTCTTCATTGACTGTGGTAAGTTTATTTTCCTTACTTGTTTAAGTTGTTGTTTCTCCCTCAACTTTCTATTCTAACTTGTCTCTTTCATTTTTATTTTCTTCCTCCTTCGCAGGATCCTGTACCTGTTCGAACAACTTCGTCAGTTTCCCCTCCTTTGAATGACCAAGTACTTGTATCCGTGTTCGAGCCTTCCATCCAAAACTAGGAAGGCGTCGATCTTGCTAGGACTGATCAGGTAGAGGGTGGTCAAGAATGGGTTGCTGCGATAGGGGAGGGTGTGATTTTCTCTCAAAGTCAACATCCTTTGGTGGCTCCTGGTCCAATTAAGGAGGAGGATGTTGTACAAATGGCCATTTGCAAATTTATCGATGAGCTACTTCCAGAGCTGCTTTTCTCTTCCATCTATCTCCTACATATAAACTTGTTAATCTTGCCAAGGGATATTGGGCTTTAGAAATATCCCATAACCGAGGGTTGGGCGGGCCAAGTCTTATTGGCATAATCTCCTATAACCAAGGGTCAGACGAGCGAAGTCTTATTGGCATAGTCTCCGATAACAGAGGGTCAGGTGGGTCAAGTCTTATTGTTACAATCTCCCATAATCTAGGGTCAGGCGGGCCAAGTCTTATTAGCATAATCTCCCATAACCGAGGGTCAGGCAGGCTAAGTTTTATTGGCGTAATCTCCCAAAATTAAGGGTCAGGCAGGCCAAGTCTTATTGCCATAATCTCCCATAAATGAGGGTCAGGTGGGCCAAGTCTTATTAGCATAATCTCCCATACTTGCAATATACTTTGTGTATGCTATCCTCATTTCGTTTCTGACTTAATCTATATATTTTTTTGTGTTTCAGGTGGAGGTTGACCAACCTGTGGCCCGTAGACCATAATTTTAACCTGTTGCTCATGAAATGGTGCAAGCGAGGAACTTAGTCGAAGTTACTTCCTTGGGTGGGGCCCCTATTATGCGGGCCCAAGAGGTGGCCCCTAGGGTTGGTGATGTGCCCGAAGTGGTTGCTCCTCAAGTTCAGGCAAATGATATCGCTTCGCATACTCAACTCCCATCTGCCAGTGGTAGCATTTTTAGCATACATCCTCCTGAGGAAGCCCCCGAGGTGGTTGTGAGACAAACTTTGGCTAATTTTCCTTATATTTTGACTGAGGGTCCTCGCTTACTAATCTAGTAGTTATTAGTCCATTTTCCTTCAACTTTTACCACCCATTGCCTTCAACCTATTCCTGGAATGATGGCATGTCGCTTGCTTGGGCTCAAGATGGTCTTGGAGGGAATCCTCAATACTCCCCTCGAATCTCTTAGCCCTAATATGATTAAGACTTTACTGGGAAGAGTTAATGTGCTCACGAATGATGTATTTTCCATATCCTAGTTGGTGGAGCTCCTTTGTGCATTTAAGAAGGCTCACCTTCCCTTCCTCTATCATCGTCTCCAAAGTTCACATCGCTCGCATGTGTTCATTTTAGAAGAGCTCCTAAGTGTGGAGACCAAGTTGTTGGTATCTAAATAAGAGGTGCAGGAGGCTTGTGAGGCCGTTAATCATGCGTAGGCCAAGCTAATCAAGAAAGAGAAGGAGCTGGAGTCCATTCATCACACGATGGAGCGTTTCCAGAAAGATTTGGCTGACCTCATTTCAGACCAAAGCATCCTTGTGCAAATTCTTCCCCAACATCATCATAGACTGCTTGGATAAGCAAACCTTTATTTTAACATGGACAACCCTTAGCTCCTTTGTTCAATGTTTCTATTATTTATGTTTCTCATTCATGGGATTTTGGATTTCCTTGCTTGCATGTAACCACAGATATAACTTTTTTTAAATAAAGAAACATTGGTGACTTTGGTGTCTTCTTTCATTTCCTTTATTTTTTTAAGGATATTTTGTCCATCATTATTTAGTATGTCATAAGCCGTTACATCATTGAATTAATTCAAGATCACATCGTCTTCAAATGGATCCAAATATCAAATAATGGAAGGAATCAGAGTACTGGTCTGCCGGACCGGTCTGCCTGTTTTAAAAAGGAACCGGTCCGCCCCGGACCAATTCGCCCCTTTTGGAAAAAGAATCGATCCGCCTCTCCAGACTGATCCGCCTCAATCTTGATCGATCCGCCTTGCTCACAAACCAGTATACCCCTGATCGAATGCCAACCGAAGAGACCACTTTCAAAAACGAACCGGTCCGACCTCGGACCGATCCGCCTCTGATCCGGACTGGTCCGCCTGAGATAAAATCGTGCAGATCATGTTTGAGATTTTTTAGGATGAAAGATTTCTATTTAAACCCACTTCGGGGATTTGTTTAGCAAGACTTTTTTACTCTAAGTCTTCATCTCTATGAGTTCACAAACTCATATTTAATTCACACAATCTTGCCATATCTGTGTGAATAACTTTGCAAACCAAGAACACTCTTCTGATGTTCATACCTTTATGGAGAAGATCGTCCTTCTTCTTCACTGCTTCCCTCCTAGAAAGGGAAAATTCCAGCCGCCGACTACAGATCCGACGCATGTGGGTAATTCTGTGTCACTGTATTTTCATTGTAATCCGAGAAATTACATGTTACTATATTATAGTGAAAATAAATGGTTTTGCCCCTTTGGGGGATTTTTCCTCAATTATGTGTGTTTGATCATACTAGTATGTTTTACATCTTATTCAATCACACATAGTTGCATGTTTAGGGTTTAATTGGGTTAAACTGAGTTTAATTATATAATTTCTTAATTTGAACGCACGCGAACCTCTTTCAGTTTTTCTTTTGACACTGGTTAAACTTATTACATCAATGCTAATCACATCAAGCATGATGAAGAAAACAACCGTCATCGTATAAAAAGAAAGTAGTGACCTAACATTTTCCACATGAACATTGATTCGGGCTATATTAAATAGAAAAACCCAATTGTTTTTAAAGTTTACATCCCTCTTTTATTTAACCCCCAAAAAATAAAATTGATAAGGAACATCATAATGAACAAAAGCATTGGCAAAACATACATTTAAACGTACTAAATCTTCAGCCACTTGTTATTCAATTTGACAGTAGCATTGTCTTCCAGCTTAGATATCGCCTAATAACCCGAATCGTGGGCTATTCGAACAATGTAAGGCCCTTTCCAATTGGCCTCAAATTTGGGTAATGACAAACCCCTGATATGCCTCGTGCATGCTTTCAGAACCAAGTCCCCCTATTTAAACTTTCTCTACCTCACCGGCTGGTTGTAGGATCTGGACAACTGCTTTCTATATATCTCGAAGTTCCTTGCGGCATTATCCCTATGCTCTTCTAGGGCTTCAAGTTGTACATGATGATTGTGGGGGAGCATGGCACTTCACAAGTTTTAGCGAGTGGAAAGTACCTCGAGTTCAACCGGTAACACAACTTCTGCCCCAAATACTAAGGAAAATGGTGTGTATCCTGTTGGTTTCCTTTTCGTTGTTTGATAAGCCCGTAGGACTTTGGGGATCTTATCATCCCATGTGCCCGAAAGTTCCTCTAACATTTTTACCAAAATATTTACTAAAGTTTTGTTAGTAGCCTCTGCCTCCCCATTGCACTTCGGGTATACTACTGTTGACTTGTGATGGATGATGGAGTATTTTTCTGTTAGCAGGCGCACCTCACTATTCTCGAAGGGGGTACCATTATCTAAAAAAATATCTTTGGGATGCTAAAACGACAGATAATGTACTCCTTCATGAATTGAGATACTACCCCCACTGTGGCTTTCTTAAGCGGTATGGCCTCTGCCCAATTCGTGAAGCATTCTCTGGCCACTCAAATCCAGATCTTCCCTCCCAAGGAAGGGTTTATGGCTCCTACCAAATCAAATGCCCAAGTATGAAATGGATAGGATGAAGAGAGGGAGTGCATGTCCACTGAAGGAGCATGAATCATATTCCTATGTAGCTGACAAGCCTTGCACTTTCGAATGAACTCTGTCGAATCTTTCTCCATCGAAGGCCAGTAATAAAATAACCTAAGGTCCTTAATTGATCATAAAGTTTGGATCCTCCGATATGCCCCGGTTCGTGATCTTGCATCAATGCTTCTTCAACCTCTTCTCCTCTTATGGAACTTAGGGGCCTGTCATGATAGCCTTGTTAGTATAACTTCCCATCTTGTATGAAGTACCTCGATGCTCTCATTTTTTATCTCGTCAACATCCTCTTTGTCTGTCGACATCACGCCGTCTATCAAGAAATCCATATAGGGCTATCTCTAGTCTTGCGACTGGCCAATGAAATTGAATTCTACTACCTGATAGAATAGGCAACACATCGAACATTATCTTTTCACTGCGGTGTCTTCTTGTCTCATCGAAGACCAGAAGTACCCTACCCATTGTATCCTCTTATACAAAGGGATCTCAGTGGTTTCACAACTATCTTGATGCACATTGATCAGTCTTCTTTTGGCTTCTTTGAGATCTACACACCAGGACAACCAACCTCCTTCATTCTTGTAATACAAGTTTCCTTTGGTAATAAATTACTATGCTAAATCGGCTAAGTTGAGTGGCCCTTCACCCCTCTCCAGCTGCATTCTGATCTCACCCCTCCAATCATCTTTGTCCTCTGAGGTTAGCATTTTGACACCGTCGAGGGGGCCATTTTCTTTGTTATTTGCACTATAGTTGATTCCCCATCAAAGGTAATCTTTTGTACGATGGTTTCATAGGCGTCTGCATGTCTGTTCATAGTTCGAGGGTGCCTCTTGATCTTCACCACCTCGAACTGTCCAAGAAGTCGCTGGATGATCATTCGGTAAGGCTCCAGACTCACGTTCTTCAAATAAAATTCCCTCATTACCTATTTTACCACCAAGTTAGAATCCACTTTGATTGTTAGGACTTGGATACCTCTTCTCAGTGCTTCGAGTAGTCCCAAGACCAGTGCCTCATATTCAGCCTCATTATTCGAGCATTCAATCTCCAACTTGAAGGATAAATGGATTTATTCACCGTCTCTTCGTAGGATGACTCTAGCTCCTCGTTTTTCTTGATTGTAGAGACGTAGAAATCTATACTCCACTCATCAAAGCTGGATGTTATGGAATTGGCCTGGAGATCATCACCCGAGAGCTCTTTAATAGGTGGCTCGAACTTCCCAGATGGGAGGATAGTGTAACACCCCGTGATCCGAAATAAGGGGTGGCCAGCCCAATACTCCAATATAATGGAATCATAGATGGAATCATTCTCAGCATCACCATAAAAATATAAAGTATCCAGGATAACCACCCAATATTTCAGAAAACGGGTTGCCAAAAATTTTGAATTTAAAGTAAATAAAGTTAAACAAACAACCCATTTCCTGAAAAGATAAGGGAAACCACTAGGATGTATATATATACTATAACCACAGGTAACATATAAGAGGACCAAATATGTTATCGGTCCGCTGATTCATACAACATATTAAACAATTTCAATAAATTTATATATTACATTACATTAATCAATTACAAAAGCTTGGGCCTCGCCCGAGTGAAAGAGACTCGATCTTAACTAGAATACAAAAAATGAAAACGTTTATACCAATTGTATCCCGTAATACCCGCAATGCATCACGGCTCGCCGAAGACATCGGAATAGGAATTCAGGTCAGGCATCCTTGCGGCGGAGTACCTGAGCGGAGACAAGATGCATATGCAACAAGAAATGTAAACGGGTCAGGGCCCGGTTCTATATGATTTCCAGATGAATAAAGAGTATGACAGTTATGAATAAAATCATACTAGAAAGAATAAGATCTATCGACAAAGTTCTAAAACATAACTAAGGCAGAAAAGAAAAGCATGGGTAAAAACTTCCATTTCATTATTATGTTCCTTATCAGGAACTCACAATTTCAACAGTTATGCTCTTTACTAGCATTTCATTCCTTATCAGGAAAATATAATTATAATTTTAAGCTCTTTATGGCTTTTATTTCAAATACATGCCCATCCTGGCATTACCATTCCTTAGCAGGAATATAATCAACATTAAATGCTCTTTGTGGCATTGTACTGTGCTCTTTGTGGCACTTCTTTATGCTCTTTATGGCATATAATCCACCAAGTCCCACTTGATGATGAATAGTTATATTTATATACATAAAATGATTCTAAGACCGCCCCTCCGAGTTTCCCCACTGGGCGCCCCCCTAAATGACCATCATCTTCCAGGGACTATCTATACAAGACAACCTGGGCACCTATCGCCATACGTCGGGAAGTGGCCATATGCCTGCGGGAGTGTCAACAAGACCACACCCGGAATCTCCTCACCAGCGTAGAAAACATAACATATCTCTCATATGGCCTATGGACTATATCCACCCTGCATTCATTAGCCAGGGGGCATCACCAAGCGCGCGAACTTCCCTTATGATGTCATTTAGAGAGGTGTGTATCAACCATTTTATTTACCATTTTCAAAAATCAAGTAAATTATCATTTACCGAATTCATGATTAAGTAAATTATCATTTACTAAAATCAATACCATTCCCATGTATATGTTTCATTTTATCCGAAACCATTTCCATTTGCTTTATTTGTAAATAATATAACTTATTATCCGGAGCCATACGATAAATTATATCGTTACTAAAACCTCAAAGGAATAACTAAACTCTTCTTACCTCCCAAACATTTTAGGGTGTTATTTTAAAACCCAATACTATCATACCTCAAGGGAATAAATAGACTTTCAATTATTCTCCCAACACACTGTTATGGTGTTATTGCAAACCATCAGGATTAATATAGCTCGAATGAGCTCCTAAAGTCTCCCAAACATAACACTATAACTCTTAGTTTTATGGTAATCGACTAGAAGAAAAGAATGCCCTAACCTTAATAGGCATAACCCCGGAAAAGTCCCCACATAACCCATTCCTAGTGTAGGGAAAGTAAATAACTCAATTAAAACTCTAGGACACTTAGTCTACTCCATTAAAGAAGGTTCCTAGGCCCTAGACTTAAAGAAAAATAGATAAAAATTGAGTTAGAAAAATAACTCAAAAATAGCCTGATTTCGAATCGATTCGCCCAAGGGCCGAATCGATTCGCCCCAGGAAGCGAATCGATTCGCCCAAAAGCGAATCGATTCGGATGACAAATCCAACATTCTACCTCAGCCGAATCGATTCGGCCCTAATACCGAATCGATTCAGATTTGCAGACCTGTAGGATGACCCCTTAGCGAATCGATTCGCCCAAGGGCCGAATCGATTCGCCCCTGCGATTTGGCCAAGAATGGCTACGAAGGGTTTTAAACCCTAATTTGTCCAAACCCCAAATCTCTTCCATTTCACACACAACCAACAATATTTATCTACCCCAAACTCATCCTACATGATTTATAACAACTATAACCCAAAATTTCATCATCAAAACTAAGATGAGGGTTTAAATCCCATAAATTTCACATTTAAACCTTAATGTAAATACACAACTATCATACAATTTATACATCTTAAATCACATATTAGCAAGTAGAAAACTTTCCTTAGGGTTGATATCTAAGATTTATTTGGAGAAGAAGAAATCCCAAATCCCAAATCCTCCATCTTCAATCTCTCTCTCATTTCTCCACTTTTCTCTTCTTCTTTCTTCTCTCCTTCTCTCTCTATGTTTTAAGACATAAAATGAGGGAATGAAGTAAGGGGCAAGACCAAAAATCGTGGCTTAACATAATTCTCCCAACTTAAGTGCTTAATACCACATTAAAATTACTCGCATATACGCATATTAGCTAAAACCAGGTAAAAGTGCCCGAAATACAAAAAAATACACTATGGCACTTAGTTTGACTGTCTCGCACCTTCTGAGACTCACTACACCCTCTAAACTGGCATCCGGAAATTTTATAAATCATTTCGAGTTCCAATTTCATTTAAATCAAAATGTCATTCTAAATACATGACACTACAAACATGCAACCCGATGATATTTACTTTCACATATAGTAAATATGCATCAATCTAGTAAATATTAACTTTAAATTCGTTAAATTAATATTTACTCCAGTCCCCACATTTTATATAACTACCTTATGCGGTAAAATTAGTATAAAATGAACCTCCCAGAATCGAGGGTTGTTACATACTCCCCCCCTTATGAGGGAATTTTCCCCCCAAAATTTGGGCGTACCTAATTCTCACAAAGGGTATACTACTCTAAACTAGGATTCTACTATCCTAAACAAACCCCTCGTTATCGCCACGTCCCAAAAGGACTCGGACTAAGGCCAATTCTATCGATCTCAGTCTACAACATCTGTGCTCTAGCGTAGCACAAAGCGTTCCTCCCTAACTATAGATTCTACCGTCTTGAAACGGAAGAAGAAACCCTCACAACTCGGCATAGACCGCTTTACTCCCTCCTCGGGGATATTTATACCAACTCTAATTGGTTTAACCCCAACACTAATCAACTTCCCTCGCATTGACGTATCTCATCAAGGCGTATGGCTCAAAAGCCAAATCCTTAAAGAAATGTCCCGAGACCACTCCAAGTCCAAGGAACATATTACCCGTTGGTTCCATCAAACGAGTATGCGAATCCTAGGCCACTCATGATACCATGCCTTAGAAAATGACACATAAGCCCATTCAATAGCCTGATGGTTGTACAGGAATCTCTATCCATATACTTACTACTCCCATCTGTTCTGCATTCTAAGGCGCCCGTATCGAGATATGCCTTCCGGCCCTAAGTCAATTTCCTTCTTTTCACCCATCCACTCTGGGGGTGGTAAACTATACTCCCTTTCCATACGGCTCCCATACCTTCATGGAAACTTTACTAAACCTTCGACACGAATATCTAGTCTCTGGCCACCCTATTCCAATAGGCACCTCCCACAGTTCTACCATTCCTCCATCAAAAAAATGGGGCGTACTCTTCTACATGCAGTCCACCCATAATGGACGGGAATGCAACAGTCTGGTCAAACGATCAACAACTTTCTCAAATAGGATCATGACTATAACAATTTCGGCACTTCAATACAACCGTCTATGAATATACCCCTCTTCATTCCACTGATACTCTTCTTCGCACGAGTAGGTGAAATGGTCAATCACAGATCGGAATGCTCTGGCTACAGAGTCTTTCGAGTCATGCTCATTTCATTTGGCTTTCCATGCCAACACAAATATCTCTGACGAGTTTCTACTCGATGCACCTACTACCCCAATCGCATTCCGTTAGCGAATGAGAAAATACCCAATCACTAGTTCTTCTGAAATTCGAGCACTAACTCGATTTCTCCCACGACATATTGCAACAACTTGTTGCTCCGCGAGAAAGACTAAATTTCCCTGCCCAGGAAGTAGCGCCTCCATTTCTTTAAGGCAATATCCACAACAATGGATTTTAAATTCAAGCGTGGGATATTACTTCCCACTAGTTTAAGCATGTGAGACGCATAGAAAATGGGTCCATGCTCCAGTATTATTACTTCCCACTCCTAACATAGACTTACTCATTAAACTCACTCTCGAGCTTACTACCATGGGCTCAGGAGTGAGGGTCCACCCGTTCTTTTTAACTCCCCGGAAGTGAAGTTATCAACGTAACATCATTTCTAAGAAAGGCCTCATCTCCATCGGCCGAACCTACCAAACCTCTCGAGACCCCATAAATCTCGTTCCTATGGATCTAATCCCTTTTTAGAGTTAACCCACAACTTATTCGCGGTCAACTCCTAACAACCATCCTAAATTAACATCAAATACCCTAAAGACCTAACGTCCTAATAACCCTAAGGTCTATCTACATATATACTATCTAATTCGTAGGCATCTAATACTAAGTATATCCCTAATGCCTAAGACCTTACTCAACTTCCGACATTCGCTCGGGTTCATGCGTGGGATGTCTCACCGAAGCGAAATCCAAACAAGGAACCCTCCCGTTACACTACTACCTCGCATCGTCGGTCATTAAGATGTGACGGTCTAAGACACAAAATCGGGACCTGTAAATTCTACATATAATTTTATTAACAAAATCCTACATCTACGTTTTACCATAACATCATTAAAGATTTTAACTGATCAGACATTCACTTTCTGTGAACTCTTACAAATTCTATCCCATGACATAGATACATCTTTTCAAATATCCTTCTTATCAAAGCATAACCCGAAGTCTCAATTCGAATTCGTATCTCAGTCTCCCTCACATCGATCAGAGGAGAGAACTATATACAGTGCTTTTATCTCGCACTTTAATAGCCCTTAATCACTCTTCTACGTGATTCTCGGCTAAACCTTTCAACCCAACTTCTAACAACAAAATAAATAAAGTAAAAGAGAAAGAAAAGGATAGTGTCTCTCCAATCACAACATCGTTAAGTGTTCATGCAGCGGAGTGTCTCGCCGAAGCGAAATCCAAACAAGGAACCCCTCCGACACATGCCTACTTAACTAGTTGATCATGGAGATAAGAGAACATGCATAAACAAAACAAACAAACAATCAAACACTCACACAAGATAACTAAACGAATAACAAAATCTCCTACCTACCTCGATTCACCTCTATAAAGTCTCAACCTGTATCCAGGGGAGAAATCATAGAACAACTAGTTCCATTTTGAACTAGAAGTAAGATAGCCTTACAATTTTATTTGCTTGCTATCAACCCAAACCAACCAAAGTATCTCTACTCGCATACTATACATAAGATAAGAGAAAGGAGAAATTTAACATCTCTCCACTCCCAACGTCGTTAAGGTTCACGCGTGGAGCGTCCCGCAAAAGCGGAATCCAAACAAGGAACCCCTCCTATGCACTACTACTTAACTTTGTTGGTCGTGGAGATAAGTTATAACATCCACATACAATGCCATTTACACATACTACATGCATATTTATAATATCATCACTCGTTTCATAACGAGTGAGGAAAAATAGAACTTCCACACCAAGGAAGTCATATAAGTACTCTTCCTATAATGACGTCAATACAATTACAAGCTCAATATACACACCCGAATCTACAGTAGATATAATACTACTAAGTCTTATAATAAGGAATACACCACCCACTAATAAGGTGTAATTCCCATCCATATTCTTACCAACCACTCCGCATCCTAGCCATTACTCCGACTCTGGTCGACAACAATTACCCACGCAGTCCCTCTTACCTCCTCAGTAAAAGAGGACACGCTCTCGGCCTCCTCTTCCTCAATTCAATGAAACCTCCCCAGGCGGATGTCCACAAATGGGGTTTCATGAATCTTACTCCATTAGAAGTGTTAACGACACCTATTCTGGAGCCTATCATTTCCTGGTGCACGGTCTCCCTAACCGTACAACACCTTATTCCCCATCGGTCTTTAACCGAACATTTTATGAACATTCGAGAATCCACCTTCTCCTTAGTCCAGTTATCCCAGAGAAACTCGCCATTGCATGTATCCACCGGTCTTCTCTATGGGCCAAACTTTCGGCACCCACGAATATAGTGACCACATTTTCACCATCTCAGCACTACTCCTACGGGTGAAGGATTATCCTCCATCCTACTTCAGGGCACTTTTCTACTTCAATTTAACATCGCTTGAATTCTACAAGCTTAGTACCACTTTCTACTTCTAGCGGTACTTGGTAAAACTTCATCAACTGTAATTAGTAGTCGTAGTAGCAAGACAAGGAAGTGCTACAAAAAGGGAGCGACCTCCAAAACGGTCCTCATCCCCGACCACAATTTACAGTCCTTAGTAGTTCCTTCTCATGACGCCCTTCTCCAATCAACCTACTGTTCTCACACGAGTGCGCAGAAGATTTTATAGATTCTACCTCATGGCAGAAGAACAAAATCTCACAAGAGAAACCAACGATCTTAATCCTAAGGCTTTATGTCAAATCAAGAGCAACGCTGAAACTTAAGGCGTCCCCACAGATTCCTAAGGACTCTAGAACCTGATGCTCTGATACCATCTGTAACACCCCGTGATCCGAAATAAGGGGTGGCCAGCCCAATACTCCAATATAACAGAATCATAGATGGAATCATTCTCAGCATCACCATAAAAATATAGAGTATCCAGGATAACCACCCAATATTTCAGAAAACTGGTTGCCAAAATTTTTGAATTTAAAGTAAATAAAGTTAAACAAACAACCCATTTCCTGAAAAGATAAGGGAAACCACTAGGATGTATATATATATATATATATATATATATACTTTAACCACAGGTAACATATAAGAGGACCAAATATGTTATTGGTCCGCTGATTCATACAATATATTAAACAATTTCAATAAATTTATATATTACATTACATTAATCAATTACAAAAGCTTGGGCCTCGCCCGAGTGAAAGGGACTCGATCTTAACTAGAATACAAAAAATGAAAACGTTTATACCAATTGTATCCCGTAATACCCGCAATGCATCACGGCTCGCCGAAGACATCAGAATAGGAACTCAAGTCAGTCATCCTTGCGGCGGAGTACCTGAGCGGAGACAAGATGCATATGCAACAAGAAATGTAAACGGGTCAGGGCCCGGTTCTATATGATTGCCAGATGAATAAAGAGTATGACAGTTATGAATAAAATCATACTAGAAAGAATAAGATCTATCTACACAGTTCTAAAACATAACTAAGGCAGAAAAGAAAAGCATGGGTAAAAACTTCCATTTCATTATTATGTTCCTTATCAGGAACTCACAATTTCAACATTTATGCTCTTTACTAGCATTTCATTCCTTATCAGGAAAATATAATTATAATTTTAAGCTCTTTATGTCTTTTATTTCAAATACATGCCCATCCTAGCATTACCATTCCTTAGCAGGAATATAATCAACATTAAATGCTCTTTGTGGCATTGTAGTGTGCTCTTTGTGGCACTTCTTCATGCTCTTTATGGCATATAATCCACCAAGTCCCACTTGATGATGAATAGTTATATTTATATACATATAAAGATTCTAAGACCGCCCCTCCGAGTTTCCCCACTGGGCGCGCCCCTAAATGACCATCATCTTCCAGGCCCTATCTATACAAGACAACCTGGGCACCTATCGCCATACGTCAGGAAGCGGCCATATGCCTGCGGGAGAGTCAACAAGACCACACCCGAAATCTCCTCACCAGCGCAGAAAACATAACATATCTCTCATATGGCCTATGGACTATATCCACCCTGCATTCATTAGCCAGGGGGCATCACCAAGCGCGCGAACTTCCCTTATGATGTCATATAGAGAGGTGTGTATCAACCATTTTATTTACCATTTTCAAAAATCAAGTAAATTATCATTTACCGAATTCATGATTAAGTAAATTATCATTTACTAAAATCAATACCATTCCCATGTATATGTTTCATTTTATCCGAAACCATTTCCATTTGCTTTATTTGTAAATAATATAACTTATTATCCGAAGCCATACGATAAATTATATCGTTACTAAAACCTCAAAGGAATAACTAAACTCTTCTTACCTCCCAAACATTTTAGGGTGTTATTTTAAAACCCAATACTATCATACCTCAAGGTAATAAATAGACTTTCAATTATTCTCCCAACACACTGTTATGGTGTTATTGCAAACCATCAGGATTAATATAGCTCGAATGAGCTCCTAAAGTCTCCCAAACATAACACTATAACTCTTAGTTTTATGGTAATCGACTAGAAGAAAAGAATGCCCTAACCTTAATAGGCATAACCCCGGAAAAGTCCCCACATAACCCATTCCTAGTGTAGGGAAAGTAACTAACTCAATTAAAACTCTAGGACACTTAGTCTACTTCATTAAAGAAGGTTCCTAGGCCCTAGACTTAAAGAAAAATGGATAAAAATTGAGTTAGAAAAACAACTCAAAAATAGCCTGATTTCGAATCGATTCGCCCAAGGGCCGAATCGATTTGCCCCAGGAAGCGAATCGATTCTCCCAAAAGCGAATCGATTCGGATGACAAATCCAACATTCTGCCTCAGTCGAATCGATTCGGCACTAATCCCGAATCGATTCGAATTTGCAGACCTGTAGGATGACCCCTTAGTGAATCGATTCGCCCCTGCGATTTGGCCAAGAATGGCTACGAAGGGTTTGAAACCCTAATTTCTCCAAACCCCAAATCTCTTCCATTTCACACACAACCAACAATATTTATTTACCCCAAATTCATCCTACATGATTTATAACAACTATAACCCAAAATTTCATCATCAAAACTAAGATGAGGGTTTAAATCCCATAAATTTCACATTTAAACCTTAATGTAAATACACAACTATCATACAATTTATACATCTTAAATCACATATTAGCAAGTAGAAAACTTGCCTTAGGGTTGATATCTCTGATTTATTTGGAGAAGAAGAAATCCTAAATCCTCCATCTTCAATCTCTCTCTCATTTCTCCACTTTTCTCTTCTTCTTTCTTCTCTCCTTCTCTCTCTATGTTTTAAGACATAAAATGAGGGAATGAAGTAAGGGGCAAGACCAAAAATCGTGGCTTAACATAATTCTCCCAACTTAAGTGGTTAATACCACATTAAAATGACTCGCATATACGCATATAAGCTAAAACCAGGTAAAAGTGTCCGAAATACAAAAAAATACACTATGGCACTTATTTTGACTGTCTCGCACCTTCCGAGACTCACTACACCCTCTAAACTGGCATCCGGAAATTTTATAAATCATTTCGAGTTCCAATTTCATTTAAATCAAAATGTCATTCTAAATACATGACGCTACAAACATGCAACCTGATGATATTTACTTTCACATACAGTAAATATGCATCAATCTAGTAAATATTAACTTTAAATTCATTAAATTAATATTTACTCCAGTCCCCACATTTTATATAATTACCTTATGCGGTAAAATTAGTATAAAATGAACCTCCCAGAATCGAGGGTTGTTACAGATAGCCAACAAATCTGCATATGCCTAGCTTTTGATGGCTCATGGGACCACAAACTTGAGATCATACTTTGAGAGGATTAAAAACCATCGAGTTTCCCTGCCTATCAAGAAAAAACTTTATAGGATCACGCCTAGTTACTATATGAACCGTAAATGACATGTAATGCCTAAGCTTTTGGGCTAGAAATACAAGGGCTAAATATGCCTCTAAATGCTAGTATATCTGGCCTCAGGCCCATGTATGATTCTACTCAGGTAATAAATAGGTTTTTAATGCCTTCCATCTCTTGGGATAACAAGGCCCTAATAGATCGTTCAATTGATGTAAGGTATAAACGTAAAGGGATATATGCCTTCAGGGGGATCATTGTCTGAGGAGAAGTGACGAGTGCCTTCATCCTGTCTATGGCATCTTAGTGCATTATTTCCCATGAAAACTTCATACCCTTTCTCAGCAGCTCCATCAAGGGCTATGTCACCTCGGCTAGCCCCGGGATAAACTGCCTCAGGTAGGAGAATTTGCCAAGAAAAGTTTTCAACTCCTTTGTTGAGTTTGGTATCGACATATCAAGGATGGATCGTTTCTTGTCCAAGTCCATTAGTACCCCCTGGCGATTTATGATAAACCCTATGAATGTCCCATTCGTTACCCCGAACACACATTTGAGAGGGTTCATCTTCAACTTGTACTTCCTACAGCGAGTGAACACCGTCCTCAAATCATCCATGTTGGATCCCTCCTTCTTGGATTTAATTACCAAACAATCTACAAAAAACTCAATGACGTTGTGAAAAAGGTCATGGAAGATGGCCATCATCGTCCTCTGGTAAGTATTCCCTGTGTTCTTCAATTCAAAAGGCATGACTATGTACATGAAATTGCCCAAAGGCATTTGAAAAATGGTCTTCTTTGCGTCGGCCAGATATCCCATATAGACATCCATGAAACTGTACATATCATGGTCTGTTATTTCATCAATCAGGATATCAATGGAAGGCAATGGGAATTCATCCTTCGGGCATGCCTGGTTTAGGTCTCTGAAGTCTACGCATATTCTGATTTGGCTCTTGTCCTTCTTTCCCACGTGTATAATGCTAGAGTGCCAGATCAGATGTTGGATCGGGACTATGAAACTAACCATGAGCAACCTTTGAACTTCTTCCTTAATCTTTATATCTAACTCCGCCTTGTATGTTCGAGTGGCCTATTTCATCATAATGGCTGAGGGTAAAATGTTAACCGGTCACAACTCACCTCCTTGTCTACTCCGGGTATCTCGATGTACTTCCATACAAAGACGTCTTTGAACTCCAATAGCAACTTGATCAATTACTCTTGAGGATCTCCCTCCAAGTACTTCAAGATAAAAATAGGGTTTGCATCCTCACCCTCTCTAACCAAGTCAACCTTCTCTAGCTCTTGGATCTATGTCCTGGGGCTATCCCTCATGCATTCTGGTTTTTCTCCTGGCTCTTCCACAAAATCTTATGCCCCGGAGTTATTAATTACCAATCATTGCCCCTCGTTATCCATTAGGAAGTATTCATAGACTGGATCAGCTTCATCGTCCAGACTCTCAGCTGCCTGCTCACACCTTCATAGTTTATAGATAATTCTATCGTTAGGCAAAACCACTAATTTACATTGTCGGGCCACTTTCTTATGAAAATGACTCTTTTTATGATTCTCATCCACCTCTCTTACTATTCGTCTGCTAATAACACTCTGAGTTTGGACCTGGTGCTCAGTAGGGTCAATGCACGGTGTCATTCGATCACGGAGCTGTCTTGATAGACCAGGGGGCCTCACCGCTCCTAGTTCGTGCTTTTTTTAGTAAGTTACAATCGTTAAAGCAGGTGCCCTCACCCTTTCTTGAGTTAATGGGATCCTCATTCCACCGGTATACCTTGTTACCGTGGTAGCTTCTTCGGCCAGATCAATATAAAAAGCTACATCCACCATGTGAGCTTCCTCCTTTGCAAACGGTTTCTTAGTAGCTCGAATCACAACCTCCTTACCCTTTATGTTTGCCTTAGCACACTGATGATAAGTTGAGGGTACCAACCCGTGATTGTGTATCCATACCCTACACACCAATAGTTGGTATGACGGCTCACAATTCATGATGTGGAATTTAATGTGGGAAGTTATGTTTCCCATCGTGATTCCCATGTTAACATAACCCATCGATTTCGAAGACTGATTGTCATACCCTGATATCGCCAACGAATGGGGCACTATCTTTATTTCCAATAGCCCTATAGCATAAAAGGATCCAATGTGCATTATATTGATGGATGATCCTCCGTCCAACAAGTCTCGTGAGAAAACATAATTATTTACTGATGTATTAACATATAAGGGTCTGTTGTGGGGATACCTAATCAGTCTATCAGCCTCCAATAATGTAAATTTTGAGAGATACATCCTCACGAGTTTATCCATAGGTCCCTTCCATTTTAGGTGGGAAACTATATTCTTCTTTGCGATCTCCAAGATGGCTCGTGTGACCTCTAGTCGGGAGTCTTCAGGAAGGCCAACCTGATTGAAGAACCAACCTAATTTTGGCAAACGAGCAATAATTGCATATTCGATCCATGGGTCTTCCTAGTCATCTTCTAACTCATAAACTTCCTCCACATCTCTATACGCAACCTCATCATATGCTACTACTATGTTTACTTCCTCCAGACCCCTGCCTACTGATTTCCTCAATGGGATCATATGTTCCTTTCTCTTAGTCCTCTTCCCCTTCAACCTCATCACCCAAAATGGAGCTGAGCCAACTCAAAGGTGCACTCTTCTAGAGACTCTTCGAAGTCATCCTCAATTAATCCTTCGAATTCACTCCCTTCGAACCACTATTCCATCGTTAACCACTCGGCCTCCTTATCAAAAGCGCTAGCCATATGGTCTCCATGAGGTGGTGGATGGTCATCATTTACATTAGTCCGCGTCAACTCAATGTCTCTATTCTTCACATGACGGTCAATCAACCTCCTTAGTGAAAAACACACTTTGGTAGGATGGTTTACCCTATTATGGAGTGCGTAATAATGAGGTTTCTCCCTGTCCTCTCACGAGAGCTGTGTAGTGTTAACATTAACCAGCCAGCATACTTTGTCATGAACCATGAGATCATAAAGGTTCAAGGATTATTCCACCGTACAAGGTAGTTCGAGGGGATCATCTTCGTCTTTGAACCTTCTCTTGTTGTTTCTTCACCTTCTTCCTCCTCGATCGCCACTACTGCCCTGTTTGGCCCCATCGTCCGCATAATTGACCCTCGAGGGTATTCCCGTCCCCGAGGTAACCATTGTCCTGATTATCAAACTCAGCAAAACAGGTGGTACTACGGAATTTACCACTAAAGCGATGTTCCTTGCTGCTTTTAACAATGCTGCGAACGTACCTTCTCGAGTTTAGTTAATCATATGACATATATACTCGGGCAGCAAGCCCTCTGCACACACTTGTAGAAGTTTATCTTCTCGCGTCTCCTCTCTCACATCCAGAGAGCGTTCACAAAACCTCCTGATATAAGCCATAATATCCTCCCTCGGCTTTTGTTTCTCATATGCGAGCTGGGTGAGTGTAAACTCATCCTCAACCAAGAAGAACTTTTGCATGAATAAAAAGTGCAATTCTTCCCAAGATCTTAGACTGCTTGTGGCCAAGTGGGAACACCACGTGTAGGCTTTTTGTCGTTGCAATGGCCCCCAAGACTTTCGATAAACCTCTTTACATGCTCCTTGGGGTTAGCACCCTTCCCCGTGTACTTTTAAAAAATTAGTTGGAGGGTAGGGTTCATTGTTGTATGCCTTTGGGTAGGGGGTACGGAAGTCATCGTACACCGAATAATTATCTCCTTTAGATATAGCTATAAACTTTAGCAGCTCTTTCTTCATTTCATCTGAGCTAGTCGACGAAGGGTTAGCTGGCTACGACGTTGTTACCTTCGGGATTGTTGAAGCTGTTATGCTTACTCCTTGGCCGGCTGTTGCGACTGAGGCCGCTGAAGTTTCTCCCCCACCTTACAGCATTGGCCCCGTTGACATTAGTGAAACCATGGTAGGGGGCACACTGCCCAAGGGTGGTGAAGTGGTGGGGAAGAAGTTATTAGAAGCAGGTGAAGCCACACCCCCTATAACAGTAGGAGCTGGTATAGCTACAGGTGGTGTAGTGAAAGAGATCACTCCCATGGGAGCTCCCAACATCGCTTGGGCTGCCAGAGTTTTAATGAACTCTACGAACAAACCCATCAGTCCCTTCATTTATACCAGGCCTATTCCCGCTTATGTGGATGTCATTTCTGTAATGCCAACATTGGGCATGCTTGACTCCGCCCTCGCCACTCTCACCCGTCAGGCGGTGCATAGTTTTTTGCCTCTTCTTCACGCTATATAGCGTCAAAGTCAATGAATCAAGAGGTGTTATCCTCTGACATCTTTCAAAGGATAATACCCCCCCAGCAGAGTCGTCAAATGTAAGATGTGGGTTCTTCAAATACAGTTAGTATTAAGTGAGGCATAACCCCTTATCAAGACCAAGATTAACACCGTTAAGTATTAAATGCTGGCAGGGGCCACAGGTGAGTCAGAGACAAGAGAACTCAATGTTCCGACTTATAATAAATAGCATATTAGCACAAAAGATGCATGACGGGCAGAAGAAATAGATGGGACCATCAGGAAGCGTGATCGAAGGGAGAAAGAACAAGGACCCTAGGCACAATGAAGGTAAGGTAGGAATTTCAACCTCAGTTAATCCTCAAGGACGAGTGTATTAGATGGGTGTGGGGAGTTAATGTTCTTTTGGTAGTTCTTGACTATGGAGGAATTTGGGCAGCAATTCTAGGCCTAGAATGCTCTCTCCCCCTATGATGTTCATCTGGTGTATATATATGAGGGAATTGCTGCTCGAGTAAGCTTGCCCGCGATCGGTCTGATTGGGTACATTAAATGCACAAGATATTGCATTAAATTCATGAGATCTCCTGATTTTGGCGGGAAGCCATTCTATTCGCTGGAGGTATTGTGGGCATTAGTGAGGGACATGGCATGTGAGCTTGAGGCTTACTTGAGGATGGCTAAATGGTCAGGTTTGGTGAACTAGGCCCGCCAGCCTAAGGATAAACCCATTTAAGTGATACGTTTTCGAGTCCCTTAATGTTAGACGTTATGAGGTCAGAAAGTTATTTAAACAGTGACTGTCAGGTAGCTGCTCACATCAGTCAGGTGGGGTGGTATCCGTTTTGAGGCTGCTCGGCTGATAGGTGGCTCGAGTGTCTTGGCACCTATTTATTGGTTAAGAGTTATTTTTGGACCAAGGTGCAAGACAGAAGTACCTCGGGGAGGTTCCTTCGAACAGGTAAGTGTTAAGGTGGCTCGACTGTTGTGGATCGAATGACCATTCGTTCTCAATGAAGTTTTGTCCAAGTGTGCCAAGAGGGTTAGTAACCGTATTACCAACATTTCCTTATTCTCAATCCTCCAAACCATGTCCCTACGAAGTTCCCAAGAGGAGTTTGCTCGATAGATCATGTTATCTCTCCCATGCCCTGCCAGGCATGGTCCTTCGTGGGTACCAAACAACCTCACTCAACATACATTTATAAGATAAAGTAAATGACATAGTATTCTATTAATTATTACAAAATATTTCCATCCAGGTGACTTTGATCTATGAATTGGATCCTTCGAACTAGTTCAATTAGAGAATCTTCGACGTGGGTCCTTCGAGCCACTTCTGTGAAGGCTTTTCGAGGTGGGTCGTTTGAGCCACTTCTATGAAGAATCTTCGAGGTGGGTTCATAGGGCAACCTTCCTTCACTTTCTTCATAAAATAATCAATCTTCTTGACTTGGTTTGCCGCCCTTTGGTGGGGACACCCCCTACACATAGAGTGTTATGTGTTGTTTTATGGCATCCGAGCGACGGTGCACTTGGGGGGAGAGGGAGTCTTGGTACGGTGGACATGAGAGTGATTTTCTCCCATTCAGCCGCTCCTCCTGAGGTTGGGTTATCATTTTAGTTGGTTCAATGATTGCCCCTTGAATCTGTTAGACACCATATCCTGTTTTTATTGCATGCCCCTGTTTAGGCCCGAGCCTAAGTGTATTTCGTGAGAGGGGTTGTCGGTTATTCATAGTCACCAATTTGTTTTATATGAAAATAAATCAAAAAGTTTGGGTTAGACCTTTTGGGAACTGGGCCATGAGTGGGGAATATATTAAGCACCCCACTTATTTTTTATGATTCCCTAATTATATGTTTGTTATCATTCTTAATGTTATGTAATTACTTTTTAGTTTTTTTAGAACATGTTTAGAGACCTTAGTTTGAGAATCCCTTACAACATAGATATTTTCTTAGGTATAGAAATGGTTTTAGTGAGAGGTGTAGGAACGTCACTTAAACCAATATGGGCACACGAGAGTGCTCATGTATGACTTTGTACTCATGTAGCCGGTGGCCATTAGTATGTATGTAAGTGTGCGAGGAAGTTCAGCTTGGTTAACGGGGGTCATTAATGTTCATAAGGGTGCAAGAAAGCTCAGGTTTGAGATATTTTGGTATCTTATTTCAGGTTTGAGGAAGACAAAAAGGTAAGAGATGAGAGCATCTATGTTATGACAATATATCGAGTGATATTTTATTGAGACTTGTCTTATGATATGGAATTGGTATTGTGCCTACGTACTCGTGTATCCATGAGATCAAAGCCTATATAGTTTGATTATGTGTGCACTTTTGAGCATTTATATGGACATGCGCGAGTGGTCATGACTTGGGATAGTTCGATACCTCATAGTGGGGAGAAGAAATAATAAGTGAAATATATGAGATGGATTCATCTATATAGAGACAATTTATCATGAGACATATTGTCGAAGCTTGTGCTCAAGATATGGACTCATTATTATGCCTACGTACTTGTGTAGTCAATAGATTAAATTCTACGTAGTTTGGTGGTAATTAGTGTGTATATGTTTGAACGTTTGTATGGAATTGCACAAAAGGTTGCGACTTTGAGATATTTGTATATCTAGTTTAAGTTATAAAGCGATAATAAATGAGACGTCATATGGATGCATCTCTTTGGGGGAAACATATCATGAGACATATTGTTGAGGATTGTGCTCTTGAAGTGGAACAGTATTTTGCCTACGTACTCGAGTATCCACGAGATAAAATCCTACATAGTTTGGATTTGTGTGCACGTTTGAGCATTCATATAGATGTGTTCGAGTGGTTGTGTCTTGTGATAGTTAGATACCTTATGGGAGGGGGGAAGGGGAAAGAGATATTAAGTGAGAGATAAGAGATGGATGCATCTCTATAGATACAATATATCGTTAGACATATTATCGAGTCTTATGCTCATAATAAGGACTAGGTATTGCACATATGTCCACGTGCAACCATGATGTCAAAGCCTATGTAGTTCGGTTGTGATTATTGTGCACGAGTTATAATTTTTGTATATAGGTGCACAAAAGGTCGCGACTTTGAGATATTAGAATATATTGTTTAAGTTAGAAAGGGATAATGGTTGAGATATGAGATAAATGCATCTCTTTGGGGACCACATATCATGATACATATTGTTAAGGTTTGTGTTCACGAGATAGACTTGGTATTGCGCATGTGTAATCATATAGCCTCGAGATTAAATCCAACGTAGTTCGGTTGTTCATGTGTTCCAACGTGATGTTCGTGAAAGTGTAGGACTTGTATATATATATATATATATATATATATATATATATATATATATATATATATATATATATATATATATATATGAATGAGTAAAAAAGGGTACCTTTGGTGGAAGTTTAAAATACGAGTGGGCCCCACAATTGCCGATATTAGCATATCATATTATGATTTTAGGGTGATCACTAGTAGGAAGGTATTGTTATTCGGTCTAGTTTGGTGGTGTAGAAGGTAAGTGTGACACCCCGCCTACTAAAATATCAGGTGGCTAACCCATGATCAAAATAAAACGTTGGTCTCATATGGCTCATTCTTAGCATCACTATTGAATTTTTTTTTAAAGTTACTAACCACCTAGTAATTTAATTAGACTATTGCCAAATTTTATCTTTCATTAATTAACAATGGTCGAAAAATAAATAATAATAAAACCATCAACACATCTAATAACTTAATCCCACACAGATGAATAACATAAATTAAGATATCCGAATCAACTATCGGTTCAATAATAAAATACAATATTAACTGAAATAATAACCTGGATACACAAAGTTCGATAAGTAAACTAAATACAACATCTGAGGGTGACATGCCCAAATGAGTACTGAAAAGTTCCTACACTTGGAGTAAATGATCAAAGCGTCTATAACAAAGTCCTGCAACATCCACATGAGATGAAGCTGCACATTTCCGGATAAAATCCTCAAACTGAGCATCCCTATGGCTGGACACCTAAAACGTTTTGGAAAATATTTTGACAGGGGTCAGAGCCCAAGTAAATCATTTTGAAAATATTTAGCTAGAAGTTAAATTGCAATAATTAAATATGCATGCATACTTTTCATATTTAAGTTAGTGTCGCAGTCTCTTGAGATATAGCTCACCCCTCATCTAATGTGCACACTTAACGCTTGCCTTCTACCTTCCCTAGTTAAGATACCTCCCCTAACTAGCCATAACAAGTCTCCTTCCACATAGTAACTCATTGTACCCACCCGTATTACCCATACAATAAGTTACCGAATTTCCATGTCTTTTATCCCATTATAAATTTCTCAGTATATGCTTATTTCTCCCCATAATATAGTTATTTTTAATGTCACTATCTTTCTCTTCTACTAAACCCAGAGAGTAGAATAAAATCACACCTATACATATAACACATTGTTATATATATATATATATATATATATATATATATATATATATATATATATATATACTAACACATCACCCCTAAGCTGAGTTGCGGTGCGAGTATACTATCCTATAATGTCTAGGTACATCATTTACCAAGCGTACATAGTAGAATAAATCACAAGTATATATATATTTATCACATTAATTATATATATTCAATACAGCACCCCCAGACTGGGACCTTCAGTGCATGCATACTCTGCTATCAAGTCCCGGTACATCACGCACTGTATAAAGGAATATGGATTCCGAATCACTCTGTAACCATATCAATACAAATCACACATATTGGAGGCAAACATAGTTCACATACCTGTGGGTCACGCACATACCTGCACTCCCATAGTCAGCTGACTTATCATCTCACAAATAAGTCTTCACAGTCCTATGTTCTTGAGGTACCAAATCTAAATCCCCCCGAAGGCACACAAGTCAAGATTGTCCTATTCCTACAACCTCCCGTGATAGCAAGTATGGCAGGTATGTCATAAACATAATAAATCAGTATAAGTATACACACAACCTATATCATATATTCCATACATAACATATATCTCTCTCGAATATCCTACGTATTATTTAATTTCAATTATACGTCTCATCGTATATTCCCGAGTATCCTTCACTAATCGAAGTGTGCCAATTTTCTTTTAAAATATTGTAGTAGGTAATTCACTCATATCCTATAGATCTAAGTCATAGGTTCGCTCATCCCCCGAATTAGTTACATTTCAAATTACACCGATTAATCAAATCAATTTCTCATTAATTAATTTATTAAAGTAGTGTCACCCAACTATAATACTCCGACTCACTCATATGGTTGGTATCTTCACCCATTAGAATTTGTTACACAAAATTCCACTATTAAGGTTAACACCTCTCGTTAAATTCACTATTCGATAATTTATAATATATCTCTATAATAAATTAAATCGGGTAATCTTTGCCTAACTCCCGTAGCACTAGCCTGAGAAATATCAGAGTCAAAACGCTGACCCTTAATTTAATTAATATCACCTCAATTAATTTTTATCCAAGTGGTATCACTCAACCAAAATGCCCGGACTCCCGTTATTGGTTCGTAGTTTAACCTTTTAGAATTCCATTCACCAAATTCGGTTAATAAGTTTAACACCCTTATTAAATTTAATAGTCCTTAATACTAATCCTATATGACTCTAAGTATTAGGTTCCATTCAATTTCTATCAATTAAATTCCACCTTAAGATACCAGCCCGTATGCTAAACTCATCCAAAATTCCCATTCGAATACGTTCATATATTTTTGACATATATTATCGAGTGTCGTTCATTATAAATACTCCTAAATCCATACCCCGAATTCATTCATATCTAATCCAAAGATAAAATAATTTTCCTTTATATTTTTCCAAAGTCCTTCACTCATCTACGGACATCTCCAAATAACCCAAATTTATTTCTTCCTAAAGATGTCGATCTCGTGCACCCTATCATAGAAAAATCAAATCAAATCCAAAAAAATAAATAAAAAGAATACGAGGTCGGCGCTCACGCGACCGTGAAGAAAGATCTACAATCTCATGTTTTACAATAACTAAAGGGGTCGATCGATTGATGAATTTGGGTTGATAGATCGATCGAACAGATATCAGTCATCTTCCCCGAGTGCTTTTTCCACCATTTTTAAACTCCAAAGCTTTCCAACTTCAATCCAGGCCTCGATTACTTTATCTCCCATATTTATTTCATCTATACACATGTTCAAACACTAATATAGGACATTAATCCTCAGTAATTTTCATTAAAATTCCAGGGTTCACAAATTAGGCTTTTCTCAATACCCCTTAAATCACAATTCTCAATTCGATTCAATAATTCGAATTCAACAACAATTTCTACATGCTTTTTATTCTAAACAATATTCTTCCCTCATATGATATTATTCTCACGTCAATTAAACATCAGTTTCACCCTTAATGCTTAAATCCCCAAAACCCAAATTTAACATGTGATACCCTCCAAAAACAAATTTTGCTATAATAACTCATCCCAAAATGAATATGGTTTACGCCCACCTTGATATGACATAAGGACATTTTTCTCATGTATGTCGTATGCCGCTACATTTGGCTCGTCTTTTCACGATATCACATGATGGCCTCTATTCGAATTCCAAGAATCAAGAATTTAACATCTCCATCATGTGTCCCACATCTGCCTCAATGACTTCACGTCCCACGATTTTAGGGACTTTATGCAAGTGGTACGCAAGAGAAGTGAAAATAATGAAATAAGCCAAGATATGAAAGTTCAAGGGTATTTTGGTAATTTTATAGCCAAAATATGGAGGTTCGGTTCTGGAAATCTGAAGATCTCTATGCCATGAAGATACCGGAAGAAACGGCACCTCAAGCTGAGCTATAGTGAAGGAGTTATGGCCCGCTAAAAATGAAGAAAAATGCTTATGGAGAATGTTGTGTATTTTAAGCCCCAAAACCAGCGAAGTTTCGCGAACCGAAGGGCGTACCGGTTTGGGGGGGTGAACCAGTTCGAGGTACCTGTCGAACCGGTTTGGGGTACTTGACGCTGGAAAGAATTCCAAAGTTTTAAAATTCCTTTTGGTTTCCTTATAAAAGTCAACTTCGGAGGAGTTATTTTGCAAGACTTGGAGAGACTATTTTGAGAGTTCTATTAGCTCTAGTCTTCATATTTTTGAGTCCCAAAAGTCATGTTTTGATTCACACATCATTTCCATACCTTTGTGAATCCTTTTGAAACCCAAGAACACAACTTTGGTTTTGTTCATACTAGTGGAGAAGCCGTCTTTCTTCTTCATTGCTGATCACCTGGAGTTCCTGAGGGAGATTCCAGCCGATGACGACAGAACCAACACCTACGGGTATTTCTGTGTCACAATTGTTTTTCATTATAATCCATGTAACTGAATCTTATAAAATTACAGTGAAAAATAAAAAGGTTTTGCCCCTTTGGGGGATTTTTCCTCACTTGTGTGTGTTTGAATGTTCTTGCATGTTTTCATCATCTTCAATCACACCTGGATGCATGTTTAGGATTTAGTTGGGAAAATTGAGTTTAATTAAATAACTTCCTTATTTGAATTCAAGCGCACTATTTCAAATTGGTATCGGATCCCATTACACAATTTTACTGTGTAATTTTCCGCAAAATTTTTCTAAGATATCAATTTTCTAAAAAATTGATTTTTGAAAAAGAGCATATTCATAATGGAGAAATTATATAATAAAATTCCCATTTTTGACGAGACAAACTATTCATATTGGAGAACCCGCATGAGATCTTCTTTAAAAGCCATTGATGAACATGTCTGGATTTTGATTGAAAGAGGGTGGACACCTCCCTCCGTCACTGTTGATAACGTGATTAATTTAAAATCTATCACTACATGGACTGAAGAAGAATTTAAATGGTCATCGTTTAATTATAAGGGTTTAATTGCTATTTTCGGATCCTTCACACCTGACGAGTCCCGACGGATAATGACGTGCACCACGTCAAAAGAGGCATGGGATGTTTTGCAACTTACCCATGAAGGAACTAATGCTGTGAAAGAGTCTAAACTGCAAAATTTAACAACTCAAGTTGAAACTATCACCATGCTTGAGGCTGAATCTTTTGATGAATTTTATGCTAGGTTATCTGATATTGTTAATACTAGCTTTAATCTTGGTGAACACATCCCTAATTCTAGAGTTGTTAAAACGATTTTTAGATCACTGCCTAAGAGTTTTATCCCTAAAGTCACTATGATAAATTCTATGGGTAATTTAAACCCGCTTAAATTGGAGGAACTTGTAGGAGACTTGCGAACATATAAAATTGATATGTTTCCTAAATCTGTCAAGCCTAAAGATAAGGGAATTACACTTAATTCCCAGGAGAGAAAAAGTGAGGGGTCGGCAAGAAAGAGAGTTGAGTCATCTAGAAAAAGAGAGATAGAAACGTCAGATTCTGAGTGTGATTTTGATTTAGATGATTTGGCCCTGTTTGCTAAAAATTTCAAGAAAATTCTCAAATTTAAGAAAAATGGAAATTTCTAAGATAAAAAGAATTTTCAGAAAAACAAGTTTGAAAAGAAAAATGAAAAAGATTTTAAAGACCCTCCTAAGAAAGATAGTGAGAGATGCTATGAGTGCGACGGTAAGGGTCATAGAGCATTTGAGTGTGCTACTAGGCTGAACAGAGAATGGGGCAAATCTGTCCTTAATGCTACCCTTAGTGACGACAGTGAGGTCGAGTCAGTGGACTCTAGAGATGAGTCACCACATGAGTGCAACTTCACCGCATTTATGGATAGTCATGTGAGTACTTCTAGTGCTCCTCACGACGTTAAGGATGCTACTTCACAGGGACACCTCGACAGTGAGAGCAATGTGAGTGAGGGGGAGGATGATGTAAGTGAGAGCGAGGGTGATCTTCAACAAGCCTACACTGAGTTATACTCTGAGCCATTTAAAACCAAAAAGCGTAACAAGGCGTTAGTCCTTAGAATCACTTCTTTAGAGAAAGAGTTAAGACTGTTTGAAGAAAGAGAGAGTTATTATGGGAATGAAAAAGAGAGAAAGGAAAACCTTGAGAAGATAATATATTTTGAGTGCGATGGGACAGGGCACAAGAAATTTGAGTGTCCCATTAGACTTTAGAGAGAGGGAAAGAAAGTTTCCATTCCCGCTACCCTAAGCGATAGTGAGAATGAGAATGGAGATGAAAGTGTGATCCGAAAAGCTTTTAGAAAGTTGTTTATCGAGACCATGGAAACAAAAAGGTCAAATAGGACCCTAGGTCTTTGGATTTGTGAGTTGAAGGAAGAGAATGATGAGCTAAAAAGGGAAAAATATGACTTGACCAACACGTTGTCTAGTCTGACGACACGTGTATCTCATCTCGAGGATGATCTCGAAAAATCACGGGAGGTCCAAGTCACAATAGAGAACGCATCTGAGAAGGTTGATAAAATGGTTCCCTTTCCCGGTTTGAATAATAGTGAGTATGTTGGAAAAGGTCATGACGATGCATTCACTACTTCTAATGTGCCCGAGCTTATCTCCACTTTGGTGAGTGATTCTCATGGGTGTCCATATAGGAAATTTCATCACAAAATCTTTGATAAATTAGTTCCTAGACCGATTTATGTTTTCTCCCACTGCAAGAAGCGAGGACACCTTAAGGAGTTTTATTCTAAGTTGGGTTTTGTGACATATCATGCCACTTTACATATTCATGCACATGCGCCCACTCATGATACCTTGCTTGCACATAATGATAGGGAGTTTGCACATATTCGCGAGCAAGTGAAGTTTTTGATCAAGACTACACATGATCTAGTGGAGTTGGTTCAAAAGATGTCACCACCTTCGAAAAACTCCACCGTTCTTCCCGGTTGAGGTCTTGACATGTTTGCTAGCATAGGGTGCTTTACATGATATCTCTTTGCTTATTTATAACATGTACTATTATTTTTGGTTTTTTATATTTTTTTGAAAAATCCAAAAAGATTTTATTTTTATAAAAAATTTAGAAAAGCTCAAAAAGATTTTATTTTGATAAGTCCAAAAAGATTTTATATTTTATTTTCACCTTTTATGGATGAGCATTTAAGATAGCCAAGTCACAATTTCATTCCATTTATCCATGTGACTGTTTGATAGAGATTTGAGACGCTACATCATTTCATCCATGTACTTTACATGGTTTGGAGTCTTTGAGATGTGATTAGTGATAACTTTCTACATGTTTGACTCCTATCTCCTTTATTGCACACATGCACGGCTATATTTGATTATTGTACTTGTCTATCACATATTGGCTTGAGTGTTTCCATCTCAATTCTGTCTATATAACGTACAATATGCGATAAAATTTGACAAGATTGGAATGCATGTTAAAACCGTTTGGTGAGACTGTGTATTTATTTAAAAACGGGGAAGGGATGCGAAAGGTTCACTTGTGTCCTTTGCGAATACTAAGACACCGTTAAAACGGACCTAAAAAATTGAAGAATTTTATTATCCGTGGTCCAACGAGGTTAAAAGAGCCCGAAAAAATTGAAAGGCAATGAAAAGCAATTCATGCCAAATATGGGCCATTAGGTTTCACCATTAACTCTCCAAAGTTTGAGAATTTAGATTACCTCTATTCAAAATATAAATCTTAGGGAGTTTGGTTGGATAATTTAAACGGGTTTGCAGTTCCTTGAAAGTCTTGAAAAATTATGAAATCGTTTGGACGTTATTGGTGTGGAAATCACTTTGAGATTTGATTTGTTGATTTGATTGAGTCAATGTCTCATATTTCCATATTTTTACACCAAAGGAAGATTTTGAGTTCATTCGTTACGAGTATCACATATGCATCGTGCACATATGAATGATTGAGTCGATTTACCTATCGAATGTGTTTACACCCATTCATTCCGTTTCCATGACTTGGTTGTTTGAGTTTAAATCCATGGTGTGATTTTTGTATCATATTTTTTCAAATTGGTATCTTATTTTTGTACGAAAAATTTGAAAAATCAAAAATAATTTGTCAAGATTTTTTTGAGCATCTCTTTGCAAAGAGCACGTTTGCCATCTGATTGATGCTTTGTTTTGAATACCGTGACACTCCGACTTTGATTGTTTGATTTATTCTTCTCATTTGTCTATTTGGGGACATAATAAAAAGGGGGAAAAAGAATTATCATATTATGGGGGAGTTTAAATTTTGGGGGAGTTTTTGAGATTTGACTTAAGCGTTTTTGAAATTTAACTTATGCTTTTCTCATAAATTGGTATCTATATTTATCTCATTTCAAACTCGATATGTCACTTGGTATTTTTCTTTATCTCATGTGTGTAGGTACTACATTGATGATCATTGAATTGCACACCCTGATGAGAAAAGCTTTGAGATTTTTGAAGATTTGAAGAACAAACGATGAAGACTTATTCATTTGTACCTTTCTAGTTTTGGGTTTATGGGAGGGTAGATTTGTATAGGTCAATTGAATGATAATAATTAGGATATTTTATGTATGTACTGGCATAGACATAGGGGGAGATTTGTAAGGACATTTTTCTCATGTCCGATATGTTACATTTGTGTTTGTCGTACGCCGCTACATTTGGCTCGTCTCTTCACGATATCACATGACGGCCTCTATCCAAATTTTGAGAATCAAGCATTCAACATATCCATCATGTGTCCCACATCTACCTCAAAGACTTCATGTTCCACGATTTCAGGGACTTTATGCAAGTGTTACGCATAAGAAGTCAAAACAATAAAAAAAGGCAAGATATGAAAGTTCAAGGTAATTTTAGTAATTTTACAGCCACCGTACGGAGGTCTGGTCAACTGAAAAGATGAAGATCTCGACCCCATAAAGATACTAGAAGAAACAGAACCTCAATTAGAGCTACGGTGAATGAGTTATGTCCCATTGAAAATGGAGAAAAATCCTTATGGAGAATGCTATGTATTTTTCGCCTGAAAACTAGGGAAGTTTCGAGAACCGAAGGGCGAACCGGTTTGGGGGCGAACTGGTTTGAGGTACCTGCCAAATCGGTTCAGGGTACCTGACGCTGGCAAGAGTTCCAAAGTTTTAAAATTCCTTTTGGTTTCCTTATAAAAGTCAACTTCGGAGGTGTTATTTTGCAAGACTGGGATAGACGATTTTGAGAGTTCTATTAGCTCTATTCTTCATATTTTTGAGTCCCAAAACTCATGTTTTGATTCACACATCATTGCCATACCTTTGTGAATTCTTTTGAAACCCAAGAATACAATTTTGGTTTTGTTCATACTTGTGGAGAAGCCGTATTTCTTCTTCGTTGCTAATCACCTGGAGTTCTTGAGGGAGATTCCAGCTGACGACGACAGAACCGACACCTGCGGGTATTTTTGTGTTACAATTGTTTTTCATTGTAATGTATGTAACTGTATCTTACAAAATTATAGTGAAAAATAAAAAGTTTTTGCCCCTTTGGGGGATTTTTCCTCACTTGTGTGTGTTTGAATGTTCTTGCAGGTTTTCATCATCTCCAATCACACCTAGATGCATGTTTAGGATTTAATTGGGAAAACTGAGTTTAATTAAATAATTTCCTTATTTGAACGCAAGCGCACTCTTTCATATGAATCGCAATACTGCAAGTTAAATGAAAGCATGTTAAACTACTTGACAAGAAATTTCATAGAGTCTGATCCTTTGATGTAGATGGAGATTTTGACGAAGAACACATAAATCTCCTCTTGGCTTGACTCCCAAAAACTCTCCCACTTTATCCCCATTTTCTTCTCTGCAACTAGAGTTTTTCTAAAATGAATTATGGCTGCCATAACCTCTCACATTTTGGTTTTATTATGACAATCCCGTTTTTAGGCTTGTGGGCTTTATTAAAATGGCCCAAACACTCCCGTGTGGGTCCGATTATGCCTAAAAACGCCCCGAGAGCCAAATATCTACCCCCGGGTACTCTATTTTGACTATCTCGACCCTTCCGGACTCAATCGTACACTCAGAATCATCATTCGAGTTACTTAACTAAAATCTCACATTTTAACCTCAAATTACGACACATGTATTGTTAAAAGAAATAACCCGAATTAATTTAAATCTCAATTCTCCAAATAAATTGAATCTTCCAATTTAAATAAATTCTTCAAATTAAATAGTTTCTCCAAATCATCAATTTAGTTTAAATTCTAATTCTCCAAATTAAATTAATTATTTATCCTAAAAATACGGGCTATTACATACTTCCCCCCTTACAAAGGAATTTCATCCTCGAAATTAAGATAAGTCTAGTACTCCAGGCCTCGAATACTTCCCCACTCACATGTCCTTAAGATCGCTGCACATATTTCCACCTCCTAAATGCGAATTATATTAAAATTAAATTAATTGTCTAGGGCGCCCATACACCTTATACCCATGCATAATTTCACAAAGGTTACCTGAATCCACTAGCCTTAAGTTGTAATACAACTTTCAAATTACAGTTATAACTACCGGAATGCATAATAGCCAAGGTACCAAAACTATGTGTTACTGACCTAACATCTACCCACTTCCAACGTTGTGCTAAGTTTCATGCGTGGGATGTCTCGCAAAATGAAATCCAAACAAGGAACCCCCCCGATACAATACTACCTAGCATTGTCGATCGATGAGATCCAATTGGTCCTCATTCCATAGCATGTACCCACAAATCCCGTCTCATGACATAAAAATATACTGCACCATTTTCACGTTACCAAAGACATCATACAATATAACGCCCCTTACTATCAGTAGTATCTTAGCGTGAGTCAATCACAAGCTATATATCCTCGCTCGATAATAAATATACCCACACTGAATCTTATCAGCAAACATCCCCACTCACTGGGATCAATTATAGCAATACAAACACTTTCTCATATGTCTATTATGCAACACACAATAATATATATACACTAATATATAAGTTAGACCTTATTTCAGGTGATAAATAGCACATATAAATCATATCTCAGAACAACAAACACAAAGTCTCACCATACTATATACTATAGCCCAAACATTTCAGTATAATTATCAGTAACGTCTCATACGTAATATATTTATCTCGAGCTCATCTCGGCACTCTCGGCGCGGCTATAACATACGGGTATTCTCGATTACCCCAATTTGCAAATTAAGTCCTTCTCGACCCTACCCCACCCATTAACTTGTGGTGCAAAAATTTTCTCAGTGCATCCTTCGTAACACTACCTGGCTCCACTGGCCATATATCGTATTAACTCTCAGCTCAAAGTGTTTCCTCTACTAGTCTAATAATTTAAATTTTAAAACCGATGCACTAGCATCCAATAACGTCTCACTATTCATAACATTTATTAGGATCCATGTGTGTAACCTCCCGTAGCGAATTTCAATAGAACTTTTTCCAATGCATTATCCCCTAGCATTGTCGGTCATCGAAATCCGGGCATCCCAAGCACATAAACAAGATATCACAAATTTTTTCTCCCAACACATAAATCAAGTCATCTATGCCCATGTCTCTCAAGGAGTCACACGATACTATGCTCTCACTATCACTAAGGTCTCAGCACTTAAACAACAATGAGTTAAATCTCTCCACTCAACGGTAAGCTCGATATACCCTGAATCACATTAGTAAAAGTCCCTAAGCATTGGAATCCGATATAACTAGACCTATGTACTCTCTGAAGTCTATTTCATAAAAATATCTCCGCGAGCTCGACCTTATTTTAAGTGAGACATCATAAAAATACTCATCCTACCCCGGAACATCGAACATAATAGGCTTGTTGTAGCCGCTCATCATCGCTTAACAGTTCATGCTTAGGATAGAACCATATCTCGAATATTACCTCTCAAAATGAGATAGCCTCACAAGATATATATATATCCTCTCAGTTTTAACACCCGCTCCCTTGCGGATGGATATAAAGAGAGCCCCTCTACTCAACTGTGAATAACCACACACTATAGTTGTATTTACGATACCTCTACTAAACCCGTTTCACATGTGAATCTACAATAACAACCATCGTTCTAGCTTAATTTTCCCAATCCTCGCTTGTGTATTTTCACCACGAGTCCATTTTCAACTTACGGACCCTTTTTTTCTTATCCACCTCATTGGGTACGAAGTTCACTAAACAAGTCAACTCTCCTTCATGTCCCGCCACTGTTCGACCCTCTATTTAAACAACTGATGGGGGATTTGCGGTTAAACTGCATCCCAATTTCCTCATTATCCATGGTATCTCTACATGGTTGTGGTGATCGGCTCCCACCACTACTATGCTACTCATATGAGCCAAGGTTTTGTCTGAAATTTAATTTTGGGTGTCACTGCATCCACCCTACTCAATTTCCTTTGGCTTATCTCTTTCCATTAAACCGTTACACTCCCCCTCTTTCCCGAATCCTCATGGATGGCTCTTCAAAAGAGTTCCCTCGACTCCTCCCCTTTACCGACTACCCTGGGTGAGTCTGAATATGCACTACCACTTTCTACAAAGGTGTTTAGGGAAACTAATGCACCCTGGTGTTTATCCTAACACCGTCTATCGTAAACAATAATTATGGTGATTTCTATCGCGATCACCATTTCCAGAATATTCCATGCTTTCTACTAAGACTCCTCTCCTGCAGTCCTTCTAACGGCCCTCGCTGGTCGTCCCAAAGTTGTTCGGTATACGAAGCCCAACCATACTCGTATATGAATCGCATCCACTATACTTAATAGCAGGAGAACGTAAGTTTCATGCGTGAAGGAATACAACAATCATATAATAAGGCTCTATAGCAAAGAACGCTATGCTGAAACGTAATAAGCCGCACAGATCCTAAGGACTCTAGAACTTGATGCCATGATGCCATCTGTGACACCCCGCCTACTAAAATACCGGGTGGCCAGCCCGTGATCAAAATAAAATGTTGGTCTCATATGGATAATTCTTAGCATCACTGTCAAAAAGTTTTTAGAGTTACTAACCACCTAGTAATTTAATTATACTGGTGCCAAATTTTATCTTTCATTAATTAACAACAGGCAATAAATAAATAATAATAAAATTATCAACACAACTAATAGCTGAATCCCACACAGATGAATAAAATAAATTAAGATAACTGAATCAACAATAAAATAAAACAGTAACTGAAATAATAACCTGGATACACAAAGTTCGATAAGTAAACTAAATACAAAATCTGAAGGCGACATGACCAAATGAGTACTGAAAAGTTCCTACTCTAGGAGTAAATGAACGAAGCGTCTATAACAATGTCCTGCAACTTCCACATGAGCTGTAGCTGCGCATTCCTGGATAAAATTCTCAAAATAGGCGTCCCTGTGGCTGGACATCTAAAATATTTTGGAAAATATTTTGACACGGGTCAGAGCACAAGTACAACATTTTGAAAATATTTAGCAAGTAGTTAAATTGCAATAATTAAATATGCACGCACACTTTTCCTATTTTAGCCAGTGTTGCACTCTCTTGAGACATAGCTCACCCCTCATCTAATGTGCACACTTAATGCTTACCTTGTACCTTCCCTAGTTAAGCTACCCCGCCTAACTAGCCATAACAAGTCTCCTTCCACATAGTAACTCATTGTACCCACCCGTATTACCCATACAATATGTTACCGAATTTCCATGTCTTTTATCCTATTATAAATTTCTCAGTTTATGCTTATTTCTCCCCATAATATAGTTATTTTTAAAGTCACTATCTTTCTCTTATACTAAACCCACACAGTAGAATAAAATCACACGTATACACACACACACACACACACACACACACACACACACACACACATATATATATATATATATATATATATATATATTAACACTGCACCCCTAAGATGAGTTGCGGTGCTAGTATACTATGCTATAATATCCTGATACATCATCTACCAAACACATGTAGTAGAATAAATCAACAGTATATATATTTATCACACTAATGATATATGTTCAATATCACACCCCTAGGCTAGGACCTGTGGTGCATGAATACTCTGCTATCAAGTCCCGGTACATCACACACTGTATAAAGGACTACGGATTCCGAATCACTCTAGAACCATATCAATACAAATCACACATATTGGACGTGAGCATAGTTCACATACCTATTGGTCACTCACATACCTACTCTCCCATAGTTACATGACTTATCAACTCAAAAATAAGTCTTCGCAGTCCTATGTTCTTGAGGTACCAAATCTAAATTCCCTGAAGGCACACAAGACAAGATTGTCCTCTTCCTGCAATCTCCCGTGATAGCAAGTATGGTAGGTACGTTATAAACATAATACATCATACAAATCAGTATAGGTATACACACAACCTATATCATATATTCCATACATAGCATATATATCTCCCGAATATCCTACGTATTATTTAATTTCAAATATACATCTCATCGTATATTCCCGAGTATCCATCACTACTCCAAGTGTGCCAATTTTCCTTTAAAATATTTCAGTAGGTAATTCACTCATATCCTAATGATCTAAGTCATAGGTTCGCTCATCCCCTAAATTCGTTGCATTTCAAATTACACCGATTAATCTAAATAATTTCACATTAATTAATTTAATAAAGTAGTGTCACCCAACTACAATACTCCGACTCACTCATATGGTTGGTATCTTCACCCTTTAGAATTTGTTACAAAAAATTCCACTATTAAGGTTAACACCTCTCGTTAAATTCACTATTCGATAATTTATAATATGTCTCTATAATAAATTAAACCGGCTAATCTGTGCCTAACTCCTGTAGAACTAGCCTGAGAAATATCATAGTCAAATCCTCGACCCTTAATTTAATTACTATCACCTCAATTAATTTTTATCCTAGTTGTATCACTCAACCAAATTGCCCGGACTCCCTTTATTGGTCCGTATTTTAACCTTTTAGAATTCCTTTCACCAAATTCGGTTAATAAGTTTAACACCCTTATTAAATTTAATAGTACTTAATACTCATCCCATACAACTCTAAGTATTAGGTTCCATTTATTTTATATCAATTATATTCCACCTTAAGATGCCAACCCGTATTCTAAACTCATCCGAAATTCCCATTCGAATATCTTCGTATATTTTTGACATATATTATTGAGTGTCGTTCATTATAAATACTCCTAAAATTCGTACCCCGGATTCATCCCTATCTAATCCAAGGATAAAATAATGTTCCTTTATATTTTTCCAAATTCCTTCAATCCATTTAATTTCTATCAATTATATTCCACCTTAAGAAACCAACCCGTATTCTAAACTCACCCAAAATTCCCATTCGAATATGCTCGTATATTTTTTACATATATTATTGAGTGTCGTTGATTATAAATAATCCTAAAATTCATACCCCGGATTCATCCCTATCTAATCCAAGGATAAAACAATGTTCCTTTATATTTTTCCAAAGTCCTTCACTCATCTACGGTCATCTCCAAATAACTCGAATTTATTGCTTCCTAAAGATATCGGTCTCGCGCACCCTACCGTAGAAAAATCATATCAAATCCAAAAAAAATCAAAAAAATACGAGGTAGGCACTCATGCGACCGTGAAGAAAAGATATACAATCTCATGTTTTACAAGAACTAAAGTGGTTGATCGATCGAGGAATTGGGTCGATTGATCGATCGGTCATCTTCCCCGAGTGCTTTTCCACCATTTTTAAACTCCAAAGCTTTTCAAATTCAAACCAGGCCTCGATTACTTTATCTACCATATTTATTTCATCTATAAACATGTTCAAACACTAATATATGATATTAATCCTCAACGATTTTCATTAAAATTCTAGGGTTCATAAATTGGGTTTTTCTCAATACCCCTTAAATCACAATTCTCAATTCAATTCAATAATCTGAATTCAATAACAATTTCTACACATTTTAGATTCTAAATAATATTCTACCCTCATATGATATTAGTCTCACATCAATTAAACATTAATTTCACCCTTAATGATTAAATCTCCAAACCTAGATTTAACATGTGATACCCTCCAAAAACAAATTTTGCTATAATGACTCATCCCAAAATGAATATGGTTTACACCCACCATGATATGAATTGCAATATCGCAATTTAAATGAAAGGAAGTTCAACTACTTGCCTGGATTTCGTAGAGTCTGATCCTTTCATATAGATGGAGATTTTGACGAAGAACACATCAATCTCCTCTTAGCTTGACTCCCCAAAGCTCTCCCACTTTATCCCTCTTTTCTCCTTTCCTCCTTTGCAACTAGGGTTTTTCTAAAATGAATTATGGCTACCATACCCTCTCCCATTTTGGTTTTATTATGCCAATCCCGTTTTTAGGCTTGTGGGCTTTATTAAAATGGCCCAAACACTCCCGTGTGGGTCTGATTATGCCTAAACAAGCCCCGAGACCCAATTACTACCCTCGAATACTCTATTTTGACTATCTCGACCCTTTCGAACTCAACCGTACACTCAAAATCATCATTCGAGTTACTTTACTAAAATCTCACATTTCAACCTCAAATTACAACACGTGTTCTTAAAAGAAATAACTCGAATTAATTTAAATCTCAATTCTTCAAATAAATTGAATCTTCCAATTTAAATAAATTCTCTAAATTAAATAGTTTCTCCAAATCATAAATTTAGTTTAAATTCTAATTCTCCAAATTAAATAAATTATTTATCCTAAAAATACGGGCTGTTACAGTAAGTTTTATAAATTTGTAATGTTTTACGGTTAAAGAGGCAAGTAAAACACTACACCTAGGGGTTAGAGTGGACCAGAAGCCACTGATAGAGATCTACGTATGAATGCCTTATCGACATAACTAAAATCCTAGAGTTGTGATAGTCCTTGGTCTTGTTTGGGGCGATGAAGAAAGAGGGTTTGGACTAGAGATGGAGACAAAGTTAAGAAATAATATGCCGAAAGACATTATAAGGCTTGGTCTTTGCGAGTTTGGCTCGGTATAGTGCATATGTACCCAAGAGGACTTGGGATCAAATCCAACATAGTTTTAATAGATGGGACATATTTACGGGTTTAGGCAATGGGATACCAAGTATACCATATACAACATTACAGTATTTGTGGAGCATTTCGTTTTTACTGGATTGATATATTTATATATAAAAAATACTTTAATCAAAGGTAATGCTTGATAAGTATTTGCTGGAATAAGCATATCCGGGGATTCCTCCATTGAGACATGTTTTGTTCTCTTGAAGAAGTGGTGAGAGTAATTCAATTTTAGACTTTAGTTTTAGAAAAGTTTTAAAATTACTCGTCTCACTGACACTTTCCTGAGTACGGTTTTGAAAAGTATGTTTTCATGTATGCAATTAGTTGTGGAATTTGATTAGCATTTATTTAACATATGAGAGTGCCATTCTAATAAACAAAGGTGCTGGGTCAAAAACCAGAATTTAAAATATAAAAGCTATAGAGTGCATACCCCGTACCCTAAATGTGGGTTGGGCTAAAAGTGATAAATAGATATGGATATCTTATCACAATATATATGTGGGGTATTGACCTTAATTCTACAGAGTTTCTTTACTCCTATAGCATGAGCCGAATTTTTTTTGAGGGAGTATCCCTTATGAGGTGATGCCGTTAAGTTGAACAAAAAATCATTTAGATGTGCCGATTTTTGCAAGATACATGTAGAGTGTTTCTTAAAATAAGTGACTTTTCAGAAGTACGAACTCCACTCAAGGGGAGAAACTTTCTAGAAGTACATAATTCACTTGGAGGAAAAATAACTTTTCTGAAGTACGAACTTCACTTGGGACTTTTCATAATGAGCTTGAGTATCTTGATCACTCAGTATTGAAGAAAGAAGACGAAATCAATGTTGGATTTTAGAATCCTTTCAAAGGATGTTAGGGACATCCTTTTATAGGGCATGATTCCAAGCTTTGGACAATTCGATAAAAGGGGGTCTTTAACCGTTCGATAAAAGGTCGGGAAATGTGTACGGTGGATAGAGGGCACGTGTAGGATCATGGCTAATATTTGCAGAGATTATTAGGCGGTTAACCATCCCCTTTGACCGTTCAGTCAAAGGAAGATTGGATGTTTGACCATTCGGTTAAGTGTTTCTAAACGTTAACCATTTGGTTAAATGTTTTACAGCCCGAAATATATAAATGCAAGTTGCCTTATGTAATTTTCTATTTTCTCTCTCCTTCTCTGTCATTTTTCTCTCCTCACTCTCTCTTGTGAATACTGCACCTACTCATGAGTTGTTTCTAGATTGCTTCAGATTTTCTTCGCATTATGGACCCTTTGGAGCCCATTATGGTAAATGATGATGGGAATTGAATTAGGTAGATGATGAGGCTATGGGTGGTGATGTTGGACCATGTTTATTTAGGGGACCATGGGGAACCAGAGTGTGGCCCTTGCTGCTGCTGATTGGGAGGGGTAGCCTAGAAGGAGGGGCCCGTGGTGCTTGGGGCGTGAGTGGCCTATGATGCTACTTTTTCGGCGAACGAGGATGATACAAAGATCCTCCCACGGGTGTGGTAGCACCATAAGGCATTAGGGGGGCATCCTACGGATGCCCCACATATAAGTTACTTGGATTTCTCTTTTTACATTTTATTGCGTGTTTTTGTTTATTGTAAAGATCTTTGAACTTGCCATGTTTATATAATACCCGATATTCTGTGATGGAACTGATATCTATTCTGGGACCAATACATGATGACTTTATATTTGTCTCTTGCCTAAAATATAAAGTAGGTATAATAATAATAAATAATATAGGATGATAAAGGGTAGATGTAATTGGTGAAAATATCAAAAAAGCAACCTAGAGGTGGAAAATAGATGGGATACAAGTTAAGGGTGATTGAACTAATCCTGCCATGTATAAGACAAAGAAAAGTGACATTATAATAGCAACAATAAGAAAATAATAATAATAATAATAATAATAATAATAATAATAATAATAATAATAAAAATAATAAATAGTATTATTAATAATACAACAAAAATAAAATAAAATAAAAATAAAAATAAAAATAAAAATAAAAATAAAAATAAAAATAAAAATAAAAATAAAAATAAAAATAAAAATAAAAATAAAAATAAAAATAAAAATAAAAATAAAAATAAAAATAAAAATAAAAATAAAAATAAAAATAAAAATAAAAATAAAAATAAAAATAAAAATAAAAATAAAAATAAAAATTAAAAATTAAAATTATAAATAAAAATAAAGTAAAAATGAGAATAAAAATAGAGTAATATAAAGCGAGCGTAAAGTTTAAACTGGGGAAATACATCGTAATGAGGGTATGACGATGAAACATTAGACCCGTGTGTTATGCGCGTAACTCTCAGATGAAAAACATATATGGGGTTTTTGGGACACCTCACAATTGGTTAACCTTCATAATTAACAGAAACAAAAGATAGGTAGCTTAAGTGTGAATACACGATAACTCAAACACTAGGAGGAAGTAAGCTATGGGGGGTTTCGAGTCACCTCATAGCTGGTTAACCTTCCTGGTTATGGGGAACCAAAGATATGTAGCTTGAGTGTGAATACATAGTAAATCAAACACTTGGAGGGAAAAAACTCAAGGGGGTTTTGGGTCACTGTACAACCGGTTAATTTTCCGAGTTAGCGAGAACTAAAGATGAGTAGATTAAGCGTGAATACGTGGTAACTCAAACATTGAGAGGCAGAAAGCTTCGGGGGGGGGGGGGGGGGATCAAGTCACCTCACGACTGTAATACCCCGTATTTTTATGACTGTTAAATTTGGAGATTTATTAAAATTAATTAGAGATATTAATTTAATATTAATCAGGAAATCATTTAAATATTTACTAGCGTGATGAGAGTTAGTGATTATTGGAATTTTGTTGTATTTTACTTTATGAGTAAAGTAAGATGTGTAATTAAATTTAGTAAAATTATCACGAGAATCTAATTTGATAATTTTGGAAATTTTATCGGGACGCGCCTGTATCGTGTTGGGATTAAATTCACATTTTTAAAAGTGAATAAATTATAAGTCATCCGTATGGTCATTTTGAGTTCGTCAATGTGTTCGGAAGGGTCGAGATAGTCAAAATAATGTACCCGGGGGTTTAGTTTGGGTCTCGGGGTATTTTTAGGCCTAATTAACATCCCGGGAGGGCGTTTTAGACAATTTGTATTTTAGGGCATGGAAACCCACGAATTTTCTAAGGTTATATCAGATGTTAGGGGTTGTCTTCTAGGGTTAACATAATAAAAAACAAAGAACGACCATTGGAGAGGAAGGGTAGAAGCTTTCCAAGGAGTTCTAGGCCAAAAATTTCGTCATTCACACCGCCGTCACCGTCAAATTGTAGATCACGTGCCGAGGAACACAACCTCACTAATTTCTTCCACAAATCAGAAACAAAGATTTCCAGACAAGTATCTATCTTTCTTTATTTTAGTTGATGCTTCAATTATGTTAGTCTAGGGTTTATTAGAACTAGTTTCATGAAAGAAAACATATATTGGAGACCAGAAGTCGCATGTTAAAGAGGTAATAATCACATTCTGGAAATCTAAATCACATGTAGAGGATATACCACGAATTTTCTTTGAGTTAGGAGTAAAAAATCTGGAAAAAGAATTGGAAGAATTAAGTTAAAGAAAATATTAGGGTTCTTGAGGTTTATATAGATTTTTCCCTTTTAATTTGTGATACTTGATGAAAACTCACACGTTTTACGTAGAAAATTATTTATTTGGGTATATCAAACTTGTAGTGTCATTTGTTGGGAGTTTGGGAGTTAAATATGATGATTTGGTCGAGTAGGGAGAAGGATTTCCGTAGCTGGGTTTTCTGCAGTTTCTCCATAACTGCTTGATCGATCGATTGACGAAAGAGCATCGATCGATCGATCCCCTTACATCGATCGATCGACCCCTCCTGGAAAACTCATATTCCTCTTTTAAATAGTGTACTTCAATTAAAATGAGTAGTAACCTTTGAACATTATTGTTAGAACATTTTGGGACATAAAGAGGACCAGTAGGACTTTGTAAAAATGGAGTATTTAATGTAAGACGAATTTTGGGTTAATGGGGAGTATTTACACTTAAGAAATAATGGGAACGTGTGACTAAAGGAGTGAGACTCGTAAGGAAGTTACGTTATAAAATAAGAGAGTACCTACTGAAATTATACTTAGGGAGATAGGATACTACGAGTGATAAGAAGTAAGTATGGAATAATCCTATAAATAAGAATAAAAGAGACGAGTCGTTATACAGGATAATCTAGTAATGTGTACTAAGAACGAATATCATAAGTACGAGTCGTGGGTGTACCGATTTTAGCAATGGGAATAGTAGTATATATAGAGGACTGTGTTTGTGCATATACTATATATGTGTAAAAATCATGCCCGCGCTACTTTCTATCACTGAGGTTACCGTGCCGACATAGTCTTATCTCGATGGGACCTTCATGGGGGATATTTACGTGTACCCTAGAACATAGGACTACTTGGTACAGGCTATCTGATTGATAGTCAGACGGTCCTAAGAGACGTGAGGGTATGTGCTGACCTCTTAGTGACTTGGAACTATGCTTCGCCTCAATTTGTATGTGTTTGTTATTAATACAATTCGAGAGTGATTCCGAACTAGTATTTACCTTAGTATGAGTGATACGGGGACTTGATAGCAGAGTATGCCCGCACCATAAAATTTATGTAGGGTACTGATAGCATATATATATATATATTATACGAGTGATTAGTATATGTGTAGACATAAAACTGGGAACTTTCTACTGTGAATAAAAGTAGTTAAGTAATGAATAAATATATTGACTTTATTACAAGTGTTTGAAGAGTTTGAGACAATGCTGGAATATTTCATAATGAAATGTGATTAATGTGAAGACTTTACTTTCAGAAAACAATTATCTTAGCTCTAGTAACTGTCGGCGTGATTCTTATGAGAAATTTAAGTTAAGCTAAACGTTTGGGATTAATAGTGCGGTAAGTGTGAACACCAGATGAGAGGTGAGAATTTCTCAAGAGAGTGTCGCATACTAATATGATTGCTGCATTAGCCAGTAAGCATTTTAAATACTTGCTAAACTAAATTTTAAACTGTTTTTACAATCGGGCTCTGACCCGTTTTCTGTTATCTCTTCTCTCTTATATATATACGTATATATTACAAGTGCCCAGCCACAGGGGCGTCATGCTTAGGTACTTTGGACAGGACGTGCTGCAGCTTAGGTGGGAGTTACAGGCCATTTGCTTAGACGACCTCCTTGTTGATTCCATTCTTAGTTCAGTTTAAGTAGTTGGGCATGTGTCGCCCATTTCCTTATTTAATTGGATTTGTCAGAGATTATGTTCATTTATCTTTAGTATTTTACTCATTGGGATTTATTTACTATCAGGATGGCTTTACTTTATGGTTTTAAAGTTGGTATTTGTTGTTTTAATGCTTAAATTCTTAGATGTTCATTTCCAGTCTTAATAAGTGTCTGACTCTTAAAGGTTTTATAATTGGGTTTAATGAAATAGGAATAATGTTTTAAATGATTTTGACACTTAGCTTAATTATTTAGGGTGTTAAATTGGAAAGTTTATTTTTCGACAGTGATGCTAAGAATGAACCAACCGTTCACCTTGAATATAATTTAATAAATGACTGATCACCCGGTATTTAATTAGGCCGGGTGTCACAGGTGGTATCAGAGCATCAGGTTCTAGTGTCCTTTAGGATCTATACCGCTTATTTTCTTTCAGCTTAGCGTCCTTAATATAAATCCCTATTTTAGGATTGTTGTATTCTTGCATTTACACTTACGTCTTAAGCTATTCGAGATTTGTTAATAACGATAGACTAATAAACTTCCTTCTCATTTCAGATGCCTCCGAGACGCGGACTCAAGGATAGACGTGCCCAAGTTGATCAACCAGCAGCTCCGGCTCAGGGAATGATGAATGCAACCGAGGTAGCCGCTATCGTTTCCTAGGCGATGAATGCCGCATTAGCGATAGTGCAGCAGGCTCCACCCTAGGTTCGGGCAGTGGCGCCAGTACTAGCACAACTTCTATCTGCATGGGAGCGGGTTAGGGATGCCTTCCAGAAGGCGCATCCCCCAGAGTTCGCGGGTAGTTCGAATATCATTGTAGCCAGGCAATGGAAGAAAGATATCCAGAGGAATCTGTGCATGTACGAGTGCACAGACGTGCAGAAACAACTGTTGGCTTCCTTCAAGATAGTGGGGGCCACTTTATAGTGGTGGGAATCCACCACCACCTTGGAGGAGAGGGAAATTATCACTATTCAGTCATTCTGTGAGCGGTTTGACCGAAAATACTTTCCATCCTCCATGCAGACTGAGATGAGGCGGAAGTTACTGAATCTGAAATAGGAGAATATGACTATTGCTGAGTACGAGGACGAGTTCACTAGACTTCTCACTATAGTGCCAGATGAGGCACCTATAGAGGGGAAGAAGATATTGTTGTTATTGAATGGATTGGCCTTGAGGATCCGCCAGCACCTCATAGGAAATTTTTCACTGAGTACCTACACGGATATACTTAATGCTGCTTTGTTACACTGTCAGGATCACCGCTTCCATCTGTAGGGAAGCAAACGAGCAGGAGAGTCCAGCCAGCAGGGCAGGACAGGGGGTAGTAGTACTGGTGGGGCACCGACATCTCAGGGGCGGACTCGTTATAATGAACAGAGTTCCCATCAGGGGGACCCTGCCAAGTGGTTCCGATCAGGTGACTCCATACAGGGATTTGGGGGATTTAGGCAGGGTCAGCAGGGCCAGCCGGGCCAACACTGTCAGTAGCAGGGGAAGCAGTAGGGCCAACAACATTTCCAGTAGGGCCAGTGGCGGGGTGGTTACGGCCAACAAGGCCGTGGTCAGCAGGGATAGAGGGGAGGAAATATCTAGGGCCGATGTTTCGGGTGTGGCAAGAATGGCTATAGGTGCCAGGATTGTCTAGAGGGAGATAGGGCCCCACATCAGCAGGGTTCCCATAATGAGCCACATAGGCCACTCTTTCCAACCGCCCACCCAGTACCAGCTCAGGTACCAGTCCTACCAACCATCCCAGTAGCTCCAGTACAACAGGGACAGTTATAGTACGGATGTGTCTACAACATCCACCAGGCAGAAGCTCCTCAGGCACCACCCGCAATTGAGGGTACATTTCCTATCCATGGCACTATGGGTCGGGTTTTATTTAATACTGGGGCTACACACTATTTTATAGATACTCATTTCGCGAAGGCTTTAGGATTCTTAGCCACAGCAGAGAGCACTGTGACATGCGTAGATTCACCATTTGGGAATGGGTCACTGATTTTCTTCATATGCCGGGGCGTGGGAGTAGAGATTGGTAGTTTAATTTTACCAGCATACATGTTAGTCTTAGAGATGCATGAGCACAATGTTATTATTGGCATGGATTGGCTTGCATCATACAGGGCCATGATAGGTTGTTACGGTGGGAGTATTATCTTTGCCATTCCAGGACAGGAGATGTTTTTAGTGGCGATGCCTCGCCCAGAGGGAGGCTCTTTCGCTCATTTGTATTACATAGAGGAGGGTACCTCTAAAGAGGTCGTGATTCCCTTAGACTCGATCCCAGTTGTTCGTGAGTATTATGATGTATTTCAGGAGATACTAGGCCTACCCCTAGTCGAGAGATAGATTTTGTCATAGACTTGTTACCAGATACTCGATCGATAGCACGCGCTCCGTACCGTATGGATCTAGTGGAAATGAGGAAGTTACGAAATCAGATAGAGTAAGTGTTAGGTCAGGGCTTCATTCGTAGGAGTACCTCACCTTGGGGTGCTCCAGTTTTGTTTGTGAAGAAGAGAGATGGTTCACTGAGGTTATGCATGGACTACCGGGAGCTGAACAAGGTCACGATACGGAATACATATCCATTGCCTTGAATCGATGATCTCTTCGACCAGCTGAGGGGAGCAACTTTCTTTTCGAAGATAGATTTGAGATCAGGATACCATCAGCTATGGATTAGAAAGCAGGATGTTTCAAACACTGCTTTCTTGACAAGATATGGGTCCTATGAGTTCAGAGTCATGCCATTTGGACTCATAAATGCTCCATCCGTATTCACGGACTTGATGAATCGAGTGTTCAGAGAGTTCTTGGATCAGTTTGTCATCGTCTTCATAGATGACATCCTGATATATTCAGACACTAAGGAGGAGCATGCCGAGCATTTGAGGTAGGTTCTTCAGACCCTACGAGAGAATCAGTTGTATGCTAATTATGAGAAGTACGGATTCTAGTTACGGGGGTGAAGTTTTTGGGGCATGTTGTATTCAAATTGGGGATAGTGGTTGACCCGAGTAAAGTGTAAGCAATGGGGGAGTGGGGATAGCCCATGACACCGATGGAAGTACGTAATTTCTTGGGGTTAGCCGGGTACTACATGAGATTCATTCGAGGGTTCTCCATGATATCGGGTCCATTAACGAATCTGACTCGCAAGGGGGTACCGTATATTTGGGATGATGCTTGTCAATTGGCTTTCGATGAGCTGAAGGATAAGCTAACTTTGGCACCAGTTCTCGCTCTACCCAAGCTGGGAGTGGAGTATCTGGTTTACACCGACGCCTCCTTACGGGGACTCGAGGGAGTACTTCATCCGGAGGAGAAGGTTATAGCTTTTGCCTCCCGCAAGCTTAAGCCGCATGAAAGAAATTACCCCACTCACGACCTATAGCTAGCAGCGGTCATCTTTGCATTGAGGATATGGAGATATTATTTATTAGGGGAGAATTTTAGCTTGTTCACAGACCACAAGTCACTACAATACCTGTTCACTCAACGAGAAATGAATATGCATCAGCGCAGGTGGTTAGAGTTTGTGAAAGACTATCAGTTCGACATACAATACCATCTGAGGAAGGCTAACGTGGTTGCTGATGCATTGAGCTGTAGACCAGTAGACGATGTAGCTGACGTCTGGAAAGAAAAGTGTAAAGAGTGGGGTCACCAGGACGTGGTAGCCCGTTCCTTCATATCTGTCATGATAGTGACACCTGATATTATTACGAGGGTAATACATGCACATATAACAAACTCATTTTTCCAAGAGCAGATTGTACGGCTTTTAGCTGAGGGTGCTGAGTCTTATTCAGTTGGTTTCCCGTAAGCTTAAGCCTCACGAGAAGTTACCCTACCCATGACATGGAGTTAGCGGCAGTGGTATTTGCCCTTCGAATTTGGAGACATTATCTTTTGGGGGAGAAGTTTGGATTGTTCACAGACCACAAGTCCCTACAGTACCTATTCACGCAGAAGGAGCTGAATATGAGGCAGCGAAGGTGGCTTGAGTTTGTGAAGGACTATCAGTTTGATATCCAATATCACCCGGGGAAGGCTAACGTGGTAGCAGACGCGTTGAGCCGTAGGCCAGTAGATGAGGTGGCAGGGGTGTGGAAGGAAAAGTGGAAGGAGTTGGGACACCAGGATGTAGTGGCCCGATCATTCATGTCAGTGATGACTGTTACACCACAGATTGTCACGAAAGTAGTAAAGGCACAAGCATATGACTCGTTCTGTCAGGAGCAGATAGTTCGATTATTAACAGAGGGAGCCGAGTCCTATACCGTTAGCTCAGACGGGGGATTACGCTTCAATGGGACACTAATAGTTTCGGAAGGGGAGGAATTACGACACGAGGTGATGGCAGAGTCGCACGGCTCACGGTTCGCGGTACATCCCGGTGGGGACAAAATGTACCAGGACATGAGACGTCAGTATTGGTGGAGCGGGATGAAGAGAGATATTGTCGTGTTTGTTTCTAAATACGCCACTTGTCAGCTGGTAAAAGTGGACCATCAGAGACCGGCAGGACTTCTACAGCCATTAGAGGTCCCGATGTGGATGTGGGAGAGCATCTCCATGGACTTTATCACGGGGTTGCCTACGTCACAGAGAGGTCACGGCTCCATTTGGGTAATTGTGGACAGGTTGACCAAAGTCGCTCATTTTCTACCCGTAAGGACAGACTACACTACGGGATAGTATGCCCAACTCTTTATTGCATAGATAGTGAGACTTCACGGTGTGCCCCTAAATATCGTGTCTGACCGAGACAAGATATTTGTTTCACGATTTTGGGAAAGTTTTCAGGAGGCCATGGGCACGGAATTGCGGTTGAGTACGGCTTATCATCCGCAGACCGATAGGCAAACCGAGCGTACAAACCAGATGTTGGAAGACATGTTGCGGATGTGCATCATTGACTTCGGGGGTGGATGGGAGCAGTATCTTCCACTGGTGGAGTTTGCTTACAACAACTCCTACCAGTTCACCATTGGCATGGCTCCATTTGAGGCGCTGTACGGTAGACCTTGTCGTTCCCCAGCATGTTGGTTGGAGGTGGGGGACAACAAACTACTTGGGCCAGAAGTGATTCAGGATACTTCGGTAAGGATAGAGCTGATACGGAGTCGCATTCGGGTAGCTCAGGACAGGCAGAAGAGCTATGCTGATGCGAAGAGATCCTTCAGGGAATTTGAAGTGGGGGACCAGGTTTTGCTCAGAGTATCTCCTATGAAGGGGATTATGCGTTTTGGGAAGAAAGGTAAGTTGTCACCGAGATATGTGGGACCATTTCCTATTATTGAGCGGATTGGGCCGGTTGCGTATAGACTTGGGTTACCGGAGCATTTGCATCGGATTCACGATGTGTTTCATATTTCCTCGCTAAGGAAATACCTTAGAGACGATTTGGATCATTCTCACATTGATTTGGAGGACATCGATCGCCAGCCTGATACCTCCTACGAGGAGGGACCGATTGCTATTTTGGACCGAAGTGAGCGGAAACCGCAGTCAAAGATAGTTCCGTTAGTGCGTGTTCAGTGGCGACATCATAATGTCGAGGAGTCCACATGGGAGCGCGAGGATGAGATGCGCGAACGTTATCCAGAGTTGTTTTTACAAGGTACTTTTTAGTTCCAAATTTCGGGACGAAATTCTGTTATTAGGGGGGAAGTATGTAATAAATCGCATTTTTATCGATATTTATTTATGGGATTAATTAAATTAAATGTGAATTAATTGAGAATTAATCCGGATAAAATATTAACGAGATGTGAGTTAGTATTTGATTATAATGTGTATATATGGCAATATACGAATATTGTAACTATTGAAATTGTTGCGAGATTGAAATACGGCAGTTTGGGAAATTTTGTTGAGACGCGTGTGACAGTCGCGTCCGGAAAGTAATTATTTAATTAAAAAGTGAATTTTATTTCTATTAACCGTATGGTCATTTTGAGTGCGCCAACGTGTCCGGAAGGGTCGAAATAGTCAGAAAACACTAGCCGGGGGTTAAGTTTGGGTCCTGAGGCATTATTGGGCCATACCGGTAATTAAAAAGGGCATTTTGGTAATTTCGGAAATTTGGGAATTAAAACCCACGAAAATTAGAAACAAAAATCTGACTTATTCTTTATCCACTAAACCCACTAACTACACTAAGGGACTTAATGGGCTGCGGGAGAAGTTAAGAAATAGTGTTAACTTGCCAAAAACCAACCCCACCTCCATTGTCATCATCCTTAGAGAAGAACTTGTAGAGAGAGAGAGAGAAGAGAATTCTGCAGAAAGAGAGAGAGAGAACAACTCAGCCTTCAAGATTCAACATCAAATTCAGAGAAAGATTAGAGGCAAGTGGTTTAATTATAATTGATTCAATGCTATGCTTTTCCATGTTTAGGATAATCATCAAATTTATCTTGGAAGATTGATTAGACCCATGAATTTGAGGATTAAAATTATGAACTATGTTAGGAATTGCATGTAGAAACTTTCTGGACGAATTATGTATTCAAAACAGAACCATTGATGATCTAAAAACGGATTTTAGAAGAAGTTTATTAATGTTCTTGAAAGAAATAGAAAACTGGAATTCTTGAAGAAGTTTTGATCCAAACAAAGCCCCGGAATGATGAATTATTGGTTTTAGAACATTAATACTGTTGTAGGATGGTTGTATGATGATATTATAACGTATTCTTGGAGTTTCATGCTTGTTAATGGTGTTTTGAGATGATTTTAAAACTGCAAAACGAAGCAGTCCGCAGCCTACCTGGTGCGTTCGATCGATCGACATTCATCAGTCGATCGATCGACCACTATCGATGGATCGAAGGTCAAGGTCGATCGATCGACCTTCCCAGAAAGAGTAAAATTTCCCCTAGTTAAATTTTAATGATGTTAACCCTTCGAAAATATTATTGGAGACCTTATGGATATCCTTAGACTTAAGGAAGACCAGTAGGTATGGTTATAAAGTTTGGATCTTAATTAGAATTTAAATTGAGGAATTATGCTAAAAGCTAATGAAGCTCGATGAGTGAGATAATATTAGGATTAATAGAGTAACTTTGAATAAGTTGATAAATTGAGGTTTGGGGAAGAAGTAAGGACCTTAAAAATAATGATGTAATATGTGGGAATAATAGGAAACTTAATAACCCCTTTGAGATAGGTTTTAAGTATAAGAATCTATGACGTGAGATGTGTCGACAATCTACATTATATATTATCGGAAGACTAAAAATGTATACAATTGGGATAATGGTATAAGGATGTAGAAAATACCTTTATTAATATTGAGATATCTAATATGTGTGCATGCTTAGTATATGATCTTATGTGTATGACATACCTACCATACTTGCTATCACGGGAGGTTTACGTTCGCTTAGGGCCTTCTAATCCTTGTGTGCCCGGATTTAGTTTGGTACCTAGAGGACATAGTTCAGGGGAATGACTTAATTGTGAGTTATTAAGCCAACTGACTATGGAGCGTAGGTATGTACGTGACCATGGATATGCTGAATTATGTTCGCCTCCATTTTTGTGTGTGGTGTTTATTCTAACAATTCCTGAGAGATTCGGAATTTGTAATCCTTATGTACGTGATGTACCGGGATGGATAACAGAGTATGTGTGCACCGCATCTTAGCCTCGGGGTGCTTATATTGTATATTTATGATGCGAATAATATACGGTTGAATGAAAAGGAATTGTGATGTTTATTTATGAGAATCATTTATAGTAACTCCATGAGAAGATAAATAAGGGGATAACCTCCAGTAAACGGTAATGCTAACAATTGAGAATCCGAGTTCAAGTAAAGCTATCTATTTAAGTAATAACATTGGGAATTCATATTGTGAATCGAGTAGTTGGGTTAGAACTTATGATGGTTTAGTTAGATAAATAACACATGTATGGGTACAGGAACGTTAGGAGTGCACTGTTAGACGAGAGGTGAGTATTTCATGTGAGAGCACGTCCTAACATGTATCTTGCATTCATTGTTTTAATTGTTATTAAAGCACTTGCTGTTTTTAAAATACTCTCCACATTCGGGCTCTGACCCGTTTACTTTCAAATCTATCTTTTTGTAAAAACCATTTTTAGGTGCCCAGCCACAAGGACACCATGCATAGTATTTCCAGTCAGGTGACGAGCTGTAGCTGTTGTGGAAGTTACAGGGCCTTGCTAGTAGACGCTTCATTTGCCTTGACTCTATATTCAGATTTCATCAGTTGTAGGGCATGTCGCCCATTTCTTTTAGAGACATTTCATTTTATATTTCAGTTATTCAGACTTTGGTTTGTAATTAATTCAGGATGCAGACTTGTTTTATTTACTTTCATATTGGAATTGTTGTGAGGAGTATTTCCTCTAGACTCATCTTTAATTGTTGATTCATTATAGTTGGAATTTATCGTGAATGGTTGTGTTACCTTTCTATATTTCATTTATTGCATGTTAATCAGATTTAATTTAAAATTTGACAACTCACTTTTTAAATACTAGGTGGTTAGTAATCATTAAAAATGTTTTCGACAGTGATGCTATTTACTGGACCAACTTGGCATTTTGTATTGATTTAATAAAGGAGTAGCTACCCGGTATTTAATTAGTCGGGGTGTCACAGGTGGTATCAGAGCATCAGGTTCTAGTGTCCTTTAGGATCTGTACGGCTTATTATGTTTCCGCTGAGCTTTCTTTGATATAGAGCCCTATATTTTAGGACTGTTGTATTCTTTTATGTTTGCTTCGCTCTTCAGCTATTTTAAGTTTATAACTGCGAACTTATAAACTTTATTCTCATTTCATATGCCTCCACGACATGTGCAACGAGTTTCTAGGGATGCACAGCCCGAGCCACAGCCAGCTCCAGTATAGGGCACCATGAATGCCGTCGAGGTTGCAGCCATTGTAGCCCAAGCGGTAAATGCCGCTCTCGCCGTTGTACAACAGGCACCACCCCAGGCGCCGGTAGCCGCGCCAGTTCAGGCATATGCATTCCCGTCTGCTTGGGAACGAGTTCGAGATGCTTTTCAGAAAGCACACCCTCTGGAGTTCGCAGGTAGCTCCGATGTTGTGGTATCTAGTCAGTGGAGGAAGAATATTCAGAGGCACTTGAGGATGTATGAGTGCACCGATGTTCAGAGGCAGATACTAGCTACTTTCAAGCTAGTGGGTGCTGCATTGCAGTGGTGGGAGTCTATTACCACCGCAGAGGAGAGAGATACTCTCACTATACAGGAGTTCTGGGTGCGGTTCGACCGCAAATATTTTCCGTCAGCAGTTCACACGGAAATGAGGAGGAAGTTGATGAGCCTTAGACAGGAGGGTAAGACTGTGGCCGAGTATGAGGCCGAATTCACAAATTTTCTGAACATTGTACCGGATGAGATACCGACGGAAGAGAAGAAGATTCAGAAATTCATAGATGGACTGACTTGGAGGATCCGTCAGCATTTATTGGGGAACCTCTCGTTGGCCACTTATTCTGACGTGGTTAACGCTGCATTTCTCCATTGCCAGGACCACCGCTTTCACTTGACAGAGGGGAAGCAATCAGGAGAGTCTAGCCATCAGGGCAGGACACGGGGAAATGGTGCCAGCGGGGCACAATCAGCTCAGGGTCAGTATAGGCAGAGTGATCAGGGTTCCCAGCAGGGGGATCATAAGAGGTTCCGATCAGGGGGTTTCAGGAACGGTCAGGGAGGATTCCGGAATGGCCAGCAGGGTCATAACGGCCATCAGGGCCAGCAGGGTCAAAATGGTCAACAACAACAGTTTCACCAGGGCCAGCAAGGCCAGGGCAGAAATGGTAACGGCCACCAGGGCCGAGGGTAGCAGGGACAGCGAGGGGGAAACTTCCCGGGGAAGTGTTTCATTTGTGGTAAGATTGGCCACAAACGTCAGGATTGTCCTGATAAGGGCAGGGCCCCACAACAGCAGCAGCAGGGTACTCGACATGAGCCACAGAGGCCTATGTTTCCCGCCGCCCTCCCAGCACCACCGCAGATGGCAGCATTACCACCCATTCCAGCGGTCCCAGTTCATCAGGGACAGCTTCAGTATGGGAGAGTGTATCAGCTTCAGCAGGCCGCAACCCCACAGAATCCGCCAGCTATTGAGGGTATGTTCTCTATTCAGGGGACTCTGGGGCGCATTTTATTTGACACGGGGGCTACACACTGTTTTATTTCTATGAGATTTTCACGCACCATTGGGTTGTTAGACGCCCCAGAGAGCACCGCTACTTATGTAGACTCACCATTCAGTAGGGGTTCCATGATTTCGCTTATGTGTAGAGGTGTGGGTATAGAGATCGGGAGGTTTACTTTACCCGCCGATATGTTAGTGTTAGAGATGACCGAGTATGATGCCATTATTGGTATGGATTGGCTAGTAGCATACCGAGCCATGATTGACTGTTTTAGTAGGAGTATTATCTTTGCCATTCCCGGGCAGGAGATGTTTTTAGTGGCGATGCCTCATCCTGAGGGAGGATCGTCCACTCATTTGTACTACATAGAGGAGGAGACCTCTAAGGAAATGGTGATACCACTTGATTCGATTCCGGTTGTTTGAGAGTTTACCGATGTATTTCAGGATATACCTGGATTACCTCCGAGTAGAGAGATAGATTTCGTGATTGATTTGACGCCGAGCACTCGGCCTATTGCCCGCGCACCTTACCGTATGGCTCCAGCTGAGATGAGAGAGTTACGGGATCAAATTGAGCAGTTGTTGGGTCAGGGGTTCATCCGGAGGATTACTTCACCGTGGGGTGCCCCTGTGTTGTTCGTTAAGAAGAGGGATGGATCGTTGAGGTTGTGTGTGGATTACCGAGAGTTGAATAAGGTCACGATACGGAATAAGTATCCGTTGCCCCGAATCGATGACTTATTCGACCAGTTGAGAGGAGCTTCTTTCTTCTGGAAGATTGATTTGCGATATGGTTACCATCAATTGCGTATCAGGGAGGAGGACGTCTCGAAGACTTCTTTCTTAACGAGATATGGTTCCTATGAGTTTCGGGTTATGCCTTTTGGTTTGACCAACGCTCCAGCCGTGTTTATGGACTTGATGAATAGGGTGTTCAGAGAGTTCCTAGATCAGTTCGTCATTGTCTTCATTGATGATATTCTGGTTTACTCCCAGACAGAGGAAGAGCACGCCGAGAATTTGAGGCAGGTTTTGCAGACGCTACGTCAGAACGAGCTGTATGCAAAGTATGAGAAGTGCGGGTTTTGGCTGAAAGAGGTTCAGTTTTTGGGGCATATTATTTCCGACCGGGGAATATCTGTTGATCCGGGGAAGGTATCCGCGGTGAGGGAGTGGGGATAGCCCACGACACCGACTGAGATCCGTAGTTTCTTGGGCTTAGCAGGATACTACAGGAGGTTTATTCGGGGTTTCTCCAAAATAGCGGGTCCCATGACACATCTGACTCGTAAAGGTGTGCCGTTCATTTGGAGTGATGCCTGTCAGTTAGCATTCGATGAGTTGAAGGAAAAGTTAACCTCAGCACCTGTGTTAGCATTGCCGAGACCGGGAGTTGAGTATCTTATTTACACCGATGCGTCCTTATAAGGACTTGGAGGTGTACTGCAGTAGGAGAGTCAGGCCATAGCTTATGCTTCCCGTAAGCTTAAGCCTCACGAGAAGAATTACCCTACCCATGACATGGAGTTAGCGGCAGTGGTATTTGCCCTTCAGATTTGGAGACATTATCTTTTGGGGGAGAAGTTTGGATTGTTCACAGACCACAAGTCCCTACAGTACCTATTCACGCAGAAGGAGCTGAATATGAGGCAGCGAAGGTGGCTTGAGTTTGTGAAGGACTATCAGTTTGATATCCAATATCACCCCGGGAAGGCTAACGTGGTAGCAGACGCGTTGAGCCGTAGGCCACTAGATGAGGTGGAAGGGGTGTGGAAGGCAAAGTGGAAGGAGTTGGGACACCAGGATGTAGTGGCCCGATCATTCATGTCAGTGATGACTGTTACACCACAGATTGTCACGAAAGTAGTAAAGGCACAAGCATATGACTCGTTCTGTCAGGAGCAGATAGTTCGATTATTAACATAGGGAGCCGAGTTCTATACCGTTAGCTCAGACGGGGGATTACACTTCAATGGGAGACTAATAGTTCCGGAAGGGGAGGAATTACGACACGAGGTGATGGAAGAGTCGCACGGCTCACGGTTCGCGGTACATCCCGGTGGGGACAAAATGTACCAGGACATGAGACGTCAGTATTGGTGGAGCGGGATGAAGAGAGATATTGTCGTGTTTGTTTCTAAATGCGCCACATGTCAGCTGGTAAAAGTGGACCATCAGAGAACGGCGGGACTTCTACAGCCATTAGAGGTCCCGATGTGGATGTGGGAGAGCATCTCCATGGACTTTATCACGGGGTTGCCTACGTCACAGAGAGGTCACGACTCCATTTGGGTAATTGTGGACAGGTTGACCAAAGTCGCTCATTTTCTACCCGTAAGGACAGACTACACTACGGGACAGTATGCCCAACTCTTTATTGCCGAGATAGTGAGACTTCACGGTGTGCCCCTAAATATCGTGTCTGACCGAGACAAGATATTTGTTTCACGATTTTGGGAAAGTTTTTAGGTGGCCATGGGCACAGAATTGCGGTTGAGTACGTCTTATCATCCGCAGACCGATGGGAAAACCGAGCGTACAAACCAGATGTTGGAAGAAATGTTACGGATGTGCATCATTGACTTCGGGGGTGGATGGGAGCAGTATCTTCCACTGGTGGAGTTTGCTTACAACAACTCCTACCAGTTCACCATTGGCATGGCTCCATTTGAGGCGCTGTACGGTAGATCTTGTCGTTCCCCAGCATGTTGGTTGGAGGTGGGGCACAACAAACTACTTGGCGGAAGTGATTCAGGATACTTCGGCAAGGATAGAGCTGATACGGAGTCGCATTCGGGTAGCTCAGGACAGGGAGAAGAGCTATGCTGATGCGAAGAGATCCTTCAGGGAATTTGAAGTGGGGGACCAGGTTTTGCTCAGAGTATCTCCTATGAAGGGGATTATGCATTTCGGGAAGAAAGGTAAGTTGGCACCGAGATATGTGGGACCATTTCCTATTATTGAGCGGATTGGGCCGGTTGCGTATAGACTTGGGTTACCGGAGCATTTGCATCGGATTCACGATGTGTTTCATATTTCCTCGCTAAGGAAATACCTTAGAGACGATTTGGCTCATTCTCACATTGATTTGGAGGACATCGATCTCCAGCCTGATAACTCCTACGAGGAGGGACCGATTGCTATTTTGGACCGAAGTGAGCGGAAACTGCGGTCAAAGATAGTTCCGTTAGTGCGTGTTCAGTGGCGACATCATAATGTCGAGGAGTCCACATGGGAGCGCGAGGATGAGATGCGCGAACGTTATCCAGAGTTGTTTTTACAAGGTACTTTTTAGTTCCGAATTTCGGGACGAAATTCTGTTATTAGGGGGGAAGTATGTAATAACCCGCATTTTTATCGATATTTATTTATGGGATTAATTAAATTAAATGTGAATTAATTGAGAATTAATCCGGATAAAATATTAACGAGATGTGAGTTAGTATTTGATTATAATGTGTATATATAGCAATATACGAATATTGTAACTATTGAAATTATCGCGAGATTGAAATACGGCAATTTCGGAAATTTTGTTGAGACGCGTGTGACAGTCACGTCCGGAAAGTAATTATTTAATTAAAAAGTGAATTTTATTTCTATTAACCGTATGGTCATTTTGAGTGCGCCAACGTGTCCGGAAGGGTCGAAATAGTCAGAAAACACTAGCCGGGGGTTAAGTTTGGGTCCTGGGGCATTATTGGGCCATACCGCTAATTAAAAAGGGCATTTTGGTAATTTTGGAAATTTGGGAATTAAAACCCACGAAAATTAGAAACAAAAATCTGACTTATTCTTTATCCACTAAACCCACTAACTACACTAAGGGACTTAATGGGCTACGGGAGAAGTTAAGAAATAGTGTTAACTTGCCAAAAACCAACCCCACCTCCATTGTCATCATCCTTAGAGAAGAACTTGTAGAGAGAGAGAGAGAAGAGAATTCTGCAGAAAGAGAGAGAGAGAACAACTCAGCCTTCAAGATTCAACATCAAATTCAGAGAAAGATTAGAGGCAAGTGGTTTAATTATAATTGATTCAATGCTATGCTTTTCCATGTTTAGGATAATCATCAAATTTATCTTGGAAGATTGATTAGACCCATGAATTTGAGGATTAAAATTATGAACTATGTTAGGAATTGCATGTAGAAACTTTCTGGACGAATTATGTATTCAAAACAGAACCATTGATGATCTAAAAACGTATTTTAGAAGAAGTTTATTAATGTTCTTGAAAGAAATAGAAAACTGGAATTCTTGAAGAAGTTTTGATCCAAACAAAGCCCCGGAATGATGAATTATTGGTTTTAGAACATTAATACTGTTGTAGGATGGTTGTATGATGATATTATAACGTATTCTTGGAGTTTCATGCTTGTTAATGGTGTTTTGAGATGATTTTAAAACTGCAAAACGAAGCAGTCCGCAGCCTACCTAGTGCGTTCGATCGATCGACATTCATCAGTCGATCGATCGACCACTATCGATGGATCGAAGGTCAAGGTCGATCGATCGACCTTCCCAGAAAGAGTAAAATTTCCCCTAGTTAAATTTTAATGATGTTAACCCTTCGAAAATATTATTGGAGACCTTATGAATATCCTTAGACTTAAGGAAGACCAGTAGGTATGGTTATAAAGTTTGGACCTTAATTAGAATTTAAATTGAGGAATTATGCTAAAAGCTAATGAAGCTCGATGAGTGAGATAATATTAGGATTAATAGAGTAACTTTGAATAAGTTGATAAATTGAGGTTTGGGGAAGAAGTAAGGACCTTAAAAATAATGATGTAATATGTGGGAATAATAGGAAACTTAATAACCCCTTTGAGATAGGTTTTAAGTATAAGAATCTATGACGTGAGATGTGTCGACAGTCTACATTATATATTATCGGAAGACTAAAAATGTATACAATTGGGATAATGGTATAAGGATGTAGAAAATACCTTTATTAATATTGAGATATCTAAGATGTGTGCATGCTTAGTATATGATCTTATGTGTATGACATACCTACCATACTTTCTATCACGGGAGGTTTACGTTCGCTTAGGGCCTTCTAATCCTTGTGTGCCCGGATTTAGTTTGGTACCTAGAGGACATAGTTCAAGGGAATGACTTAATTGTGAGTTATTAAGCCAGCTGACTATGGAGCGTAGGTATGTACGTGACCATGGATATGTTGAATTATGTTCGCCTCCATTTTTGTGTGTGGTGTTTATTCTAACAATTCTTGAGAGATTCGGAATTTGTAATCCTTATGTACGTGATGTACCGGGATGGATAGCAGAGTATGTGTGCACCGAAGCTTAGCCTCGGAGTGCTTATATTGTATATTTATGATGCGAATAATATACGGTTGAATGAAAAGGAATTGTGATGTTTATTTATGAGAATCATTTATAGTAACTCCATGAGAAGATAAATAAGGGGATAACCTCCAGTAAACGGTAATGCTAACAATTGAGAATCCGAGTTCAAGTAAAGCTATCTATTTAAGTAATAACATTGGGAATTCATATTGTGAATCGAGTAGTTGGGTTAGAACTAATGATGGTTTAGTTAGATAAATAACACATGTATGGGTACAGGAACGTTAGGAGTGCACTGTTAGACGAGAGGTGAGTATTTCATGTGAGAGCACGTCCTAACATGTATCTTGCATTCATTGTTTTAATTGTTATTAAAGCACTTGCTGTTTTTAAAATACTCTCCACATTCGGGCTCTGACCCGTTTGCTTTCAAATCTATCTTTTTGTAAAAACCATTTTTAGGTGCCCAGCCACAAGGACACCATGCATAGTATTTCCAGTCAGGTGACGAGATGTAGCTGTTGTGGAAGTTACAGGGCCTTGCTAGTAGACGCTTCATTTGCCTTGACTCTATATTCAGATTTCATCAGTTGTAGGGCATGTCGCCCATTTCTTTTAGAGACATTTCATTTTATATTTCAGTTATTCAGACTTTGGTTTGTAATTAATTCAGGATGCAGACTTGTTTTATTTCCTTTCATATTGGAATTGTTGTGAGGAGTATTTCCTCTAGACTCATCTTTAATTGTTGATTCATTATAGTTGGAATTTATCGTGAATGGTTGTGTTACCTTTCTATATTTCATTTATTGCATGTTAATCAGATTTAATATAAAATTTGACAACTCACTTTTTAAATACTAGGTGGTTAGTAATCATTAAAAATGTTTTCGACAGTGATGCTATTTACTGGACCAACTTGGCATTTTGTATTGATTTAATAAAGGAGTAGCTACCCGGTATTTAATTAGTCGGGGTGTCACATTGTGGTGATTCACATATATACACTTTCTTCATAAAAAAATAAGAATAAAATAACTAAATGGATATATATACAATGGGAAGCAAAAGTGCCCTATCTTTTTGAGACTTCATTTTTCAATAGAGCCAACTTTTATCTGCATGTTAATGATATGTCTATCTATATTGATATTAATCGTTGGGAAAGGAGGCTCCATTTATCTACTAGTGGACTGGAAAGAGCTATTGGATGTAGCTTGGGAATCAAAGTGTCTTCCCTTAGCTAAGATAGGGTGCCATTTTGCAAGGACCCCTGTGTGAGTCTGTCCACTGATTGATTCATCCTGGATTGATGGGTGTTTGGAGGGGGGGGGGGGGGGGTGGGTTCTTGGTGTTTATTCCTTTAGGAAAAATGGTTAATGAGTCTTCCTAATAGTATTCTTTTGATTTTTTCTTTCGTAACATTAGCCTTGGTGTGTTATTTCTTAAATAAGGATAACTCTACAGATCTCCAAAATGCCTTAGGGCGTTGTTTTATTACTTGATACTTAGTTTATTTAGACTTCACTGACTCTCTTAAAGAGAGGGAACATGGAGGAACATTAGGGTTTTCCCATAACATGTTTTTTTTTGTGTTTGTTTAGATCAGATCCAAAGTGATATCAATTCAAAGACAGTGAGGTGTTGGTAGTTGGATGTCTGCGATGATAGTATTGCAGTGAACTAGTTCTACGTAGGTCTTTTGACTGGAAAGTTAGGTTCTTAAAGTGTTTAAGCTCACTTCAAGAAAAAGGTTGGTGGCTCAAGTGTACTTTTTAATGTAGGAGTGGGAATGTGTATGGGCTTACATAGTCTTCCCTTTCTATTTTGACAGATTATTTTTTTGTTGAATCGTATTTTTCCTATTCACCTCAAGGCAGGTTCAAGGAAATAATTTCTTCAATTAGTGTAGATTGAAGGGTTGAGAAAATGTGACTCCATTGAGATAAACTAGATTTGTTTCTGCGTCAGAGTTTATTTTGGTGATGAGGTTGGGTCCTCCCTAGTTGGGTAATTTTTTCGTTAGAGAGTCCAAGAAGGTTTGAGATTCTCTTTTAGGACAAGTTTTCCCTCTTTATACTTCTTTTTTTGACCCTGTTATTGAATTCTCGAGTGATACACTATTAGTAGCCTTGCTTGTGATAAGAGATCTTTGTCCTCCTCTTATCTACGAGAGCTAGTTCATCGTAGCAGGCTTAAACCCAGTCGATTTTAGGCATTTGGATCTTGAGCACGAACCGGAATGAGGGTCCCTCGAGTTGTGTGGGTATGAAAACTTGCATGATATAAACTAATGAGTAGGGTGGCCCCTGTTGAGTTTTTCTCTATAGTGTGGTAACCCCCAAAAGTGTATGGGAAATGTTTTGAATAGTCGCTGTAGGTATCTCCCATCTTGCTGATGCGGTTTTTGAAAATTTTGTAGTGACTTCAATCACTCCATTAGTTTTAGGTTCCTATGTGGATGACTTAATCTAAGTAATACCGTATTCATATAGTAGGTTTGCGACTTCTTTCTCTAAGCGAGAACCATTTTTTGATACCAATTCATGGGGTACACTGAAGAAATAAAAGATATTCTACCATTTTAGTGAAATATTCGATGGTAGCGAAGATGAATTCATGTCCGGTAAAGGCTTTAGGGGTGACCTTTCTTATGATGTATATCCCCCAAGTGGAAAAAGGGAAAGTAGAGTTCATGTAGTTGAGCTCTCAGGAAGGTAGATGTTCTTAGGGGGCATAATGTTGACATTTGAGGTACCTCCCGACATAATCAGTGTAATTGTTTGCATGGTAGGCCAACAGTACATCTGTTTAAGGATTTTTAGAGATGGTGTGCCCATTATTGTGTTGGGAACATTCTCCATTATAGATTTTGTCAATGATCTCGAGGGTCTAATCTTTTATGGCACATCATAAGTGTACCCTATTGAACCCTCTTTTGTAGAGTGGCCTCCCACAAATAATGAATTAGGCTGCCAATTACCTTAAGGTAAGTCGATCATTTGAAGAGGCATTGGGTGGGTAGTGCTTATTATTGAGAAAGTTACATATGTTATCATACCATAACGTAGGTCCTACCATTGTTTTTTGATGCCATCGATCTCAAAGCAATAGGAAGGGATTCTACTGCTGGTTATGGTAAACGGTATTTTCATGGTTCCTTTTGTCATGTTTATCATGGAGGGTAAGGTGGCATGTGTGTCTGCGAAGTTGATATTAGCTACTGGGATAAAGTAGAATTCGAGATGCTCGAATCGTGAAGCTACATCTTCCATGCAGGTATGGTAAGGTGGGAGTTTATTATCCCAGATTTTCCATTTGCCTAAATTTGAATGATGAATGTGATTGGATCTTCATAGACTATTAAGTTTGTGATTCATATTTCTGAGGCAATTTCAATACCCGTAATGTAAGACTCTTACTTAGCCATGTTGGGGGTGCATTAGTAGGTGAGTTTGATAGCCGTAAGGAGTCATTATGAGTTGGGAGATATAAGGAACATCCTAATTCTGAATCCCTTTTTGATTGGAGGCCCTGTCAAAATTGAGTTCCCAAGTTTATCTATTATTTGGGGTGAATATGTCCTCTTCATGGAATTAAGATTTGTTCCCTTTTTCCTCATCTCATAGGGATTGTCCTGCGAGAAGGTCAGAGATGGCTCCCCCTTTGGTGGATTTTTTTCATGACATTTATGATTTCAATCTTGGATAACATTAGCACCTATTTGGCCATTCGAAAATTCGACTAGAGATAGTGGGTTTCTCCAACACTTATTTCAGAGGATCCATCTGGAAGATGAGTTGTATGCTGAAGGACATCATGTAATGGTCGAGCATGGGAGTGATATATACACGAGATATATAATCTTTTTTTAAGGTAGTGTATTTAAGCTCATAGGATAGTAGTTTTTTTTATTGAAATAGTAGATGGAACTTTCTTTCCAGGAACTCTCTACTTATTAGATCAACATATCTTTGAAATTCGTGTCGGTTATAATCATGTAAAGCATGAGAGGTTGTCCTGGTTGGGGAGTTACTAACACGAAGGGGGGGAGTGAGGTACTCCTATATATTTTCAAATGCTTCCTAGCATTGGGGATTCTACTCTGTGGGTTAGTATTTTTTGAGCATTTGGAAGATGAGTTCGCAAATGGTGGTAAGCTAGTTAATGAATCGTTTTATGAATTGTATTTGAGCTAGGAACCTTGGGATTTCTTTTTCAATTTTGGGCGATGGCCTCTCCCATATGGATTTGACCTTAGCGGGGTCTACCTAAATTCCCTATTTTACTGATGATGAACCCAAAAACTTTCCCTCTAGTGACTCTAAAAATACATTTTTTGGGTTTAGCCTTATTTTAAAGAGGCATAACCTTTGGAAGAATTTCCAAAGTATCGTCCTTGAATTTGATGATCATGTTATACACATAGACCTCCACTTTCTTATGCATGAGGTCATACATGATAGCTGTAGATGATCTTTGGCAAGTGGCATTGCCATTCTTGAAATTGAAGGGCATAATCGTGTAACAGTACGTTATTTTTTCCTGGTGATTGGGGTACATTTTTATTTGATTGTAGTTGGCGAACCTGTATAATATGGACATGTGTCCCTTCTAACTTTGCTATCTACCAATAAGTCAATGTGTAGTAAATATAAGTCATCCTCGGGGCAGTCTCGATTGAATTCCTATAGTATACGCACATTCAGACTTCACAGCTGGCCTTAGGTACTAGTACAATATTGGCTAACCAAGTGGGATACTCTATTACTTGGATGAAACTGATGCTGAGCTATTTCTTTAGTTTCTCCTTTATTTTCAAGGATCATTCATGTATCAATTTATGGAGTCTCTACTTTATGGGATTTGCGTTAGGGAGAATGGGTATCTCATGCATGAACTATAGTTGGGTTAATACCCAACATGTCGGCCTAAGACCAAGGGAATACATATAGAGAGATGAAGAGGAGATACATGAGATCCTTTTTCTCCTTCTCAACTACGGAGGACCCTATTTGTAACTATTTAGGGTTTTAGGAGTGCCCAAGTCCATGGTTACTGTGTCATCCTTGTTAGAAGACATATATCTATTTTAACTTTGTTCAAGTTTTTGTAAGTATTATAAGTATTTTATATCAAGACAATCATCATTATTAGGTGTGAGTTCTTATCCATCACTGGAATCATAATCGTCACATGTAACATATGGTGGTAAATACTAGAAATCACTATTTATTATGCCATTAAAAGGAGGAAGGACAACATTGATAATAGCAAAAAAGGATGCTTTATTAAGGGATACATCACAAGAGGGGGTGGGGGTGGGTATTCTTATGCCAATTGGATAGAATCAAAGGGACTCTGAATAATGGGAGCCGAGAAGAATTTAAGTGTCACACTTCTCAAAATATTAGGGTTGAGGTGGGCCGGTTTTTATAGGGGACCTTTGGAGTGGTCTTCGATTTCTCTGGAACCTTGGCATGGACTGCAGGATCGAGAAGGCAGTGTTATTTGTGCTGGGCTATTTTCCCTTAGAGTTTAGCGAGATCCTCTATTGGTCCTACTGTTCGGTCTGTGTAGGGGAGTGCCTTGGAGAGGGCTTACAATAAGATTTGTATCTCGTTTCACTAATAGTCCTATTAGGGCAGGTAGGTCACATCCTCAGGTTCAACCAAATGTGGTTCCTTAGGGGGTGGGGTCATTGAGTCCTTTACATAAAGGTAGAGGTTGAGTTCAGGGATGCTTACTAACCGTCCTTTTTTGAGGGTGAAATCGCTGGTAATGGAGGCAGTTTACCAGTTGTGGAAGCGTTCTGAAAGGCTTGAGTCTAAGGAACCCAACATGGATGCAATAACAATTTCATTAGGAAATATTGTGGGTAATCCCCATTTAGTCATTGGCTCGTTATTGTTTTATCTTCCTCTGTATCCCACGATACATTGAGCTCGTTTTGTCTGATCTTATGGATTATCCTACAATATATGTATAGTCCTTCTTCGTAGAGGGTGTTTATCGTGGGGTGTAAATATTTATTTGTTTCATCCCACCATGCCTCACATCACTACACCAAAATGGTCAAATTGTCACCTTTCAGCCGACCACCCTTATCACGGTCATTGATCGTGACAACAAACACGCGTTTTGTGTCACGGTTATTGACCGTGACAAGACCTTGACAAGTCTGTGACAACATCTTTGTCACGGACTTGTCACGGTTAATGACAATGACAATTCTTTGAATACTTGTCACGATCAAGGACCTTGACACGACCGTGACAATGTCGTCAGTAAAATAAGCCCTAGTCTTTTTTTTTCCACCGATTTTTGGTTTTCCATCTCTCTCTCTCTCTCTCTAAGCGATTTCAGCTCTCTCTCTCTCTAAGCGATTTCAGCTCTCTCTCTCTCTCTCTCTCTCTCTCTCTCTCTAAGGTATGTTTTTTCCCCTCTTTCTCTTTCATTTCAATATGTGTGTGTATGTGTGTATATATGTGTGTATATGTATGTGTATATGTGTGTGTGGTGGGGGGGGGGGAGGGGGTGGTGGGGGTGGGGTGGGTTGTGCGTGTACGTGTGTGTGTGTGTGTGTGTGCAGGTGTGGTGAGGGGGCCAGGGGGTGTGGTGGGGGGAGGGGGCCAGGGGGTGGGGTGGGGGGAGGGGGCAGGGGTGGGGTGGTGGGGGTGGGGGTGTGTGGCGGGGGGAGGGGGCAGGGGGTGGTGGGGTGGGGGTGTGGGGTGTGTGTGTGTGTGTGTGTGTGTGTGTGGTGGGGCAATCTAAACAATTGTATAACTTTAATTAATAAATTGTATATCTTTCATTGTAATTTTAATTGTATAGTTTTAGATGAAAGTAAATTAATAATTAGTGCCCATTTCATATGAAGTAGGATTGCCCCTCATTGTAAATTAGTAAATTAATAATTGTATGCTTTAATTGTTAGTTTAATTGATGAAATGAATTAATTGAGTAGATGAATTAGAAGGAGTACGGGATACACATTTGTTGTTGACATTGCTGTTGGATTATTTTGTTTAGTAAATATTGGGTTGGTTAGTTTTAAAAGTGGCCAGACCACTAGATTATTGTCCATATGGGGGTGGGATTTTTCAACCTTTATTGAAAATTACATTGTATATCGAACAATATATATATATTATGTGCGTGTTTGTGTGGCAGGGGGAGGGGGCAGGGGGTAGTGGTGGTGGTGGTGGGGGTGTGTATGTGTGTGGTGGGGCAATCTTAACAATCGTATAGCTTTAATTAATAAATTGTATAGTTTTAATTGTAATTTTAATTGTATAGTTTTAGATGAAAGTAAATTAATAATTAGTGCCCATTTCATATGAAAGTAGGATTGCCCCTCATTGTAAATTAGTAAATTAATAATTGTATACTTTAATTGTTAGTTTAATTGATGAAATGAAAATTGAGTAGACGAATTAGAATGAGTACGGGATACACATTTGTTGTTGACATTGCTGTTGGATTATTTTGTTTAGTAAATGTTGGGTTGGTTAGTTTTAAAAGTGGTCTAACCACTATATTATTGTCCATATGGGGGTGGGATTTTTCAACTTTTTTTTTAAAAATTACTTTGTATATTGAACAATATATATATATAGTATGTGTGTGTGTGTGGCGGGGGGCAGGGGGTGTGGTGGTGTGGGTGGGGGTGTGGTGGGTGTGTGTGTGTGTGTGTGGTGGGGCAATCTTAACAATTGTATAACTTTAATTAATAAATTGTATAACCTTAATTGTAATTTTAATCGTATAGTTTTAGATGAAAGTAAATTAATAATTAGTGCCCATTTCATATGAAAGTAGGATTGCCCCTGATTGTAAATTAGTAAATTAATAATTGTATACTTTAATTGTTAGTTTAATTGATGAAATGAACACATTTGTTGTTGACATTGTTGTTGGATTATTTTGTTTAGTAAATGTTGGGTCGGTTAGTTTTAAAAGTGGTCTAACCACTAGATTATTGTCCATATGGGGTGGGATTTTTCAACTTTTTTTTGAAAATTACTTTGTATATTGAACAATATATATATATAGTATGTGCGTGTGTGTGGCGGGGGGAGGGGGGCAGGGTGTGGGGGTGTGGTGGGTCTGTGTGTGTGTGGTGGGGCAATCTTAACAATTGTATAACTTTAATTAATAAATTGTATAGCTTTAATTGTAATTATAATCGTATAGTTTTAGATGAAAGTAAATTAATAATTAGTGCCCATTTCATATGAAAGTAGGATTGCCCCTCATTGTAAATTAGTAAATTAATAATTGTATACTTTAATTGTTAGTTTAATTGATGAAATGAATTAATTGAGTGGATGAATTAGAAGGAGTACGAGATACACATTTGTTGTTGACGTTGCTGTTGGATTATTTTGTTTAGTAAATGTTGGGTTGGTTAGTTTTAAAAGTGGCCTGACCACTGGATTATTGACCTTATGGGGGTGGGATTTTTCAACTTTTTTTGAAAATTACTTTGTATATCGAACAATATATATATAGTATGTGTGTGTGTATGTGGCGGGGCGAGGGGGCAGGGTGTGGGGGTGTGGTGTGTGTGTGTGTGTGCAGGTGTGGTGGGGGTGGGGTGAGGGGGCAGGGGGTGGGGTGGTGGGAGGGGGCAGGGTGTGGGGTGGTGGTGGTGTGTGTGTGTGTGTGTGTGCATGTGTGTGTGGCGGGGGGAGGGGGCTGGGGGTGTGGTGGGGGTGTGGTGTGTGTGTGTGTGTGTGGTGGGGAAATCTAAACAATTGTATAGCTTTAATTAATAAATTGTATAGCTTTAATTGTAATTTTAATTGTATAGTTTGAGATGAAAGTAAATTACTTTGTATATCGAACAATAATTAATGCTCATTTTTATTTGTTGTAATTGTACATATTTGCATGTCTTCTTTTAATTTTTTTTATCTGTACTAATAACATTTTTTTACAGCAAATGTCTCCTTCAGGTATTAAGGTGAGTATGATGATGCTGGTTATGATGATGTCGTCTGGGCTCGGTGGTAGCGGAGGCGACGAGGTCTCCTCGGCCCCTAGGCTCCCCAAATATGGCAAATTTGGGATTACCGTCGAGAACAAGTCGGAGCTATTAGCGAGATCCCTCGAGCTACTAAAGGCGGTCATCGGCCTGGGGTTTATGAGTTGGAAGGAGGTGACATATGAGCTCAAGTTAGCTGTTTGGGCGAGACTACAGGTAATATATTTATATTTATATGTATATTTCAATTTCAATTTCGATTTCAATTTCAATTTCATTTTATATTTATATTTATTCGCAACTAACATTGTATTTGTTGGACAGGAACAATTCAACTTGGATCCAAAGCTACGTGATTCCGTCTTGGAGCAGTTGAGGGAGCAACACAAAACGTGGAAGAAAAATATGTGGACACGGTACTTTGGGAAAACACGAGAGTCCATTATCCAATGGCGTAAATCCGTCCCGCCGAAGGAGCCGATCTCATTGGCACAATGGCAAAAGTTCATTGACAATGAGATCGGGGAGCGACAATTGGCATCTCGCCAATCGGGGAGGGAAAATCAGGCAAAAAGTCGGCCGTGCACTACTCCGTCCGGACATCTTACGCCGAGGTGGAGCATAGGATGAAGGTAAGATTTAATTTTTCTATAACTACAAAAATATATTATTCTGCATTGCTTTACTTTGCGGGGCCGATACTAATTTTACTTTATTTTATTTCAGGGGGTAGGGAGTGACCCTGGGGGTAAGCCACATAGGCTCGATACTTATGTGGCTCTTCGAACGAAGAAGGGGAAGGACAAGGAGGTGTCCCCGAGCGTCGCGGACACGATTGTAAGTAATCCGACAGTTTACTTTTTGTTAATTATGTTATAATTTTTTATTTTACTTATTTTACTAATCATGTGCTTTTTGTCATTTCAGGCAAAGCTTAAGGAAGTGCATGAGTCGCAGTCTGATGCCGGCAAGGCATCTTTGTACACATACGCACTCAGCCAAGTGCTTGGCTCTGATCGCAAGGGGAGGACAAGGGGGTGAGCTCGCGGGTGGCCAAAAAAGTTATCTCAGCCTGAATTGTCACGGTCATTGACCTTGACAAGTTGAACTTGTCAAGGTCAATGACCGTGACAATTCGACAGATTTGGTGTAGTGCATTATGATATATTGATAGTCCATCAAATAAAGATATCAGCCTAATGGATGAAAGATGATATGGGAAAGGAAGTCTCCACTCCACCCTTAGAGTGAGCTATATTGCTGTAAGCTCAGCCTTCGTGAGTGTGGAATCCCTCTACTTGGATGTGGAAGTGACCATTATAGCTTTGATGAGGGTCTTTGGGATAGTGAGTTACAGGTTTATTCCTAGGAGTTTAGCTGAGGTCAGTCTTTCCCTTATGTTTCGTGGTGGCGACGGCTTCAAGGGATCGTTAACGATTCCTTCCAAGTCCAAAACCTAGAATTTACTCTATTTTTTTGGTTGATTCAAGTAACTAAATTGTGAATAATCGACTCTTTTTCTATCATATGAGTGAGGGGGATGACTTGGAATCCCATGAGGGAGATCCAGTAGGGGGATGGTGTTAGTGTTAGAAAATGTTGCACAGTTATTATTCTCTTGGATTGTAATGACCTCCGTATCAAATCGAAACCCAACTTTCATTTATAGGAATGAGGGTAAAACTGTTGCCCCCATGGGATGTATATAGAATCTTCCTAGAAATAGGTTAAAACTGGCTGGGACATTGAGTAATTAAAACTCCACATCGCATTTGATGGTCCCCACTATAAGAGTAAGGGTGATGTCTCCCACGGACTCTTAATAAGCGTTGTCATAGGCCTAGATAGTCATAGGATATGGTGTGAACTCTGACGCAGTGTATGTCAAGGCAATGGCGGTGTATATGGGATGCACATTGATGGTGGATCCATTATCTATAAGCATTAAAGGAAAAATATGTCCATAGTCTTCAAAGGTGATGTGTAGCGGGAATCGGTGAATATAGCCTTTCATAAGGAGTTCATCATCAGAGTAGATGATGTTCTGTTGCATGGTAATGGACTTGATGGTGGATGCCATCTCAATATAAGTTAGGTCCTAAGGCATAGAATCTTGAGAAAATAAAAAGACGAGGGTGACTCGATGCTCTAGGGATGTAGCTAGAAATTCCCTGATTATAATGTCAGTTGGCATTTGATGAATTAGCCCCTAAATTTTGTTATTTTACTGAGGAGGGGGGTATGATGGCTTCTTTGGTGGGACCTTTCTCCTTACTAGATGGGTTCGATATAGTGGAGTTTTATCCTGATCGGGTAAGGAAGTCGACCTCTTTTTCTGGAGGGTAAAATTTCTACCCGATCTTCATATTCATATTTATCAAGATGGAGCAACAGATCACGTAGGGATGTGGGTAAGAAGTGTTACATTTGGGGACATTACGAAAGTTTATTCGAGGGAGGGGCTAGCTTTGGTCTCGTAGTATCTTTTTCCATAGTTTTAGAGAGAGTTTAGGGACGAAGTTAGCTATCCAGCATATGCGTATGTCAGAGTTTAAGGTAGGGGTAGGGATTTCTGCCACAATGCCTAAGACTCATTTGTTTATATGGCTTACTATATCAGGTCTTCTTTTTATAGATCCTAGGATGAGATGTTATTAAGAAATTTGTGACACCCCTCTTAACAAAATACCAGGTGATCAGTTCTATACCAAATTAAAAGAGGAATCCCACTTGGTTCGTCCTTAGCATCACTGTCGAAAACTTTTTAAAACTTACTAACCACCTAGTATTCCAAAAGCTCGTGCCAAATTTTAACTTTTTAGTTAACAAAACAATACAAGTGGAAATAAATGTAAACCATTCACACAACGGAATTAAAACAACCGAATAATTAATTGAATAATTTTTCGAATAAACCATCGGCCACCAAAGTAAATTGTCCAACAACAATCAACCAACAATAGAATAAATACATCTGAAACTGCAACTGAAAAGTCTGGGCGACATGCCCTAAGGAAACTGAAACTGAGAGATGATTCCTACTCTAGGAAAGAATAAACGATGCGTCTAATCCAAGCTGTTGCGAGCATCCATATATGCCGGAGCTCCGTGTCCCTGGAATAGAATATCCATCCTGGCGTCCCTGTGGATGGACACCTAAAAGGTTTTGGAAATAGTTTTATAGGAAGGGTTAGAACCCAAAACGTTTTAAAAATATTTAGTAAGTGAATTAATGGCAGTAATTAAAAATATATGAATGCGCTTCATATTTAAGTTAGTGACATACTCACCCCTCCACTAATGTGCACACCTAACGGTTACCTTAACCCCACCTAGTTGTACTACCTTGTCCAACTAGTCCTGGTATAATCTCCCCTTGCCATACTACTCTAACTCAAGTATAATAATTTCTGGATTATAATTTATCTCACCAATTAACTTATTTACTTTCTTTTAAATCATAACATATAACTGTGACACAAGTTATATAAAGTATATACATTTCACACTGTATTCTGACCCGCATGTAATATTACATCTCATTATATACGTACCTTTACTAAAATATCCACACATAATTCATATGCATATCCATCCCTCCAAGTATACCCTCACCGGATGATTTCCTCTAAAGTGCTATCTCACTAGGTGTGCTCACATAACCTAGTTACCCAAGTTGGAATCGCTCACCAACCTGGCCCAAAATATAAACATAATGGAGGAGGTCATATTCCTTCCCTGAAAGTGAGATAAACCCTCACCCATATACTGGACGCTATGACCTGGGGATATACTCACCCCACTCCTCAAGCTAGGAGATTCACCCACATCACGCAACCTCCCTTAATAGCACTAGAGTATATAACTTAAATAAATATCTAGTCCCTGATATTTAATAGCACACACAAAGTAAACACATGTATATATATATACCATCACCACACAGTATATATATAAAATATAAATCCCGGCTTTACCGTGTACTAAAACCCGTAACACTAGACTATATATATTCCCGAGTCTATGGTCCGACTCAAATTTAATTAATTCACTACTTAATAATTTATTATTGTCCCGAGTCTACAGTCCGGCTCTAATTTAATTAATTTACACAGTAATTAATTATTACCAATTCGAGTCGATGGTCCGACCCTAATTTAATTAATTTACACCTTAATTAATTAATACCAATCCGAGTCTATGGTCCGGCTCTAATTTAATTAATTTACACCTTAATTAATTAATACCAATCCGAGTCTATGGTCAGGCTCTAATTTAATTAATTTACACCTTAATTAATTAATACCAATCTGAGTCTATGGTCCGACTCTAATCTAATTAATTTACACATTATTTAATTATTACCAATCCGAGTCTATGGTCCGACTCTAATCTAATTAATTTACACATTAATTAATTATTATCGATCCGAGTCTATGGTCCGATTCTAATTTAATTAATTTACTCATTAATTAATTTAACACTTGTTGTCGCCCAACCATTATACCCGGACTCGTTCACTTGGCCCATACCATCGTTAATACCCGATTCTTTATTTCGCCCCATAACTAATTAATTACACCTAAATTCCTTTAACAATGTAGTACCACTCAACTACAATACCCGAACATTTTTCTCGGTCCAAAATAAATACTTGCGAATTATTTTTCTAAATTCGTTCATCTCATGACATACAATTATCACCCTCCTAAACCCAATTATATCAACTTATAATTGTTAAGGAATATGAGCCACATATGAATTTATCACTACATAATAAGTGGGGGAAACATATAAACTAAATTTCCCCAAAATCCTAGGACCATTGATCGATCGATCCACTGGGTCGATCGATCGATCGAACATGGGTTCGTCTTTTTCGACTTGCTGTTTCAGCCATTGATGAAACCTTAAGCTCTTTTTTTCTTCCCAAACTCTTACCCAATCAAAACCAACATTACCTCCACATAATAAAAGGGTCTAAACCTCCTAAAGACCTTAATTCATCATCAAATTTATACATAACTCTAAGTATATCCGATTTCATTTTTCACCCGGGTCTCGTTCTACCGAATCTGACCTAACCATTTTTTAGTCCTTTTAATCACTAATAAATATTGTAATCCACTCTAAAATTCAATATTAAGAGTCCCAAATCATAACTTAACCTTTATTGAGTGATTAAATCTGCCCATTACTCTAAATTCAGAAAACCCAATTTAATTATGGCTACACACCCAAAATGAATTTTCATATACACATACTATGATATGAATTTATTATCATCAATTTAAGAGTCACAATAGTTAACCACTTGCCTAGAATTGTTCGTAGGGTCTGATCCGTTTGTGTAGTTAAGGTGTTGATTACGAACACCCCAATTAGTCCCTTAATTTGGCTCCAAAAGACCCCCAATTGGCTTCTTGATTTGTTTTCCTCAATTTCCTCTCAAACCCTAGGTTTAGAGTTTTGTTAACTGTCATTCAACACTTCTCCAATTAGGTTAAAAATCCCAAATCCCGTTTTTGGCCACACGAGCCTAATTAAAATGGCCCGAATCACCCCGGGGGGGCCTGACTATGCCCAAAAATGCTTCGAGACCCAATTGCTACCCCCGGGTACTCTTTTTTGACTATCTCGACCCATCCAGACTCAACCGCGTGCTCAGAATTCTCATCCGAAATACTTTATAAAATTTCCAAATTTCGACCTCAAAATGCGACACATATTAATTCGGACAATTTAACTTAAAGTCGCCGATTATAAATAATTCTTCCCACTCAAATAAATTCTCCAAATCATAAATTTAAGTTTCTCCAATTTAAATATTTTTATATCTCCAAAAAATAATGAAATATTAAATGCTCAAAATTAGAGGTTGTTACAAAATTTTATACGCCTACCCTTATGCTACAAAAGATAACATAAAATATCGCGCCCGTACTATCACTAGTTCTTGAGCAAAATAAACCCCGAGCTGTCTGTCCTTGCTAGAAAATAAATCTAACCACCTTGATTCACTTTAGAAAACACCCCTACTTACTGGGATAAAATGTGAGAACACAAGACCTCACTATGTGTCTATCGCACCACATAATACAACATATATACACACACATATATAAGCTAGATGCCCTCTCCGGTGATACCTAGTACCAATCACACCCTGGTGACACAAACACCAAAAGTTACCCTCACTCTCCACAATAGTTCAAATCCATCGCCATCCAGCCGATATTTGGGAAAATTATCAACCCTACTCCCATAATCCTTGAAAGTAGTAACCCCTCGCATAATTCAAACCTTCCCTCAGTGTACACCTCTACTCTCCCGTGGATAACACCAAAGAACTCCGCTACCCCAGGGGAATTTTATCTACATACTATGGCTACTACAGCCAACTCACCCACTAAATTCGACTTAGCCGTGAACTCTAGTGAAAATAATTCTTATAATGTGACACCCTCACTATCACTCAAGACATACCCCATGCCCATAGGATAAGATATTTACCTCCATACTCTAGCTGCAATGGTTGATCATCGGGTTCCGGAGTGGCTTCCCCCTACCTGAATGCACCCATGACTTGTTATAGTGGTTGTACATCCAGGACTTTGTCCTGTAGTTGACCCCTGGCTTGCTTAGGACAATCCCTCTTCATGTGTTCCACTTCCCAAAAACGAAACACCTACTAATAAATTCACCATTCCACTGATCCCTTCATTGCTAGCCTTGTCAAAATTCCTGGCCATCCTGCCGATAGCCTCCAGCTCTAAATCGTTTAGCATGATTTCCCTATCGAAAATCCTGCACCTGATCTCCCCCTGTCTGCTACTGGGATACCCCACTGGCATTGTTCCCTCCTGCTTTATCTGACTGGCTAGTTTCCACTCCCCTTATGATTCATTTCACGTGGAAGTGATATTCCTGACAGTGCAGGAGTGCTGCGTTAACGACATCTATATAAGCTACTAACGCGGAATTACTAATCAAATATTGTTTGATCCTCCAGACTAACCCATCCATGAACCTTACTTTCTTTCTCTCTTCATCGCTTACCTCATCCGGTACAAAATTTGTAAATGAGTGAATTCTTCCTCGTAATCGGCCACGGAATGGTCCCCTTGTGTTACCTCTCTAAATTTCCTCCTCATTTCAGCCTCAACTGTTTGCGAAAAATACTTATGGTCAAACCGCACCCAAAACTCTGTAATAGCTAATGTATCCCTTTCCTCAACTGTGGTGATCGACTCCCACCACTGTAGCGTTGCTCTCACTAACGTAAAAGTGGCTAGCATTTTCTTCTACACTTCGTTGCAAACTACCATGCATAGGTGAGGCTGGATATCTCTCTTCCACTGACACACTAGCACCATAGCGGAACCCCCTCGAAACTCTGGTGGATGGCCCTTTTGAAAGACCTCTTGAACTTGCTGCCACCCCGACGGCCCCGGGTGGGCCTGAACATCTCGTGCCACTAACACTTGTGGATGATCTCGTGGAAAGTACCTTGCCTAATAAAATACCGGGTGATCAGTCCTATGCCAAATTAAAACAGGAATCCCAGTTGGTTCATCCTGAGAATCACTGTCAAAAAGTTTTTAAAACTTACTAACCACCTAGTATTCCAAAAGCTCGTGCCAAACTCACACAATGGAATTAAAACAATCGAATAATTAATTAAAAAATTTGCCGAATAAACCATCGGCCACCAAAGTAAATAGTCCAACAACAATCAATGAAATAAATACATCTGAAACTGCAACTGAAAAGTCTGGGTGACATGACCTAAGGAAACTCAAAACTGAGAGATGATTCCTACTCTAGGAAAGAATAAACGATGCGTCTAATCCAAGCTCCTGCTAGTATCCACATATGCCGCAACCTGGAATAGAATATCAATCCTGGCGTCCCTATGGCTGGACACCTAAAAGGTTTTGAAAATAGTTTTATAGCAAGGGTTAGAACCCAAAAATTTTTGAAAATATTTAACAAGTGAATTAACTGCAGTAATTAAAAATATATGAATGCGCTTTATATTTAAGTTAGTGCCGCACTCCCTTGAGTACACACTCACCCCTCCACCAATGTGCACACCTAACGGTTATCTTAACCCCACCTAGTTGTACTACTTCGTCCAACTAGTCCTGGTATAATCTCCCCTTGTCATACTACTCTAACTCGAGTATAATAATTTCTGGATTATAATTTATCTCACCAATTAACTTATTTAATTTCTTTTAAATCATAACATATAACCGTGACACAAGTTATATAAAGTATATACATTTCACACTGTATTCTGACCCACATATAATATTACATCTCATTATATACGTACCTTTACTAAAATATCCACAAATAATTCATATGCATATCCATCCCTCCAAGTATACCCTCACCGGATGATTTCCTCTAAAGTGCTATCACACTAGGTGTGCTCACATAACCTAGTTACCCAAGTTGGAATCGCACACCAACTGGACCAAAATATAAACGTAATGGAGGAGGTCATATTCCTTCCCTGAAAGTGAGATAAACCCCTCACCCATATACTGGACGCTATGACCTGGGGATATACTCACCCTACTCCTAAAGCTAGGGATTCACCCACATCACGCAACCTCCCTTGATAGCACTAGAGTATATAACTTAAATAAATATCTAGTCCCTGATATTTAATAGCACACACAAAGTACACACATGTATATATATACTATCACAACACCGTATATATATAAAATATAAATCCCGGGTTTACTGTGTACTAAAACCCGTAACACTAGACTATATATATTCCCGAGTCTATGGTCCGACTCAAATTTAATTAATTCACTCCTTAGTAATTTATTATTGTCCCGAGTCTACATTCCGACTCTAATTTAATTAATTTACACATTAATTAATTATTACCTATCCGAGTCTATGGTCCGACTCTAATTTAATTAATTTACACCTCAATTAATTAATACCAATCCGAGTCTACGGTCCGACTCTAATTTAATTAATTTACTCCTTAATTAATTAATACCAATCCGAGTCTATGGTCCGACTCTAATTTAATTAATTTATACCTTAATTAATTAATACCAATCCGAGTCTACGGTCCGACTCTAATATAATTAATTTGCACATTAATTAATTATTACCAATCCGAGTCTATGGTCCGACTCTAATCTAATTAATTTACACATTAATTAATTATTACCAATCCGAGTTTATGGTCCGACTCTAATTTAATTAATTTACACATTAATTAATTTAACACTTAGTGTCGCCCAACCATTATACTCGGACTCACTCACTTGGCCCGTACCATGATTAATACTCGATTCTATATTTCGCCCCATAACTAATTAATTACACCTAAAATCCTTTAACAATGTTGTACTTCTCAACTACAATACCCGAACATTTTCCTCGGTCCAAAATCAATACTTACGAATTATTTCTCGAAATTCGTTCATCTCATGACATACAATTATCATCCTCCTAATCCCAATTATATCACCTTATAATTGTTAAGGAATACATGCCACATATGAAATTATCACTACATAACAAGTGGGGGAAAATCTAAACTAAATTTCCCTTTACACATAAAACTGGCGAACCTGCCAAAATCCTGGGACCATCGATCGATCGATCCCTTGGGTCGATCGATCGATCGAACATGGATTCGTCTTCTCCGGCTTGCTGTTTCAGCCATTGATGAAACCTTAAGCTTTTTGTTTCTTCCCAAACTCTTACCCAATCAAAACCAACATTACCACCACATAGTAAAAGGGTCTAAACATCCTAAAGACCTTAATTCATCATCAAATTTATACATAACTCTAAGTATATCCGATTTGGGTTTTTCACCCGGGTCTCGTTCTACCGAATCTGACCTAACCATTTTTCAGTCCATTTAATCACTAATACATATTGTAATCCACTCTATAATTCAATCTTAACAGTCCAAATCTAACTTAACCTTTATTGAGTGATTAAATCTGCCCATTACTCTAAAAATTCAGAACACCCAATTTATTTATGGCTACACACCAAAAACGAATTTTCATATACACATACTATGATATGAATTGATTGTCATCAATTTAAGAGTCACAATAGTTAACCACTTGCCTAGAATTGTTCGTAGGGTCTGATCCGTTGGTGTAGTTAAGGTGTTGATGACAAACACCCCAATTAGTCCATTAATTTGGCTCCAAAAGACCCCCAATTGGATTCTTGATTTGTTTTCCCCAATTTCCTCTCAAACCCTAGGTTTAGAGTTGTGTTAGCTGTCGTTGAACACTTCTACAATTAGGTTAAAAATCCCAAATCCCATTTTTGGCCACATGGGCCTAATTAAAATGGCCCGAATCATCCCGTGTGGGCCCGACTATCCCCAAAATTGCCTCGAGACCCAATTGCTATCCAACGGGTACTCTTTTCTGACTATCTTGACCCATCCGGACCCAACCGCGCACTCATAATTGTCATCCGAAATACTTTATAAAATTTCCAAATTTCGACCTCAAAATGCGACACACATTAATTCGGACAATTTAACTTAAAATCGCCAATTATAAATAATTCTTCCCACTCAAATAAATTCTCCTAATCATAAATTTAAGTTTCTCCAATTTAAATATTTTTATATCTCCAAAAAATAATGAAATATTAAATGCTCAAAATTACGGGGTGTTACAAAATTTCTCGCGGGTCCGTGCGCACACTACATACTGTACGCTGTTAAACTTTTCACGTGCATGGTCATGGGTAATAGGGGTGAGTACTTCCATCTCGGTGGTATATAAGTACCTTCGAGAGGGGGACCCTATGACAAGGGATGATATATGGATAATGCACTAGATTAACCCTTTATGTAGGTATTGAACATATGTAAGGGTGCGATTGATTGCAAAGTTGGAAAATTAATTGAAAAGAATTAATTTCTATGAAAAATTATTCCAGAGAAATATTTTTCATGGAAAATGATTCTAGTTGTTGTTTGATTGCTTTTATTTTCCAACTGGTAAAATTAAGAATTTTCCAACTCAGATTTTGCCTCAATTCACCAAGCTTTTTTTCTCGCTATCAATTCATCATTCCCTATGGGCATTTTATTTTTAGAACCTGACGAAGATAAAATATCTTGCCAAAACTACCTCTAATCCAAGATGGTATCATGTATCTCTGAAAAATAAAAGGTGAGAGCAACATACATATTCGTTTTCTTTTAAACTTGTATCCCAGAATCTGTAATCTTTTTTTAACTTGTATCCCAGAATCTGAAATTCAATCACAATACACATTCTAGTGTATATTCAAACTCAATTTTTTTTTGTATTGTTTTTATGATAATCCCAGAACATGAAAGAATTTAACAAGAATAGGGCTTCACTACTGTTACTCATATTTAGACCATAAAGCTTGAATCTGTGACATTTTTGGTTTTCGTGAGTGCTCAACAACACCCATATTTGGGGGTTGTTGAGAATTGTTTTGGGGGTTGTTGAAATCGGAGGTGGGTACAGACATCTTATAAAAAAAACCGAGGTAGAGAGAGGAGGCAGGCCGACTGGAGCTGCTCAGCGCCGACGACGCTAGCTGCAAAGGGGACAGGGGGTTGTAAGGTTTGCTCGGGTTAGGAAGGAGCGGTGGGTGAGCTGGGGCGGCGACAAGGAGTTCTGACCGGCGGCGGGGTGATAAGGTCGGGTTCACGGTGAGAGTGACCGATCGGAGAAGGGTAGCTGGACCGCCGTTTGGGTTTTGAAACTCGGCCGAAGGGATCGAGAGCTCTGTTCTGCAACAAATGCAGAAAATAAAAGAGAGAAGAGAGTTACCTTAGGTGGCAGGAGAACAAGGTCGAGATAAGGACGAAGAGTTTGTACGTGGGTTGGAAAATAAAAGATGGAAACTGATTATTTGGGGGTTGTTGAGAATTGTTTTCCATCTTTTTCAAAGAAAATAGATCACGTGACCAAGTTTTGTGGAAATTATTTCCGTATAAAATTTTGTAATCAAACACCCTAAAACGTGGAAAATAGGTGCAAATTGTGTATTTTCCATGGAAAATATGCACAATCAAACACACCCTAATATTATAGTAATTAACAGGTAATATAATAGAAAAGTTGAGAGAAATAGACATAAACATGAAGGTTTAAGTGGTTCGATCATTGACCAATGTCCACTATGCAAACTATGAGAATATTCAGTTATAATAGGGCATAAGCAACCATGGAAGATATAACCATCTTCTCTCTCTAAAATAATTTCAGTAGAGTAACAGTAGGGTGTGTAGAAGTCGATCCTAACGAGGAAGAAAAAGTGTGTCTTTTATAGGCTGGGGGTGCATAATGTCACCCCAGCATGTGTTCCATGCTCAACTGATGTATGGGACCTATGATAGAGAACCACATGTCTATTCTGATAGTGAAGTAATATTGATGAAAATCCCCTCACATGGGTGAATAATTCTTGCTAGCGATTTTGTGTCAAAATGACTAAGATACCCCTATCATGCCTTCCTTATTTAGATGAACATATTTGTGTTAGGAAGTAACGTTTGAGGTGTTCTAGTTGTATCATCTCTTCCAAGAGTCTGTATAGTGCTTAGTTTTATACTCATAGCCGAGAAAAGATAAGATGGTCATTTGTGCCCAATACACATATCCTTATCCCTTGAGTCTGATGGATTGTAACATGAGTGTCATTTGAGGTCGACACTCTTCCACAAATATAGGTAAGAAGGTTGGTCTATTCTGTGGTATAAGACTACAGTTCCTGGTTAGTTACCTGGTTAGTTATACCATCCAATATCATTCGGTTGGTTACCTCCGTTTGTCCATTTTCCCGAGGTTAGCCTTGGGCTGAGAAAAATTATTTTCTGTCGATCTCGTTATTGTAGGCATCCAGATACTTATTCTTGAATTTTTTTCAATTTTTTAATATTAGAGTATTTGGGAGCCCATATTGACAAATGATATTTCTACAAATAAATTTGAAGCACTTCTCTTCGAAAATTGTTATTATAACCTCTGCCTCTACCCATTTTAAAAAATATTCAATCACGAAGATAAGGAAATGAAAATTCCCTTTAGCTCCTGGTAGTGGGCCATCTAGATTGATCCTCCGCATTTCCAAAGGACATTGGGCAGAGAAGGTAGGGAACAATTAATAAGGTATGTTTGCAAAGGAGGAAAAAATGACCCCTTTTGTACAACACATTCCCTATAATGGAAAACTTAGCAGAATAGTAACACACCTTTCTTTGCTCGATCTTACGCTCTGAGGGATCTCCATCCCTAAATTAATTAAGAATTTGGTCCATATAAGATAGTCCTAGTTTTAAGTCAAAGCATTATGGGTTGTCGGTTTCTTCATGATCGTTTCTTGGTTCCTGGAGGATTTTGACTTGAACTATTCTTCGAATCTTGGATATCGTAGTTGAAGTAAGCATCACAAGGGCATACACTCTTCCATTCTTAATTCTCAGAATTATTTTTACCTTTACTCCTTAAAAACTTGTAGGGGATGTATTCACTCTCTCCAATTACTTGGCCATTTTTTCATCTTTTTCCTCGTAGATCCCTAAAATCTTATCTGCTACCAGTTACGAATCACTCTGCACAATGAGAAGGCCTTTTGTGTGTGTGCTTTAGGCAAAGACAATCTTTTTAAAATTTTCTCAATTTTATTTTGCACCAAGTATATGAACCATTATAATTAAACCAAATATATTCCTAACCCTAGATCACGCAACTAAGTGATTCAAGACATCCATCAACAAAGCATGTAGGGAAAATACAATTAAAAAAAAACTTTCGAGTAAAAACCATTTATTTCAAAAATAGTTTGCAATTTTCAACTTACAAATATAATTAGCGAAATATGCCCAACAATCCTCCTACAGGTGACTGTCTTATTTAGTAATGAATCCCCAGAAGAACCCATAAATATCGCAACCTTGAACCGACAATGACTCCCTAGAGAATCACAATGACCATAGTCGTCAGCAATGATTCCCACAATAACCACAAGATTAGCAATAGAGACTCCTTCACAAAAGTAACTTCAAAATAAAAGTGCTTTGGGTTTCAAAGATGAATTACACAAGTAATTGGGATGTGTTTGTGTGAATCAAAAATAAGTTCTGGCCTTAAAAAGGTGGAAACTTAACGTAAAAGGTCTGCAATTTTCGTACATCAAAAGTATTAATTGAAAAGCTTCACAAAACAGGTATTTATAGGCTATCAAAAAATATTTGAGGCCGCGCATGTCGTTCGAACGACTTCCTCATGTCGTTCGAATGACCATAAAACGACCTATTTAAAATCAAAACTGAATGACCTCGTTTGATCCAAAATCGATTATGGCCATCTAATGACCTATGTAATGACATTAACATGTCGTTTGAATAACATTCCCTTATCGTTTGAACGATAGGAACGAAAAATTTTATTTTTAAAATCTGCCTGTAGGTATTTTAGAAAAAAAATTAAGCTAAAAAAATTCCCCATTTTGATAAAAAAAACATTTTATAAAGGTATCCAAATACTTAGTGAAAAATCTAATCAACTCAAAAAAAAATCTATACCAAAGTATACCTCATGTCGCATAGATGTTGAAGATGCTTGATATTCGGATCCGTCTTCAAGAAAGTGTGAACGTGAACTTCCTTGGCGATTGTAATGGGATATGACATACATAATGTAAATAAGGGACGATGGAAAATATGTCCTTACATGCAAGAATTTATCCAACTCCTAGTGCTTTTGCGAGATCAAGTCTTGTAAATAAGGAATCCTACTTCGCCTCGTCGTTAGATGCTTTGAAATTGAACATCAGAGAGTATTAAATATCGGCCTAGTTTGGGGATGACAAGATCATTTATTCCCCACTATCGGCCACACACGATACGGCATCGACTAACAAACTTTATATTAGCATTTCTAACGAGAACGGGCACTCATCAAGGGCATCATTCTTTGTTGGAAAATCTGGCTTCGAAAATTACCATTATAGTGTAGGATGTATTATTCTTAGTAGTTCTCAGTTTTGAACATTTAGCTTGTTCTAAACTGTCATCTTGTATTTCGACTTCGGTTTCCCCCGCTGTTTCCCATGTGAACTCTGCTTCAAAATTTGCTAAAAATTTCCCCTTAATTGAATACATTGGCTAATAGACCATATCAAACTCGCCTAACATAATTGACCAATCCATTATCCTACCCAATTTCTTGGATTTATGAATGAATTTTTTGAAAGGCATATCGTTGTGTACCAAAATCGCGTGGTTTTAAAAGTACGGCTTCATTTTCATTAGAGCATGTATTAGGACGAATGCAACATTCTCCATCTTTGAATATCTCATCTTGGTCCCTTGCACACTTTTTTGTTATAATATAATGGCTTCTAAGTCCTATTATCGTATAGGACAATCGCTGCACTGATAGCCAACTATGGGACGGTTAGGTACAAATACATTTTCTCGCCTTTAATTGGTTGAGACAGAAGCATTAGTGAGCCCAAGTTTGCTTTCAGTTCCTTGAACGTTATTTCACATTCCTTATACCACACAAAGGTTTTTAGTAAAATTTTGAAAACATGTAAGTTGCTCACGAGACAAACCTATTAAGCGTAGTAACTCTGCCCAACGACCTCTGAATATCTTTCGTATTCCTTGTGGTCTTCATATTAATCAATGCCTTTATCTTGGATGGGTTGGCCTCAATGAACTTTTGATTAACTATGAACCCCTAAATCTTCATTGTGATGACACTGAAGATGCATTTGGGTGGATTAAGCATAATCTTGTAGTGGTCCATGGTGTCAAAAGTTCTTTCAAAATCCTTAACATTATTCACGACCATCAGATATTTTGTCAACATATTATTTATGTAAATATCGGTCATTTTTCCTATTTTTTCTTTGAACATATTATTAATGAGCCTTCGATAGGTGGCACCTGCATTATTCAGGCCAAAAGTCATCACCTTATATAATTAAGTCCCTTTATCTGTGATGAAAGACTTCTTCTCAACATCATCTTCAAATATTGAAATCATATTATAGCCCAAATAGGCGGCTATGAAACTCATGAGCTCATGCCCCATTGTGGCATCGACCATTTGATTAATCCTTTGCAAAGGGAGATTGTCTGTAGGGAAATCCTTATTGAGAATATGAAATTTATGGGCATTTTCCATTTACCATTCTATTTCATCACCATAAAGATATTCGATAACCAGTCTGGATATTTAACCTCTTTGAGAAGTCTGCTGTTGGTAACTTTTTCTCCTCTTCTTGGATACCTTCATATATGTATCGAGCAAATGCTTGTCTCTTTTTCTTTACAAATTTAACCTTATTGTCAAGGTCAAGATTATCACAGATGACATCAGGGTTAATTTCGCAGCATGTCACTATGACTTCATGAAAATATGTAATGCCTCTTGTATAGAAATTCAACTAAGTCATTCTTCAAAAATTCGCTAAAGGATGATCCAATTTGGATTTTTTTTTTGTTCGTCCTCATCGAGGATGATGGATTCTACCTCTTTTGATGGATCCCCTTTCTTCAATTTCTTCTCATTTTTTGGGATTTAGTGTATCAATGTTGTAAAAGGTGTCTTTCCTCTTATGGGTTTCTTTTTCTTCTGTCGAGGTGGAATAGCAATCATGTACTTCCACTTAATCATTATTGACATCCCCTATCTCATAAGGAGTAAAAAATGTCATCCTCTTACATTGGAAGGCACGACTTTAAACTCCTTGAGAGCGACCCTTCCCAAAATGATCCATCACAAAGAAGTTTATTCGCTACATCAAACATCTAGGCTATGTTCCCATAAGGAAATCCATCTCAAAATTTCCAATGGGTGAGCTTTCTCTCTTCTAAATCCGATCAGGTGATGATGGTATGGGACGTGTCTTTTCTTGTAAAGTTTTAAGCCTTTGAATCAATACCAAAAGATCACGTCAGCTGAGATTCCTCTATATACCAAAATACGAGGCACATTATAGCCAAGTACTCTTGTGATGATAATAAGTGGTCATTTTAGGGGGCTAAGAGTCTTTTGTAATTAAATCTAGAGAACCCCACCACAAGACTTTCAATGTCCACCTTCTGCACCTTGATCTGTTTACCTTTGGAATCTACCAGGTTAACACCCATTCTTTTACGATCGATTTTTGCTTTGACCACATGGGACTTTCTACCGGATGGTTTTATTCCACCACCTGCTATACTTCCTGATACCATTTTAACATCAAACTAAATCATGTGGAAATTACCTTTAATTTCCTCAAGTTTCATTGGGAGATCTGGATTGTCCTCTTCATCATCGTCCACTTCTTTATCATTTTGATTGACTTAAACTTTTTTCTTCTTGGGTTTATTATCCATTGATTAGGAATACCTCTTCTTGCCATCGTCTAGGCTCCTGGGAAATTCCTCAAAGAGGAATACCTCTTCGCAGTTTTTGCTAATTTAGCAACTTCTCAATCTCGTCTTCTAAGGCCTAACACTTGTTTATTATATGGCCGTGATTCTTGTGGAACTCACACCACTTGCTCTTCTCTCGTTTATGGGATGGGTTCCTAAGATTATCTGGCGAGTTAATTTCGTTATCATCTTTGATCTTGTTAGTATGAGATCGAGGCTAACAATAAGGGTGTGTATTTTGCAAACTTGTCTTCATTTAACTTTGATTTATCTTTATCCTTATCTCGACCCTTTTTTGACTTACTCCTACCTAAATTTTTTTGGTATCCCCTATTAGCCGCCATGTCCTCCTCCGCATTCATGATTCTCCCAGCCTTAGATAGAAGTTCACTCACGGATTTAATAGGATCTTTGAAGAGATTCCAATAGACTTTTCTTGATTAAAGCCTGTTAATGAGGGTTATAATCGTAATGCTTTCATCATAATGTTCAACTTACAACTTTTCTATATTGAATCGAGATATGAAATCTCTTAGCAGTTCATTCTTCCCTTGTCTCACATTCAACAGATGAGTCACGCATTTTATAGGCCTCATGCTGAAACAAAAGTTGTTGATATATTTCTTCGATAACTACTTAAATTTTCGATCACCTCTCTCGGTAGACCAATAAACCACACATGGGAAGCACTAGTAAAAGTGATAGAAAATCCCTAACATCTCATTTCATTGGGAGTGGTGTAGATACTGGCTGAATGCTTGTATATTTTTATATAGTGAACATAATTTATTCTCTCATCATATTTGGGTGTCACACTAACGGTTTGAACTTTCCATGTATTGGATAACAAATAGTATTTAGTATGAAGGGTCCCTCCATGTGTCCTCTATGAATTGGGTCTAGGCCCTTGATGAAACTACTAACGTTATCCTCCAGCCTTTAAATCGAGTTATTCCAAGGCTTCTCATTAGTGACATCATTATCCCTATAAGCTTCTACATCTGAGACGACTCTGAAGGTGACTCCTTTATTCGGTTACCTCCTAAAACTTATCACCTCTCGATCTTCTCTCTCGATCGAATGATTTTCTCGATAAGTTAGGTCGAGATGAACAGTGATCCTTATCCCACAACTACTATTTGGGATAGCGCCTTGGCTATAATATCCTTTCGGGTGAGATTGTAAAATGTTGACCCCCATGCTTAGTCTCGTGAGTGAACTATTCCCATGCCGACTATGAGGGGTATATTGCACACTTTTACCATAGTAGGTAGGAGTAAGAGTATGGGTTTTACGTAGTCGATATGACATGACTGATGCCTCATATTTCTCGTCGTAGTGCTGACTGTGTTCCTCCTCATATGCCACATACTTAAGTCGTCCTTGTATTTTATTGATAAGGTGGAAACGATGGGGATAGATAATCTATTTCCTCCTCAAGATGTATAGTACCTCTTTCGTTAGTGCTTAGGGTGGTCCCATAGCTGTTAGCGGTGCATCTCCTCTTATGAATGCCAATGTGATAGGATTTATGGTCGGCTCACCTGGGATATGAATCATTAAGTCTTGGGTGAATGCCAGTTGGTTCTACATGTCCTGTTGATTTGCCAATAGAGATCTCAGTGTTTCTGTCACATTGGCTATCTTAGACTAAGAAGGCAGTTATCTGGAACAACTCGGGTGTTTGACGGTGGACCAAAGACATCACCGATTAGAGAGAAAGTAAACAACAATAACATGGGTGTAAAACATAGAAAAATGATAAATATGATAGGGAAGTTGATGAAATCATCCACCCAATCTATTTTGATAGTGATTTCGATCCAATAATGATGGACTTGCATCACAACTAAAGATAAGAGAGGAAATACAAGCTAAGATGAGAACAATGACAACATTCCCACAAATAGTGCCAATTTGATGATCTAAGGATCATGTACTGGAATTCACCCTGGATATAGGTATTTTACATATTTAATATGATATTAATTAACACGTAATATACCAGAAAAGATGAGAGAAATGGAGATGAACACAAAAGTTTAAGTGGTTTGGCTGTTGTCATATATCTACTGTGCAAAATATGAGAGTATTCCACTATAATAGGGCATAATCATCCATTGAACATACAAACATAAGTTCTCTTTATCTCTCTTTAAGATAATTTTAGCAGAGTAATAATAGGGTGTGTAGAATTCGATCCTAAAGAAGAATAAAAAGTGTGTCTATTATAGGTTGGGTGATGCAAATGTCACCCCCATCGTGTGATGAAATGAGTAAGATACCCTATGATGGTAGAAAGTATCGTCCAAGGTTATACTAGTTGTATCGGCTCTACTGAGAGTCTGTATAGTGCTTGGTTATATTCTCGTAGTCTAGATGAGATAAGATGGTTCGCTTTTCCTGAAACACCTATCTCTATCCCTTGAATTTGATGCCTTGTAATATGAGTGTCTTATGAGTTCGCCACTCCTCCACTGGTATGGGTGATAAGGTTTGTCTCATCTATAGGATGATACTATAGTGCCTGGTTGGTTAACAGAGTGTCGTATGGATGAGAATATACTTGTGTATATCAATGAGCAATGTCTTTGGGGGGTCATGTCAGTTTGAAGTTCAATTATTCCAAATATGTGGGTTGTATCTAGGTAAGTATTCCTATAGGTGTGGTTCTAAGGTGATACCCCAAGTACGAATAGATCGAATGCTAGTTATAGACATGCAAGTCAAGTTCACTATAGTGATAAATGGAAAATTCTCTGGGCAAAATGACTTTAGGAGGCCTAGGATCGATCTCTATATTACTGTAGATGGTGCCTTGGATTTCTATGTGTAAATCATGGAATCCAATGGTTCGAATACTTTAGTATGAGTTGATACGAGAATGTTTGAACTCTACCTTGCTGCTAAATAATTAAAGAACTAGTCCTTCATACGAGAGACTCAATTGTAAACTGTATGAAATGTTGCCTTGCACTTTCATATAGTGGTCCAGTGTTCATTCTCTTCAAGTCAATCAAGATGTCCCATGGTATCTCTATATCTGATCCTAAACTTTTAATCTCATATGCTAGGAGCCTCAAAGTATGCAGATCCTTGTTCGTGCAATCCTAGACTTTTCCTTGAAGAATAGTCTTATTTTATAATCATTTTCTAAATTTTAGAGTTAAGGAAAAATTCATTATTGGGCTCTGCAAATGTGTTCCACTCGTGATCAAGAGATGTTTAAAGTAGTTATCAATGCCTTACTCTAGTAGGTGAGTGTAGTTAACCTATTTGGGCCCTCGGGTTGAAGGTCCTAGGATAAGCTCTAATTTGTTAGAGATGTTGTTTTCATGGTGGTGTTTAGCCATGGTCTTGGACTTTTTCATCAGGACGGGTATATATTTTTCGTAGAGTCCATTTATATCATATGAATAGTAAAGAGGGAGAGAAATCATTATTACTTTCCCAAAGGATTGACCTCGCTGGTCATTCCTCGTAGTTTATCATATCAGGTATGTAATAGCATCTTGGTGGCCATGACCCACTAGTCTTTGTGGTTGACGTTCCTTTTCCCCATTTAAAGGTCAAAATGTTGGACGTATGCTATTAGGTCGGTGTTGGCACTCAATTTGTTCTTTTAGGTGGCATCCCTTTGAGCGATGTGAGACTTGATTTTTTTCTCCTCTTTGTACGAACCCAAAACTTATAATTGATGTGATCATCTGCCTTGAGTTTTTTTTATCATGCTTGATCATTTGCACCGAAGGGATAAAAATATCCGTGTTTCCAAACTAGGGGTTCTCCTGTCTGGTGATTGGCATACGCAATGTTCCTACTATTTTATAAAGAGTTAGTTAAGAACGTGTTTGAGGTAGTGGGCAGGAGAATACCACCGTTGATTCCTGAATCTGTGAGGGAAAACTTGTGTGTCTTAGAGGTCAGTCCTCTCCATATAAAGGATTATATTAGTACTACAATGGTGATATTATTGATTTCTTAGAGGGCTTTGTCATTTATCTCCTCCTATTTGACTGAGTGGTCTATTTCTTCTAAGGAGGGAGTAAGAAGTCTTGGCTCTTATGAGAGCATGATCAACATAACTAGGAGAAAGTTCGGGAAGTATTGGTTGGTTTGAAGGAAGTGTTTAGCCATGATGAAGATGGTTTTATAGATGGAGAACCGATTTTCATCTCGACAGGGTTCCTAAGTAGATTTGGTAGCTTTGGCGGCCCAACGTTCTGATCACATATATATTTATTCATTTTCCAAGGGGCAATTAACCATTTAACTGACTTTCTCTCTCCAACGAGTGACGAAAATAGCCACGACCTCTTCCTCATCTTGCTTTATCATTTCCAAATCTTTGCACATGATGTCACATTCTTCGTTTTATTTGTACTATTTAAGGAAATCAAGACATACAACATCTATTGTTTTGGTGGTTCCCTCACATTTCAGACCCATAAACCAAGTGAGGGCTCCTGTAGACAGAGTAGAGGAAAACATCATCTCTAGAACTCCTAGGCCTACGTCTCGGACATGCATATGAAGGTGGTATTTGGATAAATGGGAATATGGGGTTTCCAGTTATTTGTATATTTTGAGGACTGACTTCTTAAATTTGTCCAGTAACTGGAATTCAATATAAGGAGCCATTTTCTTGATGTTTATAAGCTCATTCATGTTGCTAATGGATTCCTGAACCACACACAGTTTAGGTTGGACCCTCCTTACCTCCTAGTTCGTAGGTGAACAACCTCTTTAGCTGATGGAAAAGCTAAAAATTCTACTCGTGTGTGTGTGGGGGGGGGGGGGACTTGGAAGGAAGTGTATGGTTAATTAGGGTACTGCTGGTAGGGTTCAAATTATTTATGCAAGGCAAAAGGTACTTAGAAGTTGGGGCACCGACGTTCATAGGGGAGCCAGTAATGGAAATAGTGTGGGTGAATCCTTAGGGTTAATTGGTAATACTTCAATAGCTACCTCAAGTGGTGTACCAATGTCAGGGATGGGTGGAGGGATTACGTTCTCTCTAGTTCAAGTTGTAGTATTATCCTCTTGCATGCAAACCTATGCTTAACCTAGTGCCCAAATTTGTGATTGCATGGTATTTTGAGAGGCTCCAATGTTCTCAAGTTGTCTTAAAACCTAATCTATATTGGAAAAATCCTAGTATTCTTCAGTATACATGGAGGATATTGCAATGCAGCCTTGACAATCGTGGGTGGTAAGTTCGCTGATGAAAACAAGATGATCACACTGAACGTAAACTTGGGTTTCTCGGGTAAGAACTTAGTGATAATTCTCTGCTGATATTGATAACTGTAGAAAAAGTCGAGGCACATTTGTTCATGATTTTGTAAAAAAATTGACTGACATAAGGACAATACATAAGGGGATAAGGACTCATATATGTATGTTTTTTCTAATGCAATTGTTTTAACTATATTTGTTCGTATGTGGACGGCTTTTGTTTTTTTGTATTTTTTATTTGGTAGTATATTCTGAGGGGAAGAACTAAACATAGTCATGTTTGATTTGGATAAATAGGGTTGAGCTATCATATTTCATATGAGGAGCAGGAAAATAATAGAATGCAGTCTATTGGTTTCTCAAAATAAAGTATGGGTATGGGAATTCAACGTAAAGGAATTATGTTTTGGCGATGACTTGTGAATTTGTACTGTTTTATCTTCCCTTTAAAAAAAACAAACGCATTCAGCCTGGGATCTTAGGGGTTTTGGAATGGCCTCCATCAGTCTAAAAATTTTTGAAAAATTTGTCAAAGTGACTGCCCCATAAGTATTTGTTCTTTTTATGCACTAGGATGTGTACCTACAGTTTTTCTCTATATCTAAAAAATGGTGCGACTCGATGATCGATAGATTTCTTATCATTACCTTAGATCACGATATACTCGGTTGCTTGGACTAAGCAACCTTTAAGGCACATGTGAAACACTTTACCATAGTATTTAATAAATATGAAAGCTTATTCGATATATCCCAATACTAGGAAAACTTTGGATGTTCTCTGTCATCAAGAGTTTGGGATCGAGAGAGAAGTTGTCTGATATACCAGATGGGTGGGCAAAAAGATTGACATATTCACTGGCAACCATCCTTTTGTCTAATTGATTTTAGCCTCGAGGGTATAGGGTTTAATCAATATGAAATTCAAGACCATGCAATGCGCGATGCAATCATGTAATATTTATTTTTACATACTTTGATATTTGTATTATCGTGAGATACTTCACATGTACCTATACATTTGGAAGAATGTACAATGTTATACATGGGGCCCTATTCACATCTTCAGGTTTAGAGGGACTCTAAAACTAATGTCGTTAAATAGTTCTAAAAATGTTCTTAAAATAGTAATGTGGGGGAATGATTTTAAGGATAGTAGAAAGGACGCATAAGGATAGATTGCTTCTTTTGATTTATCCCTAGCGGAGTCACCACCGTGGTGTTATTGGCCCCAAGCAATGGTGCGCTTGGTGGGGGGACTTGTCACAATGAATGCATGAGTGATTTTGTCCAATTACGTCGCTACCACTGAGGTCGGGTTATTATTTTGGTTGGTTCGATGATTTCCTATGGAAGCTATTAGACTCCATATCCAATTTTTGTTATACACCCCTATTTAGGCCTTAGCCAAAGTGTATTTCATTAGAGGGGTTATCGATTATTCAGGGCCTCCAACTTGTTTTATATAAAAACAAAAAAAAAATGGGTTAGCCTTTTAGAGCTAATCCTAAGGCAAGTTTAAGTCTACGATTAACATAAAAATTCTTGTTGTAGGGTTTAGAAATGGGTTAAGAGCGGGGAAGGTTTTGGGAACCCCAATTATTATTTATGCTTCCTTTATTATATGATTATTATCGTTCTTAACATTATTTGATTACATTTTAGTTTATTTTAGAACATGTTTAGAGACCATAGGTAGAGAATCCCGTAAAATGTAGATATATGATTATGTATACAATTAGTTCTAGTGAGAGTTGTAGGAACATCACTTAAACCCGTATGGGTAAATAAGAGTGATTTTGTAAAAATCTGTACTCATGTAACGAGTGGAAGTTACTATGAATGTAAGTGTACGAGGAAGCTCAGATTGGAGATATTTTGCTATCTAGTTTCAATTTTTAGGAGAGATAGAAAGGTAAGAGATGAGTGCATCTCTGTTATGACAACATATCGAGGGATATATCATCGAGTTTTATGCTCTCGAGATGGAATCGGTATTCCGCCCATGTACTCGTGTAGCCACGAGAATAAAGCCTACGTAATTAGGTTGTGTGTGTATGTTTGAGCTTTTATATAGATGTGCGCGAGCGATCATGGCTTGGGATAGGTCGACACGTCATGGGGTGGGGAAGAGATAATAAGTGAGAGAAAATAGATGTGTGCATATCTGTTATAAATGCGCGGTGTGATACCAATTTAAATAAATTCATAAATTTCCAATTTTAGACTTATTTAATTGGATTCAATTTTTAAACCAAATTAATTCATCCCTAAAACATACAACTAGGTGCAGTGGATCATGCCAACACAAACAAATATGAATTGCTGACTCACAAGATTCAGGAAAAATCCCCAAAGGGCAAAACCTTTTATTTCATAAATAATACTCAGAATAATTACAAGTGAAATCCACAAATAATTTACCGGAGCAAACTCTCATAGGCCTTAACTTAAATCATCAATGAATCAATCTCGAAAGATCCATAAAGACACGCAATCCAATCATCCAGGAACACCCACGAGTACTCCTTTGACACGCATTCAAGTGAGCTCAGAACCTCCCTCAAGTGGCACCTAGATCAACTGTAGGTTATCCTCCCTATAAGAGAAACTCCAACAAAATCGTATCTTGGGTTCCAAAAACAATTCACTAAAATATTGGGATTTTTGTGAATTGAAAACAAATGGATTTGAATCCTAAATGAAGAAGATAAAGGTAATCTGTTATTAGCAGTGTTTCTAGAAAGAAATTCATTAGGTCGTCTTCACGAAAATGGAGTGGTTTAACACGCTTTATATAAAAAACTTAAGTCGGCAAGTCCCTCGAACAAAAAGTCATGTCGCTCGAACGAGGCCACGTGTGCCTTGAACGACTTCGCACGACATCCTTCTATCATTCGAACGACGTCAGCAAAAAAAAATAAAATGAAAAGTTTATTTCGTCAAAAACTCCACCGCAACACTTAGAAAAAAAAAATTGACGAAAATTAACCCCTTAACACTTAGAAAATATTTTAGAAAAATATCCCAACACTTTTAAATGAACCGTAAAGTAACAAAAACACAACCTTACCAATATTCATCTCGTGGAGGATTCTTTGTTGAAGAACGTTGATATTGAGACCCTTCTTGACGCATGATTGAACTTGAATAAGTATTCGACGGTTGTATCGGTATACGACATACAATAATGTAAACATGACTTATAAAATATGTCCTTACAAATCTTCCCCTGTGTCTATGCTGGTACAAAATAAAAACATCGGAATTATCAAACCAAAATGCCTATACGAATCTAATACCCTCCCATGATCCCAAAACTGAAAAGGTACTAAACATGCAAGTATCAAACTTTTCTTCAATTTTGTACATACACATAAGAGATAAATCAAATACCTTCGTGACGCATCGAGTTTGAAATGATATAAGAATAAATCAATCATCAATCATCAATAATCAAATCTCCTCCATAATGTAAAACTCCCCCGTAATCCGTTCTCCCCCTTTTTATTTGTCCGAAATATACAATGAAGAGAATAAACAAAACAAACATGGAGTGTCACAACAAATATGCATAGCAAACATTGATCAAACTATGATCATCAGGATATACTCAAAGAAATCCACAAACTATTTTTTGAATTTTTCAATTTTTTCATACAAAAATGCAAAAATAATTTTACAAAAATCACACACTATGTATTTACACTGAGATAACCAAATAATGGATTAGAATGAATGGGTGTGATCATATTCGATAGGAAAATCAATGAAATCAAACATAACATATGTTCACGATGAATACTTGTACTCCTACCGAATGAACATCAAATTTTTTCTTAGGTGTCAAAAATGTGAATTTAGATGACATCATCTTAATATAATTGACAAATCAAAGTCATACATGATTTTCACACCAATAACGTCTAAAACTATGCAACGTTTTTTCATGACTTTTTCAGGATATGAAAATCCGTTTTATATTCCATACAAACTTCCTCATAAATAATAATGATCTTTATTTTTCTTTTGAGGTGATGAAACAAAAATAAATTGGCCCACTTTAGGCATATTTTTCTTTTTATTGCCTTTAAATTTTTTTGGTCTCTTCTCAATCTCTTTGGACCTCGGCAAATATTTATTGTGCCACACTTTTTCTAGGTTCGATTTAAATGGTGGATTAATCGCAAAGGATAAATGATTACCTTTCATAGCCCTTACCCATTTTTCATAAACATCTCACAAACTCACAAACAATAGTTCTTACATGCACTACTTTCATTATCAAGTTTGGTTCGTTTCAAAGACAAAATTGAGATGAAAACACATTGACCAGCATGTGATAGACAAGAATAATAGTCAAACAAATCCGTCCAAGTGTGCAATAAAGTAACTCATGAGTCAAATATTTTGGTAGTAACAATTAATCACATCTCAATGACTCCAAACATCGTAAAGCACAAAAATGAAATGATGATGCATATCCAAACATTATCAAATATTCACATGGATATGGAATGAAATTGACTCGGTCATCCTAAATGTCCATTCATAAACGGTGTAACTAAAACACAAAACTATTTTTGTCTTTTTTCACAAAATTTATCAAAATAAAATCTTTTTGGCTTTTTCAAATTTTTCTAAAAAACAAATGAAAATCTTTTTGTATTTTTCCAATTTTTTTCAAAAACAAAAATCTTTTTGAATTTTCAAAAAATATATGAAAAATGGAAAATATAAGTACACAAATGGTACACACTAGCAATAAACATAAAATATCATCATGAAAAGTCATCCTATGCTAGCAAACATGTCTAAACCTCAATTGTTAGGTGAAGTGGAGTTGTCCAAAGGTGATGTCATCCTATGAAAAACTTTCATAAAATCATGTGAAATTTTGACTAAAAACTTAACCTGCTCCCTAATATGTGCAAACTCTCTCATGTAATGACCCGGATCATCCAAAGTATCATGTGTGGGTGCATGTGTAGTGTCAACACGTGAAGTAGCAAAACGTGACATATTACCCACTTAAAACAAAACTCCCTCAGGTGTCCTCTCTTTTTGTAATGGGTGCAAACATAAACAGGCCTAGGTAAACCTCTCTCAAAACGACTCCTACACACTCTCGTATCAGGTTCGGGATGCCTAGGTTGGTTAGGTTGAGAGCCATATGGATCAATAAAAAACTTGGGAACCGGCTCAGGTGCAACATGGGAAATGGACGCACCGTCATGGCCTATTCCTAGTATCTTAACATCACCCAAAATGGGATTGAGAACCATATTTCCAACCTTTTTAGATCCGTTCTCTAAAGGGAATTTGACCCCACGACCGTGTACGAGATCACTCTCGATTTGGGATACACGTGTCGTCAGACTAGACACTGTGTTGGTCAAATCACTCTTTTCCCGATCTAAAGCAATTTATTGTTCACTCAAAGAAACCTTCACCTTCTTGAGTTGACTTGCTTTCGCCTCAAACACCCTCAAAACCTCTAACTCTCTCTCAAAATCACTCACCTTAAGACCTAATTCCTTATTCAATTTCTTAGTCTTTAAGGTCTCAACGTACAAGTCTCTAAACACATTCTGGAGCTCACTTTAACCTTTGCTCCCACACTCACTTTCTCCCTCAATCAAAACACTCAAACTATCCTCCTCCTCGGGGGTCTCACGACGTGCACAAGTATCTTCATCTTCGTGGGTAAAACTAGGTATGCTCACATGACTAGCTAAAAAGGTAACGAGCTTCCCATGTGAAGACTCATTCCTAGAATCTTTCACCTCATCCTCACTATCGCTAAGAGTGGTTGGCATGGCAATCTGTTTGATCTTTCTCTTTAGCCTAGTGGGACACTCAAAAGTTCTATGACCCATACCCTCACACTCAAAACATCTCTCCTCTTCCTCTTTATCTTTCTCACCGCTCTCTTTGGCCTCATCTTTCTTTTTATTTTCTCAAAAAATCTTTTATTGGAAGAATTTTCTTTTGAAAACTTGAGAAACTTTTTAAAAATCAGACTCGTCTTTAAACTCGGACTCACAAACTCTCACTTTATTTTTCTTCCTAGTCTGGGATTTAAGTGCTACCCCTCTATCCTTAGGCTTGACAGGGTTAAGAAACATGTGAATTTCATGTCTGAGGTCTCCTACCAGCTCTTCTAGTTTTAAATTGTCCAAATTACCTAAGGTATTCAAAATAGTCACTTTTGGGATAAAATGTTTAGGCAACAATCGTAAAATATTATAAACCACTCGTGCATTAGGTAGAGGTGTGACACCTCGCTTATTAAAATAAAAGGTGGCCAGTCCGATACTCCAATAATTATAGGAATCATAGATGGTCCATTCTTAGCATCATTGTAGTACAATCAGTAAACAAGATAACCACTAATTATTTTAGAAAACGGATTGTCAAAATTAATTTTATAAGTTAATGAAAACATTTAAACAATCCAATTTAAAAGAAGGTGGAAAAAAATAAAGACAGATAATAATTCAGCACCCATATACATCAAAATGACCGAATATATTGTCGGTTACACCGAGTATTACAGTACAATATCACATTATATAATACAAGTACAAAACTGGGGCAACACGCTCGAATGTGTAACTGATCATAACTAGAATACAAAAAGAGGGAAGCTTCTATATCAAATATCCCATAACATCCGCAAAGTGTTACAGCTCCAGGACACTTGGATAGAAAAGTCAATACGGGCGTCCTTGCGGCGGAGCACCTGGGCGAATATAAGATTCATGCAAAATAAAGAGATATAAATGGTACGGAGCCCTGTTTAATATGATTACTAAGTTAATAAAGTGCATGACATTTATGGAGAATTTATTCATCATGAATAAGCTTGTTTCGCTCTCCATAAATAATGATAAGAAATCTCACCTCTCAATCTAAAGCATTACCGAACGTAATATTAATGACAATGATCACAATACACTTATGCATGAGAATATAGATAAAATCTTACTTAATGAGATTCCATTCCCTTTTTACACAATTTTCACTTCACCGTTCCTTTTCTCATTAGGAAACTTATTCAAAGCAATTTATTTCATAACGCGCTTTATCATAAATAAAATCCCACTTTAATAAGAATAGTTATATTTCACAACATATAACGATTCTAAGACCATCCTTCCGGGTTTCCCCACTGGATGTGCCCCTAAATAGCTATCATCTTCCAGGTCCTATCACCAAGATAACCTGGGCATCCTACATCGCGTGATGTCGGGTAGAGGCCAGATACCTTAGACAGTGAGTCATAACCACACCCGGAATTACCTCACTTCGAACAATAATCACACAATATATAATAACCATTCCAATAGCCGAGGACTATATTCACCCTGCATTCACTAGCCAGGGGACTTCACCTCATGCGCGTAACTTCCCTTATGATAGCATTTAGAGAGGTGTGTATAAGCAAATTATCATTCACCATTTATTCCCATTTTAAAATATGCATTACGTTTATATCCGGAGCCATAAGCGTTTAATATCATCATTATAAACTTCAACGTTTAATAAATTCCTAAATTAATCTCCGACAAATAATGACGTTACTATAAGCTACCAAGTATAGTATACCTCAATCATGTCTCTAAACTTCCCCAGTTATATAATCTTACGCTTCCCTAGTCTTAAACTAGTTTACCCAAGAAAGAACTACCCTAATGTCTATTAGATAATCCCCGAGATAAGCCCACGTATCCCCTTTCTAATCTAGTGTGGTCACATACCTAATATAAGTCTCTAATACACTTTATTACTTCATAAGAGAAAGTTACTAGGTCCTAAACCTACAAGAAAAATGTTACCAACTAAGTTAGAAAAATATCCCAAAACAGTAGGAATTCCGAATCGATTTGCCGTGGCCGAATCAATTCGGTCTTGAAAGCGAATTGTTTCGAATAGGCCGAATCAATTCGGTCAAGAGGAACCAACATTATGCATATTGCCGAATCGATTCGGATAATCCGAATCGATTTGCCCAACACATACCTGTAGCTTACCCCTTTAGCGAATCGATTCGCCTGGGCCAGAATGCCCAATTTCGACTATGGAGTTTAAGAACCCAAATTTTGCCAACCTCATTTCTCTTCCATTTTTCCCACACCAACCATCATGAATTCAACCAAAAGAATCCTATATACATACTAACTACTATAATCCACACAATAACTAGCTAAATAAATGTTTAAGGGTTCAAACACTACAAATTCATTAAAACTCATGTTTGTTCAATTGTTCCCAATACACAACCATCACAACAATTTATTCACCTCAAATCATATCTTTAATTCTTCTCCTTTATCTTCTTTTTCTCTACAATTCTCTTTCTCTCTCTTTCTGTCTAGTTTAGGAAGCATACACATGAGAATTAAGAGGGGTTGCAAGACCTAACAGTGAAATGAACATTAGTTTCCATCTTTAAATGTTAATACACCATTAAAATCACTCACAACTACATAATTGAGTCATAACCTGTCAAAAGTGTCTGAAACCCAAAAATGCTATATGGCACTTATTTTGACTATTTCGACTATTTCGGGACTAACTGCGCCCTCTAAATTGGCATCCGGAATAATATAAGTCATTTTAAGTTCCAACTTCATTTGAAACCATAAATGTCGTTTAAAGCACAACGACACTATAAATCATAACATGATGCCATTTACATTCACTCAATAGTAAATATGCAAAAATCTAGTAAATATTATCTTTTAAATCATTTAAAATAATATTTACTCCATTATCCAATATTTTTTATAATTACATCACATGGTAAATTAATATAAAATAAATTACTCAAAAGTAAGGGTTATTACATACTCCCCCCTTATAAGGAAATTTTACCCTCAAAATTTAGGCGTACCTTGTAAAAAGAGATGTGGATACTTTTCTCGCATATCGTCTTCACGCTCCCACATTGACTCCTCTGCATTGTGATGTCCCCATTGGACCCGAACCAGGGGCATCACTCTAGATTTTAGCCTACGCTCCCCGTGATCTAAAATTTCAATGGATTGTTCTTCGTATGAAATGTCGGGTTGCAATTCGATATCATCTAAAGGAATGTGCCAGTGAGCTCCTTCATACCACTTGTACTTTTTCAAGGATGAAACATGAAACACATCATGAATCTGTTGTAAGTGTTCCGGTAGGGCGAGTTGATAAGCTACTAGGCCCACCTTAGCAATAATGGGAAAATGGCCTACATAGCGTGACACAAGCTCTCCTTTATTCCCAAATTGCTTTATACCCTTCATTGGCGAAACTTGCACCAAAAATTGATCTCCAACCTCCAGTTCCACATGCCTTCTATTCGCATCATCATAAATCTTTTGACGATCTTGAGCAATTCAGATGCGATTACGAATAAGTTCAATCTTTGAAGAAGTATCTTTGATCATTTAAGGTTCAAAAAATTTATTATCCCCTACTTCTAACCAATAAGTAGGTGATCTACATTATCGGCTATATAATTCTTCATAGGGTGCCATCCCGATCGTGAATTGGTACGAATTATTATAAGCAAATTTGACCAAGGGAAGGTATTATTCCCAACCTCCTTTGAAATCAAGCACACACATTCTGAGCATATCCTCTAACATTTGGTTGACTCTTTCCATCTGCCCATCTGTTTGAGGGTGATAGGAGGTACTCAACTTCAATTCGGTTCCCATATCTTCTTGAAAACTTTACCAAAAGTTTTGTCTCGATCGGAGACTATATTAATGGGCACCCCGTGGAGTCTAACAATCTCCTCAATAAATAGCAGAGCATAACGAGCAGTATTGTAGTCTGTACGTACCGATAAGAAAGGTGCCGACTTGGTTAAGCGATCAATAATAACCCAAATGGAGTCATGAATGCTTTATGATGTTGGCAATCCCATGATGAAATCCATCGAGATGATTTCCCACTTGCATACCGGTATTTCTAAGGGTTGTAACAATCTCATCGATCGCTGATGATCTACTTTCACCAGTTGATAAATAGTACATTAGGAAGCAAATTCAGAAATGTCTCGTTTCATACCCGCCCACCAAATTGATGGCGCATGTCTTGGTATATTTTGTCTCCACCAGGATGTACTGCAAATTTGGACCCATGAGATTCTGTCATTATGGCTCATCTCAAATCCCCTTCGTTCGGGACAACCAGTCTCCCATGGAAATGTAACCCACCCTCAGAACTTATAGAGTAGGATTCTTCTCCCTTGGTTAACAATTGGTGTATACGGTCTTGACAACCTTTGTCCCTTCCTTAAGCTTCCACAGCCCTTGCCACTATCGTAGGCATAACGGTCAACACAGACATAAATGCCCTTGCCACTGCGTCCTCTTGGCTAAGTTCTTTCCATTTAGCCTTCCATACTAGTGCTAACTCCCCCTCAGGTTTTTGACTCAATGCATCCGCCATTACATTAGCCTTACTCGGGTGATAATGAATATCAAATTGGTAGTCTTTCACAAACTACAGCCACCGACGCTGTCACATATTCAAATCTTTGTGCGAAAACAAATATTACAACGATTTGTGGCCCGTGAAAAGACCAAACTTCTCTCCCAAGAGGTAATGTCTCCAAATCTCCATGGCAAAAACCACTGCATCAAGTTCCAAATCATGAACTGGATAATTCTTCTCATGGGTCTTTAGCTTGCGAGAAGCATAATCAATAGCCCGATGCTCTTGCTGTAATACACCTCCTAACCCTTGCAAAGATGCATCCGTAAAGACTAAATATTCTAATCCTATCCTCGATAAGGCAAGTACTGGAGCAAAAGTCAACCTACCTTTCAACTCATCAAAAGCTAGTTGACAAGAATCATCCCAAACAAACCTCACTCCCTTCCGAGTTAGATTTATCAAAGGGCAAGTAATCTTGGAAAAACCCTTAATAAATCCGCGGTAATAGCCATCCAAACCCAAAAAACTATGAATTTCTATACGTGTCGTGGGCTGACCCCATTCCCTCAGCGCAATAACTTTACTCGGGTCTACCGAAATACCCTGAGTTGTCACAATGTGACCCAACAACTGTACTTCTTGTAGCCAAAAACCACACTTCTCAAACTTGTCATACAATTAATGATCCATCAACGTCTGTAGGACCAACCGTAAATGCTTAGCATAATCATCTTCCGTTTAAGAATACACTAGGATGTCATCAATAAACACGATAACAAACTGGTCTAGAAAGTCTCGGAACACTCTATTCATAAGGTCCATAAACACTGCAGGAGTAGTGGTTAGCCCGAAAGTCATAACCAGAAATTCATAGGACCCATATCTAGTTAAAAATGCAATTTTGGACACGTCCTGTTCTCGTATTCGCAGCTGGTGATACCCCATCCTCAAATCTATTTTATAGAAGTACGACGCTCCCCTATGTTGATCGAACCAATCATCAATTCGAGGTAGTGGGTATTTGTTCCTGATGGTAACTTTATTCAACTCCCGATAATCAACACATAATCGGAGAGAACCATCTCTCTTCTTCACAAATAATACAGGAGCTCCCCACAGCGACGTACTACACCTAATAAACCCCTACTCTAACAACTTCTAAATCTGATCTCATAACTCCCTCATCTCAATAGGAGCCATACGGTATGGAGATCTAGCAATTGATCGCATTCCCGATGCTAAATCAATCACAAACTCAATATCTCTACTTGGGGGTAAACCCGGTATCTCCTGAAAAACATCTTCGAAGTCTTTAACAACGAGAATCAAATCTAAGGAAATGACTATATCATGAGAAGTATCATTCACAATACAATATAAATACGTTCTAGAACCTCCCTCAGAAAGAGGCATAGCCACAAGAAACATCTCTTGCCCTAGAATGGAAAGGACTATACTTTTCCCATAGCAATTTACTATCGCGCGATACTTTACTAGCCAATCCATACCTAGGATTACATCATACCCGACCATGTCAAGGACGAGAAAATCGGCCTCAAAACCCAAATTACCAAGATTTATTTCTACTCTTTTAAAAATAAAGAAATTGAGCGAACCATCACCCATCGAAGATTCGACACTAGTAAAGGTACTTTTCGCCGATTTAATTAACTCCATAGAATGAGCAAAACTTCTAGAAATAAACGAGTGCGTTGCACCCGTATCAAACAATACATGACCCATATGCCCATGAATGTGAAACTTACCCTCAATAGCTGGCGGGGCTGGAGGAAGCATAGCATCCTGAATATGGTAGACACGCCCATACTGTAGTTGCCCTCGTTGGGGAGGGACGACTAGATTGGGCACTGGTGGTGGTAGCTGTGCCTACTGATGCTATGTAATTTTAGGAAACTATCCCCTAATCAACTGCGAACACGATTTCCTATAGTGACCCGACTCTCCATATTGAAAATAACGACCCACCATACTTTCCTAATTACGACCCTTATTATTTTTGAACTGCCCAAAGCCTTGGCCTGGATGGCCTCGACCCCCATTGTTACCCCGACCTATCTCACCTACCTGTTGTTGTTTCTAGGCACCCTGACCGTGCTTGAAACCACTACCACCGAAATTAAATCCTCCAAAACATTGCCTTTTGGACAAATCCCCTTGTTGGGTGTCCCTTTCCTTTTACTTACCTCTCGATGATTGGGACGAGGGTAGTGCTCCTCCGGCACCATTGCCTCCTGGCTAACTCATTTTCCCCATAACTAAAACTTTCATAATTCCTTGTACATGCAACCGATGATCGTGATAATGAAGTAATGCGGCATTCATCACATCCACTAATGATTGTAAAACTAGATTCCCTAGCAAGTGTTGCCGTATCCTCCAATGTAAGCCCCTATAAACTTTGACATTCTCCTTTCTTCCGGAGTTACCTCATCCGGCACAAAACTAGCCAAACGAGTGAATTCCTCCTCGTACTCTGCCACTGAACGTTCACCCTGAACTACATCTTGAAGTTTCCTCCTCATTTCCCTTTGGACTGTCGGAGGAAAATACTTTCGCTCGAACAAAATCCAAAAGTTGGTTATAGTCATGGTATCTCTTTGTTTTGACTTCGTCATCGACTCCCACCAGTGTAAGGTTGCTCCCACTAGTTTAAAACTAGCAAGGATTTTCTTTCGATCCTCACTATAATCTACCATGCGAAGATGGCACTACATGTCCTTCTTCTATTGGTTAGCTACTATCACGTCGGAACCACCTTGAAATTTTGGGAGATGTCACTTTAAGAAAGATTCCCTGACTTTTTCCCACGAAGAAGGTCCCATAGGGGCTTATAAGTCCTAAACCCTTGGTTGTTGGGCTTGGTTAATTTGTTGAACCACGGTAGTCATCGCAGCATTAATCGCCTGGGTGACGATATTGGCTACTTCAACAGCATTTATAGTTCCTTGCTGTGGCAGTGGAGGACCTACGTCATCTTATACAACTCTATTTCTTCTCGCAGGGCGACCTCTCTTCGGAGGCATCTGAGACGAAGAAACAACTGTATTATAATACTATTTAGAACAATTTATCTTTGCAAAAGATCGCCAATGTAGATAAACAAAACAGTCCTAAAAATAAAGCTCTATATCAAAGAATGCTACGGTAGAACGTGAAAAGTCCGCATAGATCCTAAAGACTCTAGAACCTGATGCTATGATACTATCTCTGACACCCCTCTTATTAAAATAAGAGGTGGCCAGTCCGATAGTCCAATAATTACATGAATCATAGATGGTCCGTTCTTAGCATCACTATAGTACAATCAGTAAACGAGATAACCACCAATTATTTTAGAAAACGGATTGTCAAAATTAATTTTATAAGTGAATGAAAACATTTAAACAATCCAATTTAAAAGAAGGTGGAAAAAAAACTAAAGACAGATAATAATTCAGCAACCATATACATCAAAATGACCGAATATGTTGTCGGTCAATAGACCTTTACAATATGGTTACACCGAGTATTACAGTACAATATCACATTATATAATACAAGTACAAAACTGGGGCAACACGACCGAATGTGTAACCGATCATAACTAGAATACAAAAAGAGGGAATCATCTATATCAAATATCCCGTAACATCCGCAAAGTGTTACAGCTCCAGGACACTAGGATAGAAAAGTCAATACGGGAGTCCTTGCGATGGAGCACCTGGGCGAATATAATATTCATGCAAAATAAAGGGATGTAAATGGGTCAGAGCCCAGTTTAATATGATCACTAAGTGAATAAAGTTCTTGACATTTATGGAGAATTTGTTCATCATGAATAAGCTTGTTTCGCTCTCCATAAGTAATGATAAGAAATATCACCTCTCAATCTAAATCATAACCGAACACAATATTAATGACAATGATCACAATACACCTATGCATGAGAATATAGATAAAATCTTACTTAATGAGATTCCATTCCCTTTTTACACGATTTTCACTTCACCGTTCCTTTTCTCATTAGGAAACTTATTCAAAGCAATTTATTTCATAAAGGGATTTATCATAAATAAAATCCCACTTTAATAAGAATAGTTATATTTCACAATATATAACGATTCTAAGACCATCCTTCTGGGTTTCCCCACTGGATGCGCCCGGAAGAGGCGATATACCTTCGACAGTGAGTCATAACCATACCCAGAATTACCTCACTTCGAATAATAATCACACAATATATAATAACCGTTCTAATGGCCGAGGACTATATTCACCCTGCATTCACTAGCCATGGGACTTCACCTCATGCGCATAACTTCCCTTATGATAGCATTTAGAGAGGTGTGTATAAGAAAATTATCATTCACAAGTTATTCCCATTTTAAAATATGCATTACGTTTATATCTAGAGCCATAAGCATTTAATATCATCATTATAAACTTCAACGTTTAATAAATTCCTAAATTAATCTCTGAGAAATAACGACGTTACTATAATCTACCAAGTATAGTATACCTCAATCACGTCTCTAAACTTCCCCAATTATATAATCATAATCTTCCCTAGTCTCAAACTAGTTTACTAAAGAAAGAACTACCCTAATGTCTGTTAAATAATCCCCGAGATAAGCCCACGTATCCCCTTTCTAATCTAGTGTGGTCACATACTTAATATAAGTCTCTAATACACTTTATTACTTCCTAAGATAAAGTTCCTAGGTCCTAAACCTACAAGAAAAAGGTTACAAACTAAGTTAGAAAAATATCCCAAAACAGCAGGAATTCCGAATCGATTCTCCCTGGCCGAATCGATTCGGTCTTGAAAACGAATTGATTCGGATAGGCCGAATCAATTCGGTTATGAGGACGCAACATTATGCATACTACCGAATCGATTCGGATAATCCGAATCGATTTTCCCAACACATACCTGTAGCCTACCCCTTTAGCGAATTGATTCGCTAAGGGCGAATCGATTCGCCTGGGCTAGAATGCCCAATTTCGGCTATGGAGTTTAAGAACCCAAGTTTTCCCAACCTCATTTCTATTCCATTTTTGCCACACCAACCATCATGAATTCAACCAAAACAATCCTATATACATACTAACTACTATAATTCGCACAATAACTAGCTAAATCAATGTTTAAGGGTTCAAACACTACAAATTCATTAAAACTCATGTTTGTTCAATTGTTCCCAATACACAACCATCACAACAATTCATTCACCTCAAATCATATATTAGAAAGTAAGAAACTTGCCTTAAGCTAAAATCTCAGATTCCCTTACGGTAGATGCAAGATCAACCCCAATTTCCTCAATTCTTCTCCTTTCTCTTCTTTTTCTCTACAATTCTCTCTCTCTCTTTCTCTCTAGGTTTAGGAAGCATACACATGAGAATTAAGAGGGGTTGCAAGACCTAACGGTGAAATTAACATTAGTATCCATCTTTAAATGTTAATACATTATTAAAATGAGTCGTATCTACATAATTGAGTCATAACCTGTCAAAAGTGTCCGGAACCCAAAAATGCCATATGGCACTTATTTTGACTATCTCGATTATTTCGGGACTAATCGCGCCCTCTAAATTGGCATCTGAAATAATATAAGTTATTTCAAGTTCCAACTTCATTTTAAACCGTAAATGTCGTTTAAAGTACAATGACACTATAAATCATAACATGCCATTTACATTCACTCAATAGTAAATATGCAAAAATCTAGTAAATATTATCTTTTAAATCAGTTAAAATAATATTTACTCCATTACCCATTATTTTATATAATTACTTCACATAGTAAATTAATATAAAATAAATTACTCAAAAGTAAGGGTTATTACAATGGGCTCACCAAGATTGAAACTTGTGTTGACAATGTCAGATAAACGTGCATACAAATCATAAAGAAACTCAGATTCAAGTATGGTAATCGTTTCAAATTGAGTAGTTAAATATTGAGTTTTAGACTCTTTGACTGCATTAGTGCCTTCGTGGTTGAGTTGTAAAACATACCACGCTTCTTTCGAAGTGGTGCACATCATGATTCGTCAGAACTCTTCAGGTGTGACGACACCAGGAATTGCACTTAGCCTAAGGGAATTAAAAGCTGTCCACTTAAATTCATTATCAGTCCAGTTTGACACATGTTTTAAATTAGTGATATTATCTGCGGTGATAGTGGGAAGAGTCTAGCCTCTTTCATAAACTATCCAAACGCACTCATCAAGGGCCTTTAACTGAGATTTCTTACGAGCTTTCCAGTAGGCATAATTAGACCCGTCAAAAATTGGCATCCGATTATATAAGTGCTCCATCAGAAAAATTGAGATTTTTCACTCAACAATTTTTTCAAAAAAAAATCCATATCACACAAATTTTGCGGAAATAGGAATACACTATAAATTAGTGTAATCTTCTCTGATACCAATTTGTAAATGCGCGATGTGATACTGATTTAAATAAGTTCATAAATTTCCAATTTAGGCTTATTTAATTGGAGTCAATTTTTAAACCAAATTAATTTAACCCTAAAACATACATTTAGGTGGAGTGGATCATGCAAATACAAACAAATATGAATTGCTGACTCATGGATTTTAAGAAAAATCCCCGATGGGTAAAACCTTTTATTTCACAAATAATACTCACAATGATTACAAGTGAAATCGAAAAAGAATTTACCATAACAAACTCACATAGGCCGCAACCTAAATAAAAAATGAATTAACCTTAGAATATCCACAAAGACACGTAGTCTAGTCAGCCCGGGAACACTCACGAGTACTCCCTTTGACACGCAGTCAAGTCAGGCCAACACCTCTCTCAAGTGGCACCTAAATCAGTAGTAGGTTATACTCCTCACAAGAGAAACTCCAGTAAAATCATATCTTGGGTTCCAAAAACAATTCACTTAAATTTCAGGATTTTTGTGAATTGAAAACACAAGGATTTGAACTCTAAATGAAGAAGACAAAGGTAATCTGTTGTTAAAAGTTTTTTGCAGAAAGAAATTCGTCACGTCTTCTTCTCAAAATTAGAGTGGTTTAACACGCTTTATATATAAAACATAAGTCGGCAAGTCGCTCGAATGAAAAGTCAGTGTCGCTCGATCAACTTTGCACGACATCCGTATGTTATTTGAACGACATATTGATGCCGCTTGAATGACGTCAGTGAAAAAAATTTAAATGAAGATTTTATTTCGTCAAAAACTCCGCGTCAACACTTAAAAAAATTTATTTTTGAAGAAAAATAACGCCTTAACACTTAGAAAATATTTTAGAAAAATATCCCAACACTTTTAAATGAACCATAAAGTAACCAAAATATAATCTTACCAAAATTCATCTCATGGAGGATTATTTGTTAAAGAACGTTGATATTCGGATCCGTCTTGATGCATGATTGAGCTTGAATAAGTCTTCGATGGTTGTAGTAGTATACGACATACAATAATGTAAACATGACTTATAAAAAATGTCCTTACATCTGGAGAGATAATATTTCATGGTACATATTTTCAAGGTTTGTGGTCACGAGATGGACCCAGTGTTATGCCTATGTACTCTTGTAGCCACGATGTTAAAGATTATGTAGTTCGATTGTGATTAGTGTGTATGTGTTAGAATGTTTGTAGCGAGGTTTACAAAAGTTTTTGGCTTTCAAATATTCAGATATGTCATTTAAGTTAGAAAGGGATAATGGATGAGAGGTGTATGGGTGCATCTCTATGGGAACCACATATCATGAGACATATTATCGAGCCCATGCTCACGATGTGGACTAGGTATTACACTTACATACTCGTATAGTCACGATATCAAAGCCTACATAGTTCTATTGTTCATGTGTTCCAATGTGATGTGTGTACAAGTGTATGACTTACTTAAGGGGGGGGGAAATAAATCTATTGGAAAGGGGTAGCTTCAGTGGAGGTTCAAAATAGTAGTGGAACCAAATATCTCTAATTGGCATAATATATTATGATCATTAGGTGATCATTAATAAGAACATATTGTCATTATAGATAATTTGGAGGTGTAGAAGGGAATATGTGTAAAAGATGCATCGTGTTATGATTAAGGAACCAAGTAAAGGAACTAAGTAAAACACCACACTTTGGGGTTAGAGTGGACCAGAAGCCACCGATAGAGATTTATGTATTCCTTATCGACATATATAAAATTTTGGATCTGTCATAGTTCTCGGATTAGTTTAAGATGTTGGAGAAAGTCAGTTTAGACGAGCGACATATTATGAGGCTTGGGCTTTGTAGGTACCCAGAATTTAGGACCATGGGCCTGGACGAGTAGCTCAGCTCTGGCGGCCCAAAATCCAGGCCCTCTATCTTTCATATTGATCCGGTCTCTCCCCACGACCCCATGAAGAGAAGTCATAGGGGAGCACAATCCCATGAAGGGAAAAGATAGGGAAGATGGCTAATATGAAGGAACCCATCATCTCCACTAACGAACATACACATGTATAAATTAAACCCTAGGTCCGGGGCAAAGGACAAGTTGTATTCTCTGTACCTATTCTTCAAAATATAGAGAAATAATACCGACTGCACCATCGTGGACGTAGGCACATCTTTGCTGAATCACGTACACCTGTTGTTGTGTGATTGCCATTTTATTTATTCTTTCTTGGTTATTACCTCTTTCACATTTATTTGTGTTGCATAATTATTGTCACCACAATTGGCGCCGTCTGTGGGAAGCGTTCATCTTTCCCTGAGAAGAGCCCACGCTAAGAAAAAATATAAGATGTCTGGTCACAGCAGCAACGCTCCTCAAGCAGGAGATATTCAGGAGCCACCTGCTCCTCGCAGGATTAGGTCTGAAGTCCGACGTTCAGATCAAGGGGCTCGCTTAGAAAGGCCAGCCTCAAAAGAGAGTCAAGGACCAGCAAGGTCCACGCAGATATCCAGATTGATCGATGAATACGAGGCAAGGCTCCACGAGAAGAGGGAGTCTTCTCGCAGATATGAGGCTGAGAATGCTCGCTTGAAAAGAAGACTGGAAAAACTGGAGAAGGAACTATGTCCTGATACCAGGAGACACCCCTATCACACTCCTAGCCCTCAGGCGAGCAAATCTCGCAGCCGAGGAAGGAGCCCTAGGCGGCAATATCAAGTTTACGAAGGTGGCGACTCAGACGACGACCTCCGCGAACAACTAAGAAAAGCTCGCCGCTACCAGAGCCCTGATCGCAGCGACGACAACATACGGAACCTGGTCCGCAGAGAAATGGACCAACATCCAGCTCACCGCGGCACCAGGTCGACCAGAGAACTCGCCAGGAGAGCCCTCAAGACCCAGATGAAATCACCCTTCACGAGGGAAATTGAAGAAGAAGAGGCTCCCAAAAAGTTTGCCATTCCAAGGTTCAAGATTTACGACGGGAAGACTGATCCCATTGATCATGTCAGGCAGTACCGACAGGCTATGACCCTCTGGAATCACCGAGATGCACTGATGTGCCGTATTTTCCCCTCGAGCCTTCATGACGTGGCCCAGAAATGGTTCGAGAAACTCCCTCATCGATCCATCAGAAATTTCAAATCCCTGGCCGAGCTCTTTACGGCCCAGTTCATCACCAACAGCTCCCATCCCAAAAGGATGGATGCTCTATTAACAATGAAGAAAACACCTCAGGAGACACTCCGAGACTACGCGAAGAGGTACTGGGAGTTATTCAACGAGGTCGAGGACTGCGCGGAAGAAGTGGCAGTGGCTTCATTCAAAATTGGGTTACCTAGCTCTTCCCTCCTTTACCAGTCCTTGACAAAGAAGGAAGCTACAACCATTGACGGCCTGATGGCCCAGATTGAGAAATACGCAAAGGTGGAAGATGTCACCCGCCTTAATATGGGAGAAAACGGTCGAGCCAAGCTCACTACCAAGGGAAGTGAGAAAGTTGAGAACCAGAAAAAAGGAGGAAAGAGTGGGGGCAAGAATGGCTCCAAAAACGGAGGGAACCCTGACGTTACAAAATCATTCCAGGTGGTCAACACCGTCTTCAAAGAACCAATTTACAAAATTCTCGCAAAGATCAAGGATGAGTCGTTCGTCAAATGGCCCCGGAAAATGGGAGGAGACCCCTCGAAAAGAAACAATGCATTAAGATGCACTTTCCACAAAGAGGGAGGGCATAAGACCGAGCATTGCAAGGCTCTTAAGTCCCACCTCGAGGAGTTGGCCCAATCCGGACATTTGAATGACTTTGTGGAAAAGAAGGTAGAGAGAGTGACTGACCACAAAGAGGCAAAACCCGACAACGTATTGGAAGATGACGCCGGACACGAATTCGAAGTAATCCACGGAGTATCTGATGTCAAGCAAATCCAGGGTAACTCAGCTCGGATGGAGGTAAAGAAATTGACAGCGGTAATGCAAGCTTTTCAGATTGATCCAGTAAAATCACAGTCAGGAAAACGTCGGCGAGCAGAGGACATCAACTACAACAAGCATATTGTTTTCACGGATGTAGATCTTGTGGGAGTAAGGACCCCACATCACGATGCCTTAGTCATTACACTCAGGATAGCCAACTTTGATATCGACAGGCTGCTCGTCGATCAAGGGAGCTCATCCGAAGTAATGTACATCGACCTGTTCCGGAAATTAAAGTTGAACATCGCCGACCTAAAGGGAACCACTGTCCCTCTGGTCGGCTTTGCTGGGAAGATGACCATGCCTCTGGGCAAAATAGTAATGCCAGTGCGCGCTGGAAATGTTTCCAAAATGATCGAATTCTTGGTGGTCGACATCAATTCACCGTATGAAGCCATCCTCGGCAGGGGATGGATTCATGCAATGAAGGCAGTCTCCTCGACCTACCACCAGAAACTTAAATATGTCACCGAGCGGGGAGTGATGGAGATACATGGAGACCAGGCGATGGCAAGAAAGTGCTTCATAGCGGCCATCCGACCAAAACCAGAGAAAAGAGCCGTTCAAACCAGCGAGAAAGTGGAGGAAGGTGCAATTCCTTCCAAATAGCAATTAAAATATGGAAGGCCTGGAGTGGAAGAGACCAGGCTCCTCCCCTCCGAGCGCGTCGTCGAGGACCTGGTAGAAGTGTCGGCTAAAGAAGGCGACAATAGCAGAGTCTTCCTGATCGGAACCTCACTCACTGACCAAGAGCAAAAGGATTTGTCAACCTTACTCAGAAGCAACATAGATGTTTTCGCTTGGGAACCCTATGAGCTGCCAGGAATCGATCCCAGTATGGTCTGCCATCAGTTGCACGTCGATCCCACATTCAAGCCGATAGCGCAGAAGGCACGACGAACTGCTCCCGAGAAGGCCAAAGCAGTAGAAAAAGAAGTCGAAAAACTGCTGGATGTAGGGTCCATATGGGAAGTGCAATTCCCCAAATGGTTATCCAACCCAGTGGTAGTTCCAAAAAGCAACGGGAAGTGGAGAGTTTGCATAGACTTCACTGACCTCAACAAAGCCTGCCCCAAGGATAGCTTCCCTCTTCCGAAAATAGACCAACTAGTAGATGCCACCGCAGCTCACGAACGAATGAGTTTCCTGGACTCATACTCAGGATATCACCAGATTCCCCTGTATGCCCCAGATCAGGACAAAACGGCGTTTATCACGACGGTTGGTTTATACTGTTACAAGGTCATGCCTTTTGGGCTAAAAAATGCAGGGGCAACCTATCAGCGGCTAGTTACTAAAATGTTCAAAAATCAAATGGGAAACACAATAGAGGTCTACGTCGATGACATGCTCGTCAAGAGCAAGGAGAAGGAAAATCACCTCTCGGACCTATCAAGTACCTTCGAAATCCCCAGGAAGTACCGAATGAAACTCAACGCGAGCAAGTGTTCCTTCGGTGTCCAGTCAGGAAAGTTTCTTGGGTATTTGGTCAGCAAGCGAGGCATAGAGGCTAATCCAGACCAGATTGATGCAATCAAAAGAGTGCAACCTCCTCGCACAGTCCGAGATGTACAGAAGCTCACTGGAATGCTCGCTGCTCTAAATCGTTTCATTTCTAAATCCTCCGAGAGATGCAAGCCCTTCTTCCAACTCTTAAAAGGCAGCAAAACAATAGAATGGACCCTAGGTTGCTCATGAGCGTTAGACGAGCTCAAGTCCTACCTAAGCTCCCCATCGCTGCTTGTGATACCACAGCAAATGGACTCTTTGTACCTCTACCTCTCTGTATCCAGCCATACTGTCAGCTCAGCGCTAATGTGTGAAGTTACAGGGATCCAACATCCTGTCTATTACGTGAGCAAAATCTTACTAGATGCCGAGCAGCGCTACTACCATTGGAAAAGCTCGCATTCGCCCTAGTAATGGCCTCGAGGAAACTGAAGCATTACTTCGAAGCTCATACGATCATCGTCCTTACATCACACCCCCTCAAGGCTGTCCTAAGGAAGACGGATTTGTCAGGCAGAATGTCTAAATGGTCAGTCGAGCTCGGCCAATTTGACATCCAATTTCAGCCAAGGACAACTATCAAGGGTCAAATCCCTGCTGATTTCATAGCTGAATTCACAGGCGAAGAACCCTTCTGTGACAACACGAATATAATTATGATAAATTATATTTAAATCATTCTTATCTTATGTGATATGAATAATGTGATATTAATATATTTAATGTTAATTGGTTATGTTTATTGTAATCCTACTTTCATAAATCATGAAAGGTCGAATTATTTACGAACACAAAATTTTGTTGTTTTCTGTAGAAAGGTTCCTGTTAGAGACTAGTTTTGACCTTTATAACATTATAAATGACTTGAGGTGAAAACTAGATAGTTGTAGACATGTGAGTTAGGGTTGTAACACAACAAATGGATCATCAAATGGATGTCCGAGTAAAGAGTTATACCGAAATTACGAACAAAGGGCAAAGTTGTCCATTCCCTTTAAGTGGGATTTTGTCTTTTATTAAACCAAATGGTTTAATTTGATTGGTTGTCTTGGGAGGCAGCCTTGGCCGACTATAAACCCTCCCACTAACATATTTCTTCAGCAAAACAAATACTAGGTTCAGTTTGAAGAGGGTTTGGCTTAAGGAAAGAGAAAGTAGATGTTTAGGAAGGAAAAGTGAGGAGAAAAAGTGTAGAAAAATCCGTAGAAATTACATAAAAGTCCCGAAGGTAATCCTAATTGAAAATCTTGTTATTTTTCATATATTTATGATTTATATGATATAAATACCTGATTTTTTTATTGACCTTTCATGCTTGGGTGCATATGTATGAATATATGCAAGTTTAAGCTAAGTTGAATGCATAAACCCTTAAAATTGCCTTGTATTGAAACCCCTTGTATTAAAACTTGCATATATCTTTGTGTACTTACTGGAATTGAGAAATTCCAATTGAATATGAAATTAGACTCATATATTCATATCATATCCGAAAATGAGAATTTATCTCCTCGTTGTTAGGCCGTAATGATGATTTCAAGTTGGTACATGGTTTCTGTTTTTTTACTTCATTTCGGTATTCCCTGAGTTTAGTCAAGCTTTTGAGATAGAAAATGAAGTAAAAAAATTATGAAACTTTAATTATGTACGATTAAGTATGTGTACTGAAACAGGGTTGAAAATCATGGAAAGTTATGCTGGAGAAAAATTATGAAAATTCTTGGAAGTTGAAGGAACAATAGAGGAGCTTGTAGGGCAGATTTCTTGTGTTGTAGAGAAATGGTCATAACTTGCCCTAGGAACCTTGAAAAATTACACCGTCACTTGTACTGGATAGTATATTCATATATGTTTTCATATTGATGAGGTTGGACCCCTGTATTTGTACAATTTAGGAATATAGGATGGGTAAGTATGTAAGACCATAATTTCAGGCCATACTGGGTACCCCTTGAATGAATGTTTGTATTTCGTCCTTACAAAGGGTACTTTGAGTACATGTTTCATGTGTATATACATTTAGGAGTATAATTTCATGTTTACTTGACTTTGGTTATAAATTCCTCATAAGGTATTTCCTACGGTTGAATGTCTGTAACTTTATCAACATGTATATCATTGTTTTGCCTTTACCTATGTTTTATGGAATGTGACTTAATTGGAATTATATTGTTGATGTATAGCCATGGAAAGTTACATAATTATGTTTGAATAATATTTATGATTGAGGTTCAGTACTGATTTAGTTGGATTGACAGGTGTAAGGCCTAATCAACCCAGTTCAGCTCCACCAGAAGGAAACCTGAATACGTAGTTGTCAACCAAGGTGAGTGTACTCACTGGAAAGAGATATGTGTATAGTGTTATTGATATGATCATAATATAATGAATATGAAATTGTTCATTTCGGTTTACCGAAATGAAGGGTTACTCCTCGACCAGGAATGGGGGAGATTTGTCTATTAATGACAAGGGGTTACTCCTCGACCAGGAATGGGGGAGAATTGTCTATTTAGACAGGATATGTGAATCATGATTCGAAAAAGTTGATCATTCATTTTGAATGAGCCGGATTAGTTAATACATAAGTATATGGACATGATTTATTTCATTTAAATTCATGCAGTAGTATAGTAGTGATGCATTCACTGGGCTATTTTGCTCACGGTTCCTATGTTCACATTTTCCAGGTAACGCGATGTCACTGCGAAATCTAGGAAGTCGGGCTGGGTTAGCCAGGAATGGGAGAAACAAAGATTTTGTTTAAATGTAAATGATGTAATTAAGTTAAATTATCCTTCAAGCAAGTTTGTATAAGTATGACTACTCTGATGTTGTAAAAAGGTTTTTAGTTATATGGATTTACAATGACGACTCTGAAATCAAAACTCGTGATTATGGTTTGGTTAGATTAATTATGGTTTGACTCACTTTGACTTTCAAACTTAATTATAAGTAACTGGGTTGGGGTGTGTCAGCTTTTGGTATCAGCGCCTAGGTTTTAGAGGTTCTGGAGTGAGAAGAGTCTAGATTTGGGAGTGAATGTTAGAAATATATTTTATTTGATACTAACGATTATGTTAGGAAAGATATGTATATATGCATGTTGTTATATCTTTGATTCATTTCAGATATAAGAGAATGGAACGAGGGAATGTGAATGTGGAAATAGAAGATGAGGCTTCAAACATGGCAGCAGAGGCAGAGGTTGAGCAACCTGTTCATGGAAATATAGAACCTGACCCAGAACAATTGACAGACATGCAAAAAATGGCACGTGCTATGACTCTAATGGCAGAGCAACAAGCTAGATTTATGGCTCATGTGGAAGAACAACAGACCAGGCAACTGGAGGCACAAGCCTTGGCTAGGGCTGAGGAGGTGATACACCAGGAAGAAAGGAGTACTTCACATGAGAAATTTATTAAGATGAACCCACCCTCATTTGAAGGAGCAGTTGATCCAGCAGAGGCAGAAGTATGGGTTAAAGAGATTGAACTTATCTTTGGGGTGATGAAGATGCCTGACAATCAACGAGTGACCTTGGCGACGTATATGCTAAGAGGAGAAGCTAAGTACTGGTGGGATGCCACAAAACATTTGTTGATTACTCCAGGAGGTGAGAGTCTGATCTCATGGGATGCTTTTGTCAAAGCTTTGTATGATAAGTATTTCCCCCCAATGTATCAAAAACAAAAGGAGAAGGAATATTTCCTGTTGAATCAAGGGAGTATGATAATTAGAGAATACGAAGCTAAACTTACAGCTTTATCTCGGTTTGCTTCGAGGTTTATACGGAATGAGGAAGATATGTGCAGCCGATTTCTCGATGGGCTGGAGTTAGTCATTAAATCTAGATTATCGGCTTTAGAGACTTCTAACTATTCCTCATTGGTGAACAAAGCCATTCTAGTATAAAGGGACGTGAATGAAGCTAGAGGGAATCGAGAACGAGGTGTAAAGAGAAGCAGATTTGATCCAAATTATCAAAAGAGTAGTGGCACAGAATATTCGAGGTTTGGAGGGCAGAAATTCCAGCATGGTAGATGCATGGGAAGTAGTTTTCAAAGGGGTGAAGCTAGTGGTGGAAGAGGTTCAGGAGTTTCAGCACAAGGATATCCGAATGTTTGTTTCTTTTGTGGGGCATCAGGTCATATAAAGAGAAATTGCCCAAAGTTACTGAGTATAGAATGTTTCAACTGTCATCAGAATGGCCATCTGAGAAAGAATTGTCCGATGTTATCAAGAGCAGTTTCAGTCAGTAGTGTGGGGCCTCATAAAGGATCCTCTCCAAGCAGTGCCACCAGGGGAAGAGGTACAGGACAAGCAAGTGAATCGAAGGCAGGAGGAAGAGTGTTTGCGATGACATTGCAAGATGCCCATGCTACACCTAAAGTGGTTACAGGTAAACTTTTTATTGCAAACAAAGATCTATATGCACTCATTGATCCTGGATCTACGCATTCATTTGTGGCATTAGATATTGTTTCATATTTGGATAGACCATGTTTATTCCTCAATTGTGCCTTGTATATTTCTACCCCAATGGAAAGTGTAATTCTAGTTGAGCATGTTTATAAAGATTGTGTCTTACGAATGGGTGAGAGAGATTTCTATGTTGACTTGATACTGTTGGCCATTCGGGACTTTGATATTATATTGGGGATGGATTGGTTATCATCGTATCATGCTTCCATTGATTGTTTTCGAAAAGAAGTTACATTTCATCTTCCTGGTGAACCGGAGTTCCAATTTACAGGGGAAAGGAATGTTGTCCCTAATTGTCTCATCTCAGCAATTAAGAGCAGAAAGTTATTGAGTAAGGGTTGTACAGGGTACTTAGCGTATGTGGTTGATGTTAGTAAGGAAGCACTTAAAGTTGAAGATATACCAGTGGTTAGAGAGTTTTCTGATGTCTTCCCAGAAGAATTGTCAGGATTGCCACCCGATAGGGAAGTAGAGTTTTCTATTGAATTAATTCCAGGTACTGGTCCAATTTCTCTTGCTCCATATAGAATGGCACCAGCAGAGTTGAAAGAATTAAAAGTGCAATTACAAGATCTAATAAGCAGAGGTTTCATTCGGCCTAGTGTTTCGCCATGGGGAGCATCGGTGTTATTTGTGAAAAAGAAAGATGGGACAATGCGATTATGTATTGATTATCGACAACTGAATAAGGTGATCATTAGAAACAAGTACCCTCTACCTCGTATCGATGATTTGTTTGACCAATTATAGGGGGCCACTGTATTTTCGAAGATTGATTTGAGATCGGGTTACCATCAACTGAAAGTGAAGGATAGTGATATTTCCAAAACAGCTTTTCGGACTCGATATGGGCACTATGAGTTTTTGGTGATGCCATTTGGATTAACTAATGCTCCAGCAGTTTTTATGGATTTGATGAACCGGGTGTTCCACCTTTCATTGATTCATTTGTGATTGTATTCATAGACAATGTGTTGATTTACTCGCGTAGCATGGAGGAACATGAGAAGCATTTGAGACTTGTATTGCAGATTTTGAGAGAGAAGAAATTGTTTGCTAAATTCAGCAAGTGTGAGTTTTGATTGAATGAAATTGTGTTTTTAGGGCACGTTGTCTCGGGAAATGGGATATATGTTGATCCAAAGAAGGTGGAAGCAATTGTTGAATGGGAGAGTCCTAAGAATGTGACAGAAATTAGGAGTTTCCTAGGATTGGCAGGTTACTATCGCAGATTCATTAAGGGATTTTCAGTAATAGCATTACCATTGACAAAGTTGACCCGTAAAGAAGTGAAATTTGTGTGGAATGAAGAATGCGAAAGGAGTTTTAAAGAATTAAAGAAGCGGTTGGTTTCAGCCCTTATACTTGCTATTCCATGTGGGAATGAGTCTTTTGTGATCTATACAGACGCTTCATTCCAGGGGTTAGGATGTGTTCTTATGTAGAATGGGAAGGTAATCGCATATGCTTCCAGGCAATTAAAGACGCATGAACGAAACTACCCTACACATGACTTGGAGCTAGCGGCCATTGTTTTTGCGTTAAAGTTGTGGAGACATTACTTGTATGGAGAAACTTGTGAGATATTTACGGATCATCAAAGTTTGAAATACTTGTTTACACAGAAAGAATTGAATTTGAGACAGAGGCGTTGGATAGAGCTGATTAAAGACTATGACTGTACCATTCATCATCATCCTGGGAAGGCCAATGTGGTAGCAGATGCTTTGAGTCGAAAATCATCAGGGATGCTTGGTTGCATACGGTGTGCCCGTGTTGGAAATATTCTTGACTTGGCATCGATGGGGATTGAATTGAAGTTTTCAAAAAGTGGAGGATTATTAGCACATGTCACAGTGAGACCTTCATTGGCAGAACGCATACGAAGTTTGCAGATGAGTGATCCATTCCTTGAAATGAAAAAATAAGAAGTTCGGGATGGTAGGGAGAATGACTTTGAGATTAAGAATGATGAATTGTTGTGTTATAAAAATAGGATTTGTGTACCGAATGATCCACCCTTAAAGAAATATATATTAGAAGAGGCACGTAGTTCTATTTACTCTATGCATCCGGGAGGTACCAAAATGTACAGAGATTTGAAAGAATATTACTGGTGGAACAATATGAAACGTGAGATTGCAGAGTTCGTAGCTAAATGTTTAGTATGCCAGCAAGTGAAAGCAAAGCATCAGAAGCCGGCAGGATTATTGCAGTCTTTGCCTATTCCGGAATGGAAGTGGGAGCATATAACGATGGAATTTGTTACAGGATTACCTCGGTCACCAAAGGGGCATGATTCTATTTGGGTGATTGTAGACCGATTGACGAAGTCAGCTCATTTTCTCCCAGTTAAGACCACCTACACTGTTGACAAGTATGCACGTATGTACGTTGATGAGATTATCCGTTTACATGGGGCACCGGTGTCAATTATATCAGATAGAGATCCAACGTTCACTTCTAAGTTTTGGCCCCATCTCCAGAATGCCATGGGCACAAGTTTGAAGTTCATCACTGCGTTTCATCCACAAACTGATGGGCAATCAGAAAGGCCGATTCAAATATTAGAAGACATGTTACGAGCCTGTGTATTTGACTTCAAAGGTAGTTGGGATGATCATTTGCCATTGATGGAATTCTCGTATAATAATAGTTATCAGTCGACTATTGGTATGGCTCCTTATGAAGCTTTATATGGGAGGAGATGTAGAACGCCTTTGTGTTGGGATGAAGTGGGTGAAAGGAAAATTTTGGGTCCTGAATTGATAGACATGACAACTGAAAAGATCAAAATGATTCGAGAACAGATAAAGATAGCGCAAAGCAGGCAGAAATTTTATGGAGATAAGAGGAAGCATCCATTGGAATTTCAGAAGGGAGATTTTGTATTCCTACGTATTTCACCATGGAAAGGTGTTATGAGATTTGGGAAAAAGGGGAAACTAAGTCCAAGATACATTGGACCATTTGAAGTGTTGGAAAGAATTGGGCCCCTGGCTTATATATTAGCATTACCTCCAAATTTATCCCGTTTACATGATGTGTTTCACATATCGATGCTTCGTAAGTATTTGGCGGATCCATCTCATCAGTTGAAAACTCAACCAATTGAACTGAAGGAAGACTTGTCGTACATCGAGGAACCAATGGAAATTATTGATCGTAAGGAGCATTGGGAAATAAAGTTATTCCCTTAGTTAAGGTTATGTGGATGAGCCATGGAGTTAAAGTAGCAACTTGGGAAACGGAGGATAGCATGAGGAAACAGTATCCCCATTTGTTTGGTAAGTGACCTTTATATTAAATTTCGGGGACGAAATTTTCTAAGGGGGGGAAGTTGTGACAACACAAATATAATTATGATAAATTATATTTAAATCATTCTTATCTTATGTGATATGAATAATGTGATATTAGTATATCTAATGATAATTGGTTATGTTTATTGTAATCCTACTTTCATAAATCATGAAAGGTCGAATTATTTACGAACACAAAATTTTGTTGTTTTCGGTAGAAAGGTTCCTGTTAGAGACTAGTTTTGACCTTTATAACATTATAAATGACTTGAGGTGAAAACTAGATAGTTGTAGACATGTGAGTTAGGGTTGTAACACAACAAACAGATCATCAAATGGATGTCCGAGTAAAGAGTTATACCGAAATTACGAACAAAGGGCAAAGTTGTCCATTCCCTTTAAGTGGGATTTTGTCTTTTATTAAACCAAATGGTTTAATTTGATTGGTTGTCTTGGGAGGCAGCCTTGGCCGACTTAAAACCCTCCCTCTAACATATTTATTCAGCAAAACAAATCCTAGGTTCAGTTTGAAGAGGGTTTGGCTTAAGGAAAGAGAAAGTAGATGTCTAGGAAGGAAAAGTGAGGAGAAAAAGTGTAGAAAAATCCGTAGAAATTACATAAAAGTCCCGAAGGTAATCCTAATTGAAAATCTTGTTATTTTTCATATATTTATGATTTATATGATATAAATACCTGATTTTTTTATTGACCTTTCATGCTTGGGTGCATATGTATGAATATATGCAAGTTTAAGCTAAGTTGAATGCATAAACCCTTAAAATTGCCTTGTATTGAAACCCCTTGTATTAAAACTTGCATATATCTTTGTGTACTTACTGGAATTGATAAATTCCAATTGGATATGAAATTAGACTCATATATTCATATCATATCCGAAAATGAGAATTTATATCCTTGTTGTTAGGCCGTAATGATGATTTCAAGTTCGTACATGGTTTCTGTTATTTTACTTCATTTCGGTATGCCCTGAGTTTAGTCAAGCTTTTGAGATAGAAAATGAAGTAAAAAAATTATGAAACTTTAATTATGTACGATTAAGTATGTGTACTGAAACAGGGTTGAAAATCATGGAAAGTTATGCTGGAGAAAAATTATGAAAATTCTTGGAAGTTGAAGGAACAATAGAGGAGCTTGTAGGGCAGATTTCTTGTGTTGTAGAGAAATGGTCATAACTTGCCCTAGGAAGCTTGAAAAATTACACCGTCACTTGTACTGGATAGTATATTCATATATGTTTTCATATTGATGAGGTTGGACCCCTGTATTTGTACAATTTAGGAATATAGGATGGGTAAGTATGTAAGACCATAATTTCAGACCATACTGGGTACCCCTTGAATGAATGTTTGTTTTTCGTCCTTACAAAGGGTACTTTGAGTACATGTTTCATGTGTATATACATTTAGGAGTATAATTTCATGTTTACTTGACTTTGGTTATAAATTGCCCATAAGGTATTTCCTACGGTTGAATGTCTGTAACTTTATCAACATGTATATCATTGTTTTGCCTTTACCTATGTTTTATAGAATGTGACTTAATTGGAATTATATTGTTGATGTATAGCCATGGAAAGTTACATAATTATGTTTGAATAATATTTATGATTGAGGTTCAGTACTGATTTAGTTGGATTGACAGGTGTAAGGCCTAATCAACCCAGTTCAGCTCCACCAGAAGGAAACCTGAATACGTAGTTGTCAACCAAGGTGAGTGTACTCACTGGAAAGAGATATTTGTATAGTGTTATTGATATGATCATAATATAATGAATATGAAATTGTTCATTTCGGTTTACCGAAATAAGGGGTTACTCCTCGACCAGAAATGGGGGAAATTTGTCTATTAATGACAAGGGGTTACTCCTCGACCAGGAATGGGGGAGAATTGTCTATTTAGACAGGATATGTGAATCATGATTCGAAAAAGTTGGTCATTCATTTTGAATGAGTCGGATAAGTTAATACATAAGTATATGGACATGATTTATTGCATTTAAATTCATGCAGTAGTATAGTAGTGATGCATTCACTGGGCTATTTTGCTCACGATTCCAATGTTCACATTTTTCAGGTAACGCGATGTCACTGCCAAATCTAGGAAGTCAGGCTGGGTTAGCCAGGAATGGGAGAAACAAAGATTTTGTTTAAATGTAAATGATGTAATTAAGTTAAATTATCCTTCAAGCAAGTTTGTATAAGTATGACTACTCTGATGTTGTAAAAAGGTTTTTAGTTATATGGATTTACAATGACGACTCTGAAATCAAAACTCGTGATTATGGTTTGGTTAGATTAATTATGGTTTGACTTACTTTGACTTTCAAACTTAATTATAAGTAACTGGGTTGGGGTGTGTCACCTTCGACCAGCCTAAGCCAACAGAACAAAACAACCAGGCTACAAGGGAAGGCTGGAAACTATTCGTTGATGGAGCCTCCAACTCAAAGGGGGCAGGAGTAGGAATTGTTCTCATCACTCCAGAAAATACAGTCCTTGAGCAAGGAATAAGGCTGGGATTTGCAGCCTCCAACAACAAAGCAGAATACGAAGCCTTGATAGCAGGTCTCCAAAGGGCGCAAACTCTGGGAGCAAAGCATTTGCAGGTATTCGAAGATTCGCAACTAGATTCCAATCAGATAAGTGGAGACTATAACGCCAAGGACGAGAGAATGGTAGCCTACCTCTCCTTGGTAAAAAACTTAATGACGAACTTTGAAGAGATCAACATCCAACAGTTTCCCAGGGGGAAAAATAGCCACGCTGACGCCTTAGCAGCCCTGAGCTCGGCAGTTGATTCTATCCTTAAAAGGATCATCCCTATCGATTTCCTCAGTTGCCCAAGCATTTACCCCAACTGTGAGCTGACAAAAGCAAAACCAATACTCCAATTGGAATCAGCCCCTAGCTGGATGGATCCCTTGAGAGATTATTTAAAGAACGGAATGCTCCCAGAAGATAAGAAAACTGCCCACCAGATAAGAGTCAAAACTGCTCGCTTTCACTTATCCACAGGAGGCGACTTGTATAAAAGATCTTTCTCCGGCCCCTACCTTAGATGCGTCCACCCAGGCGATGTCAAAACAGTTCTTCACGAGCTTCACGAAGAAATCTATGGAAGTCACGTCGGAGGAAGGTCTCTAGCCTTCCGAGCAATGAAGGAAGGTTACTGGTGGCCATACATGCAAAAAGACTCCGCAGTATATGTCCGCAAATGCCTAAAATGCCAACTTCACGCTCCCATGGTCCACCAGCCTGCCAGCGAATTAAAATCCATGACCAGTCCCTGGCCCTTCGCCCAGTGGGGAATGGACATAGTGGGACCACTGCCCACCGCTGCCGGCAATCGCAAATACCTATTGGTTGCAACTGATTACTTTACCAAGTGGATCGAGGCAGAACCACTGGCGAACATCCGAGATGCTGACATGATGAGGTTCATATGGAGAAATATAATCACTCGATTCGGGATCCCCAGAACCATCATCACTGACAATGGAACACAGTTCGAGAGTGGCCCTTTTCAGGACTTCTGTGACAAACATGGGATCAGGCACCACTTCAGCTCGGTGGCCTACCCTCAAAGCAACGGACAAGCTGAGGCTTCCAACAAGACAGTGATCGCTGGATTGAAGAAGCGGTTAGAGCGAGCCAAAGGCGCGTGGACAACCGAACTACCGCATATCCTATGGGCATACAGAACGACTCCTAGGCGAGCCACAGGAGAAACACCATTCTCACTAGCATATGGAATGGAGGCGGTTATCCCACTAGAAGCAGGATTGCCTACAATGAGATCCGACCTTGTCGAGCAAGGCCAGAACGATCAGGCCTTGCTCGCTGAACTCGACCTGGCCGACGAGCGCAGGGAACTTGCCTTAGTAAAACTAGCAATCTATCAGTAACAGCTCGTGAAGCACTACAGCAAAAGGGTCAACCCGAGGAAATTCAAAGTTGGGGACTATGTTCTAAGAAAGGTCCTGGGCAACACAGTGAAGCCATCAGACGGTAAACTGGGCCCGAACTGGGAAGGACCTTATAAAATAATTAGAGACGACCTGCGAGGTGCCTATCATTTGAAAACGATGGAGGGCAGGGAGATACCACGAGCATGGAACGCATCTAATCTCAAGAAATTCTATTTTTAGGAGTTTTACTGTTAGATCTTTTATTGTACTCATTATGTGAAAGGACAGTTCATTTCTCAATGAAAATATCTCAGTTGATCACTCTCTAACTAGTAACAATTATATCTTATTACACATCATTTCCAAATCACAGGAATAATGGATGACATAGCAGGGGAACACCCCTCCTCAGGTCATCGTCATGAAGCACGACAGACCTCTTAGCATTGCCCATGGCAATATATGAAGCCCTACAGAGTATTCTTAGGCAACAAACCTACTTTGGTTAAACAAAATCCTGACCAGATGAAGACATCCAATACCAGGTGTGTCCTCGCCAATTGCCCTACTTAGGCCTAAGGGAGTGTGATGACACGACCTAAAAGGTAAAGGAAGGGCACAATGGTATTCTTATACTGGACTAGGCGGACACTCACATGACAGAATACAAAGGATTATAAAGCTGCAAAAATATAAAAGGATTGGATGAACACGTTTAGTAGGCAAAATCGCCCAACACTCAAACTTTTCATTAATCTTTTATATTTACAAACAATGATAGTACATGCTTAGTCGGCGAAGCTCGCCCAAACATTTACAATTATTAAAAACAAAATCTCAAGAAGGTGGAAGCCTCCGAGTAAGATAATCAGCAACTTTATCTCTCCTTCCATCATCAGGAGCAGGAGCGAGCTCCTCCACGACCTCATTTGCGTCCAATTCCAATAATCACCGGGGAATAGCATCAATGGGGAACCATCGATCATCCCGCCTGAATGGATTGTGCATCAGAGTAGAGGAGAACATCTCGTGTCGATACCACAGCGTCGAATTCCTCGGGACCTGCAGCTCTTTGAGGGCACTCAACCACCCCCTGATGAAGGATAGCTCCTCAAACTCTGATAGTCTCGTCGGAGCTTCCAGCCAGCCTTGATCGTAGCCATCGGACCACACTCGTCGAGGACCGTTCTTGAACAAATTCCGTAGACGGGTGACGTCCCTCTGGAGCCCAGCAGCAGTCACATAAGCTCGCCGAACATCGCCGCGCAGCTCCTCCATTTCCCTCTCACCCTGCTCCTCGGCTTCCCTATTCCTACCCCTGGCACTCCTACCAGCACGCGGGAGGGGAGGCCGAGCAGCTCGCGATGAAGAAGAGCCTTGTAGGACTACCGAAACGATGCTCGGTGAGTGCTCCTTAAGCCTAAGGACTTCCCTCCTCAAGTCTTCATTTTCCTGCTGCAGGAACTCCCCAACCTGATTAATCTCGGTGGCCTCCAGCAACCTTGCTCTCAGTGCACTGACTTCTTCTTGCACCGAAGCACCGATTTCTTCCATCTCCTGGAGCCTGACCTTCAACTTGGCCACTAGCTCGGACTGATCCTTATATTTCTGGTTCCTTCACTTAGCAAACCTACAAAGTCTAGCAGAGGCCTGGCGAACTGCAGGGCTTGCATTAGGACCGAGAGTCCTACCTAGTTGGGAGGTAACAGGAATATAATCATCCACATCAACCAACTACAAGTAAAAGAAAGAGAAAAGAAAGAGATCAACATAAACAAAAATGGAGTCTTTTCATTAATAAGGAACGAGGTTACATCAGATTGAAAAAGAAAAAATTACAAAGCAGCCCTATCAATTAGCAACCTCGGGTGGCCCAGAGGTGAATGGCCCCTTGTCCTTATCAGCATCAGCAGGGGCATTACCCTCTGCAGGGGTGTCCTCTGTCCTCTCGACCAAAGGAGCATCAGTAGAAGTCGCCTGAGAGACAGGATCAGTGCCTTCAGCAGTTGGGGCTGAGTCCTCATCCACGACTGGCTTTGGCCCTGGATCATGCTCGTCAAAGAGTGGGGATGCAACGTCCACCCCAGCAGCCACGAGAGCCTTATTCCACCCTTTCTTGAAGTTCAGACGACTGATATATCCTATCTGAACCTCAGCGTCCTCATCCGCAGCAGCCCAGCCAGAGTTGTACGAGTCTTCCTTAAGGGTGGATGCCTGGGCTTTCTCCGCCTCCAGTTGCTCGGCTAGAGCCCTGTTCTTCTCTGCAAGGTCTAGCTTGCTCGAGCACACCAGGTCATAAGCCTTCCTCAGCTCGCCAAGCTCCCTAACCGCGTCGTCTCTCTCGCGAGAAGAATTAACAAGAGCCAGGTCAGATGAAACTCGAGCTGCGTCAGCAGCCTTCAGGTCGGCCTCCAGCTGAGAACCCCTGGCTACCAGAGCAGATTTTTGCTGTTCCAGCTCACCATTCCTTCTCACCAGCTCGTCACGAGAGAGATAAAGCACGACGAAGTTGGTCACAAACTGCAAAGAACAAGGGAGGGATTAAGAAGAAGAAACCATCAAAATTTGTTAAAAGAAATTGAGAATTAGAAGGGAACTTTACCAAGGAAAGCCTCTGGCTAGCTTGTAGCGCCAATTGATCGGACCCCAACGCCCTCTCACGATCTGCAGGGAGGACTGCTCTCTCGAGCAGCGCAGGGGAAAGCTGAGGAGAGGTGGCCACCGAAGCCCCCTCAGGCAAGGCAGACACTGGGACCAGGGCTTGACCAGCTTTGGTCCTCAATTCCATCTTCCTCCTCTCCTCCTCTTTTTCTCTCTCCCTTCTCTTTCTCTCCTCCACCTTCTTCTTCTTCTCTTCCTCCTTCTTCCTCTCCTCCTCCTTTTTCCTCTCTCTCTCTCTCTCGCCTGCTCCTCCTCTCTCTTCTTCTTCTCTTACTCCTGAGAAGAAGGCCAAGAACCAGTAGCTATGGCTCCGGAGGCAGTCTTTGATTTCTTGGACCTCTGTGCAAGGAGCACATCATCATCATCGTTATCTCTGATCAAATTCTTCCTGGGAGGCATCTCTTCAGAACTGCTGGAAGTGCTCTACGATTCTTGAGCTTCAGAATTCTCCTCAGAATTAGAAGATCTGCTACCAACAGAGCTCCCTCCACCAAGATTACCGACAGGCTCACTTTCAGAACTCCTCTCCTCTTCGTCCAACTGAATTGGCTCGACAGTAGTCTCTTCGAGAGAAGCAAACTCTGGAATACTGTCCACAGGTCATGCTAGAAAGCTGGAACCCACGTTCTTATACTCTAACAAGAAAGCGGCAGATCTGGGATGCTCGCCATCACCCAAGGGCTCTCTGATGTTCCAAGCTTTAACCAACTCAGAAATTCGGACCTCGCTGAGAGCAGGTTCCACGTTCTTTGACCTCGCTGTAAAAGAAAACGCAGAAAGGGGTTAGAAAATCCATAAAGTCAGCAAAGTTTGAAGCAACAGTACCAATATCTACCTATATATTCTTCCCCATAAAAGGGAACAGTGAATCTTTCAGATCTTGACCCTTCAGATTGGGGAGAGAACTACCAATTCTTAAAAAGAAAACCCTCCTACCAGTAGTCCTTATGGGAATCAGGTAGATTTACTACCAATACCCTATCAGGGCTCCTAGCTTTGAGGTACAAGACACCTGAACTAGTTCGAGAGAAGGAGTAACAAAAGCAAACCTCGGCAAGACCTAACCTTGTGTCGTATAATTGATTTATCCTATGCACGCCATTCACTATTTTCCATACATTAGGCGAACATTGTGCAGGTACAATACCAAAATAGCTAAAGAAATGAAGAAACAGATCATTAGGGGGAAAGGTAAGTCCCCCCTGGGAGAGCAACAAAACTTGAATCCAATGTGCATCCTCTATATCCCTAACGTTTCTAGGAGGCGAGGCACAACACTCAATCTCTACCCACTCGGGAATATTATAAAATTTTCTAAACTCCGCGACTTACCTATTTCCAATCTTCACCATTGGAAAAATACAAGAAAAACGACAAACCAAAGAGAAAATGCAAAGAGCACGAGAGACTTACAAGACAGAAGATCAGGTCAAATGGCGAAGAAGCAACGAGAGTAGAGATCGAAAGCAGAAGGTACAAAGCGTAAGAGTTCTCAGAAGATAGAAGATTGCTGGAAAAGCTGAAGCGACGAAGAGAAATGTGTCTTATCCCAGCAAGCCTTCAATTCTAATCATAGCACACGGATAGCGAAGCAGGTGCCGCCAAAGCAACTTCACAGTTTTCAAAGGATCACAAATCAGCCATAATGGACGATCATTTAAATTCATTGGACCCATGAACATGGCCCAAAAAATTTAAGGGGCAATTGTAGGTACCCAGAATTTAGGACCATGGGCCTGGACGAGTAGCCCAGCTCTGGCCGCCCAAAATCCAGGCCCTCTATCTTTCATATTGATCCGGTCTCTCCCCACGACCCCATGAAGAGAAGTTATAGGAGAGCACAATCCCATGAAGGTAAAAGATAGGGAAGATGGCTAATATAAAGGAACCCATCATCTCCACTAACGAACATACACATGTATAAATTAAACCCTAGGTCCGGGGCAAAGGACAAGTTGTATTCTCTGTACCTATTCTTCAAAATATAGAGAAATAATACCGACTGCACCATCGTGGACGTAGGCACATCTTTACTGAACCACGTACACCTGTTGTTGTGTGATTGCCATTTTATTTATCCTTTCTTGGTTATTACCTCTTTCACATTTATTTGTGTTGCATAATTATTGTCACCACAGGCTTCATGAGTTTGGCTCGGTATAACGCCTACATACGAAGAAGACTTGTGATCAAAGCCAATGTAGTTACAATAAATTGGACATATTTAGGGGTGTAGGCGATGTGACGCTAGGTAAAAAATATGCAACATTACAGTATTTATGGATCCCAGTCCTTAATATATCATTTTTGTTTTCCTGGATTGATATATTTATATGTTAAAAATACATTACTCAAAAGTTGATGCCTGCCAAGTATTTTTAGGAAATAACATATTCAGGGATGCCGCCATTGAGATGGGCTTTCTTCACTCAGAGAAGAGATGAGAGTAGTCCAATTTTAGACTTTTTTCTTAGCAAAGTTTAGTAATGACTCGACTCGCTGACACTTTCTTAAGAACATTTTTGAAAAGTATATTTTCATGTTTGTACTTAGTTGTGGTATTTCATTAGAAAATATTTCAGATTTGAGTATGACATTTCAATAAATAGAGGTGCTAGGTAAAAAACAGGCTTTAAAATATAAACGTTATAAAATACATACCGGGTATCCTAAAAAGGGGTAGGGATAAATCATATAAACATATATGGACCGTTTATCACAATATATATATGGGGTGTTGACTCAAATTATTGAGAATATGTTTACCCTTGTAACGTGGGCCGAATTATTCTCGAGTAAGTGTCCCTTGTGAGGTGGCATTATTCAATTGGACATAGCTTCATTTAGAAGTGCCAACTTTTGCAGGATGTGAGTAGAGGTTTGCCTATGTTTCTTGGAGGAAGCGAATTTTCAAACGTACGAACTCCACTTGGGTGAAGATACTTTTTCGAAGTACAGACTTCACTCATAGGGGAAGTGACTTTCATTAAATACTAGTTTCACTTGGTACGTTTTAGAACGAGCTAGAGTATATCGAATGCTCGGGATTGTAAAAAAGCTAGAAAACTGAATCAATGTTGGGTTTTGGGCTCCTTTTCAAGGTTAGTGGCGACCTCCTCTTATAGGACTTGATTTGAGTCCTTTGACTGTTCAGTCAAAGGGAGACTTTAATTGTTCGGTCACAGGGGACTTTAATCATTCGGTTAAAGTTTGGGACACATGTAGGGTGGATAAGGGGTGGGGGACACGTTTAGGTTAATGGCTAAGACTTGCAAAGATTCCGTAATCATTATCTATGGGGTAGGGGAGGGTTAACCATTAGGTCAAAAGAAGATGAACGTTTAGTTAAAGGGGATCGGGGCCTTTAATCGTTCAATTAAAGGACCCTCTGTGAAGGTTTTTGGGTTTTTACTAGTTTTTGTTATTTCCACTTTTCCCGAACAAAGTTCCATCCTTGTGGTTTTAACCTTCTTTGTTTTCTTTGGGGGTGGTTTTGCCTTTAGGGTTTTAGCTAGGTGTAAGTGTGGGATAAAATTACTTACACCTCAATTTTGAATTGGGTGTCTACACTAAGGAGGGGGAGGTAAGAAAGGGTAGAGGATATTTGGGATTGATTCCTTAATTAATCCATAAGCAATTTTACATCGATTAGGAATTTAATTCATTTTGTGCTATAATAGTAGAAGTTTATTGGAATCTGAGTTTAATACATATAGTATAATATTAATCAAATTATATTTTAACTTTTTACGTAGTCTAACTACATAATTCAGCCATAATCTCATGTTAATGAACTAGTGTCATTTTAATGAGAAGTCCTTAAATCAATCCATGAATCTATGTTGGATGAACTTGAAAACATTAAATTTGCGTTTTCATAGTTAATACCTATCAACACCCTAATGTTATTGGATTAATTGATGAGAAATCAATAGCTAATTAACCCATTCTTATGAGTAACATATAACTAGGGATTTATTAATGAAATTTGAGATTTAATTAGTATAATGAGTTATCATAATCTAAACCTTGAATAAATAGGTTATTAGTAATCTCATGATGATTATATATGAAGGGGAAGGGTTATTGTTTTTATTAAGAGGTATCTGTGTCAATTTGGGATGAGTTTAGGTTGCCATTAGCGTGTTTGTGGGAAGATAGAAATTACACAGTGCGAATCGATTTGGTTATTGAATGAATCGATTCGTGGTCTTAAACTTCGAACATGAAAATGCTCATAATTTCTTCCTCTAGAATTAGATTGATGCACAATCATAAGACACACGAAGATAACTTGATGCTCTATATGTTGGTCTCATGATACCATCCAAATAAGGGGGTATTAAATGACCCAATTTACCTTGAAGATGAAGTAAATGTTGAAACTTTATCAAATAAATCCAAACATCAGGCCTTGCATCCCAAACACCTATAAATGATAAAAAAAAAAACCTTGCAAAAGATGAGAATGTGATTATCACCTATCAAATAGGTTTTTGTGTGATTTAGAATGCTATGATAAGTATAGGTAGGGACCGACACTTACCTTAGGGACCTTAGGTTTTGGGTCTAGAAATGTTATACTGAAGATACCAAGAAATGATTAAAGAGCGTATAGAGCTTATGATAGCCTGGATTGCACGTATAACCCACTGAGTACAGTAGTGCTAGTTCAAAATGATCCTCATTATTGTAAAGTTAGACGATACATATATCTTGAGAGCTAGGCCAATTTAAATATGTTCGATTACAGTTAGCGTGCATATTAACTAATAATTATAAGAAAATAACTTGTAACCCAATTGAGTTGGGATTTTACTTATATGTATATCCTGGTTACAAAGGGTCGTACCTGTTTACATGATTTGTATACATTCATACCAGGGTAGTGTGTGTGCTTGTGGGAGATGTACTATGAAGGATTTCACAGGGCACGTACATAATTGATCGCTTATGGTATTCTCGATGATGTGATGAACTCTATCTACGTACTTTACCCCAACCCTATATGCTAAAAGTGATCATCTTTTAAGTGGGACTACGAGATGATCCTCGCGTACAACCTTATGTATGGGTTCTGTATGTTTGGTGCGAAGGCGTACTGATTTCCCCTATGCTAATGATGCTGTGAGGTTATAGGGTTTGGGTGCCTTATAACTATACCTAGTACGCATGAGTGATCCTTGAAGGTAATTGGGAGGCCTTCATATTTTTTATGGCTCGAAGATAGCCCATGAGTTGAATGTGGGTTGTACATAATCGCGGATATTCTGGTTTATGTGATTCTATGTTGTGGTACTTGAGTTCATCGTACAGGTTCATGGCTTATACTAGAGATGTATATGACTTATACTAATGATGTATAATTATAAACTTATGATTCAAGAATACTGTATTAGAGTACTAGAGGCGTATATACTAAACTAGTGACATGAGATTGTTCTGGACTCATAGACTTGAAATACACTTTTAGAGTCATAAGTGGAGATAATTATTAATACTTTGATTAGATATCAAATTGTGAGTAAGGTAAGAAATTATCATATAGTAAATGATTCTTAATTCAGGAGATTATCTAATAATGATGAGGCAAAGAATATCAAATTTAGAGATGAACATGTATAACATGGGACACATACGTGTTGGAAATATAACCGCATGTTTATTTTATATTTTTGGGTTGGGTAACTTATATGACTTAAAATGCACTTAATATAAGAAGAAGATGTGTTATTATTATTATTATTATTATTATGGACGAAATTTAGTTATATTCTTATTCATTATAAAATTTATGTTAATGTTGTTATTGAATCGATTTTTCACAAGTCTTAGGCTTATGTGCCTGCCAAAGATTTAGGTTGTCCATTGGAGGAACATCTCTTGTGACAACATGGTCTATCATTTATAGGATGCAGGCATTCGGTAGTGTCAGTTATTTACATCTTTATGTATTTATCTCATTTCAGGCAGTTTTATATATTTCAATTTATCCCCAAGCCAAAAACAGTACATGATGTACTCATATTCCTCATTGAATATTAAATAGTTGTGATTTAATATTCTAGAGTTTGATTTAATTTTATTGGCAGTGATTGGTATCAGATGTATTTTAATTGTTACAGAAGTTTATTATATTGCGTCACATTTTATTTTAATTGTTCCAAATGTATTTTACCAAATTTTTTTTATTCCCGTAATTTTTTACTAGACCTGATCAATCTAGTTATGTATTTTACGGGCTATCACAAGTGTAGAGATATCTCTTGCTCTATCAGTTGATGATTTATCTTATATATTTAAGGTTTACCATATTTTATTACTTTATTTTCACTTGTTAAATTTGTTTCCATACAAGCGAAGATTGATACTTAAATTTCTTTTACAAGTTTTATATATTAATGCTAGGAAGTGATCAGTCCTAATGTAAAAATATTTGAGTTTTTATAGTTGTTATCAGAGAATGGTCTTAGGCCTCGAGGGTTATAGGTTCTCTTAAACTTCTACATTACTTTCTTTGACACGTGCCTTTCTTTATATTCTTATTTATATATTATTACTGATAGGAATTTATCTTGAATTCCAAATTCCACATAAGAGGAGATCATGATCAGGTAGAACGCACACGATATAGGATGACCCCATAATTCCTCCACGGGAGGCAAGTTTAGTAGCGGCCCACCAGGAGAAGACCCAATATATGGTACGATAGCTTATAGTTCAGATGATGACATGAAAGAATTTGAGGGGTTCTTTAATGAATAACGCCCAACCTATTTTTGGTGGTTACTTGGACCCGGTAGTAATTTCTTAGTGGTGCAAAGAAATTGATCATCATTTGAGATTATTCGACTCCAACGATGTGCAAAGACATATGCGGGGGACTTTTTTCCTGATCGGGAACAAGCCCTAGTGGTTGGAGAGAGTGAAGACTATATAAGATAAAGATGGCTTGACTTATGATTAGTTTATGGTGCGATTTGAGGAGAAGTTTTTACCATTGTGTAAGAAGAAATAGTTCTTATTTTTTAGTAGGGATCTCGTACGATAATTGATTATAAGAGGGAGTTCACGACATTGTCCATGTTTACGCTAGAGGAGGTGAGTATCAACCAGTGGAAGATGGAGTGGTTCATTCAAGGCTTGACATGGCACGTCAAGAAGATGGTCATGTAGAACCCGATGTATTCTATTTATGCTCAGTTGGTGAATGCCTATTTGATGAATTATTAGGATAAATGTGAGAACAAGAGTATGTTCGAGAATATGGGATAATAAATAGGGCCCAAGGAATATATTAGTTCACGTAGTGATAGGCATATAATTTAGGGTCAATAGGGCCTAGGTAAATGAAGACTTCAAGACAGGGCAGTAGAAACCTCAATCGTAGCTGTAGGGACCCTCACAATCCAGGTAAGGGTAGGGGTAGGATAACCAATAATTTAGGCACAATGGGAGCTATCAGCTCCGTTTGTGAGAGTTTATTTTAGATGTAGTGGTAAGGGACATAAATCCCGAGTTGAGAAACACAAGGGCGTCATGGGAGAGGCTAGTAGGCTTCAGGTCATAACTATTGTAATAGCTGGAATATCATCCTCAATATCTCCTAACACCGAGGCCACAACCAATAGAGGTACTTTTAGTACTCCCAACCACATGTAAACATCATCAACTTTAATATAGTAGGCTATATCAGATTTTGTAGTCCCAACAGGAGGGTCAGGGGAAGGTGCAAGCAATTACCACTACTTGTTACGTTTATGACATCCTAGCTAGAGTTTTATTTAATACTAATTCTATCCACTCTTAAATATCATATAATTTTTTGTAACTTTTGGATTATTACCTATACCTTGAGATAAAACTTTATCTATAACTAATCCATTGAGTGTGGAGAATTGTATTTTAGAGACTTGTGTTGATGTTGGGATAAACATCGATAGGCTGTATTTTATGGCATAATCGTTAGTGTTAGACATTTAATCTTATGATGTCATTTTGGGTACATATTAGTTAGTTAGATACGAGGCACACATAGATTTTATGGTCCGAGTGATTATTTTTATGATATCATGTCAGAAGATTTATATTATGACTATGCCTAGGATGAAGGGTGGTTCAATGACACATTGTTACTTTATTGATGAGGAGACATAAGAGGATACGACTGTTCCTTTAGACTTAATGGATACTAATTGTCTGGGATTTTGCTAATGTATTTGAGGATGTTCCAGGGTTGCTTTCATCTCCATATATTAACTTGTGATTGAATTGGCTCCTAAGACTAAGACGATTACCAAGGCATCTTAACGAATGTATCATTGGAGATGGAGAGTTGCAGAAGCAGATTAAACAATAATTAGAATAGGGGTTCATTAGGCATAACACTTCCCCATATGGAGCTCCAGTTCTCTCTATGGAGAAGAGAGACGATTCATTACAGCTGTGTGTTGATTACCATGAGTTAAAAAAGGTGATGGTGAGTAACAAGTACCCTTTACCGCGGATCAATGATGTATTTAATCAGTCAGAGGGTGCATCTTTTTTCTTGAAGATTGATTTATGTTTGGTTTAATATTAGTTGAGGGTATGAGATGAGTGACTTTTTGAATTTTTATGGTTCTTATGAGTTCAAGTTCATGATATTTTTTCTAACCAATGCCCCAGTCATGCTCATGGATTTCATGAACATGGTGTTCCAATTGTACATTGATCAGTTGATCATAACCTTTATTCATGACATCTCGATTTATTCGCAGATCGAGAAGGAATATGGAAAGAATTTTAGGATTGCTCTCCAAACATTTTGGGATCATAAGTTTTATGCTAAATTCAAGAATTATGATTTTTGGAGGTGTGAGATGCAGTTTCTAGGCCATGTAGTCTTAGAATTGGGATTTTTAGTTGATAAAAAAAGGTGTCGATAATGAGATCGGGGACAACCCAGGATAGCAACAAAGGATTATAGATTTTTGGCGTTTGCTAAATATTATAGAAAGTTTATTCAAGTATTCTTAAAGATTGTGGGACCGTTGAACGAGTTGACTCATAAGGGGATTCAATTTGTATGGACTGAGAGGTGTCAGCTTGCCTTTGATACTCTAAAAAAGAACTTTACTTTGACTACTCTACCTAGGAGTGGGGTTGAGTATTTAGTATACACTGATGCTTTCTTATTAGGACTACATGGGTGTTGATGCAAGAGGATACTTACACTACATATGCATCTGGAAAGTTAGAGACCCATGAGTTTAAATATTTGGCACATGATTTGGAGTTAGCGGTGGTAGTGTTTGCAATACATGTTTGGAGGCACTATTTATGGGTTGAGAAATTCAGACTCTTCAATGATGACAAGAGTCTTTAGTAATTATTAACATATGTGGACTTAAATATGAGACAATGATGGTTTGAGTTCATTAAGGACTACCAGTTTAAAATTTAGTATGACTTGAGAAAGGCCAATGTGGTAGGGTAAGAGAAAATGTGTCCATTCAGTGAGATTCCTTTGGCACAAGAACGAACTCAAAGTCTGGATGAGGGGAGAAGAAGGGGGAAAAGGTTCCCCTACCTCTCTCCCATTTTTCCATTCACGTATGGGTTATTTGAGGATATGGATGTCCTTTTTCTGCCACTCATTTCGGCTTCTTCATGGTCTAGCCTCGGATATAAAGTTGGCCGTCGTGAAATGGGGGTAACACGAGGAGATTGAGTCAAAAACCTATTTCGCTCAACACAAGAAAAATAATGTCGTTGCCTCGAGAGAATGAAATTAAAGCCAAATTGATAAACCAAGTGATTCGAAGGTTTGAGGACTAAATTATTGAATAGGAAGGTGTTAGGTACCAATTTCTCCCTTTCAGTCTCTCACGGGCCATGTTAATCTTCTCCTTTTTTCTTCGTGATGTGTGTGTGTGTGTGTAAATGTGTATAATATAAATAACAGGAGAATATAATTATTTGACTCGTGTCATGAAATGAACTAAGAGGACTCATCCGTAGGAGTGTACTCAAAATAGTCATAGACATATGATGTAAGTGTTTGTTGAGTCACGAATTTTTATGAAAGAGTGAATGTGCACGTCGAATGAGGCACAAATATATTGGAGTCTACACTACAACAAACATGCCGAATTGTCACGGTCATTGACCTTGACAAGTTGGACTTGTCAAGGTCAATGACCGTGATAATTTTGGGGGTGACAAAGTTTGTTGTCACGGACTTATCACGATCATTGACCATAACAAGTTCATTAGACTTATCACGGTCATGTCACGGTCTTTGACCTTGACAAGTTTTGTCACGGTTACCGATTGTGACAAACCCGTGATAATATTTTAAAAAATGTCACGGTCATTGACCGTGACAAGTCCGTGACGATTATCCTTTGTCACGAACTTGTCACGGTCAATGACCGTGACAATTCTGGGCAGAATTAAAAAAAATCTGCTTGGCAGTATGGCCACTGCCACCGCCCAGCAGTATATTTGTACCTGTTATAGCAACGTTATACCTGTTCAAACATCATATATCCAAACAATATAGAGATAGTGCAAATATACATTCAAAACAATATGCATCATGATATAAATCAAATATAATTCAAATGTAACAACTTAAAATAATGTCACTGCATGTCTGGGTTAGGGTTAGCTCTGAGAGATGAGTAGGCCACACGATATACGAATGGACACACCCATTAATATACATTGTCCCACATTGTTCGCGCAACCATAATGGGGAGTTCTCCTTCCCGGGTATCACAAGCATGACGAGCACCTTGGATTTGATGTCTTGAAGCTCACATCCATGAACTAGTGCACCCTGGATGGTATTCAGGTCCCTCAACCCCCGCTCTATCTGCTTTCCATCAAATATGTCCAGTATAAACACGCTCGGCCAACCAAGTGTCGACATCAGTCAGTTGAAGGGAGCCAAATAGGGGACTAGATCATCAAAGTCCGCACGTGTCAACGATGAAGCAGCGAGGTCCACCTCCTCGTCCTCCTGCACCTCGTCCTCCACCACCTTCTCCTTCCCTTTACCCTTACAATTTTCTCCCAACGAACGCTTCACGAATGCAAACATATCTTGGACCTTTGCCTCCAAATGGGCCAGCTTCGCGTCATGCGAGTCCACTATTTGAGCACACCCGGTGTTGCTCATCTCCAATCCGATGGTCCTAGATTTGCCCACCCGTGAGATCACCCCCTTGTCCTCCCCTTGCGATCAGCGTCAAGCACTTGGCTGAGTGCGCTGTGGACAAAGATGCCTTGTCAGCATCAAACTACGACTCATGCACTTCCTTAAGGTTTGCCTGAAACGACAAAAATCACATGATTACTTAAATAAGTGAATAAAAACATTACAATGTAATTAAGAAAAAGTAAACTGTCAGATTACTTACAATCGTGGACGCGACAATCGGGGACAACGTCTTATCCTTCCCCTTCTTCGTTCGAATGGCCACATAAGTATCGTGCCTATATGGCATACCCCTAGGACCACTCCCCGTTCCCTGAAATAAAATAATGCAAAATTAGTATTGGTCCCGCAAAGTAAAATAATGTAGAATAACATATTTCTGTAATTATAGGAAAATTAAATCTTACCATCATCCTATGCTCAACCTCGGCGTAAGACGTCCGGCCGAAGTAGTGCACGTTCATCTTTTTCATCCGATTTTCCCTCCCTGATTAACGAGATCCCAATTGTCTCTCCCCGATCTCATTGTCAATGAACTTTTTGCCAGTGTGCCAATGAGATCGGCTCCTTCGGCGGGACGGATTCACGCATTCGGATAACGGACTCTCGGGTCTTCCCAAAGTACCAGGTTCGCATATTTTTCTTCCATACCTTGTGTTGCTCCCTCAACTGCTCGAAGATGGAATCACGTAGTTTTGGGTCCAAGCTGAATTGTTCCTGTCCAACAAATACAATGTTAGTTGTGAATAAATATAAATATAAATATAAATATAAATATAAATATAAATATAAATATAAATATAAATATAAATATAAATATAAATATAAATATAAATTGAAATCAAAATTGAAATTGAAATATTCATATAAATATAAATATAAATATAAATACATAGTGCCACCCAAATACCTAACTTGAGCTCATTCCGCACCTCCCTCCAACTAGTGTACCCCAGGCCGATGATAGTCTTTACTAGTGTAATACCCCGTGATTTTGATGATTTTTAGAATGGGTTATATTTTAAATTAATGGATTAATTGGATTTTATTATAAATTAATTCATTTGGGTTTTATCCGAATTGTGGATATTAAAATGAGTGATTCTGTATATCACTTAAAGATATTTTGGTAATATATGAATGTGATGTTATTGATATTGCTGTGAGTTATAAATTTAGTAATTTGAATTTTTAGTCGGACGCGATATGGGACGTGTCGGGACTAATTTGTTAAATTAAAAAGGGAACTTATTTTTATATCGACCTTATAGTCGTTTCGACTGCGTCGTTGCATCCGTAAGGGTTGAAATAGTCAAAAAAGTCTATTTGGATGTTGATATTGGGTCTCGGGTCATTTGAAAATGAAAAGACAACCCAAAAGGGCATTTTGGTCATTTTTACAAGGGGATGAATTGTGATTTCGGATTTTGTCTTATTATAAGTATTTGGAGATTAGTTATACGTGGGTTCATTCATCTCTTCTACACAAATATTGAGAGGTCATCTTCTTGGAGAGAGTGAAAGGTTGCTTAGAAGAAGAGAAGTTTACTTGGGAAGGAGGAGAACCAAAGGCCAAAGGTCACCACCACCAACCACCATCGGAAGTTGTCCGGAGAAAGAGAGAACCACATGTGTATACAACCCCAAAGGATCAGATCTTCATTAGAGGCAAGTGTTTGATAATTGCAATCTATGTTTGTATATTGTCCATGTTAGGATAATTATAAAAATGAGATTTTACATGTTTGGAAGATGAAAAGATAGAGTTGTTAATGGATTTCTGGAATCTGAAAATATATAGGAATCAAACTCATGTTGTAGGTTGAGATTAATCCACGAAATAATCATATATCTATTGAAGAAATTCTGAAAACCATTGTTGTGTTCTTGAGGATATTAGGTTGATAATTTTCTGGAAAAATTGGATAAATATATGCTTTTAATTCAAAATTATCAACTTTACATATTTAAACCATTATAAAATGTCCAAAACTCAATTAACTTTAAATTTAAATATTCGATTCATTTTAAATAAAAATAAATATAATATCAATATACCGATAAAAAAATAATAATATTATTAAAATCTTATACAATATTCATAAATAAAGCCCTCAAAATTACGGGGTATTTCAACCATCTCGAGGAATCTCGCTAATAGCCCCGTCTTGTTCTCGACGGCCATCCCCAATTTTCCCCATTTGTGGAACCTCGGGGCCGAGGAGCCCTCCTCGCCTCCACTAACACCGAGCCCAGCCGATATCATCATGATAAACATCATCATCCTCGCCTTAATACCTGAAGGAGACATTTTTTTGTAAAAAAATGTTGTTATTAGTACAAATCCAAATATGTACAATTACTACAAATCCAACACACACACACAAACACTACACACACATTGCCCCCCCAACACACACACGAACACTACACACACATTGCCCCCCCCCCCCCCCCCCCCCAACACACACATATACATATACAAAGAAAAGAGACAAACATAAAAAGAGTAAAAATGATAAAGTGCAAATAAATTAAAAGGATTAAAAATTGATTCATGAAGTACAAATTGGAATATTTATTACAAATTGAAATATTGTTTCAAATTCGAGTTATCATAGAAAATGGATTGAAATTCGATAGGAGTAGCCAAGTCATCCACACTACTATTTAGGCGCTTTGACGCATGTAGGACAATTGACCACGACTCGTTGTTGACATACTCCGAGTAAAACACTTGGTTGACCTTTTGAAATGCACAAACAAACAGCTCATCGCTCACGTGGTCATTGCTCTTCAACTTGGACAAGTCAACCATGATCAAATTGGTGCCAGGATCAAGTTTACAAGCATTTTTATCCTCAACTCTTACCCAGTCACAGTAAAATACAACCTCTTTGAAGCTTATATAATCCAATTCAAATATATTTCGAATTACACCATAGTAAGTCATTTCAGCTTAACGAGGTTTTTATCTTTTGTGCTCGCTCGAAAGAAAGTAAGATCCTTGTATGAAATGCCAAAATCTGTACATCGTCAAGGTTTATCGTGATATTTTCACAAGCACTTGAACCTTGTACATCATCAGTAACCTCATTATCCTCCGCTTCATAAACTTCGTACGCATCATCAACTAAATCCTCTAACATATTATGATCTACATCGTCCCCTTCTGCATCTATGCTACTTGTTGAAGGTTGTTGTGAAGGTTGTTCGGGGACAAAAGGAACTTTCAATTCATCGTGAAAACTCCAAAATCGATAAATATCTTGCATACCCCATCTTAACAAATGTAGTTCAACTGTTTTCCACTCAAACACCTTACCATTATACACCTAGCACAGGGACACGAAAACTCTTCATCATTATGACATCTCTTTGAGTATTTCACAAATTCATTAGGACCTCTACGAAACACATCCCCCATTCTATTTGTCTTACCCATCCACTCTTTGTATATCGGATATCCCATAACAGCTACCACAACTAATCACATATTAAAGGTAAGAATCGTATATTCATAGATTAGTATAAACAAAACTTATATTTATAGTATGTTTCATTTAATTATGTCTTATTTATATTCGATTTTCAAATTTCAAATTCAAATTCAATTTATAATAGAAATTCCTATTTCCTCCATCTTCTCTAAAGGGTGAGTGTTCCTATCCCATTCAAGACCGCATATTTCTGTAATCTACTTAACAGCTCATGCACATTGTTACGATTTGAGAAAAATTCGACAGCATATCCCCGTATTTCTCCAAGTACACGACGTAGATTGGCAAGTGTGAGTGTGATGTCAATTGATCAATTGAAATAACAGTCACACTTGTCAATCTAGTATGTACCCAAAGAACATTAGGATACGACTGCAGAACTTCCTCCAAAAGTAACAACTTTAAGCCACTAAGAATATTATTATACAAAAATTATGCAGTCCCAAACTGTCCAAACGGGACAATTCGATAGATCTCATTACAGGGGTAATGACTATCGAACGGGTCTAAGGGCTATTGAATGCGTTCGCATAAGAACTAGAAGGCTAGTATATATGTGCACTATATATAATTTCAAATATGTTTCATTTAATTATCATACTATATATATATTGTTCGTTATAAAAAGTAATTTTAAAAAAAAAAGTTGAAAAATCTCACCCCCATATGGATAATAATCCAGCATTGTCATGCCACTTTTAAAATTAACCAACCCAACATTGATCCACTATAATCCAAACGCAATAGCAACAACAAATGTGTATCCCGTACTCTTTCTAATTCATCTACTCAATTAATTCTTTTCATCAATTAAACTAACAATTAAAGTATACAATTATTAATTTACTAATTTTCAATGAGGGGCAATCCTACAAAAAATTTAATTAATCAATCAATTCTTTTATAAGGGGCACTACAATATGAGGGGAAATATCTAATAAACAAATAAAAATTTAATTAAAAAAACACACACGCACATACACACACACACACCCTGCCCCCCCCCCCCCCCCCCCGCCCACCACACATGCACACACACACACACACACACATATATACACACACACGCACATATACACACACATGCATACACACACACACACATATATATATATATATACACACACACACGTGCACATATACAACCCCCTCCTCTCCCCCAGCCCTGACCCTCCCCCCCCCCCCCCCCCCACACACACACACACATATATACACCACACACATACACACGCACATTTACACACACATATATACACAAACGCACATATACATACATATGTACATATACATATACATAAATGGAGGAGAAATAGAGAGAAAACGTACCAAAATCGTAGAGGGAGAGAGAGAGTGCAGTCGCTAGAGAGAGAGAGAGAGAGAAATGGAGGGAATTAGAATCAGTGGGAAAAAAGAAGAGGGAGGGTTTTTTTATTGACAGGATGGTCACAGACATGTCACGGTCATTGACCATGACAACTTTACAGGATTATCATGGTCAATGACCGTGACAAGTCCGTGACAACTGTAATTGTCACGGACATGTCACGGTCATTGAACGTGACAAGCATTTGTCACAGCCTTGTCACAGTCATTGACCGTGACAAAAAACACGTGTTTTTTTTATCACGATCAATGATCGTGACAAGGCTGGCCGCTTGAAGGGTGCCAATTTGACCATTTTGGTGTAGTGCCAAGATGCACAAAATAAATATAATAAAATATGAATGATATAAAAATGAAAGGGGAGGACTCGAATGTTGGGATTGGACCATGACGCCGATGTAGCCCAAGGGGAGTCAAAGTCCACATAGTTTGAAAATATCATAGGGGTGGTGTTCAACCCATAAATAAAAATATATGACCCCTCTTTGAGTGTTCTTGGAGGAAAATATGTTCAAGTGTGATAGTGCGAGAAAATAGTGAAGTCCTACTTTTGGAATTTATGTATAAACCCTCCTTTTGTATTTTTTAGGTCTGTATGAAAATAAGTTGTGTGCAATACTAATAATAAAAAGTGAAGATTATTTGATGTGAGATTATGAAAAAAAAAACTAAAAGACTTCCCAAAATTAAAATAAAGTTGATAATAACACTAAAATGTGCAAATTAGAAAAAGGGTGAGGAATGGACCTCCTTGTAGATCTTTGTTGCTGAATTTTGAATGTATGTAGGCTAGTTTTGTAGTGGTATGAAGGTAATATGATTAGGGTGAGGTGGATAGCTACGTGGGGTATGAAAGTAAGGTGAGGGGATATTGAAAAATGGACTTTTGTGGAAAGGAGAAGGCTATGATTTCGAGAGAATGTTTGTTAGATGCTGAAAGGGGGATCCTTTCCGAGGCTAAGGTCATGGCCCTTTTATATTGCTCTTGAGGGTTAGAGGTGACAATTGGCATGGATCTTGGCATGTTTCCTTGCTGGGCAAGGAAAAGTACACTCTGTCAATAGGCGGGGGTCAAGGTTGCCTATAGGTAGTTCAGAACAATGTTTTTCGAAAAATCGGGCATAAATGCAAATCATAAGTCCAAATTGTGCATGAATGAGATAGTTGGAAAGAGAATTCAGAGCCCTTAAAGAATCCATTTAGCCACTCTTAGAATCGAGAGTTGACTAAAGTCAAATGGGTTTCAAAAGCGTTAGATGGCCTCTAGACTAGGTTTTTTGGAGGAAAACAGGTCATTTGTATGAACCGTGAGGTCGATTCATTCATGACATGGACCGTCGGAAAAGGGAATTCAGATCCCTTCAATATTTTATTAAGATTCGCTAAGGTTGGAGAGTAAACTGGATTCAAACGGGGCCCCGAAACACTTGGTGGCTTCTATATTAGCACTCTAAGTAAAACGGATTGTTTATGCGTACCGTGTGGCCAATTCGTACATGACAAGGACCATTGGAATGAGAATTTAGAGCCCTTAAAGGATTAATTGATATTTTCTCAGATTGGAAAGTTGATTAGAGTCAAACGAGGCCTAAGAGTGCTTGATGGCTTTCAAATTAGTACTCGGAGGCAAATAGATCGTTCGTGTGGACCCTGAGGCTAATTCAAGAATGGTATATACCATTGGAAAGGAAATTATGAGATCCTCAAGGATTCATTGAGCTTCATTCAGGATGGAGAGTTGATCAGAGTCTAACGATGCCCGGGAGCACCCGATGGCCTCCAAATTAGTACTCACAATGTCACTTGGGGTTTACGGCGAGTGGATGAGCTTTAGAAACCTAATGAGGTTATTATGGGGATACTAGGAGGGGGTGTTTATAGAGCCCTCGATGGGATACCTTGGACCGAGTGAATGTCGTCCAAAGATAGGCACCACATCGATGTTAGAAAAGAGGATTGAGGTGAATTATATGGACCTAGTGGAAGGAGGTGATCGATTCAGAGGGTAGAGGTCAATTATAAGGACCTAAGGAGAGAGATAACCAATTCAGTGGGTCAAAGTCAATTCTACGGACCTAGAGATGTAGAGACCAATTCTACCGATCAAGGTCAATTCTCGAACCTAAAGATGTGATGACCAATTCTGTAGGTTGAGGTCAATTATACGGACCTAAAGATGTAGTGACTGATTCTCTAGGTCAACGTTAATTCTACAAACCAAAATTTATGATGGCTAATTCTACGGGTTGAGGTCAATTCTATGGATAAAAAAATGTAGTGACCGATTCAGTGCGTCGAGGTTAATTATATGGACCCAAAGTTATGATGACCAATTATGTGGGTCGAGGTTAATTATATAGACTTAAAGTTATGATGACCAATTCTGTAGGTGGAGGTCAATTATGTGGACCTAAATATGTGACTACTAATTATGCAGGTTGAGGTCAATTCTGTAAACCTAAATGTATGTGACTGATTCAGCGGGTCGAGGTCAATTATGTGGACTTAAGGTTGTAGTTTATGGTGACTGTGATGACTTAAGATTTTGTTGGAGTATCCATAGAGTTCTTTGGGGCAGGCACACATTTGGTTTTATTTAAGAATATGACGACGATGAAAGTAAGTGATGGGGGCTCTATTGAGGATTTTTGAGAGTTTGTAATTGGTTTGGTTCTCCAAAAGGGATTTTCTTCGGAGAAATAATCTTCTTGACTTTGCGGTGATTTTTTGTGACACCTCTCCAAATTAAGTACTGGGTGATCAGGCCTTTTATTAAATTAAAACAAGATTCTCATTTGGTCCATTCTTAGCATCACTGTCTAAAACATTTTAAAACAATAACTGTAGGCCCCTTTTTTCTATGAGGAAAGTGTTTTAAGGATGACAAAATAATTTCTCTTTTTATGAAAAATCTTTTTCCAATTTATAATTAGAACTAAGTTGTGAACCAATTTTAACTTAACAAAATTTTATCTTGATTAATCCTAAACATGCATCTAGTGATTAAAGAAAATAAAGTAAGGAAAAGAAAACTCACAACGCCGGATGTAAGAGGAAACCACTAAGGGAAAAAAACCCAGATGACCCAAGCCTGAAAATCACTATAATGTGGAATTACAATAAACAAACACAAGTCTTACTAAACGACTCGATCCCCATGAAACTTGATACTCTTCTGATATTGAACCCCTCCTACATAGTGCCCACGCAGAAAATCCCTCTTCCACGATGCTTGTCCACAACACATGCGTCCATGTATGTCTCGGTGTCCACCGATATGGATTTGAACGTCTATGATGTTGAACATGGATCTTCCTCCTCTTCACCACAAAACCCAATGTTCAAGTGTATAACAAACTCTTATTGGTGAAACCAAAGATCAAAATAGAACATAGTAATAAAAACTCGTATCTTTGAAACTCTAAGGATGTTTTTGGCTTTAGAAAATCTTAAAAAACATGTGCATAAAACGTAATTGTTAGTAAATAGTTTTCCAGAATGCACACTTTTTGAAGTTTTGAGAACACAGGCCTTAAATAATTTTTTTAAGTCATTGTCTCGCTCAAACGACATAGGCGTGTTGCTCGAACGACATCCCTATGTCGCTCGAACGACTAACATGTGAGTTTGATTTTAACATAACTCTAAACCATCTTTATCTTAGAATTAAGGAAATGTAAATGTTTTCAAACTCTTTTAAAATCATTTTAAAATTATATCTTTTATAAAATAACATCCTTAAATATTTTAAAATAAATTTTGAGTCCGATTAAAATTACTCATTCATACCTGAGTGATCTCGGAATGCAATTAAACTTGAAGAAGAAATTTGCACCATAAACCAGCATGATAAATTTTTGAAGCTTTGATGCAATGTCTTCAATAAACTTCAGTACAACATAGTCTGTGTGGGATCGTGACAATAAAAAATACAACTTATGACTCAAACGTGTTTTGTTCCTGGAATAAGTCAAATAAACATACAACAGACTCAATTAGAAATTTTGTCCTTACATTAACTAACCACATAGTATTAAAAAAGTCAGTGTCAAATTTTATCTTTTTTTTATTTAAACAACAACAGCTCACAGAAATAATTACAATAAACAACATTCCATGCAGTAATAAATAATCCGAATAATGACCAGATAAATAGCAGAAATAAAATAATACTGAATAAACCATCAGTTCCTAAATCCAATAAAAACTCCAACATGAATAAAAGTCTGAATATAAAGTTTGACTAACATAAATGAAATAACCCGGGGCAACATGCCCGAATAAAATACTGAACTACACCCTACATTAGAAATGAAGTAACTGAAGCGACTAAGTCAAAATCCTGTAAGCATCCAGAAGGGCTGCAGCTACGCATCCCTGGAATAGATCATCCATCTTGGCCTCCCTATGGCTGGACACCTAAAAGGTTTTGAAAAAGTTTTGCAAGTACGGGTCAGAGCGCAAAGTTCTTTTGAAAATATTTTGCAAGCATTTAAATTGTAGATTAAATGAAGAATTATTAGATACACATGTTAGGTTACAAACACTCCCTTGAGTTCCTCACCTCTCATCTATAGTGAGCACCTAATGTTTGCTTCTAAGACCACTTAGTCATGCTACATAAACTAACTAGGTCTCAAGTATCTAACTAACTACTAACCAATCCAGCTCCCGCGTACCACCCATACAGCACGCTATAGACCCTTAATTATCATTAAGTCTTTAGTTAAATCTCTCATTAACTTACCCCGTACCGCCCATACAGTACGTTAGCAAATAAATAATATTTAACATTACTCTTATATTATTATTATTACCATCCTATTAAGTTCTCATACTAACTTTATCTTTAGATACTATATATCTATCTTTTCTACTATTTGCACTTAAGTAGATTAAACTTCCTTTAGATATACACTATCTAGTCTCACTATTAATACACGTAAGTAGGATAAAACACCCAGGTATATATAAATGTCACACTACACATATATATAAAAATACTGTATCTCCCGGACTAGTCATAACGATGCACGCTCGCGCACTCTGCTATCAAGTCCAATTACCTCACGTACTTAATCATGAACTATCGATTCAGACTGTCCCCTCCAATCATAAAAACAAAACAACACATATTGGAGGCAAACATAACACTAAGTCTTTGGGACTGCGCACATACGTAGCGTACCCAAATGACCTGTCGGCATCACTATATCTCTCGCATAGTTATCTACTACCAGCACTATGTTCTGGGGCACAAATTCATACACCACTAGAATTTTAAAGGTAGGATCGACCACTGCGCGGGACCTCTGTGATATCAAGTAGAGTAAGTTTATTCACATACACACAAGCACATACTAGGCATACACACAACCTATCTATATGTCTATTTAATATAGGTATACACACACAACCTACAATATTAATCCATATAGGTATACACTCACCTATAAAAATTAGTCGTACATAGTATTTATTTCTCGAATACTCACCATATAATTAATTCATAATATAACTCCTTATCATATATTCCCGAGTATTATTCTCTACCCGAAGGACCCATAGTTACCCCCATGCTAATTCCGTAGCTAATACGTAAATGTCCTACTAATCTACTTCATAATTTCCCTTATCCTCTCCATTATCCATTCTCATTCTCTCGAATTATTAAGTTAACCATTAAGCCCATCTAACCTTAGCCTTAAACTCATACACATGTGACTAAGTCTCAAAGACACCGAGGCCTACTATCATCCAATATACCCCTCATTATATTCTAAGGATGTCTCAAAAGGTTCCCAATTAATAAATCCCATTTTTACGGATTAAAGAGGAAATTTCACAAATCTGGCCGAACCAAATCGATTCGGCCAAGGAGCCGAATCAATTCAAAAATCTTCAGAATCCCAGTTCTCCTATGCAGTTGCATTTTTCCAAGTTTTCACAAATCAAAACCTCATGATTCTTTACCAAACCAACATTACTACACCTTGTTCTGGTATATAGGGATGATTTCCAATGAAAAGTTTACACAAATATTAATGATTCAATCTAAGAATCGAATATTCTTCAAATAATATAAAACCCTAGTTTTCTCATGTTCTTCATCTCTATAACTTAAGAACACAAGTTTTATTCATACAAATAATCACAAACCCTGTGATTTCGTATTACCAACATAAAAGAATATCTCTACATGCATCCCTACTTCAGTTCAGGGATTATACCCACCCAAATTCATATTAAGTCTCCCAAAAACATGTAAATCAAACCCTACTCTACATGGGTATTATAACATTATTAAAATAAATAAAATTTAAACACTTGCCAATCTATAGTAGATCTGAATTTCGTTTGGATGATGCTAAGGTTGTTCTCCCCTCGCTTCGATGTCGATTCCATTGCGTTCGGGGCGAAAAATGGTGTCTGAATCTTGGTTATCTCCTCCTCCTCCTCTCATATGGACTCTGTCCCTTTAGCTTTGTTTTAACCCTATCCCCTCACTCCAATGGGAAAATATAAACCTACAATTTTTGGAGTTCCTCTAACCCTAAGTTCTCAAATGATCAAAATGCCCTTAAATGGTGCCAGTTTGGCCTAAAATTATCTCGGGACCCAAACTATACACCCGAGTATAATATTCTATCTATTTCAATCCTTTTGGAACCAACCATGCCCTCCAAATCACTATCCAAGTCACTTTATAAAATCATCTTATTTCCTCTTCAAAATACGACACGCGTGAAATTAAACTTAAACTGAATTAATTAAATCTAAATCACCGAATTAAATATTTCTCCAATTTAAATAAATTCCTAAATCAACAATTTAATTAATTTCCATATTCTCCAAAATACATGGTGTTACATTTTGGGGGAATGTTTGTGAATTTACGGGAACAATTTTTGAGACAAAATTTGGAGTGGACTACTGATAGGCAGGTTTGGAAGGAACCTATAGACATAGGGTACAAACTTCTGGGCTTCTTAAGGAAGATGAAAGGTCACTGCCGATAGGCAGGACCAAAGGATTATCTATTTGCAAAACCCTTAGCATTCTATAAAAAGAGGGCGACCCCTATTATTTTTCACACCTCTAAGTGATTTAATTTGTTACTTTCTCTCTGTAAAAGTCATTTTCCAGTTCCTTCCTTTTGAAGATCTCAAATGGCAGGTAACTCTAGAAACACTAACAATGAGTGGGTGTTCATTGAAGATTGGGCGACATTTTTAGCATGGCGGGCTGCGGTGCTGCTTGCTTTGTGCAATGACAATGCCTACAACTCCTTTGAGTATGTGACCGATGAGACGATCCTGTTGTGCGAAGCTATGCACCACTATTAAGCGAAGATAAAGAAACCTAACAACTATGTGAGTATTTATCTTTTGGTTTTCCTTTTTTTCCTTCTTTAATTTTTTCTTGGAAGGGTTTTCCTTGGTTTCTCACAGACTTACATAACTTCTTCGAGCATTCCATCCTAGGGGATGACTGGGATAAAGGACATTTGGGACCCTATTCCTTCGATGATGCATTAGATGGTGTTGCCTATCAGGTTTAGCATGTCAGCAAGTGCACTAGATGGGGCACCTTGCTCTACTGCGATGTTGTGCACACTAGGTGAGATCTTGTGGGATATGATCCACACATTCCACCTAAGATTGGGGAGATGACTGTGACTTCCTTGGATGTCCTGCCATTGATGGGGCTAGATTGTGATGGTCATCAGATAGTGGTGGACCGTACTCTATAAGTTACAGAAGCGGTGGTGTGATCTACCTTAGGTTATGTTAGTAGAATCATATCGGGAGATTGTATTCGTATATCGGTGCTAAAGGAGACTCAGTTATCTAGGTGGGTTGATGAGATGGATGAGTGACAGGTGAGACATGCATCCCACTAATTCATTCTGTTTCTGCTGGGAGGGTTTGTGGTGGAGATGAGTGGAGACGTCGTTTATTAATAGTTTTTGCCTTATTTTAGGATTATTTTAGGCATCCACCTGTACAATTGGGGGATCTTCACTCTGGCATCCATTTATGATTCTTTGGATGACTTCAGTCAGTGTCACCGATATATTTTCACGGACTCACGTACCTTTTGGAGGTAGTCTTTAAGTTTAATTTCCTTTTTATTTTTTGTAATACTTTTTTCTCTTTCTTATTCTTGGTATTGCAAACGTGGTTTTATGAGGTTATAGGGCGCAACCTGGTGTTGGTTCACCTAAATGAATGTGAGTTGGGTGACTTCTGCAGGATGTTCAAATGGAGGAAGTCGAACAGGCGTTTGAACCAATCCCTTGCCCTGAAAGATGCGTGGGAGGCGCTAAACTCCTTATCGAATGACAACATTAGTTTTTAATTTTGTCTCTTTCTGAATTTTGGAATTTTTATTCTTTCGGATAGTTATTGACTCTTTCCCACGGATATATGCGACCTTCTCTCCTTTGAGTCTTACTTCGAGGGACATGGGGGTTATGGGCATACACGCACAGTTGAGGTGGCTATTGACATATGAGTTTAGGTACATCGGGTACCTTAGGGAGGAGGTGGTATGTTAGATTATGGAGGGAGATGTGGAGTTCCCATCGTCATCGCCCTCAGAGTATAAGAGGTGGGTACGAGAGATAATGGACGAGGTGAGAGTGGAGGTAATGGAGGATAATCCATATACATTTTACATTGATTTGAAGGCTGACTATGACTATCTAGACTCTGTGACCAACTAGTTGATGCGTTCATGCATATATGACGTGGAGAATATGCCTCCACCTGCTACTGTTTCGGGAAAGGGGTACCAACGTACTCCTGACGTCAACCCATAACACTAGAGGAGTCATGACTACATCGGTAGAGAAGGCTCCGCATATTCAGGTATTTTCTCCCTCTTACCCTTTCAAGTTGAGAAGTGGGAAAGTGTTATCGGTGCCCCACTTCCCCATGTAGGCGAGTTGTCGAGCCATTCTAATGAGGCCCTCCGATCTGAGGTATACTCCTTTTTTTTCCTTTTCTCGCTTTATCTTTTGCTTTTATTGACTTGCTTGATTTTTATTGCTTTGTTCCTTCTTTTTTGTAGACTGCCCATGTTTCGACCACCTAGTTGAGGTACATTAATGATCGAATGGCATCAATGTCATCCTACAGGAGGAAGTCATCCAACACCTATCTATAGTTGTTGGCCACATCTAAGGAGAGTTGTGGCTCCAGGATTAAATGTTCTACCCAGGGGGAACTGTGTGCACCGCGGAGGTTGAGGGTTGGTTTTGAGATGGTTTTAGGGGGTTCAGGCAGTCTCTCGATGTTTTTTTCCTTTTTATGTTGTCTTTTATACCTGCAAGAAATGTAATAATTCTAGAAAAATATTTATATGAGAAAGGCATTTCTTTTTGGTATTTTCTCGATTTAGTGACTTACTCTATATGCACTTTAATTTACTGCCAAGGTTTCTCATTTATTTGCAAATAATGAAATTAAAGGACTCAATGTAAAAAAGATTATTTTTAAGAATTTCACAAAAGGGAGAGTAATAATTTTTAGAAAGGGGCAAGACGGAGATTTGACTTTTTTGAAAGTATATTTTTATTTTAGAATTTGATATGTGTAAAAGAGGAAATAATGAATTTTTCTAAGGGGGGGGGGGGGGGGGAGTCAATCGGTATACATCTTGACCCGCTTGTCGTCAAAGCGTCAAGTCCAAATCATTCCTTTGGCTTTTATTACACTTTTGCGTACTTTGGGTACTATAGGACTGAGAAACTGGTGAGGCTTTGAACGGTTCATCTTTTTGTGGGAATTTTTAGTATAAAAAAGGGCCTTGGGGGTGTTTTATTTACCACCTTCCATTTTCTCTCCTTTATAGCGTTTTTCTTCTCTACAAATGGTTCTTTTGATGTTCGAGGCCTTTTTTCCTACCCCGAGGGTATAAAGGCAATGTGCCTCTATAACATCGAATACGAAACCTTTAATTTGTGTCGGTTCTCCTTATGGCGTGCTTGTGCCATAGACTGGAATCTCTCAGAAGATGCAATATAGCGTTAGTACCCAAAAGATCATGTTTTTTGATTCAGACTACACGAGGTGTCTGCTACCTATGAAGAGATCTTTGCGATGTTGGGAATCAAACCTAGTATAGCGGTACCTATTACGGACTTATCCCGTTCTCCTCGGATGTCTTTGGAAAATTAGATTCATATCTCCCCTTAGTAGCTCGACTATTGGTTCATGGAGGAAGTATCATCCTCCCGAGAGTCCTGAATTCGGTGTACCGGAGGAATTTTTTTATCATGGTTTTGCCAGAGCCATAGCCATGGTCCTAAATGCTAGGCTTTCGTTGGGGGATATGTAACCTGATGGTCAATCCTAAAGTAGCCATGCTAGTGGCGTGGTTTTCCTACCATTGTAGGCATGCGATGGTGGTGTAAGAGAAGACCTTTAATGTCTTTGACACGACTCAGAATGTGTCTCTAAAGTGTGTACTCTCTAGGCTCAAGTGCAAGCCTGTCGTTCAAGTAATAATCCGACAAGTCGGGTATCGATCCTCAGGGAAAAAGGACAACGAGAGTTGTGACGACGGGATAAGACTGAGGAATCCTAACGTTGACTCTAAGAAGAAAAGAAAAGATTGATTTGGTTTTTGGGATTCGATTACACTAAATGCAATTATGAAATTATGATAAAAAATGCAGCTAACTAAATTACCTAAATTATGAATGAAGAATGGAATCGAACTTTTTAACTAAATGATGAGAAAATAGGATGGGAATACAATCCCCCAACCCTAGTGTAATGCAGTGACAACGTCAATCATAAATTTATCCGATTAATTCAAACCCGGAATTTAGTACTCCCAAGCATTATGTATACGAGGTTCAAGCCCGCGTCATACCTAATCTGAGGATGAGTAAATCGGTATCGCGGTAATTACACTCAAATTGTACTCTAAATCATCACAAGTACCCAGGGGAAAACGAGATATAAAGATCTACAATTCTTATGAAATTATGCGATACGATCAAAATTAATCATTAAATTCATCATTAACGTTATACACTTGCACTAACACATCAGGTTGGGTTCATGCATCCCAACCTTGAAAAACCTAGCCGGACATACCGAAAGTGATGAAAACAGATTTCAATGTGCAGAAAACCATAATTAATCTAAGGCAAACTCGTACAATGATGTAAAAGAGAATTGAAAAGATGAGATACTCACTAATTTTTTTATCACAGCAGTCAATCAATTAACTAGAAGTACTCACAATCGGAATCAAAGCTTCAGTCTTGAATTAAAATGAATAAAGTTGCTAAACTAGGGTTTGTGGAAGAAAAGGAGAGATTAAACTAACTCCCCACGTTCTTCCCTTTTTTTACAATGAAAATAATTCGGGTTTTTATACCCTACATGAAATTACAAGAAGTTGAGTATAAATTGGAGTCTTTAGAGGAGAATCAGAAAACAAAATCTCGATGGGCGGACTGGTCCGGCCCTTAGGCGGATCGGTCTGCTTCTAAAGCGGATCGGTTCTTTTATTTTTCAGGTGGACCGGTCCGTGGGCGGATTGGTTCTTTTAATTTTTGCCTTCTTCGATTTGCCTTCGGTTCGCAGTTCTCTGGATTTGTGTACATCGGTCCGGTCCGGGTCTTAGGCGGACCGGTCCGCCTATTTGACTTTTCCTTCGAACTTTGACGGCCCATATCTTTTGCTCTGGGTATCCGATTGAGGTTCCGTTTCTTCCTAGGTGCTTGTGAGGATGATACCTTCAACTTCTCTTTAGGTACCTCATCCGGATTCTGGGTAGGAATGACTCTTTTGCCCTTTTGACTTTTCTTGTTGACTTTCTCTATTCTTCCGGTTTCCTTCTTCCATTTCTTGACATTAGACACCTGTAAAATCATAACGAAATACCAGAAACTTGGTGTACTTGTTAGGATAAGTCAGTAGCAAGATTATGAGATAAAGTCAATCCAATTACGTTGTTCGAGGTGATTAAAGTACCAAAATTAAGGGATAAATTAGGAAGAATTTATGCCTAATCAAACCCCCCTAACTTAGAACTTTGCGCGTCCCGAGCAATGTAAAAGAATTCTAGCAAGGCTCAACTCTTGAAAAACATTTTATTGGGATAAAATACCTCTTTCGCGGGCACGCGATTTCATTTAGCGTATACAACAAGCCTTTAAACCCCTAGGTTACCCTAGTGGGACGAGTTGTGTCTCGTGAGGGTTTGAAGAGAATATACCCACAAAATTCGACTCAAAGAACTTCAAAATAACCAAAAATTGTATAATTCAAACTTTTCCAGAAAATAGTCATCATTAAGTCATGTTTGCAAGTCTCAAACTGTAGTGCGTGTGTGCGAAGCCAGAAATATAACCGCCGATTTCCACCGATTAATCATTACGTTACTTATCCGAAAATTCATTTTGATTTCAAATTCTCACGGGAAGCTCTCTCAAACGAACCACTCGGAATATGGCTTTTCTCTCGGTATGCGTGATATAAAGAGTAAATATAATGGACGCAAAATCACGCATACAATTAGAAAGACGGAAATTTCATGGTGAAAGGATCTCATCAACGGATTACGGTTTTAAAAATGGGAACATTGCCTCTTATTCGCGCACTTAATCTCCTTTATTATCTTTTGGTGTATTAGCTCTCTACGCGGTAATCAATTTTTGCAATTTGGACTCGGTTAGGACTTTTTCGGGATGAAGGTTGCATTGGGTAAAATGAAGGAGGTATGGAAGGTTGGAATTGGAAAAGTCATTAATGATGTCCATTTTTGCTGTTTCCGGGCTATTGCTCATTTTTTTCTTCTTTTTCTATATATTTTTTTTTTCATTTCTTTTCTTGTTATTTTTGTTGAGCATTCTTCTATTTTTTCTTGCCCCTTTTTGTTGCACTTTTCGGATTTAAATTCTGAATTTTTTTTTTCATTTTTCACAATTCCGTCTATTTTGGGTTTTTCGGGTTGTCAAACGAAAGGAAAAATTATTCGGCTCAATTTGGGTTGCAAAGGGTAGTTTTTTTCGCTACTTTTTCGGGCCAATATTTTTGGGTGACAAACGAGGGCCTACTTAATTGTCCAAAATGCCAATTGCGTTACCATATGCGTTTCGAGATGAATTTAAGTTTAGAGACTAATTTGGCACGTTTTTCAAGGCAATATTGCACACATTTTTCAAAACCGATCAAAATGAAAGGATTGAGATCCTTGACAACTTATTAGGCGCTAAAAAGAGCTTTGAGTTAACAATTAACTCGGATTGATTTAAAATCTCGCAAAACGTGATAGGCTCGAATCTCACCGGGTTTGTTAGTCTCCACATTTATTCGTTAAGTCGTCAATTTTTGCACAATTTCCATCTTTGGTCAATTTCGGCTTTGTGTATGTTGACTTTTTACACTTTGAGACTTCAATTTGACTTTCAATGATATTTTTGAAAATTTTGAATCCCAACTTTTATTTATTTTGAACAAAAATATTTTTGGATTTTTCAAAATTTTATGATTTTTTTGGAAATTTTGGGCATTTTGAAGATTTGTGACGTTTTAGAAATACGCACTTGTGACCCCCCTAACTTAGACTTTTGCATTGTCCTCAAGCAAAAAGGAATAAAATCTAAATAAGGCAAAATAAGAAGTGCAATAATTAAAACAAACAAATATAGAAAATGCAACTCTTTATATCATAAGACTGTGGTACAAACAGGAATACAACATATGTGTGACATGAGAAGGAATACATCAAAACAGTCCATAACCAACAAAACATCACGGGGAAGGAAAATGGGATGAGCTGGGCGCGTCGGGGCCATAGGGGTCATGAAAATCTGATGGGAGTGGCTCATTAGGGTCCCCTAGGCGTCGGTAGATATCCGCTTGCATTCGAGACGCCCGACTTTGATCTCGACGGTAGTCGATCATAAAGGTCTCGAATCGGTTCTCAAGGGTGTACAACCGGGTCGAGATATCGGTATCCGCCCACTCAAAGTTCGGGTCGTCCGCCTCGTCCGCCGACTCGTCGTCGGTGCCGACGTCACCAATCTCAACGTCCGCTTCGGCGGCCTCCTCCCCCGCGCTCTCTCCCGAGGCGGCCTCTTCTTAGCTATCATGACCCCGCCGTGCCCGAATTATGGCTAGCTGTTTGGCACTCTTAGTGCGAGTGCCCTGTCCAAAAAGACCGGGAATCCAGGTCCGATCGAGCGGGGCCTCAATGCCGGCGTCTTGGAGGATAGACGTGATCAAACGGGCATAGGGCAAAGGGGCGGCACCCTTCTCATCCAAAGAGGCGGCGATGATGTCGGCATACAATGTGCGGGCCAAATGGATGGAAGTTTGGGGATCGAAGAGATGATAGGTCAAGGTGGCTTGCCGAGGCCTCATGGCGGAATCGTTGGACGTTTGAATAATGTTGGCGCACACAATTTGGAAAGTGAGGCGCGCCGTTTCGTTGAGTTATCCAACAGCGACGGTTTGACCCGCCCAAGCCACGTTTGGAGCAATGCGTTCCATGATGACGTCCTTAGAAACCGGAGGAACATTCCTTGGATATGTGAAGTCTTGGGGGTCCGGAGCCAATTTGGCCGTGAGGATGGCTAAGGAAAAAGGAACGACCGTCCCATCGACGTAAGCTTGGGCCTCATATTGGTCCGTCCGCATGAGTGTGCCATAGAATAACCGGACCTCGGAAGCCCACACGGCTTCATGGGGTTCGTTGAGGAAACGACACCACCCCCAGGCCATGAATAGGGCTGTGACAGAATTGGGCAGCGCATTCCATTGAACCGCGCGCTCCATATGGAGTTTACGGCTTGTCCCGAAGAATTGGGTGCACCATCGCTCCTCTTGGCGGGAGCGGAACTCGTTGCCCCCGGAGGGTAGGATGTCGGTGGACGCGTATTTTGTGGGGGCAACACGGGGGGCCATGGAGACAAAGAGGATGGAACTCAAAAAATCTGGAGAGGGAGAGGAGAGAAGTTGTGTTTGAGGTGTGAAGAGAAGGGGAGGGGTAGGGCTGAATTTATAGTGGAGGGGAAGGGATTTGGAGGGAAAAAGTGTATGGGGATGTGGGAAACCGAATGGGAGGGAAGGATGGCAATTGGGGGGAAGGGGGGTGAATGGGAGGAAAGGATTAAACGAATCTGCAGAAGGCGGACCGGTCCGGGTCTTAGGCGGACTGGTCCGGGTCTTTAATTTCCAGAAAATTCAACAGGCGGACCGATCCGCTTTAAAAGTAAAGGAACCGGTCCGGCCTGGGGATTTTAGGCTGGAATTTCCCCGAAACTAGATTTCAAACTCTCTTCCTCGAAATATTGCACTTCTAAAACGCGCTCCTCACCAATTATAGACTAAGGACCTCTCAACATCACCGGTCACCCGAATTGACCCACTTCCCGAACATGCACATGCTCAACCCGAATGTACTAAAATCCTAACGACACTCACTAACGCACACGACACACACGAATCTCGCGACATACACAGCTCTCACCCCATACGCGTCGGGGGTGCGACGACCTAATTGAAACCGTTCACTCTACCCCGTAAACGGGGTCCGCCAACCAAACGATGTCGACTTCCTCCCCGCACGCCTCAAGATATGGCTTTAGGCGTTGTCCATTCACTTTGAATGTATTTTCCCCTTTTAAATCTTCTAATTCGACAGCTCCGTGGGGGAAAACATTCTTGACAACAAACGGGCCAGACCATCGCGACCACAACTTGCCCGGAAAGAGATGAAGCCGAGAGTTATAGAGAAGAACTTTTTGCCCGGGAAGAAACTCTTTGCGTCGAATGATGCTATCGTGAGCGAGTTTCATCCTTTCTTTGGCAATTTTGGCATTCTCATACGCATCATTGCGTATCTCCTCTAACTCATTTATTTGAAGCTTGCGAGCTTCACCGGCTTTATCCATGGCATAATTGAGCTCCTTAATTGCCCAATACGCTTTGTGTTCTAACTCCACGGGGAGATGGCAAGGCTTTCCATACACAAAGCGGAAAGGGGACATGCCAAGCTGATTTTTGTATGCGGTGCGATAGGCCCATAGCGAATCGTTCAGTCTAAGTGACCAATCTTTCCGGTTAGGATTGACGGTCTTCTCGAGAATGTTCTTGATCTCATGATTCGCTATTTCAGCCTGCCCATTTGTTTGTGGGTGATACATCGTTCCAACCTTGTGAATGACGCCATACTTTCTCATAAGCTTCCCGAATGGCCAATTGCAAAAGTGCTTGCCATTATCACTAATTATCGCTTTTGGAGCACCGAAGCGGGAAAGTATGTGTTCCTGTAGGAACTTTATCACCACCTTGTTGTCATTTGTTTGGGTAGATATAGCTTCTACCCATTTAGAAATGTAATCTACCACAACAAGGATGTATAGGAAACCAAAGGACGGGGGAAAGGGACCCATGAAGTCAATACCCCAACAGTCGAAGATCTCAATGATGAGTATGGGGGTAAGAGGCATCATGTCTCGTCGAGTAATGGCTCCCATCCGTTGGCACCTATTGCAAGATTTGCAAGCATTGTTCACATCCCGAAATAATGTGGGCCAATATAGACCGCATTGCAGAATTTTAGCGGCCGTCTTTTTCGTGGAAAAGTGGCCTCCACACGCTTTCGAATGACAAAACTGGATGACTTTCGGGATCTCGTCATCCGGTACGCATCGTCGGATGATTTGGTCAGCGCAATATTTAAACAAGAATGGATCATCGTAGAAGAACATGCGCGACCAAGTAAGAAACCTCTTCTTATCTTGCGGTGTCCAGTCGGGAGGGACGGCTCCCGTGACAAGGTAGTTCACTATATCTGCAAACCAAGGTAAAGAAGAGGTAGCAAAAAGTTGCTCATCCGGAAAGTATTCATCTATGGGAATGGGATCACTAGGTACGTCGGATGAAAGCCGTGATAGATGGTCGGTAACGACATTTTCTACTCCTTTCTTATCTTTAATGGAGAGATTGAACTCTTGTAGGAGTAGGATCCACCTTATGAGGCGCGGCTTGGCGTCTTTCTTAGCGAGTAGATATTTCAACACCGCGTGGTCGGTGAAGACAATTATAGGAGAACCAATGAGATACGATCTGAACTTATCAAGGGCAAAGACTACCGCTAGCAACTCTTTCTCCGTGGTAGAGTAGTTGAGTTGAGGTCCGGTAAGGGTCCGGCTAGCGTAGTAGATGACATGAGCTTGTTTATCTTTACGTTGGCCCAAAACGGCCCCAATCGCGTAATCTCTTGCATCACACATAAGTTCGAATGGTAGGGACCAATCCGGGACTTGCATGATGGGAGCGGACACGAGCATGTTCTTTAATTTGTCAAAGGAGCTTTGGCATGCCTCGGTCCACTCAAACGGGTTGTCCTTCATAAGAAGGTTGCTTAAGGGTCTAGTGATAGCGCTAAAGTCCTTAATGAACCTTCGATAAAACCCGGCGTGACCCAAGAATGAGCGCACGTCTTTAAGCGATCTCGGTGGGGGAAGGTCAGCTATGACATCTATCTTAGCCCTATCAACCTCTATGCCTTTAGATGATACTATGTGGCCAAGAACTATTCCTTCAGTGACCATGAAATGGCGTTTCTCCCAATTCAGCACTAAGTTCTTCTCCACACACCGAGCAAGTACTTGTTCCAATTTTTCTAGACAAAGATCGAAAGAGGTGCCAAAAACGCTGAAATCATCCATGAACACCTCAAGTCCTCTTTCGACCATGTCACTAAATAAGCTCAACATGCACCTTTGAAAGGTCGCGGGTGCATTACACAAGCCGAATGGCATACGTTTGTAGGCAAACGTACCAAAAGGGCAAGTGAAGGTTGTCTTCTCTTGGTCAAGTACATCTACCTCAATTTGGTTATATCCGGAATAACCATCAAGGAAGCAATAATAAGGGTGGCCCGCTACTCTTTCAAGCATTTGATCGATAAATGGCAAGGGAAAATGGTCTTTCCTAGTTCCCACGTTGAGTTTCCGATAATCAATGCAAACGCGCCACCCGGTGGTGGTACGTTGGGGAACTAGCTCGCCCTTAGCATTCTCAATCACTGTCATACCCGACTTCTTAGGGACGACTTGAATGTGGCTCACCCACTTGCTATCCAAGATTGGGTAGATAATCTCGGCATCTAATAATTTGATAATCTCGGTTCTCACGACTTCATTCATATTGGGATTAAGTCTTCTTTGCATTTCTCTTGAGGGTTTGACATCCTCTTCGAGATGGATCTTGTGAGTGCAAATCAAAGGACTTATCCCCTTCAAATCGGCAATGCACCAACCAAAAGCACTTAGGTGCTTCCTCAAAATTTTTAACAACTTACCCCCCTGCTCGTCATCTAGGCTAGAGGAGATAATAACAGGAAATGTCTCATCCTCTCCTAAGTATGAATATTTGATATGGGAGGGGAGTTTCTTTAATTCGAGGGTTGGAAATTTTTCAATGGAGGGAGCCATGTGTGTATCCCTCGGAGGTAGTTCCTTGAATCTAGAAACCCAATCAATCTCTCTCACGTCCTCGTCCGACGTACTCTCATCAAGTAATTCTCTCAACCTTCCAACCTCCCTCTCGATATGCGTAGACGTCCCCTCACACTCGTATCTCGTCGCTAAACAGGATTCTAAAGCGTCGCCACAGAAAGTTTCCTCAAAATACTCTTCTACTACCTCGTCTATGAGGCTCACCGCGTGAAGATCATCTTCCTCCCCTGCATTTTGGCCTATGTGGAAGATGTTAGTATCCAAGGTCATGTTCCCAAAAGTGAGTTGCATTCGCCCATTTCTTGTGTTGATGATTGCATTAGCTGTAGCTAAGAAAGGGCGCCCAAGGATAATGGGAACATGATTCCTCGAGTTAAAGGAGGGCTACGTGTCCCAAATGACAAAATCTACCGGGAAGTAGAAAGTGTCAACTTGGACGATCACGTCCTCGACTATGCCTCGAGGAATCTTCACTGATCGATCCGCTAATTGGAGAGTGACCTTTGTGGGCTTGAGGTCGCCCAAGTCAAGTTGCCTATAAATGGAGTAAGGGAGTATGTTTACACTTGCTCCCAAGTCAAGTAAGGCTTTCTCAATTTTATTATCTCCAATGATGCATGATATGGTGGGTGCACCTGGATCTTTGAATTTAAGCGGTAGCTCATTTTGTAGAATGGAACTCACGTTCTGAGATAGAAAGACATTCTTTTTAACCTTCATCCTCCTTTTCACCGTCAATAAATCTTTGATAACTTTGCCGTAGGCTGGAATTTGTTTGATGGCATCAAGGAAAGGTAGATTTAGCTTTACTTGCTTAAGTACTTCTAGCACTTCATCACGTGGAGTCCCTTTTTGAGCGGGAATCAATCTTCGAGGAAATGGTGCTGCGGAGGGTGGTTTCACTACCACCTCAGGCTCACTAGTGTCTTTCTTATCACTCTCGTTCAAGGGGACATCTTCGGCCTCTTTCGTGCCAGGCGAAATCTCCTTGTCTTTTGTTGTGTCGTGTGGAGGAGGTGATAAATCAACGACTCTTCCACTACGAAGAGTGGTCACTGCTTGACATTGCTCCTGATGTTCAGTGGATGTGGAGCTAACACTAGTCTGACCTTGGGGAGGTCGTTGGCCTTAGGCAGGGAATTTTCCCTTCTCTTGAACACTCAACGAGGATTGTATTTTGGACAGATTCGCATTTATGTCGCCAATTAGACGATCATATTTGGCATTGTTTGTGGTCTGGCTTGCGATGAACTGATTCACAGTATCCTCGAATGTTCTCCGCTGTGGCGGGATATAATTTTCATGAGGTGGTGGTGCTTGCACATGTCCTTGCATGTGTGGAGCTTGTTGAAATTGTTGTGGAGGAGGAGGGGCAACATGCGAATGAGGGTTCATTGCGGCATGTTGTTGCCCGTAGCTAAATCCGAGATGATTTTTCCACGAAGGGTTGTATGAATTCCCGTGTGGGGCACCGAAATTACCCTTAAAGCCTCCTATACCACTAACTTGCTCCTGCAACATTACTTTGCAGGCGGGTATCGTCGGGCATTCCTCAGTTGAATGTCCCGCCTCACAAATCGCACACACCTTTTCGACGGGATTTTTGATAGATCCAACTACCTAACATAAATCTCAAAATCCTTTCTCAAGGGTGTCCAACCTACTGTCCGACATAGAGGTCTTATCTACATGGTATAGGCCGGACGCCGATGGAGTGGTGGTCGCTTGACGATTTCGATTCTGAGCATTAGGATCAGAAATATCCCATGATTGGGTAGTCTCGGCGACATACCTCAGGTGAAGCTCAGCATCGTGACAGTCTAGTTCGATAAACGGACCACTACCCATGGTTTCAATGAGTTTCTTGGAGTTAAGGTTCAACCCATTATAGAGGAAGGAAATGATTTGAGCTGTATTAAATCCATGATGGTGGCACAAAGTAGTTAACTCATTGAAACGCTCATAACATCGATGGAATGGCTCATTATCCAATTGCCTGAACGATTGAATCTGAGCCTTTATGGAGATTGTTCGATGTGGTGGAAAGAACTTCTTGAGAAATCTGGATTGTAACTCATTCCAAGATGGAATCGAGCTCGGAGGTAAAGACCATAGCCAGGTCTTAGCTTTATCTTTTAGCGAGAATGGGGAGAGTTTGAGGCGAATCACCTCTTGTGTGCAAGTTTGATCGTTGAGAGTATCACACACGTCCTCAAATTCCCTTATATGAAGGTATGTCTTTTCAGAATCCATACCGTGATAGTGTGGTAGCATCTGGATCATCCCATTTTTTAATCGGAACTGCCCGGCATTATACGGGAGTATAATGCATCCCGGAGTGACAGTGCGCTCGGGATATAAGAATTCTCTCAACGGGCGGTACGGAGGCTCTTCCTCACCGGTAGGTGCATTACTATGCTGCGACATCTCTCTCTCACTTGACGACTCGGCGCTCTCACTGGGTGTGCTCGAAGTGTGTCCTACGAAGGAGAAGGGAGTGTTGCTAGATATTGAGTGTGACGGTGTGGGAGGTGGGATCCAGAACTGTGGGGCTTTTGGAGTGTGGGGACTATCAGGATTATACTCAACAAGTGGATTTTCGTGAATGCTGGTTGGAGTATTTTGGGGTGTGGGAGTGGTTTCAGAATTTTGCATTAAAGCTTAGGAGAGATGGTGGTGAATCTTTTTGTGCTTTTTATATTTTTTTATTTTTTTTGGATTTTTGAATTTTTGGTCAAAGTTTTGGATTAACTCGATCTAATCCTAAGTCTACCTAGTTCCCCGGCAACGGCACCAAAAACTTGACGCGACTCAGAATGTGTCTCTAAAGTGTGTACTCTCTAGGCTCAAGTGCAAGCCTGTCGTTTAAGTAATAATCCGGCAAGTCGGGTATCGATCCTCAGGGAAAAAGGACAACGAGAGTTGTGATGATGGGATAAGACTGAGGAATCCTAACGTTGACTCTAAGAAGAAAAGAAAAGATTGATTTGGTTTTTGGGATTCGATTACACTAAATGCAATTATGAAATTATGATAAAAAATGCAGCTAACTAAATTACCTAAATTATGAATGAAGAATGGAATCGAACTTTTTAACTAAATGATGAGAAAATAGGATGGGAATACAATCCCCCAACCCTAGTGTAATGCAGTGACAACGTCAATCATAAATTTATCCGATTAATTCAAACCCGGAATTTAGTACTCCCAAGCATTATGTATACGAGGTTCAAGCCCGCGTCATACCTAATCTGAGGATGAGTAAATCGGTATCGCGGTAATTACACTCAAATTGTACTCTAAATCATCACGAGTACCCAGGGGAAAACGAGATATAAAGATCTACAATTCTTATGAAATTACGCGATACGATCAAAATTAATCATTAAATTCATCATTAACGTTATACACTTGCACTAACACATCAGGTTGGGTTCATGCATCCCAACCTTGAAAAACCTAGCCGGACATACCGAAAGTGATGAAAACAGATTTCAATGTGCAGAAAACCATAATTAATCTAAGGCAAACTCGTACAATGATGTAAAAGGGAATTGAAAAGATGAGATACTCACTAATTTTTTTTATCACAGCAGTCAATCAATTAACTAGAAGTACTCACAATCGGAATCAAAGCTTCAGTCTTGAATTAAAATGAATAAAGTTGCTAAACTAGGGTTTGTGGAAGAAAAGGAGAGATTAAACTAACTCCCCACGTTCTTCCCTTTTTTTACAATGAAAATAATTCGGGTTTTTATACCCTACATGAAATTACAAGAAGTTGAGTATAAATCGGAGTCTTTAGAGGAGAATCAGAAAACAAAATCTCGATGGGCGGACCGGTCTGGCCCTTAGGCGGATCGGTCTGCTTCTAAAGCGGATCGGTTCTTTTATTTTTCAGGCGGATCGGTCCGTGGGTGGATCGGTTCTTTTAATTTTTTCCTTCTTCGGTTTGCCTTCGGTTCGCAGTTCTCTCGATTTGTGTACATCGGTCCGGTCCGGGTCTTAGGCGGACCGGTCCGCCTATTTGACTTTTCCTTCAAACTTTGACGTCCCATATCTTTTGCTCCGGGTATCCGATTGAGGTGCCGTTTCTTCCTAGGTGCTTATGAGGATGATACCTTCAACTTCTCTTTAGGTACCTCATCCGGATTCTGGGTAGGAATGACTCTTTTGCCCTTTTGACTTTTCTTGTTGACTTTCTCTATTCTTCCGGTTTCCTTCTTCCATTTCTTGACATTAGACACCTGTAAAATCATAACGAAATACCAGAAACTCGGTGTACTTGTTAGGATAAGTCAGTAGCAAGATTATGAGATAAAGTCAATCCAATTACGTTGTTCGAGGTGATTAAAGTACCGAAATTAAGGGATAAATTAGGAAGAATTTATGCCTAATCAGTCTTGGATACCAAGAAGGAAGGTTGTGTCAGCTTTCTGTTGGTAAGCCCTATCATGCTGTTCACATGGAATTTGATAGACTGCGATTGCCAGCCCTCCTGAGTACACTTCATCGGGCATTCCCAATTTCTTTGATGGTCCCCTCTTCAATGTCATCCCTTCGATTGAGAACTAGGTTAATTGGATTATGTAGCACGAGGTTCGATGCCTTCGATGGTCTGTGCCATGGTGGGGGGACTTGCAGCCCGTTTTGCAGTTAGGGGAATACCAGTATGTATTGTTAGTTGGTCTTTTCCAGAATTTTTTCTTTTTTTCTTGGCGACTTCTCTACCAAGTAGAATGGAGGCCAAACATGCCACCTCGTATAACTAATTTCTTTTAAGTGAAGGACTTAACCGAGTCCTTAAGGATAAAACTGGGGCCTTTATGGCAGCGTCATCAGTCATCTACCAATCAGTCATAATCAGTTGGAGGGTTTTGGTTTGTACCCGGGGACTATTTAAAGTGTTTATGGAAACAGGTGGTTGGGATGTTTTAAAGGAGGAGATTAGTCAACAATGGTTTGTTGCTTTTGATACTATGGAGGAAGGTCTGGGGGTTTCATCAAATCTTATGAAGACATACCGTTTTATAAGGCACGTACGAAACACGAATCAGGAGTGAGATACGTGGGGACCTCCAGGAACGAGTAATGATAACGAGGCGGGACCATTTAACAGTTGAGAATAATGTTTTGTGAAGATGGTTGTGTTTGTATTTGGGGAAAATCTGTGTTTGGGGGTAATTTGTGTTTGGGTATGTGTTTGTAATTTTTTGTGAAGCTGGTTATTGGTAAGGATTAGTAGGTTAGAATTATGTTTTAAGAAGGGAACACTTTGTTTGGCTCCTATCGCTGATATTTAATGTAAAAACTGTATTCCTTGATCAAAATAAAAAGTATTTTTGGCATGTTTTACCGTGTCTTTTGATGAATTTTGTATTTGAACTCTATATACTAATCGCGAAGGCGTACATAATCCTTTTATTCGTTTGAATGATAAGATGGATTTTCGTTCTCCCAGGAACAAAAAATAGCATTTTGCGAAAGAGGCAGGATCGTGCCCATGTGTGTTGTATGGCATGCCTCTGTACCTTAGTGAGTTTTGAAAATTTATGAGATTTATTATAAAAAGGGTGTTTTGAGAGGATCAGGTCCCATGTAGTTCAGGGTAGGGGAAAATGAAGACGTATTGTTTTTCTGGAATGAAAGGGGGATGAGAAGAGTCGTAGAGCATCAAGAGATCATATTAGTGGAAGAATTTATTGAGACGTTCTAGGTTGACTGGACGTGACAATTATTCTCCATTGATATCTATGAGCATAGCAGCGCTGCCTAATAGGATTTTCTTCACAATGTAGGGGCAACTCCAATTTGGTTTGAACTTCCCTCTTGTGTCCAAGATAGGTTCTATGATTTCTTTGAGGGAACGATCTCTTTTTTGGGCATGATGATCCTTGACATTCCTGTTAAATGATCACGCGATCCGGCGATGGTACCTCTTTATGTGGTATAGATCCTTGAGTTTCTTTTCATCAAAGAGTGAGTGTTCATCGTAGAAGCTCTGATGCCGTTCTTCTCACTGACTTGCTTTTGAGCATGAGATGCAGGGAAGGTACTTCTAGTTTGATGGGGATAACCGACTCCATACCGTATATTAGGGAGTAAGGGATAACCCAAGTAGGTGTCCTGATAGGGGTGCGAGAGATCCAGAGGGTATATGGGATCCGATCGAGCTAGACTCTATAGCTTTCTATCATCTTGTTGATGATAGTTTTGAGGCTTTTATTATCTTTTTTGAGAATGCCATTGTCTTGAAGTTAGTAGGTAGAAGCCTTGTGATATGTATTCCATATCGTCGACTAACGCTATGACATCAGCATCGAAGTGGAGTCGATTTTCTAATACCAACTCATGGGAAGCTTGTAGCGGTATATGATATTCTTTTGAATAAAATTGGCCACTTGTTTCGCATTCAGCACTATATAAGTCTCGTCTTCGACCCATTTTATGAAGTATTCAATGGTGACCGGGATGAATTATTTCCCGTTCAAAGCTTTAGGAGTGACTTTACCTATGATGTCTATCACCCTAGCAGATAAAATCCAGGTAGAGGTCATGTTATACATCTCTTAGGGAGGTAAGTATTGGAGGTTAGTAAACTATATGCATTTTAGGCATCTCCAAACATTGGCAGACAATCTTGGATCATCATAGTCCAATAGTACCTTTGACGGATGATTTTCTGAGAAAGCATGTAATTGTTCATGTGGGACCCTCATTCCTTGATGTTGATCTTTTGCATCATTCCTTTAATATCATCCCCTTCTTTGCAATGCAAATGGGTTCCATCAAAGTTTCTCTTGACAAGTGCTTTATCGCAGATGACATACTGGGCAGTCAGTTTGTGAAGGGTTGCATAATTTTTCTTATCAACATCTCAGGGATACCTACCATGTTTCAGAAGGTGCCAAATGTGATAGTAACATAATCTTGTAATGTTCAAATCTTTTTCGGTGACGAGCTAAATATGGTAATAGTGGGTAGGTGCAACTTATTTTTGAATTAGGAAAGAGGCCATTATTATTCCCTCAGTAATGTCAACCATAGAGGCCATTGATGCTAGTGCTTCATCTAGGTTATTCTTTGAGCGTGAAAGGTAATAAAAGGTGGCATCTTTAAACTGGGAGGCAATATTTTCTATGTTGGAGTAGAAGGGTAGGAGCTTCTTATCTTTGACTTTCCATTTTCAGAGGATTAGCTCGATAATGAGGGAAGAGTCCCCATAGATGTCTATGTTCTTGATTCCTTTCTCAATGGTGATTGTGAGCCCTATGGGGCATGCCTCATATTCTGTCATGTTCTTAGTGCAAGGTAAGCCTCGATTGATGGCAATGGGGTTGCGAGATTCATCAGGATTGATTATAACTATTTTAATGCCATATCCTTTCTCATTGGCAGCTTTGTTAAAGAACATCTTCAATCAGAGTTAATCCTAAGAGGTGTAGATGATGTCTTCACCTGGAAATTCGGAGACCCAAACCTCGGTTCCTTCCATAGGATAATTGGCAAGATAGTTGGAGATGGCCCTCACTTTCATGGCTTTCTGTGTGATGTACACAATGTCAAACTTGGATAGTAATATAAACCTGCGGGTTATTCACCTTGACAGCGTATGTTTCTCTAGTAGGTAATTTATGGGAAATGCAAGCATGTAGTGTCGCAGTTTCTGCATGACCAAGATTAGGGTAACACATGCTTTCTCTAAGGTAGTGTAGTTGAGTTTGTACCCGACTAGATGTCGACTACCATAATAGATATATCTTTCCCTGTGGAATTCTTCAATGTATTAGGCTAATAAATCCCCTGCTACACTATCAGTTACAGTCAAGTATAGGAGCAGGGGAAACATGGCTGCAGAGGCATGAGAACCGGATCTTGGGTGAGGTATCACTGATCTGGTAAAATAATTTGTAACACCCCGCACTTTTCATACATTAAATATGTAATTAATTCGGGAATTGAAAATTACATGTGAGACATAATTTTAATTGGATTAATTAGGGAAATTTTATTTAATATTAATCGGGGAGTTAATGGTTATTATTTACGGGAATTTATTTACTAAGTGAATAGTAATCAATTATTTAAGTCATTTCGAGTATTAATGACAGGGTATGCACTTATCTCAACCGGGAGTCGGTATATACTAAAGGGGTGGGGGGATAAGTATTTTTATAAATTAATTCGCATGCCAATTCTGAGTGTACGGTTGAGTCCGGATGTGCCGAGATAGTCGGAAAAGTGTACCCGGGGGTAGTAAACGGGTCACGGGGCATTTTTAGACGTAGTCGGGCCCACACGGGGGCAATTGGGTCATTTGGGCTTGGCCCATTAGGCAAAAAACGGGATTTAGTTAAATTAATGAATTAGAAGAAATAAGAAAACAACTGATGTTAGTTTAGGAAAAGGGTTAGTGTGTTAAGAAACCCTAACAACAGTTAAAGGCAGATTTGGGGATCAGAAGAGAGCCAACAAGGGTCATCTTCAACCTTGGAACTCATCTCCAACTTCAGACTCTACGAACCTTAAGACAAGTTTTAACTTGTTGTAGCATGTAAAAATGTATTTCGATTCATATTCATGTGATGTGTGTATTTAGGGAAATTCGTTTTGGGTGATAATGGCAAAATCTGATTTTGAAGATAATAATCTGATTTACGGAATTTGGGTAAGGGTTTATGTAAAAATCTGAAATTTGTATGTCAATATATATCTAGTAGGATGTTATCTGGATAATTAGAAACAGATTTGATGATGGAACCTGGGTTGTAAATGTGTAAAGGGTTAAAGATGGATTTTTTCACAAATACAGAAATTGTAGTTAATGGACGAATTAATAATGTTGGTGGACATTCTGGAGGTCCCTAATAAGGTTTCTAACATGTATTAATGTTAAGAGGGATTAAGGTTGCTGGAAGAGAAAACTAGGGTTTGGGAAAAATCGTCCATGGCAGAATCTGTCTTCGCGAAGAAGACGAAGACCTGCTCGATCTATCAATCGAAGGTCTGGGGTCGATCGATCGATGGTCGGCAGATTTTGACAGTTCGCCCAGTTTTCTTTTATATGAAGAAAATTTTAATTTATTCTTTTTCCATGAATTAATTTGGTGAGAAATTTATACATGGGTTTTTAAATCTAATTAATGGTGAATAAAGTTAATTTAGAATTTGGAGACGACTTAGTGTGACATCATAATTTAAATTTGTTGGGTTTTGGAGAAATTAGGTGTGACACACTAAGGTTGAATTTTTGGGAAGGTGTTCGAAAGGATTAAATATAAATGTAGTGAACATGTCCGGGAATAATGGTTGAGGAATACCGAGAGATAAATCTTATTTAGGTAAAGGTTAAATAATTCGGGAGTCAGGAATTCAGACTCAGGTGAGGTTAATTCTAACTTCGAGAGTAAGTCCAATTTTATGGTGGGGGCGACACCAAAGGTGACTTAATTAATTAATGTGCGAATTAATTAATAATTAGAGTTGGACCATAAACTCTTAATAAATTAAATAGTCTTATGTTATGGGTTTTGTACATGGTGTAGCCGGGACATTTTATATTTATATATATATATATATATATATACGGAGTGTGATAGTATATATATATATAGTGTGTGTGCATTAATATCAGTGATTGAACATTATTAGTATATACTCTAGTGCTATAGGGGGAGGTTGCGCGTAGTGGATGAATCCCCTAGCTTGAGGAGTAGGGCGAGTATAATCCCAGGTCATAGCGTCCGTTATATGGGTGAGGGGCATCTCACTTTCAGGGAAGGAATATGACCGCCTCCAATTCGTATGTTAAACTAAGTTAGTGAGAGAATCTAACTTGGATAACTAGGTTATGTGAATACACCTGATGGCATAGCACTTGGGAAAATTTATATTTTGTGAGTATTTTTACTTGGTCGAAAGTTTGTGTTAAATGTTATTTCAGTATGTTTGTGAATACTGTAATATGATTAAATATATAAATAGGTAAATAATTATATATGGGAAAATTAATGCATAGTGAAAAAATGTATTATGTGCATAACAAGTGTGAATGTTATATGAAATTAAAAAGAGTAATGATTTAATTAAGTTTGACGTTTATAATAACTTAAAAATCATGAATTAAGGCATACTCGGTTAGAGTGGGTAAATTTCAAGGGTTAAAATAAGTATTGGGTCAGGAGCGTAGGACCTAGTAAATTAAATGGAAGCGTTAGTAGTGCACATGAGAGGAGGGGTGAGGAAGTCCTCAAGAGAGTGCGGCACTAACTAAAATATGAAGAGCATGCATATTTAGTTATTACTGCAAGTTAATCATTTGTTAAATGTTTTCAAATGTTTTTGGGTACTAACCCTTGCTATAAAAAAATTTAAAAACCTTTTAGGTGTCCAGCCACAGGGACGCCAGGCTTGACTCTATCCCAGGTATCCTTTGCTGCAGCACATGTGGATGTTGCGTGGTTTTTGTTAGACGCCTCCTTCCTTCATTCGTGTAGAGACTCTCTAATAGTTATCTGAGCTTGTCGCTCACAGTTCATTTATCAGTATTAGACTTGTTGAGATTTTCTTCTGATCTTTACTTGTATTGGATATTTGGATCGATGGTTTATTCGGTTAGGTATTTTATTTGTGGATGGATATTTTATTTAACTGTGATTGTGTATTATTTTATGTTCCGCATGAGTTTTATTTAATTATTTGAAAGATAAAAATTGGCACCAGTCTACTTTTCTCACTTAGGTGGTTAGTAATTAAAAAGACGACAGTGATGCTAAGAATGAACCAACTAAGAAACCTTTTCTAACTTGATTTAGGACTGATCACCCGGGATTAATTAGGCAGGGTGTCACAGATGGTATCAGAGCATCATGTTCTAGTGTCCTTAGGATCTGTGCGGCTTTCTACGTTCCAGCGTAGCACTCGTTTGTTGTAGAGCCCTATTATTAGGACTGTTGATTCATTTTCCGCTTGTGAGATATCGTATTTTTGCTGTGAATATTTTTGTGTAAACTGTGTACTTATGCAATTTAATCAATTTCAGATGCCATCGAGGAGACTGAGAGCGGAGAGGGCTGAGGCTAGGGATGAAATCAGGGAGGCTCACCAGGAGCCACATGTACCGCCACCACCAACCCCGCCCGAGTTGATTTCCACTACACATGTGGCAGTGATAGTGGTCCAGGTGGTCAAAACATCAATGAGAGCTATGGCAGCTCACTTTCCACAGCCCCAGGCACCGCCTCAAGTGGCACCAGCAGTTCAGGCTCCAGTGGGGCCACCATCTTGGCAGAGAGTTAGGGAGACCTTTCAGAAGGGTCACCCACCTGAGTTCCGGGGTAGCACAGATGTGATAAAGGCTTGTGACTGGAAGAATAACATTCAGCGCCCTCTGCGCATGCTAGAGTGTACCGAGGTATAGAAACAGATGCTTTCTACCTTTCGTCTATCGGGGGCAGCCTTACAGTGGTGGGAGTCAGTTACCACTGCCGAGGAGCGAGACTTGATGTCGATAGCAGAGTTTTGGGTGCGGTTCAACCGCAAATAATTTCCACCAGCAGTAGAGACTGAGATGAGAAAGAAATTCAGTGATTTAGTTCAGGGTGACCGATCAGTGGAAGACTACGAGGAAGAGTTCACCCGTTTGGAAAACTTTGTGCCAAATGAGGTGAGCGATGAGGAGCGAAAGAAATCGAGGTTTATGGGCAGTTTAGCCTGACGAATCAGGTAACACTTGATTGGGAATCCGGCGTTAATGTCGTATACAGACGTCGTTAATGCCGCACTTGTCCACTGCCAGGATCATCGCTTCCATATGAAGGGGAGCAAGAGAACAAGGGAGCCGAGCCAACAGGGCAAGGCCGTTACTAGAAGTGACACAAGTGGTGCTCAGCAGCAGGCGGGCATTCAGCAAGAGAATCAGGCTAAGAAGTTTAAGCCAAGTGGGTTCTGACCGGGAGGATAGGGGTTCAGGCAGGGGCGGTCGGGCCCGAATCAGCAGCAGCAGGTTCCTCAGGGCTGTCAGGGCCAAGGGAACAATGGGGGAGGCCAGCAGGGCCAGGGTCAGCCGCTTCAGGGCCAACAGGGCCAACGATAGTGTGATGGTCAGAAACGTTATTTTGTCTGTGTCCAGCCAGGGCATTTCAAGAGGGAGTGCCCACAGAGGGGCAGAGGTCAACAACAGGAGGCCCAACAGGGGCAACGGGGACAATTACCGCCAACAGCAGCAGCCCCACCCACCCCACCTCAGTAGGGGCAGATACACTACAGATGTGTGTATAATGTCTGGGATGTTCCCAATCCCCTAGCGCAGAAAGCACCACCAGCAGTTGAGGGTATGTTTCTCATTCATGGTTATGAGGGTAGTATTCTTTTTGATACGGGAGCATCACATTCATTCATTAAATTAAATTTTGCTAAATGGGTCGGACTACTAAAGACCGCGGGTAGTCTTCGGATGTGTGTAGAGTCGCCAGTAGGCAGCGGGGCTACGATTCACTCGATTTGTCGGGGTGTGGGCATTTTGATTGGGAGACTTAGTTTAGCAGTGGACCACTTAGTGTTGGATACGGAGGGGTACGATGTCATTTTAGGTATGGATTGGTTGGCAGGTTATCGGGCGATGGTGGATTGCTACGAGAGGACCATCGTGTTCTCCATTCCAGGGAAGAAAATGTTTTTGATAGCAATGTCGCTACCTGAGGGAGGGTCACACACACACTTGTATTACATTGAGGACGAAACCTCACAGGAGGTGGTTATTCCATTGGACTCAATCCTAGTGGTGAGAGACTTTGAGGATGTGTTTCAGGAGATACCAAGATTGCCACCTAGCAGGGAAATCGCATTTGTGATCGATTACGCACCAGGGAAGAGGCCGATTGCTCTGGCCCCATACCGTATGGCCCCTTCAGAGATGCGTTGTGACACCCCACCTAATTAAATACCGGGCGATCACTCCTTTATTAAATTAAAATCAAGGTGAACAGTTGGATCATTCTTAGCATCACTGTCGTTCCAATTTAAACACCCTAATTAATTAAGCTAAGTGTCAAAACCATTTTTAACATTCATTTCAAATTTTATTTATTTATTTTATTAAACAATCAATCCAATAATTTAACATTCAACAACTGGCTACTAACAATAAAACTTAAAATAAACCATCCAGAATATAATAAATCCCAAAGTGACAATACTAGAAATAGATGAAGTACAATATCCAAATAACAACTGAAAAATGGAAAGGGCGATGCATGCCCCAATAATGAACATGCTAGGAGTATAATCAAATGGATGAAGTCGTCTAAACAACAGGCCTACAACTCCCACCTAAGCTGCAGCGCGTTCCTGCCAAAGGACCCTATGCAAGACGCCCCTGTGGCTGGGCACCGGTAATATATACATATATATATACATATAAGAGAGAAAGAGAAATGGAAACGGGTCAGAGCCCGATAGTGTATATGATTTAAAAATTCGTTTAGCAAGTATTTAAATTGATACAGGCCAATGCAACAACATATTAGTGCGACACTCTCTTGAGAAATTCTCACCTATCTTCTAATGTGCACTCCTATCGCACTAACCTTCCCAAGGGTTTATCTCATCATATATCACACTATCTTTCCCCAAGGATTTAACTTATCTTAGGTGACTCCCTATATTTAAGATTTAACAACATCATGGTTTAAAAGGATAATTTCATTTAGTACAAAACGCTCATTTTAACTTTATTGATTCATAAAGTTTTTCAATATCATATTATACTTTTCAAAATAAGTATTTCCAATTTGAGTCATTATACATGTCTTACTTACCATAACACAGTAGGCAGTTTCTCATATTTCAGAATTTCATATATATATTAAATACTCGTATAATATATATATTCTAACAGCACTCCACATAAAAATTATGGTGCGGGCATACTCTACTATCCAATCCCCGTATCAATCGTACTAAAGGGAATACAAGTTCGGAATCACTCTCGAACTGTAGAAATACATACACAAACAATATTGAGGCGAAGCATAGTTTCCAAGTCCAAGAGGTTAGTACATACCCTCACGTCTCTTAGGACCGTGACTACCGATTCGATAGCATGTACCTAGGATTTCTATCTTCTAGGGTACGAGTCAATATCCCCCATAAGGCACACGAGATAAGATCGTCCCAGTGCGGAAACCTCAGGGATAGCAAGTAGCGCGGGCATGATTTTCACAAGTATATGATATATGCATACACAATCATATAAATATACCACTTTTATTATATCAATTTAGGTTTATCCCATAACCCACATTCACAACATTTATCCTTATTTTCCCATTATTATTTATCAAGTATAATGGTTCGTCTCTAACTTTAATTCGAAGGGTTTTTCCAACTTACTACGTAACACTCATGGAATCTATTCTCCCAAGTATAAATTCAGTAGGAATTCATCTATTTTCCGCCGCAATCATTTTTACGTAATCTCTCCCTTTAATACAAGATTTCATCGTTCCTTATGTAATTATCCCAAAAATACAATTCTCGTTTCACATTAAAGGCCCCAACATTATTCATATGTCCTACTGGTCTTCCACATCTCCCAAAACATTTTATTAAGGATGTCTAAGGAGTTTTCTTCATTTCGAATCAATTCAACAATTTTTAAAAATGGAAATAGGAGTCTTCCATGAGGGGTCGATCGATCGAGGTCTGGGGCTCGATCGATCAAACCTTCGATCGATCAAAGATCTTGGCTCGATCGATCGATCAAGCAGGTCTGCGAAATCTGCAGATTTGCAGTTACGGGTTTCATCTTCTAACCTTCACCAAATCCATATTTTTCATACCCAATCGACCCAAAATTTATACTACTGACATTATATCATCATACTATGAAATTTCAACGTAAAGCATGTAGATTTCTATTATTAAACATGGATCAACAAGCCCCAAATTCATATAAAACCTGAAGAACCCTAGAATTTCATTAATATGTTCCAATCCATCTTTTCCAGAATTTTCTTCATCTACAACCTCATAAATTCGTGGTTCAATCCTCTACACTTTAAGGGGTTTCCAGAATAACAATTAATCCATCGCTACATGCAATTTCCTATCTCATATTTTAGGTTTCTTCCATAAGAACTCATTCTAATTACTCCTAAACTAATATGAAAGATGCATAAATGAAATAAGCAAGATAAACACTTGCTTGGGATTTTCAGAAATCTGGTTTGGTGTTGAATTTGGTGTGGTTGCGTTCCCCATCTCGCGATCTACGCGCTGGCGGTGGCGGCGGTGCAAACGGTTGAGTTTTGAGCCTTGGAATGCCTTGAGAGCTCTCTCCTCTCCTCTCCAATGGCCGTTCTAGTGTTTTTAGTTATCTAACCCTAGGATATAACCTAAACATCTGATATAACCCCTTCAATTTTCGTGGGTTTAATTACCCAAAAATACAAAATGACTAAAATGCCCTCCCGGGGTACTAATTGGGTCTAAAAATGCTCCGAGACCCAAATCAAACCCCATGTATACTTTACTGACTATCTCGACCCTTCCGGACGCGTTGCCGCACTCAAAATGACCATATGAACAACTTATAAAATATTTACTTTTATTTATCAATATTTAGTCCCGACGCGACACGGGCGCGTCCCGACTCAAATTTCTAAAATTGTCATTTTATTCACTCATGACATTTAATATGACCACTATTATATATTACTTTGCTCATTACTAATATTCGACAAACTTCCCATAATTACTAACTCTCTTCACGTTAATAATTATAACATAATTAATTTTCGGATTTTATTAAATAATTAATTCAGATTAAATTTAATAAATCCCCAAATTAATATAGCATAAAAATACGGGGTATTACATACTCCCCCCCTAATAACGGAATATTGTTCCGAAATTCAAAAAATAAGGCATACCTGGTAAGAACAAATCTGGATGTCTCTCGCGCATATCGGCCTCGCGTTCCCAAGTGGATTCCTCCACATTATGATGCTCCCACTGGACCCGTACAAGTGGAACTATCTTCGACCTCAATCTCCTCTCACTATAGTCTAGGATAGCCACCGGTCTCTCCTCGTAAGGGCTATCAGGTTGTAAGTCTATCTCATCTATCGCGATGTGAGTATGGGCCATATCCTCCCGAAGATATTGTCTCAACGACGAGATGTGGAATACATCGTGAATGCGATGTAATTGCTCTGGCAGTCCCAACCTGTATGCAACTCGCCCAATCCTCTCGATGATGGGGAATGGTCCTATGTACCTCAGAGCCAATTTCCCCTTCTTCCCGAACCTCATCACTCCCTTCATAGGAGATACACGCAGTAACACTTGGTCCCCCACATTAAACTCCCGGAAGAATCATTTCGCATCGGCGTAGCTCTTCTGCCTGTCCTGGGCTACTCGAATGCGACTCCTGATCATCTCAATCCTCGCGCAGGTTTCCTGAATTACCTCTGGTCCTAGTAACTTGTTATCCCCGACCTCGAGCCAACAAGCTGGGGAACGACAAGGCCTTCTGTACAAGGCTTCAAATGGAGCCATACCAATCGTGAACTGATAAGAGTTATTATAAGCAAACTCTACCAGTGGAAGATGTGGCTCCCAACCTCCTCCAAAATCAAGAACACACATACCTAGCATATCCTCTAACATATGATTAGTACGCTCTGTCTGTCCATCTATCTGTGGGTGATAGGCTGAACTCAACCTCAACTCAGTACCCATAGCCTCTTGAAAGCTTTCCCAAAAATGCGACACGAAAATCTTGTCTCTATCTAACACAATATTCAGGGGCACCCCATGTAATCTGATAATCTCAGCAATGAACAACTGAGCATACTGTAATACCCCATAATTTTAAATGACTTTTAAAATGGGTTATATTTTAAATTAATGGATTAATTAGATTTTATTATTAATTAATTCATTTGGGTTTTATCCGGACGGTGGATATTAAAATGGATGATTCTGAATATTACTTAAAGATATTTAGGTAATATATGAATGTGATGTCATTGATATGACTGTATGATATAAATTCGGTAATTTATATTTTTAGTCAGACGCGATATGGGACGTGTCGGGACTAGTTTATTAAATTAAAAAGGAAATTTATTTTCTATCGATCTAATAGTCATTTCGACTGCGTCGTTGCGTCCGAAAGGTTCGAAATAGTCAGAAAAGTCTATTTGGATGTTAATTTTGAGTCTCGGGTCATTTGGAAATGAATAGTCAACCCGAAAGGGCATTTTGGTCATTTTTCTAGGGGGTGAATAGTGATTACGGATTTGGCACTATTATAAGTATTGGTAGATTAAGTGTATGGGGGTTATTCATCTCCTCCTCACAAATAAGAGCAGCCATCTTCCTAGAGAGAGTGTAAGAGTGCTTGGGAAGGGAAAAGCCACTTGGGAAGGAGAAGAACAAGAACCAAGGTTCACCACCACCAACCACCACCTAAGTTTGACCGGAGAAGGGTCAACCAACTGAGATATACTACACCAAAGGATCAGACCTACAGTAAAGGCAAGTGTTTGATAATGGCAATTTAAGTTTGTATATTGTCCATGTTAGAATATTATGAAAAGAGAAGATTATTATTGTTTGGAAGAAATAATGGAGTATTAAATGGATTTCTGGAAAACTGAATTGATATAGGAATCTAACTCATGTTTTAGGATGATATTAATCCATGATATAGTCATGAATATGTTGAAGAAAAATCTGAAATACCATTGTAGTGTTCTTGAAGTTAATATGTTGATGATTTTCTGGAAATAAGGAGAGAAACATGCTTTTAATCCAATCCCTTGAAGATTCTAGGATGTTTAGAGTATTGGAAATCGTTCATATATGTTGTTATATCATGTAGAAATAATTATAACTCATTTTGGAGGTTAATATGAAGGTTTAAATGAGTAAAAATGGTGAAACCCGTAGTTGCAGAAAATGCATAAAAACCAGGCTTGGACCTGAGTGATCGATCGATCGACCCCTACCTTTGATCGATCGACCTCCCCAGAATATTTAAAGTTGTTTCTTTTTAAATGTTGATTCTTATCCCAAACCTTTTGTGGATCTTTGGAGATTATTATTTGGATATTATGGGACTTAGAAAATATCAGTAAACCCTTTATAAGATTTGAATTAATTTGATTTGGATTCGAGTGATTTAAATGATGAAAATTATATTGAATGGAATTTCGATTGCTAGATTCATTTGTTAAATTTCCAAATGGGGATGTATGAGGATTTAAGATAGGACCAGTAGGGGTGATTGAATATAACACCTGGGTATCCTTAAGTTTACAAGAGGGTTTAATCCTAAGTGATAGAAGATGTGTTTATAAGAGATTTGAAACTATCGATTTTAACCTTAATGAAAAGGAGAATTTAACTCGTAGTAATTCGGGAGAAATGATGTTATGGACCAGTAGGATATTAGTGAATTCTTACTGAATATATGTTGAGGAAAAACCTATTTGAATCTTGTGTATTGAGTGAGGGTAGCCTTAGGGTTACAATTTGAACATCAAGGACTGAGTTTAAACTCATTATTGATTACGCAAGGACTGAGTGTAGTACAAGAGCGTAGTGGTATGACTCCTGGATAGAGATGGGAGTTTAAAACACTTTTGGGTTGAAAGAGGTATGAGGTTATCCCGATTGCATAGTTGTAGTTGTTGGACCTCCTCGATCGACAAAGTTAAGTAGTAGTGTATTGGAGGGGTTCCTTATTTGGATTTCGCTTTGCGAGACGCTCCGCGCATGAACCTTAACGACGTCGGTAGTGGAGAGATGTTATAGGATGCGAGGATAATTAAATTACGAAGTAAAGATATAATATGCTAATACGTGGGATTTAAAAGGGATATAATGCTACGTATGGGAAATATCTTAGGGTAGTGATAATTACCTTATTGATATTATATTATAGGTATGATAATACCTATTTGATTGATTGATGATTTATGTGTATGACATACCTAGCTTACTTGCTATCGGTGGGAGGTTTGCGCGTGAAGGAAGTCATATCCTGATGAATCCATGGGATCTTTGATTTGTCGCTCGAGAACATAGGTCTATGAAAGACTTATCGGGGAGTTGATAAGTCCGCTGACTGTGGGTACGTAGGTATGTGCGTGACCCATGGATACGAGAACTATGTTCGCCTCCAAATTGTTTGTTGTTGTTTGTGGTTCGCGGAATCTTACCAAACCTGTAGTCCCCTATTAGGCGACCTGCGATGATGGGACATGATAGCAGAGTAATGCATTGCACCACAGCTGTGACTCGGGGTGCCGTATTATATATGAATATATATATAATAGATTAAATGGTTACATGAATATATTGTGGTTAAATCTATCTACGGTGATAATTGTAGATAACGGTGAATAGAACAAGATAATGGAATTAAGTTAATAAATGTTTATGCTTATAGAATTTAAAAGCTTAACTCATGTTAATGAGAAACGGTTCATATTAATGAGTAATGATTCAGGTTACTGAGAAACTAATCATATAAAGAAGAAAAGTAAATGAATAATAATGTGACGTATGGTATGGGACATACGGGGATTATTATATGGGAATGGAATTATAATATGGAGACTAGAAAAGAGGAACCATTAACTAGGAGGTTAATAGGAAACGTTAAGTGTGCACTGTAGTTGAGAGGTGAGAATTGCAAGTGAGAGTTGGATCTAACATGTACATAATAAATTCTTTATTCCACTTGTTAAATACTTGCTGTTTTAAAAATAATCTACACATTCGGGCTCTGAACCGTTTCCTTGCATATTTTCTCTTCTATTCTATCTCTATATCAGGTGTCCAGCAACAGGGACGCCAACCATAGTTGATTTTGACGAGCTATGGAGCTATGGAGGTTTTGCTTAGACGCTTGTCATCTTTTTGAATCACAGTATTCTTACATAGGGCATGTCGCCCAAAGGATTTCAGTTATCATTTTCTGTCGAAGTTAAATACTATTGTATTTGTGTCTTTTTAATACATTTAACATTGTTGGGATTATTGTAAAGGATTTATATTATTTGGGAATGTTTATTCCAGTTGAATTTAAATTCTTTTGAGTTATTTATTGTGTTATCTGTGTTGTAGAATAAAATGGTTGTGTTATTCTTAAACTAAAAATGGTTTTGTTGAAATTTAAAATTTGGAAAGTTTTTAACACCAGCTTAATTGGGTAATGGGTGAGTTGTAAATGTTTTCGACAGTGATGCTAAGAATGAGCCAACTGTATATTCTATTTTAATTTGGTATGGGACTGGCCACCCGGTATTTAATTAGGCGGGGTGTTACAGGTGGTATCAGAGCATCAGGTTCTAGTGTCCTTTAGGATCTGTACGACTTATTGTGTCTTCAGCTTAGAGTTCTTTGATGTAGAGCCTTATGAGTAGGATTATTGCTTTTCTATTTATGCCTACAAAGGTACGATGACTACGGTTGAAGTTGCTGCAATTGTCGCTCAGGCAGTCAATGCTGCTGTAGCTGCTATTCAGCATGCTCCCGCACCGGCACCGGTTGTGCCACCCGCGCAAGGGCAAGTGTTTTCTTACTGCATGGGAACGAGAGAGTGATGCCTTTCAGAAGCTCACCCACCTGAGTTTCAGGGAGGATCAAATGTTATGACTGCTAGCCAATGGAAGAAAGATATCCAACGGCACTTGAGAATGATTGAATGCACTGGAGTTCAACGTCAAATACTAGCCACATTCAAGCTAGTAGGGGCAGCTTTGCAATGGTGGGAAGCTACGACCACTATGGAAGAGAGGGACATAATGACTATCCAAGACTTTTGGATACGGTTTGATGGGAAGTATTTTCCTTCCGCCATCCATACAGAGATGAGGAGGAAGCTACTTGATTTGAAACAGGGAGAGAAAACTGTGGCGGAATATGAGGAAGAGTTTACTAGATTAACTAATTTGGTACCAGCTGAAGTACCTACTGAGGTGAGGAGAGTCCTAATGTTCACTGATGGGTGGAACTATAAAATGAGACAACATTTATTGGGGAATCTTTCATTAAGTACGTATGGCAGATGAGGGCCATTGGATGAATAGCGGAGATCGTACTTAGGAGGTTATGATGTATGTTCGAGTATGATGACCGTAGTTGAGGTCACCCCTATTATGGGAAAATTGAGGAGAGTCATCAGTAGAAGTTCTTAAAATGCGTGAATTGTGTATGTTCCCTAGTGAAGGCAATATATTGAAAGGCTTGGGTATATAGTGGAATGTGATTAACTAGAACTAAAAATTTGGGGTAAAATTTTTCTTGACTCATCGGAGCAAAGTTATAATATTGGGATTCAACAACCATCACCCGCAAATGAGGGTTTGTTTCCTATCTAAGGAAGTATGAGGCGTATTGATTTTTGTAGTGATTGATATTGTGAGGGCAAAAGGGTTGCTAAACTTAGCCTATAGCACTGTTAATTATGTAGACTCACTGAGGGGTGTGGGACGCCTTTATATTACATGTTATCACGTGGGTTTTATTTGTATCATGGGATTACTTACCTAGAGCAGGTCCAAGTGTGATGTGACTATCGGCATGCATTGACTTGTGGTATATGAGAGCTTATGTCTGCATCTTGTCTTCTATAAAAGAGTAGATGCGTAGACCCTATTTGAAATCAAAAAAAAAAACCAAAAATTTTGTTTTAAATCGATAAACCTAATATTTTTTTTATAAACCAATTTTTTTTTTATATATATTATTGACTAAGGACCTTAGGAGTTTCGATGACCGACTACTTTAGGAAGTAGTGTATCGGGGTGGTTCCTTGTTTGGATTTCGCTTGCGAGACACCCCACGCATGAAACTAATAACCGTTGGAAGTCGAAATAAGTTAGGTCTTTGGGAAACGAGTTTATAACCTACTGCCTCCTGGTGACCCAACTCCTTCCACTTTGCTTTCCAGACGTCCGCTACCTCATTTACCGGTCTACGGCTCAACGCATCAGCAACTACGTTGGCTTTCCTCGGATGATACTGTATGTCGAACTGATAGTCCTTCACAAACTCTAACCATCTGCGCTGATGCATATTCAGCTCTCGCTGAGTGAACAGGTACTGCTGTGACTTGTGGTCTGTGAACAAACGGAACTTCTCCCCCAATAAATAGTGTCTCCATATCCGCAGTGCAAAAACGACCTCTGCTAACTCCAGGTCGTGGGTGGGGTAATTCTTCTCATGCGGCTTAAGCTTGCGGGAGGCAAAAACTATAGCCTTCTCTTCCTGCTGAAGTACTCCCCTAAGTCCCCGTAAATAGGCATCGGTGTAAACCAGGTATTCCACACCCGGCTTCGGTAAAGCAAGGACTGGTCCTGAAGTAAGCTTGTCTTTCAGCTCGTCGAAAGCCAATTTACAAGCATCATCCCAAACATATGGTACCCCCTTGCGAGTCAGGTTTGTCAATGGACCTGCTATTTTGGAGAATCCCCGAATGAATCTCCTGTAGTATCCGGCTAACCCCAAGAAACTTCACACTTCCGTTGGTGTCGTGGGCTGTCCCCACTCCCTCACCGCTGACACTTTACTCGGGTCGACTGCTATCCCCTGCTCAGAAACAACATGTCCCAAGAACTGTACTTCTCGCAACCAGAATCCACACTTCTCGTACTTAGCATACAACTGATGCTCTCGTAAAGTCTGAAGAACCTGCCTCAAATTCCCGGCATGCTCCTCTTTCGAGTGTGAATATATCAAAATGTCATCTATGAAGACGATGACAAACTGATCCAGGAATTCTCTGAATACTCGGTTCATTAAGTCCATGAACACGGCTGAAGCATTTATGAGGCCAAATGGCATCACTCTGAACTCATAAGACCCATATCTCATCAAGAAGGCAGTCTTTGAAACATCCTGCTCCCTAATACGTAGCTAATGGTATCCCGACCTCAGATCTATCTTCGAAAATAAAGTTTCTCCCCTCAGCTGGTCGAACGGATCATCGATTCGAGGCAACGGATACTTATTTCGTATCGTGACCTTGTTCAACTCTCGGTAGTTCACACATAACCTCAGTGAACCATCTGTCTTCTTCACAAATAAGACTGGAGCGCCCCAAGGTGAGGTACTCCTGCGAATGAAGCCCTGACCTAACAGCTGCTCTATCTGATCTCGTAACTCTCGCATCTCTGCCGGAGCCATACGGTATGGAGCGCGTGCTATAGGTCTCGTATCTAGCAATAAATCTATGACAAAGTATATCTCTCGACTGGGGGGTAGGCCTGGTATCTCCTGGAATACATCGGAATACTCACGAATGACTGGGATCGAGTCTAAAGGAATCACAACCTCCTTATAGGCATCCTCCTCTATATAATACAAATGAGCGGTCGAACCTCCCTCTGGGCGAGGCATCGCCACTACAAACATCTCTAGCCCGGGAATGGCAAAAACAATGCTCCCACCGAAGCAATCAATCATGGCTCTATAAGTTGCGAACCAATCCATACCGCTGATAACATCATGCTCATGCATATCTAAGACTAACATGTCTGCAGGTAATACCAAACTACCAATCTCTACCCACACTCCCCGGCATATAAAGAAGATAAGCGGCCCACTCCCCAGTGGTGAGTCTACACACATCACTGTGCTCTCTGCTGTGGCTAACAACCCTAAGTCCTTCGCAAAATGCGTAGCTATAAAACAATGCATCGCCCCAGTATCAAACAAAACCCGACCCATAGTACCATGGATAGGAAACATACCCTCAATCGCGGGTGGTGCCTGTGGAGCTGCTGCCTGGTGGACGTTATAGACACGTCCGTACTGTAACTTCCCCTGCTGCACTAAGGCTGCTGCAATGGCTAGTAGGGCTGGCACCTGGGCTGGAACTGGGAGGGCAGCTGGAAAAAGTGGTCTCTGTGGCTCATAACGGGCACCCTGCTGCTATGGGGCCCTATTACCCTCTGGGCAATCCTGGCGCTTATGACCATGTTTTCCGCATACAAAACACCGGCCTCTGAAGTTACCTCTCCTCTGACCCTACTGACCATGGCCCTGCTGGCCGTTACCTCCCCGCCACTGGCCCTGTTGGCCCTTATTAGCACGCTGTTGGCCCTATTGGCCCTGTTGATTAGGCTGGCCCTGCTGGCCCTGCCTATAACCCCCAAATCCCTGTCTAGAATCACCTGAATGGAATCGCTTAGCAGGGTCCCCCTGATGTGAACTCTGCTCGTGCTGACGAGTCTGTCCATGAGATGGTGCCCCACTAGCACTACGACCCCCGGTCTTGCCCTGCTGATTGGACTCTCCTGCTCTCTTGCTTCCTTGCAGATGGAAGAGGTGATCCTGGCAATGTAGTAACGCAGCATTGAGTACATCAGTGAAAGTAATCAGAGATAGATTCCCTATAAGATGCTGACGGATCCTCCAAGCTAACCCGTCCACAAACAACATAATTTTCTTACTCTCAGTAGGTGCCTCATCTGGCACTATGGTGAGAAGTCTCGTGAACTCCTCCTCATACTCATCAACGGTAGAGTTCTCCTGTTTCAAATTCAGTAATTTCCGCCTCATCTCAGTTTGCACGGCGGGTGGAAAGTACTTGTCGTCAAACCGCTCCCATAACAACTGAATAGGGATCGTGTCCCTCTCCTCCAAGGTGGTAGTGGACTCCCACCACTACAAAGCGGCCCCCACTAGCTTAAAGGAAGCCAATAACTGCCTTTTCACATCGGTGCACTCATACATATGAAGATGCCGCTGGATGTCTTTCTTCCATTGGCTGACTGTGACGATATCTGAGCTACTAGAGAACTCAGGGGGGGGGTGCCTTTTGAAAAGCATCCCTAACCCTCTCCCATGCAGATGGAAGCTGTGCTGGTACTAGCACCACTGCCTGAATCTGGGGTGGAGCCTGCTGAACCACCGCTAGCGCGGCATTCACCGCCTGAGAATTAATGGCGGCTACTTCAATAGCATTCATAGTGCCTTGTGCCGGAGCTGCTGGCTGCTCGGCCTGGGCACGCCTATCCTTCGGTGCACGTCTCGGAGGCATCTGAAACGTGAAGTAGTTTATTAGTCTACAGTCATTATCAAATCTCAAATAGCTGAAGACGTAACGTAAAAGAAGAAATACAATAATCCTAAAAATAGGTCTCTATAGCAAAAAGGTTAAGCTGAAAGCGAAAATAAGCCGTACAGATCCTATGGACACTAGAACCTGATGCTCTGATACCACCTGTGGCACCCCGCCTAATTAAATACCGGGCGATCACTCCTTTATTAAATTAAAATCAAGGTGACCAGTTGGATCATTCTTACCATCACTGTCGTTCCAATTTAAACACCCTAATTAATTAAGCTAAGTGTCAAAACCATTTTTAACATTCCTTTCAAATTTTATTTATATATTTTATTAAACAATCAATCCAATAATTTAACATTCAACAACTGGATACTAACAATAAAACTTAAAGTAAACCATCCAGAATATAATAAATCCCAAAGTGACAATACTAGAAATAGATGAAGTACAATATCCAAATAACAACTGAAAAATGGAAAGGGCGACGCATGCCCCAATAATGAACATGCTAGGAGTATAATCAAATGGATGAAGTCGTCTAAACAACAGGCCTGCAACTCCCACCTAAGCTGCAGCGCGTTCCTGCCAAAGGACCCTATGCAAGACGCCCCTGTGGCTGGGCACCTGTAATATATACATATATATATACAAGAGAGAAAGAGAAATGGAAACGGGTCAGAGCCCGATAGTGTATATGATTTAAAAATTCATTTAGCAAGTATTTAAATTGATACATGCCAATGCAACAACATATTAGTGCGACACTCTCTTGAGAAATTCTCACCTATCTTCTAATGTGCACTCCTATCGCACTAACCTTCCCAAGGGTTTATCTCATCATATATCACACTATCTTTCCCCAAAGATTTAACTTATCTTAGGTGACTCTCAAGATTTAAGATTTAACAACATCATGGTTTAAAAGGATAATTTCATTTAGTACAAAACGCTCATTTTAACTTTATTGATTCATAAAATTTTTCAATATCATATTATACTTTTCAAAACAAGTATTTCCAATTTGAGTCATTATACATGTCTTACTTACCATAACACAGTAGGCAGTTTCCCATATTTCAGAAGTTCATATATATATTAAATACTCATATAATATATATATTCTAGCAGCACCCCACATAAAAATTATGGTGCGGGCATACTCTGCTATCCAATCCCCGTATCAATCGTACTAAAGGGAATACAAGTTCGGAATCACTCTCGAACTGTAGAAATACATACACAAACAATATTGAGGCGAAGCATAGTTTCCAAGTTCAAGAGGTCAGTACATACCCTCACGTCTCTTAGGACCGTGACTACCGATTCGATAGCCTGTACCTAGGATTTCTATCTTCTAGGGTACGAGTCAATATCCCCCATAAGGCACACGAGATAAGATCGTCCTAGCGCGGAAACCTCAGGGATAGCAAGTAGTGCGAGCATGATTTTCACAAGTATATGATATATGCATACACAATCATATAAATATACCACTTTTATTATATCAATTTAGGTTTATCCCATAACCCACATTCACAACATTTATCCTTATTTTCCCATTATTATTTATCAAGTATAATGGTTCGTCTCTAACTTTAATTCGAAGGGTTTTTCCAACTTACTACGTAACACTCATGGAATCTATTCTCCCAAGTATAAATTCAGTAGGAATTCATCTATTTTCCGCCGTAATCATTTTTACCTAATCTCTCCCTTTAATACAAGATTTCATCGTTCCTTATGTAATTATCCCAAAAATACAATTCTCGTCTCACATTAAAGGCCCCAACATTATTCATATGTCCTACTGGTCTTCCACATCTCCCAAAACATTTTATTAAGGATGTCTAAGGAGTTTTCTTCATTTCGAATCAATTCAACAATTTTTAAAAAGGGAAATATGAGTCTTCCAGGAGGGGTCGATCGATCGAGGTCTAGGGCTCGATCGATCGAAGATCTTGGCTCGATCGATCGATCAAGCAGGTCTACGAAATCTGCATATTTGCAGTTACGGGTTTCATCTTCTAACCTTCACCAAATCCATATTTTTCATACCCAATCGACCCAAAATTTATACTACTGACATTATATCATCAAACTATGAAATTTCAACGTAAAGCATGTAGATTTTTATTATTAAACATGGATCAACAAGCCCCAAATTCATATAAAACCTCAAGAACCCTAGAATTTCATTAATATGTTCCAATCCATCTTTTCTAGAATTTTCTTCATCTACAACCTCATAAATTCATGGTTCAATCCTCTACATGTTTAGGGGTTTTCAGAATAACAATTAATCCATCCCTACATGCAATTTCCTATCTCATCTTTTAGGTTTCTTCCATAAAAACTCATTCTAATTACTCCTAACCTAATATGAAAGATGCATCAACGAAATAAGCAAGATAAACACTTGCCTGGGATTTTCAGAAATCTGGTTTGGTGTTGAATTTGGTGTGGTTGCGTTCCCCGTCTCGCGATCTACGCGTTGGCGGTGGCGGCGGTGCAAACAGTTGAGTTTTGAGCCTTGGAATGCCTTGAGAGCTCTCTCCTCTCCTCTCCAATGGTCGTTCTAGTGTTTTGAGTTATCTAACCCTAGGAGATAACCTAAACATCTGATATAACCCCTTCAATTTTCGTGGGTTTAATTACCCAAAAATACAAAATGACTAAAATGCCCTCTCGGGGTACTAATTAGGTCTAAAAATGCCCCGAGACCCAAATCAAACCCCCGGGTATACTTTTCTGACTATCTCGACCCTTCCGGAAGCGTTGGCGCACTCAAAACATCAATATTTAGTCCCGACGCGACACGGGCACGTCCCGACTCAAATTTCTAAAATTGTCATTTTATTCACTCGTGACATTTAATATGACCACTATTATATATTACTTTGCTCATTAGTAATATTCGACAAATTTCCCATAATTACTTACTCTCGTCACGTTAATAATTATAACATAATTAATTTTCGGATTTTATTAAATAATTAATTCACATTAAATTTAATAAATCCCCAAATTAATATAGCGTAAAAATACGGGGTATTACATGCGTGAGTTGAGGGAGAAAATTCAGCAGTTGCTGGGGCAGGGTTTCATTCGACGAAGTACATCACCGTGCGGTGCACCGATGTTGTTTGTGAAAAAGCGAGATGGCTCACTACGGTTATGCGTGGACTATAGAGAGCTGAATAAGGCCACGATACGGAATAAGTATCGTTGCCTAGGATTGACGACCTATTTGACCAGTTGAGAGGGGCGTCTTATTTCTCTATGGTCGACTTGAGTTCAGGGTATCATCAACTACGTATCCGAGAGGAGGATGTTCCGAAGACCGCTTTCCTGTCGCGGTATGGATCTTACGAGTTTAGGGTAATGCCATTCGGGCTCACCAATGCACCAGGAGTGTTCATGGACCTCATGAACAGAGTCTTCAGGGAGTTTCTCGATGAGTTTGTTATCGTGTTCATTGATGACATCCTGATCTACTCGCGTATCGAGGAGGAGCACGAAGAGCACCTGTGTATAGTGTTACAGACATTGCGAAATCACCATCTCTATGCCAAATTTGGTAAGTGTGGATTTTGGCTACGAGAGGTTCAGTTTCTTGGCCATGTGGTGTCAGACCGGAGTATTGTGGTGGATCCAAGAAAAGTATCGGCGGTGAGGGAGTGGGGACAGCCCACGACACCGACAGAAGTGCACAATTTTCTGGGGTTGGCCGATTATTATAGACGATTCATCAAAGGATTCTCAAAGATTGTGGTCCCTTTGACGAATCTTACCCGAAAAGGGGTACCTTTCACTTGGAATGATCACTGTCATTTAGCCTTCGACGAGTTAAAGGACAAGTTGACATCTGCACCCATACTTGCATTGCCGAAAGGAGGATTAGAGTATCGGGTTTACACTAACGCATCCTTACAGGGACTTGGGGTGTGCTTCAGCAGGAGGAAAGGGCTATAGCTTATGCGTCCAGGAAGCTAAAGCCCCACGAGAGGAATTACCCCACTCACGACCTGGAGTTAGCAGCAGTCATTTTTTCTTTGAGGATATGGAGACATTATCTTCTGGGGGAGCAGTTCACGCTATTCACGAATCACAAATCACTTCAGTATCTTTTCACTCAGAAGGATCTGAATATGAGGCAGAGGCGATGGCTAGAATTCGTGAAAAACTATCAGTTAGATTTTCAGTATCATCCTGATAAGGCTAATGTGGTGGCAAATGCATTGATTCGGAGACCTACTGGGTAAATATCAGAAGTCTAGAAAGCGAAGTGGAGAGAACTTCGATACGAGGATGATGTAGCCTGGGCTTGCATGTCAACATTATCCATCACACCCGAGATGATTATGCGGGTTGTGAGGGCTCAGGCAGAGGATCAGACCTACTAGGATAGGGTGAGCCAGTTGCTAGCTGAGGGAGCAGAGGGTTACTCGATCAGCTCGGAGGGAGGCTTACGCCATAATGGGAGGTTGATTGTGCCAGAGGATGCGGAGTTGAGGCACGCTGTTATGACGGAGTCTCATGGGTCGAGATTCACGGTACATCCCGGTGGGGATAAGATGTATCAATATATGAGGAGGCAATATTGGTGGGCAGGGATGAAACGGGACATAGCAGAGTTTGTTTCAAAATGTGCCACGTGTTAGCTTGTGAAAGTTGACCATCAGAGACCATCAGGGATGCTACAGCCACTTGAAATTCCCGTGTGGAAGTGGGAGAGCATCTCTATGGACTTCATTACAGGGTTACTGACATCGCAGAAGGGTCACGATTCCATATGGGTCATTGTGGATCGGTTGACCAAAGTGGCCCACTTCCTTTCGGTTCGCACAGACTTTGAGACGATGCGTTATGCGCAGCTATTCATAGCAGAGATTGTTAAGCTGCATGGGGTACCGATAAATATTGTGTTGAATAGGGACAAGATCTTTGTGGCCCACTTTTGGCAGAGTTTTCAGGAGGCCATGGGCATGAAATTACATTTTAGTACAACCTATCACCCACAGACTGACGGACAGACCGAGAGAGTCAACCAGATGCTGTAAGATATGCTCAGAATGTGCATATTAGACTTTAGGGGAGGTTGGGAGAAGTATCTTCCTCTGGTAGAGTTTGCGTATAATAACTCTTACCAATTAACGATCGGCATGGCATCATTTGAGGCACTATACGAGAGACCTTGTCGTTCACCCGCTTGTTGGTTTGAGGTGGGGGATAACAAACTATTGGGGCTGGAGATTGTTCAGGAGACATCTTCCAAGATAGAACTGATCCAAGGGAGGATTCGGATAGCTCAGGATAGGCAGAAAAGTTACGTAGACGCTTCACGGAGACATGTGGAGTTAGAGGTTGGAGATCAGGTATTGGTTCGGGTGTCCCCTATGAAAGGGGTGATGAGGTTTGGCAAGAAGGGTAAGCTAGCACCGAGGTACGTGGGACCTTTTTCTATTATCGAGAGGGTGGGGCCTGTAGCCTACAGGCTGGGATTGCCGGAGCACCTTCAGCGGATACATGGCGTGTTCCATGTGGCATCGCTGAAGAAATATCATAGGAGAGAGAGGGCCTTCTGGCACATTCCACTCGAAGAAATTGATTTACATCCAGACATCTCATATGAGGAGAGATCGGTGGCTATTCTAGACCGTAGCAAGCTGAAATTACGATCCAAGGTTGTTCCACTAGTTAGAGTACAGTGGGGTCATCACAACATTGACGAGTCTACCTAGGAGAGGGAGGAGGATATGAGGGAGAAATATCCAGAGCTTTTCATCACAGGTATGACCTAATTTCAGGGACGAAATTCCTTTGTAAGCGGGGGAGTATGTAACACCCCGCATTTTTCATACATTAAATATGTAATTAATTCGGGAATTGAAAATTACTTGTGAGACATAATTTTAATTGGATTAATTAGCGAAATTTTATTTAAATATTAATCGGGGAGTGAATGGTTAATATTTACGGGAATTTATTTACTAAGCGAATAGTAATCAATTATTTAAGTCATTTTGAGTATTAATGACAGGGTATGCACTTATCTCAACCGGGAGTCGGTATAGACTAAAGGGATGGGGGGATAAGTATTTTTATAAATTAATTTGCATGCCAATTCTAAGTGTATGGTTGAGTCCGGATGGGCCGAGATAGTCAGAAAAGTGTACCCGAGGGTAGTAAACGGGTCACGGGGCATTTTTAGACATAGTCGGGCCCACACGGGGGCAATTGGGTCATTTGGGCTTGGCCCATTAGGCAAAAAATGGGATTTAGGTAAATTAATGAATTAGAAGAAATAAGAAAATGGCTGATGTGAGTTTAGGAAAAGGGTTAGTGTGTTGAGAAACCCTAACAGCAGTTAAAGGCATATTTGGGGATCACAAGAGAGCCAACAAGGGTTATCTTCAACCTTGGAACTCATCTCCAAATTCAAACTCTACGAACCTTAAGGCAAGTGTTAACTTGCTGTAGAATGTAAAAATGTATTTCGATTCATATTCATGTGATGTGTGTATTTAGGGAAATTCGTTTTGGGTGATAATGGCAAAATCTGATTTTGAAGATAATAATCTGATTTACGAAATTTGGGTAAGGGTTTATGTAAAAATATGAAATTTGTATGTCAATATATATCTAGTAGGATGTTATCTGGATAATTAGAAACGGATTTGATGATGGAACCTGGGTTGTAAATGGGTAAAGGGTTAAAGATGGATTTTTCCCCAAATACAGAAATTGTAGTTAATGGACGAATTAATAATGTTGGTGGACATTCTGGAGGTCCCTAATAAGGTTTCTAACATGTATTAATGTTAAGAGGGCTTAAGGTTGCTGGTAGAGAAAACTAGGGTTTGGGGAAAATCGTCCATGGCTGAATCTATCTTCGCGAAGAAGACGAAGACCTGCTCGATCGATCGATCGAAGGTTTGGGGTCGATCGATCGATGGTCGGCAGATTTTTGACAGTTCACCCAGTTTTCTTTTATATGAAGAAAATTTTAATTTAATCTTTTTCCATGAATTAATTTGGTGAGAAATTTATACATGGGTGTTTAAATCTAATTAATGGTGAATAAAGTTAATTTAGAATTTGGAGATGACTTAGTGTGACATCATAATTTAAATTTGTTGGGTTTTGGAGAAATTAGGTGTGACACACTAAGGTTGAATTTTTGGGAAGGTGTTCGAAAGGATTAAATATAAATGTATTGAACAAGTCCGGGAATAACGGTTGAGGAATACCGAGAGATAAATCTTATTTAGGTAAAGGCTAAATAATTCGGGAGTCGGGAATTTAGACTCGGGTGAGGTTAGTTCGGACTTCGAGAGTAAGTCCAATTTTATGGTGGGGGCGACACCAAAGGTGACTTAATTAATTAATGTACGAATTAATTAATAATTAGAGTTGGACCATAAACTCTTAATAAATTAAATAGGCTTATGTTACGGGTTTTGTACATGGTGTAGCTGGGACATTATATATATATATATATATATATATATATATACGGAGTGTGATAGTATATATATATATATATATGTATATAGTGTGTGTGTATTAATATTAGTGATTGAACATTATTAGTATATACTCTAGTGCTATAGGGGGAGGTTGCGCGTAGTGGATGAATCCCCTAGCTTGAGGAGTAGGGTGAGTATAATCCCAGGTCATAGCGTCCGTTATATGGGTGAGGGGCATCTCACTTTCAGGGAAGGAATATGACCGCCTCCAATTCGTATGTTAAACTAAGTTAGTGAGCGAATCTAACTTGGATAACTAGGTTATGTGAATACACCTAGTGGGATAGCACTTGGGAAAATTTATATTTTGTTAGTATTTTTACTCGGTCGAAATTTTGTATTAAATGTTATTTCAGTATGTTTGTGAACACTGTAATATGATTAAATATATAATTAGATAAATAATTATATATGGGATAATTAATACATAGTGAAAAAATGTATTATGTTCATAACAGGTGTGAATGTTATATGAAATTAAAAAGAATAATGATTTAATTAAGTTTGACATTTATAATAACTTAAAAATCATGAATTAAGGCATACTCAGTTAGAGTAAGTAAATTTCAAGGGTTAAAATAAGTATTGGGTCAGGAAAGTAGGACCTAGTAAATTAAATGGAAGCGTTAGTAGTGCACATTAGAGGAGGGGTGAGGAAGTCCTCAAGAGAGTGCGGCACTAACTAAAATATGAAGAGCATGCATATTTATTTATTACTACAAGTTAATCATTTGTTAAATGTTTTCAAATGTTTTTGGGTACTAACCCTTGCTATAAAAAAATTTAAAAACCTTTTAGGTGTCCAGCCACAGGGACGCCATGCTTGACTCTATCCCAGGTATCATTTGCTGCAGCACATGTGGATGTTGCGGGGTTTTTGATATAAGCCTCCTTCCTTCATTTGTGTAGAGACTCTCTAGTAGTTATCTGAGCTTATCGCTCACAGTTCATTTATCAGTATTAGAATTGTTGAGATTTTCTTATGATCTTTACTTGTATTGGATATTTGGACCGATGGTTTATTCGGTTAGGTATTTTATTTGTGGATGGTTATTTTAGTTATTTTAGGTATTTTATTTGTGGATGGTTTATTCGATTAGGTATTTTAGTGATTGTGTATTATTTTATGTTCCGCATGAGTTTTATTTAATTATTTGAAAGATAAAAATTGGCACCAGTCTACTTTTCTCACTTAGGTGGTTAGTAATTAAAAAGACGACAGTGATGTTAAGAATAGACCAACTGAGAAACCTTTTCTAACTTGATTTAGGACTGATCACCCGGGATTAATTCGGCGGGCTGTCACATAATTCTTGGCATGCCTCATTCCAAACTTTAGTTTAGTCCTTTCGAAGAAGTTTGAAAATGGGTTCGCAGATAGAGGTTAGTTGCCTGATGAACCAACTGATGTATTATAACTTTTCCATGAATCCTTGTACTTCTTTCTCCATCTAGAATGGTGGCATCTCAAGTATGTCTTTTAATTTTGTTGGATGTCCTTCAATTTCTTTCTTAGTGACCATTAACTTAAGGAGTTTCCCTTTAGTAACATCAAAGACAAACTTATGTGGATTGATCCGCATATGATACTATTGCAGTCCCTTGAATAACTTTCTCAGGGTGTGGATATGACCTTTTTGAGTTTTGGAATTAATGATCGTATCCTCAACAAAAACCTCGGCTTCTCTATGAATGAGGTCATGCAAGATGATTGTGGCGGCCCTTTAGTATGTAGACCTAACATTGTTGAGTTCGAATGATATGATTGTGTAGAAAAAAGTCTCCCATGCGCCATTGTTGGTAGTTTTCTCCTAGTGGCTAGGGTGAATTTTAATCTTGTTATATCTGATAAATTCGTTGAAAAATGACTTGAGGGAATGGTTGGTTGTGTTGTCCATGATCTTATCGATGTTGGGAAAAGGGTAATCATCCTTCGAGGATGCCTAGTTCAAATCTCGATAATCGATGCACAAGCAAAATTTTCCTCCCACGTACTATATTTAAAATCCATGTAGGATATTTGACTATGAAAATAAAACCCATGTTCCGCTATTTAACTACTTCTTCTTTGACCTTGAGAGATCATTCAGTTGAGAGCTTCCTCAGTTTCTACTTGACCGTTTATTTTCTGGTAATGTGGGGATATCGTGCTGAGTTATCTTTGGATCAAAGTCGATCATATCATCGTAGGACCATACGAAGACATCCAAGAACTCTTTCAAAAGTCCTTTAAATTTCTTCCGCTCATGCTCATTGAGGATATACCTTATCCTAATTTTTCACATACGGGTACCATAAAGGAGATTAATAACAATAGTCTCATTATCATTAGTTTGAATGAGGTTACTTTATTTATTATTTTCCTTATTAAGATCGGTTAAGAATTGTTCGTTAATAAAATCATCATCATTAAAATATTGATTAGAATCAATGCAATTAGTCTAAGGCACAACAAGATACTCAAAATCTTTGTTTATTTATACTCAGGGAATAAAACATAAAGGACCTCATCAAAAGAGTCCTTTTTAAATTGATAACAGAAATAGTGATAAGTGCAGGGATTTATTGAATGGGCTGAACAATATGGTTTGGCTAGGCTTGAGCAGGTTGGACCGGAATGGCATGCCAGTTAAGGAGAGCTACTTAAGAAATTGTAATCTTTACGGAAGGGTTCGATGACACAGCTTCTTGAAGAATCATGCAGAGACTTATCCCTAACATATATAAGTTAAATGATTCTTCCGTGTTGCTACCCTCAAAGTTTTCAGTGATTTTCATGGTCTCGTCTGTTAGAGATTTCACCTCGTGCTTCCATTCCTCGCCCAAGTTGTTGTCATCTTAAAAGAAGACTCTAACCCTGGTTTCATCTTTTTCTCAGTGGGGTCATACCATGGTTCTAAGAATCCAGAAAATGGGATGTCAACTTCTGAATCTCCATTTGAGCTTTCGAAGTCATCACCCCAACGAGTGGTGATGATATCTTATTTCCAAGAGTAGTCGATGCATTCAACAACCTCTGTAGCTTTAATAAATAGGTCCTCCCACTCAGCGAGGAAGTGGAGGAGTGAAGGGACCAGACATTCCTGAAGTTTTAAGGCTATGAGAAACTCATAGGTGATACATATATCTCTTTTTTGGCAAAATATATCTGATATGGTCAGCACGACATCACCTAGTCTAATTTCTTCTACGAGTACCATCTATTCATCGGATTCCTAAGCCCACTTATGGTCTTTCATAAATAGGCTACTGAACTTATTCTAGTCGATGGTCATCTCTGCAGGAGGTTTTAACCCAAACCTTCGTAGTTGATCTAGTACCGCAGGTAGTTTTATGCCTCCCCCTATGATCAGGTGCGAAAAATAGTACATGCTCGGGTGAGGAGCGAGAGAGACTGGTCTTCAAATCTTGTGGAGTGCAGGAGAAAGGATGGGCAAACCAATGAGGTATTTAGGTGAGATTGTATTGGGTATTTTGGTAGGCACAATCTGGGTAGATGGGTCAAAATCTGGGTTATTTTCCAGAAAGATGGCATTTACTCAGATTCCATGTACTGGGCGAGGGTTATGAGTTGTGTTGGTTTTGGGATTATCTATCGGGGTGATGATGCTCATGTCTATAAGACCTTGGATTACATTTGTAAGGTGAAAGGATTGGTCAGTGGTGTGGCCTGTGATTTGGTGAAAGTTATAACGGGCATCATGTTGAAGATTTTAGGGAGAAGATTTTGTAAGGGTCGGTATTCCAATGGTTTGGTGAGGTTTTGGGGTAGTAGGTCTTGGTATACCTTCGATAGGGGAGAATAGAGTTCAGTGTATTTTTTTTTGACAAGATTGGGACGACATTCAGGTGCCCAAGAACTAGCAGGTTGAGATATGTTGTAGATAGTTGAGACTGTGGCATTGGTTGACTTGTTATACTTCTGTGGTCTAAAGTATCTAGTCAACATTTTTTATTCTAACTCTACTTTTCTTTAATTTATAAACAACCTCCCTAGCACTGAAGTGTGGGTAGTAAAGTCCTCTCATTGATGCTCGAATATGGGGCATGAAGTTCTTATTTACTATACTCATTTTCTCTTCCTCTGAGGATCTATGGATCATGGTGGTAATTATTTATCTCCATCTCCCGATGAAACTGTTGACCGATTCCCTGGGGTTTATCTTGAACAGCTCTAGGTATCTACATGTGACCTCCAATTTTTTATTGTATTTGTATTGGAACATGAACTTCCTAAATACATCCTCCCAACTATGGATCTGGATTCCTCAAGGGTTCAAGGTTTGTTAAAACATTGGTCCACTATATCTTTTGAATTTCCAATAAGGTTCATGGTTGGGTGGTAGCTACATAAATGCACAATTGGGAACTCACTACTCCTGAACTTCTCAATGTTCGGCATCTTAAACTTTTCTGGTAATCTGGCCCTAGGGTAGGGAGACATGTGGATGTTGTCCATGTAATTTTTGGATACCTTGACTTAATCAAAAAAATTTAATGGATGATTGATGTCTTCCTTTACCTTGTTCAATTCATCTTCTTTGGGGTCCATAGGCTTTGACGGATTAGCCCCTGGTTGGTCAAGATTTGTAATCAGAAGATAATTGGGTGACGACCATTTTATAGGCGGTTCATACGTGACATAGTTGTACTCATTGACGCAAACATGCTCGGGTAAAGGTGAATCCACGGCATGATGAAAGGGTATATTAGGTTCATGAGCTTCAAGAGTTTGGGCTTGATGTCTTTGCATCTCCTGGATATCATCTTGAAGTTTGTCAATCTTAGCACTTATTTAAGCTAGGATCGCCATCAAGTGAGGTTTAACAATCGACTCTTGGTCTGCATTCTCCATGAACAACTTACGGAGGTAGGTTTCAAATTCGATCGAAGTAGCAGAAGAATCACTGGAGCTTCAGGGTGGTTTGATGAAAGACCAAAGCCAATAGGAAGCCAGGCCAAATTTGGGTATACAATCGACTTGAGAGGGAAAAATGGTTTTGGTTTATTTTTTAAGGAAAGAGAGGGTATTTTTATCATTTTGAAAAAAAAAGGAAAAATATGTTTCTGGTATTTTTATTTTTAAAAAAGAGGGAAAAGTGAAAAAGTTCAGCATGATTATTATTATTAGGTTTCACTTGTATTATGTTTGGCTAAATACAAGGAAAACGTCGGACATGACCCGAGTCTGGGGAAAAGATAGGGTATAATATGTAAGACACGATTTGACTTATTTTTAGGCTCATAGACAAGGTCCTGTTTTAGAAATGGGCAAAATAGCACAAAAATTCGAGCGATATAGCGACCTGGATTTTGAAGGAGTTTTGCATAATAACTGACAAACTAGTTGTGAGTGTCCTGAGGCTGACGCCTATACGAGATTTATGCATTTAGTGGATTAGTGGAAGGGTTACCCCTTTAACATGATTTCCATGATATAACTCTCGCAGAGAAGGATAATCATTCACCAATATGTGTGACCATCCATTTGATATGCCTGAATGTACGTGAATTGCCTCATGATATACCTCATGGAGACGGTAGGTGTCGGAGGAAATTTAATAAACTTGACGTACGTGAATGAGTTCCCTTCTATATACCTTTTATCATGAGTTTGGTCAAGTGATATGATGTGGGGGGAACCTTTCGATATACATCGAATGTATAATGCCAATGGAATGCAAGAATCGTATTGCTTAGGTTAATCACATCCCGCGTGATCGACACCCATCACGAACTGATGTAGTGTGCAAAAATGCAAGAGTCTTGATTAGTATCTTGTGGAGATTTTTTTTATTTGCATGCTATGTAAGGGGACTACTACCACTATGAGTGAGAATATACAAATATCATGAAAACTAAATATAGCATGGAGCAAGTAGACTATACTATGCATGGTGATGGGGAAGCATGTGAATATACAAGTGAGTGAGATGTGTAAGTGAATAGGTGAATATACACAAGTGAAGGTGTGTTATAGTGAAACTAAGCATGAATCGTCTACAAGTGGTGCGTGATATGTGGGAGTGAAGTTGGAGATACATAAAAGTAAGAAAATGTGAGGGTGTGTCCAAGTGAAACTAAGTATGGATACGCTACACGTGGTTTGTGGAGTATGTAAGCAAAGATGAGACTATATATATGTGCGATGTGAGAATTGAGCAAGGAGAATATATACAAGTGGATGTAAACTGTAACATAGTGACCATGTACAAGTGAATAAAGAGTGATATATAAACGAGAAGAGAGCATGGTAGAGATAAACATGAGGTAAAATATATGAGAAGTAAGCGAAAGAGTAAAGGGAACTTACAAGTAGAGGCATATGTACACATGTAGAAAAGCAGGAAAGTAAAGAAGTAACACTAATGTGAAAATAGAGCCTAGTACTCTAAAAAAAATCCCGAGCGGTGTCACCACTATGGCCATCTAGGTCAGATTCCTTCAGCGCAGGCCCAAACTCGGAGTCGAGATGAGGGGATAAGGAAGGGGAAAAGTTCCCCCCTCTCTCCCTTTTCTTCATGCGCGTGTGGGTAATTCAAGGGTATAGTGGTTATCTTCTCGCCACTCGTGTTGGCGTCTTTGCAATCTAGCCTCAGATATAAAATTGGCCATTATCAAATGGGGGGTAAAATGAAGAGATGGAGTTCCCAGCTTATTTTGCTCAAAAAAGGCAAAATAATGTCGCCACCTCAAGAGAACGACATCATGTTTAAACTGATGCAAACAATACCTAGTGATTCAAAGGTCCGGGGATTAAGTTACAAAATGTGAAGGTGTTAGGCACCCTTTCCGCCCTTTCGGTCTCTCATGGGCTAAGTTAGTCTTCTCCTTTCTTCTCCGTGATGTGTCTACATGTGTATGATATAAATAATGGGAGAATGGAGTTATCCAACTCTCATCATGGAATGGGGAGCGGACTCATTCGTAGGAATGTACCCTAAAACATACATAAACATATGATGTAAGTGTTCGACAAATCACGAATCACTAAAAAGAGGGAATGTGCATGTCAAACATGGTATAAATATGTAAGAGTCCAAGACTCATGAAATAAATATAATAAAATATGAACGATATAAAAATGAAAGGGGAGGACTCGAATCTTGGGATTTCCCTAAGACGCCTATAAAGCCCAAGGGGCGTCAAAGTCCACGTATTTCGAAAATACCTAGGGGTGGGGTTCAACCCATGAATCCAAATGTAGGACTCCTCTCTGAGTATTTTTGGAGGAAAATGTGTTCACGTGTGAAAGTGCGAGAAAATAGTGAAGTCTTACTTTTGGAATTTTGAATAAATCCTCTTTTTGTCTTTTTTGGGTTGTATTAAAATAAATTATGTGCAATACTAATAATAAAAAAGTGAAGATTATTTTATGTGAGATAAGGAAACAAAACTAGAAGATATCAAAAAATTAAAATAAAGTGGATAATAACAATAAAATGTGTAAACTAGAAAAAGGGTGAGCAATGGACCTCTTTGTAGATCTTTGTTGCTGAATTTGGAATGTATGTAGGCTGGTTTTTGTAGTGTTATGAAGGTAATATGATTAGGGTGAGGTGTATCAATAAGTGGGGTAAGAATGTGAGGTGAGGGAATGTTGAAAAATGGACTTTTTTTGGAAAGGAGAAGGCTCGGATTTCGAGAGAAAGTTTGCTAACTGCTCAAGGGGGCTCGTTTCCAAAGGTAACATCATGGCCCTTTTATATTACTCCTTAGGGTTGGGGCGGGGGTTTCGATCGGTATGGAACTTGTCCTTCTTAATGATAAAGTGCTTGCCTTACGGGGTAAGGAGAGGTACACCCAGTCGATAGGCGGGGGTCTAGGGTGCCTATAGGCAGTTTAGAACGGACTTTTTTGAAAAAAATGGGCATAAAATGCTAACCATAAGTCAGAATCATGCACAGTTGGGACCGTTGGAAATTTAATTCAGAGCCCTTCAAAAATCCATTGATCCACTCTCGGGTCTAGGGGGATGACTAGAGTTAAATGGGTCTTGGAAGTGTGTGATGGTCTCTAGACATGAGTTTTCGGAGGGAAAAGGGTCATTCGTGCGAATCATGAGGCCGACTCATTCACAACATGTACAATTAGAAAGGGAATTCATATCCCTTCTAGATTTCATTGATCTTCTATCAGGTTAGAGAGTTCACTGGGGCCAAATGGGGCCCGAGAGTAAGCGGTGGCTTACAAAGTAATACTCTAAGTAAAAGGGATCGTGCGTGTGTACCGTGGGGCCAATTTTCACATGATACAGATGGTAAGAAAGGTAATACAGAAACCTTCAATGATTTATTAGGCTTCGTTCATGTTAGCGAGTTGAACAGAGTCATATGGGACCCAAGAGCGCCCAGCGACTTCTAGATCCGTACTCATAGTAAAATGGATCATCACGCGAACTATGAGGTTGATTTTCTCATGTCATGGACTGTTGGAAATGGAATTTATAGAACTTTGAGGATTCATAGAGCTTTTCTCAGGTTGGAGAGTTGACCAAAGTCAGTGGGGCTCATGAGCATTCGATGACCTCTAAATGGGGTCTCGAAGTGTGACCTGGGTTTTATGATGAGTGGATGAGTGTTAGGGCCCTAAAGTGGTTCTTGGGGGGGGGCTAGCATGGGGGGTATACAAAAAGATTTTATAATTTCATATAGCTTAGGAATTTTGACATATCCATTACAAACCAGACTTACAAAGCAAAGATTTCATCCACATTTGCCTCCATGATCATTTAAAGATATGTAATTGGTTGAGCTTTGTTTTTAATATTCAAGCCATTGAAATTATCATGAACAAGGGATGGACATATACAAACTTCTGGTTTTGATCTCTCAATTAAATTATATTTCGGGATGATTTTTTTACTCTAGGAATTTTTTTGAAAAAGCATTTTTGATTTTTAAATTTTTTTAAAATTTCGTTACAATGAGATTGTCATCTCACTGGAACAAGACTTGGTTCCCATTCAAATGCAGATTTATTTCTTTGGAACAAAATGGTAATTTCATTAGATCAAACTTCTAACGAACATCTAACAAAAGGGGCTCTGTTTGATAGAACCACTCTTATTGGAAGCTCGATGGGAGGATGATCGAATGAGAGTAACCTTTTGTTCGAACAAAATTGAATATTGTTAGAATGAAACCTATGTTTTCATTTTAATGAGATTGTATTTTCATTTGAATGAAATACTCACCTCAAAAAACGTGTCTTCTGATAAAAATAATTCCTTTGGTCATTTTTTCACAACTCTTTTGGTGAAAATCTTCAGCTATCTTTATACAAAAAGTCTTCATCTTTTTGGTTTACAAAAACAATATTATATTTCCAAATCATTCATCCCATAAGAATGATTTGTTCAGTTTCAAACCCAATTTCAAAATACTACGACAAACTCATATTAAGTGTTCTCCACCGTTGATTATGGAGTTGTGACTCTCAACTCAACTCAACTCAATAAAGCCTTTTCCCAATTATTTGGAGTTGCGACTCTACGGTTGAAAAAAGGATTTCGATATCTTGAGGCTGATCTTTGGATACCAAGGGAAGAGCAGTGCTGGATTGTATCGTATCTATAAAAGAATTGAAGACGTTTTCATTATACTTAGTGGAGCTCTAAGTAGTCTATAATTCATTGAGTTGTCAAATTATTTACAATGCTAGAATCTAGGTTTTGACCGAAAGGGATATTTCCTCATATTATTTTCTTGCTATTTAGTTTGATTGTATTGACTGGAACATTTAATTTAGACTTTAGCCTACATGAACTCCTTAGTCTAATCAAGACAAAATTTGGATTAAAATTCCAATGTTATTTGTGCATAAGCTAATACACGAAATATCCATACGAACCCACATTCTCAAATTGATATCCAAGATGGTTGCACTAAAATATTGTGCAGTCTTTTTTACAACATTTTTTTGGATATCGAATTTTTCAAATTGGTATCAGAGTCGTTTGCACTAAAATATTGTGTGACCTTTTTACTGCATTTTTTAGGTTTTATTTTTTCAAATTGGTGATATTTAAAATTTGGGTTACAATGGATAATTTTTACAATAGGCTACCTATTTTTTATGGGTCTAATTACGCTTATTGGAAAGGCAAAATGAGGTCGGATTGAAAAGCGATTGACTAGCGTGTCTGGCGTATTTGTGAAAGAGGGTTCACACCACCCGATGTTACCAATGTTGATGCCATATGTCTTAAACCTATCACCTCTTGGACAGATGGTGAATTTAAATGGAGAAATTTTACCTCACAAAACTTAAATGAAATATTTTAAGCCATTACCACTGATGAGTTCCACGGCATCATGATGTTAACAATGTGTAAGAAAGCTTGGGATACCCTCCAGCTCACTTATGAGGGTACACACATTGTGAAAACTTTTAAGCTTCAGAATCTCACCACACAATTTGACACTATTATCATGCTAGAGACTGGGTCATTTGATGAGTTTTATGGAAATTTATTAGACATAATCAATTCTTGTTTTAATTTGGTTGAGAAAATTCCTGAGATAAGAGTCATAAAAAATATTTTGAGGTCCCTACCATACCGTTTTATCCCTATAGTCACCATCCGTAATTCTTGGGGAATTTTATATACTCTTAGGTTAAAAGAACTCGTAAGGGACCTTAAAACTTAAAAAATCGATATGTTTACTAAAACTAAAAGGAAAAAGGATATAGGGGTACCTTTTAAAGTCCAGTCCAAAAAAATGAAAAGGTTTTTTACTTGAACTCTAATTTTGATTTTGAGATTGATGATCTTTCCTTCTTTGCAAAAACTTTCAAACGTTTCTCAACTTTAACAAATAAATTCTTCCAAAGAAAAGATTTTTGAGAAAAATAAAAATGTGAATAAGGGCAAGAATGTTTGTGAGAAAGATTAGATGAGATGTTATGAATGTGAGGGCAAGGTTCATAAAGCCTATGAGTGTGCTACTAGGATAAAGAGATAGGTCAAAAGCAAAGTTTTCCCCAAAGCTACTCTTAGTGATAGTGACGCTGAGTCAGTGAACTCCGGGGATAAATCATGGCATGGACCTAATTTTTATGCGTTCATGGCCAATCAAATTAGTACTTCTAGTTCGTCCCACGTCTGTGAGGATATGTCTAAAAATGAGAGTCTCGATAATGTTTCGAACAATTATGGAGAAAGTGAGTGTGAGGAAGAGAATTTGGGTGAGGTAGAAGGTGGAATTCAACGCTCCTTTCATTAACTTTACATTAAGACTTCAAAAATAAAAAGGCATAATAAATATTTGTCTCTTAAGGTGTTTTATTTAGAGAGGGAAATGAACATTTTAAGAAAGTTTGAGACATTGGTGAGTCAACTCGAGAATTTAAAGCTTCTATATGTGAGCAGTTGATTGTGATCGGTAAAGAGAAGACCGATTTGACCAACATTGTGGATAGTATTATGAGAGATCTTCAAGCCTCATTAAAGTCTCCTAAGAAACTTGAAGTTCATGTATCCCAACCCGATATTGATCTCGAACGTGCACGGGAGGTCAATGTCATTTTACAAGACACATCTAAGAAGGTTCGAAAGATGTTCCTCTACCTCGCATTAGGTTTTAATGAGAGGCCAAGAATGGGTTAAGACGTTGCATCCATTTCCAATGCCGCACCTAATTTGGTTCCAGAGTTTGTGTCCCTCGTCCTAACCCACCTAAGAGATCTAACCCACTGAGGAGATCGCATCCTAGATTATTTTATCAAGGTAGACCCAAGCCTTTTTATGTTTGATCCCATAACAAACAACAAGGAAACCTTAGGGAGTTTTGTTTTAATCTAGGGAGAGTTTCTCACATGCATGTTCCCCGATTTACTCTTACACGACTTCACACATGTTTTACTGCATGAACTCCCACACATGTTCCTACTAATGATCCCTCACACGATCATAGAGATTTTGAGAGTTTTCGAGGAAAAGTAGAGTTTTTGATCAAAACTTCACAATGTTTTATGGAGGGATTTCAAAGGATGCCTATTCCTATTGAGAACACCTCATAAACCAATGATTGAGTTTGGATACTTTCTCTAGGGTAGGGTAATTATCATTTTCATATCTTATATCCCTATTGCTAGATTGTATTTCTTTTGTATTTATATATGTTTTTCCTTTTGATATATTTTAAGAAAATCCAAAAAGATTTTCGATTGTTAAGAAAAAGTTTAAAAAACTCCAAAAAGATTTTATTTTTGATAAAAGATTTGTGAAGGCATTTTTCACCATATAGGGATGTGCATTTAAAACCTTTGAATAAACCATACATTCCATCCATTAAAGTGACTTTTTCATTGTGTTTCGAGATAGCTTTGTATCTCTAGTGTGATGAATAATGTGTGGATAACATTTTGTTGATCATTGTGATTACTTTCTTTATGTTAGACTCTTAATCACCTTTATTGTACATGTGCACGAACTTAGTGAACATTGTACTTGCTAAACATATATCGAATATGGTTTTCTCATCTTATTCGTGCATAATGACGAACCAAATGTAAATAGAGATAAGTCGTGCTTGTATGAACCATTGTTAGGATTTTGTTTCCCGAAAAAATTATTATATGCTAAGCAATGGAAATGGGCTACGAAAGAGCATTTTTCTCTTTGGGTTAAAATCCACCATTTACAAAAAGAGCCTAAAAAGATTGACGACGAACAAAAATAGAAGTTCCAAGGTCATTTATTTATTTCATTAATGCTTCGTTACATATGAGCATTATGAGATCTTCGAAAATATAAAGGGTGAAATCTTAAATATGAGAGGGTGTTATGAAATAGAAGATCAATGGGTTTTCACAATGAACTCTCCTGAAAAGCGTTAAATTGTTTGGTGTTATTATTTTGAGAACCATTTAAATTCATTGAATGTTGCATAAGTGAAATCAATTTCATTTATGTTCAACATTTTTACACCTAAGGTTGAAATTGAATTCTTTCTTTAGAAGTTTGTCATGACTTCGTGCACCTGTGTTATGAAGGACTATGTTTTGTTACCTATGGAAAATGTTCAAACAATTACATTCCACTTTATTGATTCGATTATTATAGTGTTATTATATTTTTACTTATTTACACTTTTATACGTATACTATTTATACTTGAAAATTTTAAATAATTAAAAAAATAGTTGGTATGCTTCATCAAAATCTCATCGCATGTGCTTAATTGACTATTTTGTGTTGTTATTTCATATGGATTCGGTTGATGCTATTATTCATTCTTAGTTTATTAACTCTTTGTTTGTTAGATACGAATAGGGGGAGAGAACAAACTAAGGGGGAGTTTATTTTTCTTTAAACTCATATGCATCATTGTATTCTTTTATTTCATGTGTGTAGGTCTCTTCCTCCTTGATGATCATCTCATTGACTACAAAATATGAAGAATTACATTTAAAGACAAAGTCTCCAATGTCATTATGTTATTGGGTTTAGGAGTGTATTTAAATATTTTCTTAGGGGTTTTATTGTAACTTAATTTTGGTTTTTATTTTTGTACTGAATAGCCAAATGAGGAGATTTGTAAGACAAAGATTTTATAATTGTTCATAGTTTAGGTATTCTAGTGTATCCCATTACAAACCAGAATTACAAACAAAAAACTACACTTGCATTTGCCTCCACGATCATTTGAAGATGTGTTAGTGACCTCGCTTCGTGTCCGAGATTCAAGCCATTGGAATTATCATGAATAAGCTACGTAGGTATAAGAACTTGTGGTTTTGATCTCTCAGTTGAATTATATTCTAGGATAATTTTTATACTTGAGGAACTTTTTCATAAAAGGATTTTTGAAAATAATTTGTTTAATTTTAATTTCATTAGAACAAGATTATCATCTCGTTAAAGAATGAGGATTTATTTCAATTTAAGGACATGGTAATTTCGTTAGATTAACCTTCTAAAGAACATGTAATGAAAAGGGCTCTGTTTGACAGAACCACTCTTGTTGGAGGCTCATTGGAAAGACGACTGAACGAGATTAGCCTTTGTTCGAATAAGATTGAATCTCATTATAAATAAACCTATGTTTTGCTTAGAACAAGGTTGCATTTTCGTTCGAATAAAACCTCCTCCTTAAAAATGTGTTTTTTTATAAAAAGGATTATTTTGGTCACTTTTTCATAACTCTTTTGGTGAAAATCATTTTCTATCTTTGCATAAAAAAATTTCATCTTTTTGTTTTTTCAAATCACATATCCCATAAGAATGATTTGTGGAATTTCAAACCCAATTTCCAAATACTACATCAATCCTTTATAGATCATTCTCTACTGCTGATTGTGGAGTTTCAACTCTATGGATGGAGAATAAAAGATTTAGATATCCTGAGGCTGATTAATGGATGCTAAGGGAAGAATTGCTTCCTATGAACGGTGATGGACTGTGTTGTATCTCTAGAATAATTGAGGACCTATGCATTATACTTAGTAGATCTCTAAGTAGTCTCTAAGTCATCAAGTCTATCTAATTTTTTACAGTGCTTTAATCTAGGTTCGGCCCAAAAAGGATTTTTCATCATATTTTTCTTCTCGCTGTTTAGTTTGATTGTGTTCATTAGAACATTTAATTTAAACTATATCTTTCATGCACATATTAGTCTAATCAAGATAAAATTTGGATTAAAAATTGGATATTGTGTGTGTGTAACCTAATATACGGACTATACAGAATCGCTTTCTCGTTAGAAACTTCTTTGAATCGATGATGGATTGGAAATTTATTTACTCTATAATTTATGTGGGGTCCATTTAGGTTATTGGCTAGTTTGTTGATGCTTTCATGGGGATGCTCACAGTGACTCTTAATATTATTATGTGGCTAGTTCGAGAAAATGAAGATGAGGTGGCATGCAAGGATAAAGTGGTTGAGATATTGGCTACCGGTGTACCTTTTTACATCATTTGTTCTGATGGTGGATTATGGTATAATATGAGGTTGGTTGTAATTTTAGACGAGGAATTACGTTGGTCCGTCATGCAGGAGGCCCATGGATCATAATTTTTGGTTCACCTTATGGGGATAAGATGTACTAGGATAGGTGGATACATAATTGGTGGGTAGGTATGAAGAGGGATATTGTTACATTTGTGTCCTAATGTAGTACATGTCCGGTAGTGAAAATGGATCACCAATGAACACTAGTTACACTTAAGCCCTTACCCATCCTTGAGTGGAAATGGGACATTATCTCAATCGAGTTCATCATAGGATATTCATTTACATTAAGGTATCACAACTCTACTTGGGTTATAGTGGTTTTATGGAGAAAGGTTGCATGTTTCTTACATGTCTGCAAAGATTTCACAATAGAGCAATATGCATGATTGTATGTACCAGATATTGTTTGATTGTATGTGGTACCTTTATTAATCATCTCCAATAGGGATCAAACTTTTGTACCTCAATTTTGGGGAAAATTTAAGAAGGTTATAGAGACTAGGTTACACTTGAGTACGCCTTATCATCATCAGAGAGATGTGCAGATCGAGCGGGTGAACCAAATTTTCGAGGATATTCTTCGAGCATGATTTATATAATTTGGGGGGTAGTTGGTAGATGAATTTTCCTTAGTAGAGTTCACCTACAACAGTAATTATCAAAAGTTGATTACAATGTCACCGTATGAGGTGTTATATGGGCAATCCTATATATCACTCGTACGTTGGTTGGACCCGACGATAGAGGAGATTATTGGGACCCGAGTATATTCAGGAGATAATCGAAAGATTACGATGATTTAGGAGATGATCAATACTTCCTAGAGTAGGTCGAAGAGTTATGCGTACTTAGAGATGAAGTACATTCAGTTTTAGATGGGTGATTAGGTTCTTCTCAAAGTGTCACTCATGAAAGGGGTGATGCATTTTGGGAAGAATGAGGACTTGGATTTGAGGTACATTTGTTCATTTATGATCACAGAACTGATACGGATGCTTGCATATCATTTATCACTTGATGACAATTTAGATAGGGTACATAATATGTTCCATTCTTGCTCGGTAAGGCCTCCTATCGACACATTTATTTAGGGGATATTCATCTGGAGGATGATACTATGTATAATGAAGATGCAATGCACGTTTTAGACCATAGGGTACAAATATTGAGGTATAAGGAGTACCCTTAGTTCATGTTCAATGTAGTCAACATATGACATCAATATACATAGTTATTTTTAGGCACATATATGTTATTGCCTATGAATTTCGAGGACATAATTCTTTTTATTATGAGGGAGAATATATCACCTTGTAGTTTGAGAGGAATTTATAATTAAATAACAAAAAGGAAATAAAATTGATTAATTAAGAATTCAGATTAATTATATAAATTAATTTTTGAATGTAAAATCATTTAAGAGAATTCAAGGTTAAAATGAACTAAAATTAAATTATAGAGGTTATTTAATAAATTGTACGGGCTTAAGTTCATGTATCTTAAAGTTAGGGATAATATTGTAAATATTATAAGTATAAACTGAATTAGATACATGTAATACCCCATGACTTTGGGACTGAGAAATTAAATTTTGGGAGAAATAAAATTTATTTAAATTGGAGAATTTTAAAATTTGTAAATTGAAGTCCAAAAATTTAGGACGTAATAAAGCTTTTCGGATGACGATTTTGAGTGCGCCATTGATTCCGGATGGGTCGAGATAGTCAAAATGATTATCCATTGGATTTATTTCAGTTCCGTAATATTTTTAAGTCAGTTTGACTCGAATTGGAGTAAACAAGTCATTTAAAGTGCGTATTAACATTTAAAACTGGGACTCATGTTTTAAGGGTTTAATAGGCTTACGATTTCAGCCATTCTCATTTGTGAGAAAGAGACAGGAAGAAAGAAAGAAGAAAGAAAGGGAGAGAGAGAGGAGAAAGCTTGGAGATTTTTGGCCCATACGCGATCACGAGGACGATTCAACCTCTACAATTCGAAGGCAAGTGTTTAATCTTGCTAAATAATTCATTTGTGTATTTGATTTCATAATTTATGGATAAAAGAATTGGATTTTGGGTATTTATATCAAAACCTAAATTTTTGGTATTTAAATCTTGAAATTAATGTTTATACTTGGGTTTAAAGGGTGTATAATTTGATGAGACTAGATATAGGATGGATTATAATGTTGGGAACATGTTTGGGGTGAAGATTGATGGTTGGAAGTTGTACAAATGGGATTTTGGAAATTTTGGGTTTTGGAGAAATTACCCCATTTCGTGGCTTGCTGCACAAGCCGAATCGATTCGCCCATAGCGAATCGATTCGCTATGTTACAGAAGCATCAGGTCTTTAGGGCCGAATCGATTCGCCCCTTGCGAATCGATTCGGTATGTAGCAGACTTGCAGGTCTAGTGGGGCCGAATTGATTCGCTAGGGCCAAATAGATTCGCTGTTAGAACCGAATCGATTCGGAGGGGCCGAATCGATTCGAAAACAGGGCAGTTTTGAAGAATTTTCCTAGAGTGAGTTTTTCTCCATTTCGGTTGGTGTTATCAATTTGTAACTTTTATATATGATGCGAGAGTTATGTTTTGGGGATTTATTGAGGGTTTCTCACATGTTGTGATCGTGGGGACGTATCAGAATAGTTTCAGGAACTTATATATGTATTGGAGTTTGTAATATCGATATAGTGGGGAAGTTTCATTAGGGATGGGAGTCCCATTTGGAGTTTAAGAAGTGAGTTAACCTAGGATGTAGGTGAAGGGCCTTCTGAGAGAGTTGTGAGGGCATGGCATGGAAATTGTAAGGCGACTTTTGTGTTGAATTCTTATAGTGATAGGATTCTATTTAAGATATGATTGAGGACCGACGAGAGAGAGTGGCCCCGTATCCTTAGTAGTGTTTAACATAAGGAATGGATTATAAATGAAATAAGATTAAGGGTTCATAGGAGAAATTGAATAGTAGGAAAATTTGTGAATGATTGGAATATTCTAATAACTATAACAAGATTGGGTCAGATGGTAGTCGGGATTGTTATTGGATATATCGACGTGCATTTGGATATTTATGGTATGTGCAATGATTGTTCTATACATTAAACTTTAGGGTGATAACCTTAATGTTGAATATATTTATAGACTATTCATATCATAGGGTCAATGGTTGAATATGCTTCAAGTGAGGGATCATATTTATATAACGAATTAAATTAATATGCTTGGAGTGATAGTTAGTATAATGAGGACTATGTACACTTATAGCCAAGTTTATAAATTTCATACGTACGGATGAGAGATACTGTGCATATATGTGGATATGTGTATATATGTATATATAGATAAGTATATATGTGTGTACTTATGGCGTGAATATCTATACCATGCGTGATAGTTTGATTATACAATGTGATCATATGGATGTATATATATGTAGTGTGAATGATATATATACTTATAGTGTGAAGCATACCCGACACATGCTATAATGGGAAGTTGCGCGATATTGGGTGAGCCCCTAGCTTGAGGAGCAGGGGTGGATATTCCCCAGGTCATAGTCGTCCATTATTATATGTGTGATTTATTTTGGGGGGGGTGAGAAATATTGGGTATGAGTCGTTCTCACTTGATCGGTTAGAAACTATGACCGCTTCCTATACGTTATGATTGATTTTGTCGCCATGGGAGTGTGATAATAGTCCGATAGGTGGTGACCTCCCAGAGAAAGTGAGTAATTCCTGGAAGATGATAGCATGGTGTAGTATTTTGGTATCCTATAACTGTTTATGTTATGTGTATGGCAAAGTGTACATTATGTGTTTTATGTATACGTGGTTATAGGAATGGATGGTTGCTTAGATATATATATATATATATATATATATATATATATATATATATATACATATATATTTAGAGTAAATATATATTTATATATCCTACAGGTGAAGAGTATATGGAGTTTCTATGAGGTACATCTTGGGTGATTTCAGTGTACTCATTTATCAAGGTCAACAGATCGTATTTAGAGACATTTTGCGGTTATATCGACCTCAAGGAGTTAGATAGAGATTCTAGTTATGTTCTTAGTTACAATGCTCAATATTTAAGTAGTATGATATGTTTAGATGACATAATGGATCCCTACAATCGACATTATCAAGGAGTAGTGTATCGGGGGGTTCCTTGTTCGGATTTCGCTTTGCGAGACGCCCTACGCACGAAACGCAGTGCAATGTTGAGAGTAGAGAGAAGTTTTTGTCCTTAGTACTTGTATGTATGTTGTTTAGAGAATAAACTTTTATATTAAAGCCTAATGTTAATGTGTGAAGTACTAAAATTAATAATTGGTTTACACTAATAATTGGAACCTAAGCCTATGAGGGCTGATATGTGTATATGTATTTCGGTGGGTTTAGAATAGAAGGTATTTTTGGGTTATGTTAGGATGGTACGTCAAGTGGGTATGGACCGAGCGTATGGTAAGTTAGGTTGTCCTTATGTGGGTGGGGGTAACTCAATTAAGGTTGCTGGATTCGATTAGGTGCGCGTTGTAGATGAGAGGTGAGTTTGGGGGTCTCACGAGAGTGCGACTCCACTTTAATTATGAAATAGTGCATTTATATTTATTATGCACGGTTAACACACTTGATAAATATTTTTACACCTCGGGCTCTGACCCATTTATATTTCTATTTTGCTATATATATACTGGTTACCACAAGTGTCCTACCGCACGGATACCGGATGCCTTTCTATCCATAGTCTTGGGAGCCGTAGCAGTTACGGACTGTGGCGGGATTTAGATTGTAGTCACTTCCTACTTCTTGTGAGTCAGGATTCAAGTTGTATATCGGGTTTATACCGAAGAGTTATGTAGTTGTTTATATTTCTTCTTTATAGATGCTGTACTGTCTGTGACCCGATAGCTTATTCGGGTATATTTCCTATTATGTATTCTTTTTATTTTAGTGTTCAACCCTTCTATTATGTTGGTACTTGTGTACATTTTACCTTTGTTAGTAGTTGTACATTGTTGGTTTGATATCCATTGTATGTTTTATATTAAATTTTGGCATCCGCTTATATAGTTTTTGGTAGTTAGCCTTATTCATTTCACATCGTTAGTAGATGCTGAGAATGATCCATCTGAGATTCCTGATTAAATGTAGTATAGGGTTGGCCACCCGTTATTATTTTATGCGGGGTGTCACATATGGTATCAGAGCATCAGGTTCTAGTGTCTTTAGGATCTGTGCGGGATTTCTGCGTTCTTTCGTAAGCGTTCTTGATGTAGAACCCTACTATTAGTATTGTTGTGTTCACTACATTTCACTTCTTCAGCGAGGTGTACTCATTTGAACGACGCTCTGACATAGATGATTTCATATCAGACGTCGCCAAGAATATGCCGTCCAGGGAGGGACAAGATGGGAGATGCAACACCCATAACAGATTTTGGGTCGGTTTTGACTGGGAGTATTTTTCTTTCCAAGATTCAGGCAAAAATAAGGAGGAGATTTTCTAGCAATGATTCAAGGTGATTTAACAGTGGTCGAGTAAGAAGGAGAATTTACTCCAATGGAGATTTTTGTGATCGATAAGGTAAGTACTGAGGAGAAGAGAATAGTGAAGTCCGTGGGAAATTTAGAATGAGAAACTCATCAATAATTGTTAGGAAACCTAGGGTTAGTGAATTTTACCGGTGTAAGGTATGTGGCATTGTTCCATTGTCTGGAGTATCACCTTCTGGAAGAGGGAGTAAGAAGTTTGGAGACTTGGGTCCATTGAGTATGAATGAAGGAGTTGTTGGAGGTCGCAATAGCGCCTTGTCCTTCAGGGTGGTTAGGAAGGATTTTTGGGAAGATGTTTCTCTTGTGGAGAAGTAGAGGGACCGAGGTATGAAGTGAAAAAATTGGATTATGGATGTATAAGGTAGAATACCTTTCTTTGGGTTTAATTTCATGGTTTGTGCGATATTGGGAGTGTCGCACGTAAGGTATAATGAGGGGTTAGCCGCTATAGCCATAGTGTGTACATAATTTAACTTCGAGGAAGGAGTGAGCAAGTGATGTACTTGTATGGCATATTTTGGGATAATAGACCATCTCGTGAGGAGCTAGTAGAGAGTTATGCTATTGATTTCCAGAAGTACGGACTGTTAAGGTTTTTTGAGTAGTGACTATAAGGTTATTGCTCTATAATTAGGCTAGGGCATGTAATTGTAGTATTCCGATGAGAGAAGGACTTACCTTGCGGCAATGCTATAATGTGATGTAAAGGATTTCTAGAACTGAGGAGGTTCATAGTTTAGTAGATTTATTTTGAGCTGAGAATTTAGCTCAGGGTTGTTCTAGTTTTGAGAACTAAGTATTGTGTTTGTTGAGGCCTTGTGTCTTGGACATAAAGTGTTTGTTTGGCGTGTCAAAAGACATGGAATTGTTTTACAATATATTGTTATATAGGACTTCGGGAAATATCTATGATTCAAAAATCTTTTATAAAACCATAATCCTGGTTCAACTAATCTCAATCCCCGACATAGCTACACAGTAGTGTATTGGGAGGGTTCCTTGTTTAGATTTCGCTTGCGAGACCTCCCCCCCACAAAAGTAGCGAATGTCAGGAATTGAGAAGAGTTCAACCATTGGAAATTTCAAACTTTTTATATACTTAGTACGCTATTAGAAATCAATTTATTAAGAGATATTACGATTTTGGGGCTAGTGTAGCCGGGTTATGTTTTTGCGAGTTGAGCTCGAATACCGGGTGTATGGGCGCCCTGGGTAGCTAGTTTGATTTTTAAAGTTTATATGATTCGATGTGAAAAGTGGAAGAGATGGGTATAGTGATCTTGAGACTATATGTAAGGACTAGATGAGGTTCGGAGTCCTAGGCAAAACTTAAATTTCGCAGACGAACTTCTTATAAGGGGGGAAGTATGTAATACCCCGTGACTTTGGGACTGAGAAATTAAATTTTGGGATAAATAAAATTTATTTAAATTGGAGAATTTTAAAATTTGGAAATAGAAGTCCAAAAATTTAGGATGTTATAAAGTATTCCGGATGACGATTTTGAGTGCGCCATTGATTTCAGATGGGTCGAGATAGTCGAAATGACTGTCCTTGGGATTTATTTCAGCTCCGTAATATTTTTAAGTTAGTTTGACTCGAATTGGAGTAAACGAGTCATTTAAAGTGCGTATTAACATTTAAAACTGGGAGTCGTGTTGTAAGGGTTTAATAGGCTTAGTATTTCAACCATTCTCATTTGTGAGAAACAGAGAAAGAGAAAGGAAGAAAGAAAGAAGAAAGAAAGGGAGAGAGATATGAGAAAGCTTGGAGATTTTCAGCCCATACGCGATCATGAGGTCGATTACAATTCAGAGGAAAGTGTTTAATCTTGCTAAATAATTCATTTGTGTATTTAATTTCATAATTTGTTGATAAAAGAATTGGATTTTGGGTATTTATATCAAAACCTAAATTTGGGTATTTAAGTCTTGAAATTGATGTTTATACTTGGGTTTAAGGGTGTATAATTTGATGAGACTAGATTTATGATGTATTTTGATGTTGGGAACATGTTTGGGGTGAAGATTGATGGTTGGAAGTTGTATAAATAGAATTTTGGAAAGTTTGGGTTCTGGAGAAATTACCACATTTCGTGGCTTGCTGCACAAGCCGAATCGATTCGCCCATATGGGATCGATTCGCTATGTTGCAGAAGCATCATGTCTTTAGGTCCGAATCGATTCGCCCCTTGAGAATCAATTAGGTATGTAATAGACTTACAGGTGTAGTGGGGCCGAATCGATTCGCTATTGGGACCGAATCGATTCGGAAGGGCCGAATCGATTCGAAAACAGGGCAGTTTTGAGAAATTTTCTTAGAGTGAGTTTTTCTCCATTTTGGTTGGGTTTCTTGATTTGGAACTTTTATATATGATGCGAGAGTTATGTTTTGGGGATTTATTGAGGGTTTCTCACATGTTGTGATCGTGGGGACGTATTGGAATATTTTGGGGAACATATATATGTATTAGAGTTTGTAATATCGATATAGTGGGGAAGTTTCATTAGGGATGGGAGTCTTATTTGGAGTTTAATAAGTGATTTAACCTAGGATGTAGGTGAAGGGTCTTCTGAGAGAGTTGTGAGGGCATGGCATGGAAATTGTAAGGCGACTTTTGTGTTGAATCCTTATAGTGATAGGATTATATTTAAGATATGATTGAGGACCGATGAGAGAGAGTGGTCACATATCCTTAGTTATGTTTAACTTAAGGAATGGATTGTTAGAGAAATAAGATTAAGGGTTCATAATAGAAATTGAATAGTAGGCAAATTTGTGAATGATTGGAATATTCTAATGACTAGAACAAGATTGGGTCAGATGGTAGTCAGGATTGTTATTGGATATATCGACGTGCATTTGGATATTGATGGTATGTGCAATGATTGTTCTATACATTAAACTTTGGAGTGATAGCCTTAATGTTGGATATATTGGAAGACTATTCATATCATATGCACAATGGATGAATATGCTTCAAGCGAGGGATTATATTTATATAATGAATTAAGTTAATATGCTTGGAGTGATAGTTAGTATAATGAGGACTATGTACACGTATAGCCAAGTTTATAAATTTCATACATACGGATGATAGATAGTGTGTATATATTTGGATATGTGTATATCTATATAATAAGTTACAATGGTGTTTTCACTATTCATAAGTTTGGAAGACATTTAACGGTTCGGATGAAAGCCAATAAGGCTAGAGATGGAGGGATGAGATCATTTTGATGCATTTTCTTCTTTTGACCTTTTATTTTTGGTTTCCCCATCTTTTTTAACACTTGATTTCCTTTCCCCCTCTTACTCAAAATTTAAAAACATGGGTAAAATAGAAAATTACACCTTTGATACCCACACAATAAAGAAACACACAAACACTACACCCCGTTCTCCTCTCTCGATCATTTCTCAACTCTCTCTCCCATATCTCATTTCAAATCAACAGGTAATTCTCTTTTCCCTCCCCCTCTCTCTCTCGAACTCGATCGGTCATAGACACACACACGCGCGCGCACACACACACACACACACACACACACACACACACACTTAATTTCTTCATCTCCTACATTACAACGGACATACATGGGATTTAGGGTTTTGAAAACAGATTTGAGAACATGGGGATTATGATTTGATTTGGGTTTATTTTAGGGCTTTATTCATTTTGATTTTGGTTAAGTTATATTTCTATTTCATTCATTTTGTTTTATATCTGTTCACATGTATGCTTATGTGTTGGGATCTAATAATTTTTTTTGTGTTTTGTTGATTATTTTTTCTTTTACAGGTTACTGATTATGCATGGAACAACCTAAACAGGTATACTCATTTTCTTCTCTTTATTATGTGCCTATTTATAGATTTTATGCTTTTTCCCTGTAGTGATGGGAAGTTTTATGCGTTTTAGATAATATTTTTAGTGCTAAAATGGATGTTTTAGGTTTTGACAGTTCAAAAATTGGGAGAAAAGTTTATTTGACAAGGGTTCACTTAAATGCAGTGGTGGGTTAGGTTTCAATATAGAGTGATTAGGTTTAAGTAGGGTTTTCGGTGTATGAAAAATTTGAAGTTATTATTTTTCTTCTTTGTTGTCATCCTCATTTGATTTCGGTTCTCACGTGACATATTTTAGTGTTCTCAATTAATTCTGTAAATAATATAAGGAAGTTGTTCTATACTAGAAGACATTGAAGGTTATTATACATTTGCAAAGTTTTTTTTTTTGTTTTTTTTTTTGTGGTCTTTATATTTGTTAGTAATGATATTCTTTTGTCTAGATATGGTACCAAAGTCTAGATATGGTCCCAATTTCCACTGACCCAACTATACTCTGTTTACTTCCTGAATATACTTTTTTATTTGATTGCGTATCCTATGTTTTTAATTTTTTTTAACTAAAGAGAACCATGTGGTTATTGAACATTCATAGGTGTTCAACACTTTAATTGGTTCTTTTAGTTAACTTGAATCGTTGGTTATGATTTGATTTGATTTTGTATATATTACATTTAGACTCAATGGTTTAAAAAATATGGGAGTTCCATTCTTTAGGGTTTAAAATTCGGGCTTTTAGCAACTGCTGTAAAGTTTAGAATTTAATTTTAGTTTTGTAATTTTAATCAGGTATACTCTCTTTCTATCTCTAAAATAGATGTTTTCACTTTAGGATGTTTGGTTTCAGATTTTTAGATGTATATTTCTTTTAATTTTGATTTTACATGTACCATTTGGGTTTTAAATATGGTAGTTTTTCGATTTAGGTTGTTATGACTTGATTATCTAGATTTTATTTTCACTTGACTTGGGTTATTCATCCATATATAGGTTTTTGCTTCAAATACATATTCAGATATGGGAACGAGTCGACGTTGGTTCCAAAACCATTATACATTTTGTATAGAGAAGCTATGTAAGTATTTACTTTTACCAAATTTCAAAAGGTCATTCTTTAGTTTACTTCTAATTCCTTGATTACTTCCTCTTATTAATTATATGTATTATATGTGGAACCTAAAATGATTTTTCCAGAAAGAAAGGTATTTGAGGATCATTATTGTCCTTTTGTGTTCCATAATTGTTCATCTACTTAATTTACATCAGTTTATATGTTATTTGTCTTCGTGATAAGTGTTACGTTCTCCATGTGAGTATTTTTATTATCAAAGTCGATATCCCTCTACGGTGTGCCATTTTAATCATATATTATGAAATGTGGACTAATAAGAACATATATATACGCTCTTTATAGAAATAGGAGTGATCGACAGAGACTCTATCCCATAGTACAATAAATTATGATAAAATTAAAGAGACAAGGAATTTTATTGTGCTTTTGCCATTGGCATGACCATACTCATAATCTCCCTAAATCGGTCACATCGATGACATTGGAATCAAAGCCACCTGATCTACAATCATAGCTAGAATCTCCGATGGCATCGATGACACCGACTTGACCATCACGGATGAATCTATGTCTCTTATATGATAATTCTTTTTCGCTTATAATGGTGTGAGAAATTTGATACAGGCAGAGGAAATATACATCAAAAGTATCAGCAATGGATAAAAAGAGAAATGAAGAAGCAACTAAGCATGTATGTATATTTTCTTTTGATTTAGATGATGTATTTTAAAGTTTCTTAGTGTACAAATTGACCTGATTATGGCGGGGTATTGATTTCATGGTTTAGATCTGATTTTGTTCATTTTGTTTTAGATCTGATGATATATTTATAAGAAAATAGGTATTTAGGGCATAAGTATTTTATTAATTTTTGGTGATTATTTATATTTTATTGTTTGGCCAAGAATGTTCACAATCATCTATGTTTAGTAATGTTATCTAATTAGAGCTTTTGCTAACTCGATTGATATTTTCTCTCGATAAATTTTCGTGTGTATGAAGGTGTGTGCATGTGTGTGATCTTAACACCACACTTTTTTTCCCCTCATCATGTATGATAGGTAATGCATTTCTTTATTTTATTTTAGGTGAATCTACCAGGATTTTTTTCATAATAGATGAATTTTTGGAAATGATTTTTAGCGACGGTTAAATGCATCACTTTGTATTGAATATTTCAGTATCATTGATTCTTTCTGATTTATTTCTCTGCTTTTTCAGGTGCAGGGAAAACATATCAAGAAATACATCATGATATTTCTTATAGGTTTAGTGTGATTCATGTTAAGTTTTGGTTGTTCGTATTTTAGGTGTTTTCTCATTTTCATTGAAACTCTAAATTTACTTTGCCTTAGATAAGAGTAAACACATGCCAACTAAAGTTTCAAATGTGTATATGTTAATGTTTGGTGGTCTTATATCGGCTACAAAAAAAATATTCTCATTATCTACTTTTTTAACTGTGTAGGTGTCACTGTTTGGGGTATGCATTATTTTAGTCGCCTACACCAACTACAATATTTCCTAGAGACAATCTAAAGATTACTGTTTAATCTGATGGTAGGAAGATATTTGATTTTAAAGTATTATATGTTGGAGTTTTAAAGTATTATATGGTATACTATGATTTTTAGGATTACTTTCCAGATCTATCAATAATTTATAGTTTACTCATCTAAAATCCTACACCAGTTCCCTTTATTCCCATCCCATGAGCATTGAAAAAAGCTCACAGACGGCCATTTTCTTAAAAGAAAATTCAGTTAAATTCACTTCAAACATTAAAATGTCGGTTTTGCTCATCTTCTATTTTTGAGGTATACACATGTACACATTTGTGATCCTCACAACTCAGTGTGTCTACATATGTACACATTTGAAATCAGTTTATTGATGTTGAAATCCATAAAACCTCGAAAAGGCAGTCTCACATGGAAAATCTATATGTACACATTTGAAGTGTTTCCCATTGAAGGACACAATTGGTATGTATTCTTTAATTTCCTAACTCAGAAGTGTTTAATCAGGTATATATTTATGTCGATTCATGGTTGATTTTTTCCCTCAAGTAATGTTCGCCCTATGTTTGTTGTTCGATTCATGGTCGATTTTATACCAGATACACATTTATTGTTTGATTCACGTTTTCTGTTCGATTCACATTTGCTATTCGATTCACGTCTGTTGTTTCAATTCATACGATACTTTTGCTATTTTATTCACGTTTGTTGTTTGCTAATATGATTTAGTCTTACCGCAACTAAATATGATTTATACCTATTTCGATTCATGGCCGATTAATACGATTGTTCACGTTTGTTTTTTGCTAATACCAGATACCTGTTTGTATTCATATTTTTGTTATTTGCTAATACCAGATGTCTATATTGATTCATACAATACCTTTCTATTTATGTTCGATTAATATGTTTTATGTTTCCTATTCAATTTAGTCAGTATCCCTCACTTGGTTTTGGATTTATCAACCAACTCATTTAATAGTTAACATGTGTCCAACCATTTCTTTAGATTGGGTTGATGCATTGATATTTGTTTAACATTTAAGATTTAGATTGGTTTGATGCATTGATATTGGTTTCAAAGTTAACATATGTGTTGATTTGATGCAATGAGAGCTATCTTAAGTCTCATTTCCATTTAACAAACATTCCTATTTTTTTCTCTAGCGGCAATGGGTGACACCCCAACCACAACCAATGGCATTTAGAGGACTGTCGTTCCTCTCGAAATATGTCTCAACGGTACGATTCGGTCTCCACCCTCTCTCTTTATGCAGCACACTATTTTGAGGCTTAGGATTCTCGACTGTTTAGGAAACTTTGAGGATTAGCTTTGATGTTAGATCATTTAAGGTACTTGCTTATCTATTTTCATTAGTGTTTCACAGTGTTACCTTTCTTTAGTTTTTAATGTTTTACACAGTTATTATTCTGTATGCATTAGAGTTTTTAGTAGTGTTTTTTGTATGCATAACATTTTTAGTTCTTATCTATTGCAGGCATAATAGTTCTTAGTGCATATGTATTGAATGCATAACATTACATGTCTATTGAATGCATAACAGTTCTTATTTATCGAATGCATAGAGTTTTTAGTTCTTTACTACATAACTGTTAGTCATTGTATTTATAACAGTACATTGGTGTAACAGAAAATGTCCGCCTAGCCAGCAAGTTGATGACCTGGATAATCAAGCATAAGAACTTTGAAATTCCCAAAGTATAACTGTTATACATTGTATGCATAAGAGGCGACGTTGATGAGTTGCATAATCAAGCAAAAGAACTTGCAAACCACTTCGTGTAATGAAAAACACCCGCCTTGCTGGCGAGTACCTTATGGCAACTGCTAAACTAATCTTTTATGCGTAAATCGCACTAACTGCAATGGTTACACGACCAGAATGTCAAAAGATCCAAGAATGCTGCAAATATCTGATCATGGTCCTTTATTTGACTCAGATATTGACCATCTGGAGAAACATCAGCTACTGAATTCAACAAATTCTCTCTAGGTCGAACATTGTCAAATTCAATTCCACGTTAACATGGCATAACATGCAAGTGAGTATCATTTGTATAAGCTATATACGATAGATACCAAATATATGTGGGTTTGTACCTTCGTGTAACTACTACTCATTATCTATGTCACAATCAGGATACTATTTGCATTCACGGATAAAACAAACAAATTAGTCACGGTGGCATCATTTTTCAGTTTTTAGGTATACTCTGCTATACAGTAGAATTGAAATTAGCAATGCTTAATATTTGGAGCTCATTGCCGGTGTTCTATGAGAATAATTACTTTTGTTTTTTTGGTTCTATGTTATTCAAGGTGATATTGGGCGGAACTTTTTCAAGATCTACTGCTCTAAGCTGCATAACTAAATAAAAAGATAGAAGTTAGGGATGTTTGATATGCTAGGGAGATGAGATCAAAGAACCACTTAAACATGAAGATGAATAGTAGTGAATTTGGGTCGGGGCATGGCTTTATCTTTTCTCGTGACACACATGTCAATGAACCACATTTGATAAAAGCACAAAAACAATAGTTTTGTTTGAGATCAACTCTGAGATCAACTGATGGTGAATCCGATGCAAAAACATCTACTCCCCCATTATACATGTGAGTACAGCTGAAAGGAAATGTTGTGGAAGCTTCTTCTCCTATTATACATGCTCTCTATTTTTATTCTTTACATCTTAATTGACCTTTCATGTGTTATTTTTTTTCTCTCGATTACCTTTATTGCTGGAAGATCCTATAATTATTTTGGTTCCCATGGGTAGTTAAATGGTTAATGTAAATTGTATATAATCTCGCACCTTACATTTAGTGGAAAATAGGAGTAGCATTTAGTGTCAGAATTACATCATATTAACTTAGATTTTGTTGAAGGCATTGATAGGCTCAGTTATACAGTTTTTTTGGCATAGAGACTGTGCAGATGTTTATGTCGCTTTTGCAATCTGATATTTAATTTATCAAAAATGGTCATTTTCTTGGTTCGTCTGGGATTTGAATGGTACAATACTTTGTTTTGGGTGTCTAATTTATATTTTATGTAATCGGTAATGATCTTCTCTTTGGTGAGGACTTTTCAAATTGTATAATACTCTTATGTGTATGTGTCATATACAGGGAACACATGAAGTCATACAATATCCATTAGAAGGAAAATTTGATTTGCATATTTTTAGAAGTAATTTTTAAGCATTCATGTTGTATTATTACTTTTTACAATTTGTTGGGATTGTTTTTAGGGTCATTAGTCATTCATTTTTACCATTTGAATGTCAATTGTGATGCTACTTCCCCTAGAAATGGTTATAAGGGTTATTATGAAGTTAAAAATGAAAATTCATATATTGTATGTGGGGTTGACATCATACGATTTGGCTCTACAAATTCGCAAGTACACAAGACATCATCTTCACTGATCTCATTGATGGTATGGAGAAAACCACTGACAAACCACCACAAGTACAAATGTTAGCAAAGTAGAACACAATATTTATTTTAATCCACAGCGATGGTGAGAAGGTCTGTGATCTTTACAGCTATGGCGAGCATGTAAATTTATGTTTCAATTTGTTATTATTAATGTAGACTTCTTCATTTAACTATATTTCTGATTGTGTTTTTTTCCAGACTCTCTCTCTCTCAACATGTTTCGTTTATCAAAGATGTAGGTGCAACTGAACATCCTGAGCATTTGAATCATGTTTTGAAAATGCTTCAGGTGAGTGGTGGACCAATACTTTCTCCGAAACTAAGCAAGGGATGATTTTTCTTACAATTATTTTGTCCAGAAACAACTAAGGTTTTGTAACTGCACTGATCCGACGACCAACTGCTCTGCCAGGGATGGATATGCCAGTGGTTGAGGTCCGAAATTACGAAGTGTGGCTTATGGCAAAGAATGTGGACCCATATATTCATAGAATCCTGGTAAAAAAAGACGCCAAAAAATATGGGCAAAACAACGACTAGTTATTTCATGCTTCAGCTGATATGGGGGAGAAACTTTATAAAAAGGGAGACTTGGAACGAGCATTTTTGGGAATTGGTGACTGGATTCCACACACGGAACGAGAATTTTTAGAGATTTGGAAGACTTTTTATCTTCAATTCAAAGGTTTTGCTGAGGGTTGGGCCTAATTTAGACGCCAAAGACGCTGCAAGAAAGGCCCTAAAGTCACCATGGTGGACTTTGGGTTGTAAATATGAGGAAGTTTCTAATATGGCTCAATAGGAGCATGAACAAATTGAATACAATAAGGAGAAGGTGTTAGAGGAAGGAAAGCAGGAAGATATAAAGAAGGGAAAAGTACTAGCTCAGGTTGCATTGGATGAATCTGTTTTTTGTTGGATTTAGCTTCTGTTGAAGGAACATGGGATGACTTAGTGGAGAGAATTGTTGAATGTTATAAGGAGGCTGAGCTACATGACATTGCCAAATTTGTACTGCATAGAGATTGAGTATTGGATACATACTTATTGCTTTTGAAATATTTGTAGTTCTATACATTTTGCGATCTATACATGCATGTTTTTACCCTTTTCTATTTTTTGCTAGATGAATCATGAAATGAACTTTATCACTGCCATTGATCATTGTCGTCGATTATTGTCACAATTGGTGTGAAGACGCCTATTCTTTTTCTCACACATGTAAATTTTCTACATTATATAAGTTGTTCTTGCTCATCACTCCATTAGGTGCTGATTTTATGACTAATAGTTTTTCACATCTATTTTTTATTGTTTGGCTAAAAATCACATCCGTGGGACAACCATCAGGAAATACCTCATTGTTGAGCTATCGAAGGCCTCCCTACTTTCTCATTTATTTTACCTTTTTATTAGTAGTTCGAAATTATTCAATGGTTTCAAACTGTATATTGTAGAGTATTTTAAGATCATAAGAGGTATAATTTGTCAACACATGCAGATTTTGGGGCTTGAAGTACATGTTGGTCAATGAATGTTGTTATTGTGTATGACCCCAAATTTATATTGTGTATGATCCCGTATTCAATAGTAAAAATTTATATTAATATTTCCCAGGTTTATTTTTGTAGACATTAAAAGCGGCACAATAATGTTTTTTTTTCCAAAAAAAAACGATCAAAATAAGCACAACATGAAATAATATTTTTACCTATCTCGATCTCAACCCAAATAAAAGCGGCAAAACACAAAAAATATTTTTAACAAAATTTGAAGTCGGCAAAATAAACATGACTCGACATAATATGACACAACATGAAAAAATATTTTTTACCAATCACGAACACTATCCAAGAAAAAACGACAATATACAAAATATTTTTTTATAAACTAAAAACGAACTTGGTAAAAAAAATGCGGTGCGACATGACATGAAATATTATTGCTTACCTATCTTGAACAAAACCAAAGTAAAGCGGAAAAACACAATGTTTTTTTAACCAAATACGGACTTGACCAAAATAGACACGACATGATACGACATGAAATTTTGTTACCAATCATGAACACTACCGTTTAGCAGGATATTCCTATAAACAAGGGATAATATGACCAATTTTTTTAAAATTACATGTTGTTTTTTCAGGGAAATTTTCGTCACTTGAGTAAAGTTGTATTATATGCTTTAGAAAATTTTGAATGACAATTTTTTTATTTCACTTTGTTGTCGGGTAACATTTTTTTTTTGCAATTACGTACTTTTTGTCTTGCAATTACCGACAAAATAAACACGACACGAGATGAATATTATTTTTTACCTATCTCAAACACGACCCAATGTTTTTTTTTAACCAAAAACAAACTTTACCAAAATAAACACGACATGAGATTGGTAAACACTGCCGTTTTGAATGATAGTCCTATGAATAAAGGATATTATGGCCAGTTTTTTTAAAATTACACTTTGTTTTGTTGAGAAACGAATATTTTGTGGTTTTATAATTACGCACTTAAAAAAATTTTGCGTTTCTCTATTACGTACTTTGAAAAATTATCACCGTTTCGCTATTACATACTTTGAAAAATTTCCATCGTGCCTTCAGGCACGGGCATACGCTAGTATGTATATATAGATATGTATATATGTGTGTACTTATGGCGTGAATATCTATACCGTGCATGATAGTTTGATTATATGATGTGATCATATGGATGTATACATATGTAGTGTGAATGATATATATACTTATGGTGTGAAGCATACCCGACTCATGCTATCATGGGAAGTTGCGCGATGTTGGGTGAGCCCTTAGCTTGAGGAGCAGGGGTGGATATTCCCCAAGTCATAGTCGTCTATTATTATTTGTGTGATTTATTTTGGGGGGGGTGAGAAATATTGGGTATGAGTCGTTCTCACTTGATCGGTTAGAAACTATGACCGCTTCCTATACGTTATGATTGATTTTGTCGCCATGGGAGTGTGATAATAGTCCGATAGGTGGTGACCTCCCAGAGAAAGTGAGTAATTCCTAGAAGATGATAGCATGGTGTAGTATTTTGGTATCCTATAACTGTTTATGTTATGTGTATGGAAAGTGTACATTATGTGTGTTATGTATACGTGGTTATAGGAATGGATGATTGCGTACATATATATTTAGAGTAAATATATATTTATATATCCTACAGGTGAAGAGGATATGGAGTTTCTATGAGGTACATCTTGGGTGATTTCAGTGTACTAATTTATCAAGGTCAATAGATCGTATTTAGAGACATTTTGCGGTTATATCGACCTCAAGGAGTTAGATTGAGATTCTAGTTATGTTCTTAGTTACAATGCTCAATATTTAAGTAGTATGATATGTGTAGATGACATAATGGATCCCTACGATCGACATTAATAAGGAGTAGTGTATCAGGGGGGTTCCTTGTTTGGATTTCGCTTTGCGAGACGCCCCACGCACGAAACATAGTGCAATGTTGAGAGTAGAGAGAAGTTTTTGTCCTTAGTACTTGTATGTATGGTTTTTAGAGAATAAAATTTTATATTGAAGCCTAATGTTAATGTGTGAAGTACTAAAATTAATAATTGGTTTAAACTAATAATTGGAACCTAAGCCAATGAGGGATGATATGTGTATATGTATTTCGGTGGATTTAGAATGGAAGGAATTTTGCGTTATGTTAGGACGGTAGGTCAAGCGGGTATGGACCGGGCGTATGGTAAGTTAGGTTGTCCTTATATGGGTGGGGGTAACTTAATTAAGGTTTCTAGGTGCGATTAGGTGCGCTCTGTAGATGAGAGGTGAGTTTGGGGGTTTCACGAGAATGCGACTCCACTTTAATTACGAAATAGTGCATTTATATTTATTATGCACGGTTAACACACTTGCTAAACATTTTTAGACCTCGGGCTCTGACCCGTTTATATTTCTCTTTTGCTATATATATATATATATATATATATATATATATATATATATATATATATATATATATATATATTGGTTACCACAGGTGTCCTACCGCACGGATACCGGATGCTTTTCTATCCGGAGTCCTGGGAGTCGTAGCAGTTCTGGACTGTGGCAAGATTTAGATTGTAGTTGCTTCCTACTTCTTGTGAATCTAGGTAGGATTCATGTTGTATATCGATTTTATACCCAAGAGTTATGTAGCTATTTATATTTCTTCTTTATAGATGTTGTACTGTCTATGACCCGACAGCTTATTCAGGTATATTTCCTATTGTGTACTCTTTTTAATTTAGTGTTAAACCCTTTTATTATCTTGTAACTTGTGTAAATTTTACCATTGTTAGTAGTTGTACATTGTTGGTTTGATATCCATTGTATGTTTTATATTAAATTTTGGCATCCGCTTATATAGTTTTGGGTAGTTAGCCATATTTATTTTTGTATCGTCAGTAGATGCTGAGAATGATCCATCTGAGATTCCTGATTAAATGTAGTATAGGGATAGCCACCCGTTATTATTTTAAGCGGGGTGTCACAATACTTGGGGGGGGGGGGGGGTGAGAAAGGATATAGGTTAAGATGGTATTTTCATTATACTTGTAGAATAAGTTTGGGTTTTAAGTTTTGAATTTAAAAACTCATTTTAGCCGTCACACTTGACCAAACCCCGCGCCCATGACCGCGATCGCGAATGGAAGGATCATCGTCATTGGTTTTCAGTGTCGTGACTGCATCCTGGTTGTGGGATAGCCTGCATTGTCTTGTATGCTTTGCTTCTTAAATATTTTTACTCATTCAAAACCCATCGGCCTCGTTTTTAACTTATATTCTCTAAAAAGAAACACAAAAACTCTCTAAATCCTCCCTCAAATAACCTATTTCCTTTAATGAAATCAAATATATTTTCAAGGATTCTAAAATGGGTATTTGAAGGGATATTTTAAAGCAAATAAATCAAGTCTTCAACAAGTTTCCAAGAGGGATCCAAGGTTAACATTTCAAGACTTCTCCTCTTAAATTCAAATCAAGTTTCCAGTTCATCTTTAGAGAAAGTTAGTAGACTAATCCTCTCCTTTTATTTATATAATTTATAATTTCACCTACGATTTAAATTTAGTCTTAGAAGTAGTTCGTAATCCATAAAGTTTCAGAACTATTGTGTTGTGACCCTAATTTCAAGAAATTAGGGGTTTAAGAACTATTGTGTTGTGACCATATTTTGAAGAAATTAGAATATTATACATGATGCAAATTAGGGTTTAGTCTAAAGAAAAATATGAAATGTGAAATTGAGTCATTAAATAGTAGACTTGCATATTAGGGCTTGAGTATTAAGAATAAGATTTATGTTAATTTGAGAATATGTTGAATAATTAAGACTTGTTTGGGGTTTAATTAATGTTAAAATGCATGTGCTAATTAGAGTTATATATTTAGCTTTATCAGTAGTACCTTTGCTTATAAATGCCTAATTGATGAATTCTAAGCTTGTGGAATTATAATTATAATTTAATTACATATGAAAATACTTGAATAATAATTATTCCTTATGTTTGTAATCTTGAATGTAATAAGAACCCCTTTAATTGATTTGTGTCCTTATAAATTGGAAATGTATCCTAATTATATAGGACATTAATATAAGCCTTGATTATTTTCCCTTATGTTTCTAGAAATGAAATAATTGTGTAGGTGGACTAGAAGGATAAACGTTGTTGGTTTATTGTTTTATGGTTATTGTTGATTTATGTTGGAGATATTCAATTTGAAGTGGAAGTTGGTTATTTTATTTGCATAATCCTTAATTTAATTCACACTGATAAACCTGTGACACCCCGACTAATTAAATACCGGGTAGCTACTCCTTTATTAAATTAATACAAAATGTCAAGTTGGTCCAGTTAATAGCATCACTGTCGTAAACATTTTAATGATTACTAACCACCTAGTATTTAAAAAGTGAGTTGCCAAATTTTAATTTAAGTCTGATTAACATACAATAAAAGAATAATGGAAGAAAAACATAATCCATTCACCATAACGAAGCAATATAATAACCAACAAAATAATAAGAAATCCGGAGGAAAACTCCTCACAACAATCCCACAACTGAAAATAATACGACAAGTCTGAATCCTGAATAAATTACATGTCAGAAGTCTGAATAACTGGAATAAATGCAATGCCTCTAAAAGAAATGGGCGACATGCCCTACAACTGATAAATGCTGAATATAGAGTCAAGATAGATGAAGCGTCTACAAGAAAAGTCCTGTAACTTCCACAAACAGCTACAGCTCGTCACTTGAATGAGGATCCTAAGCATGGTGTCCTTGTGGCTGGGCACCTAAAATGGTTTTTACAAAAATATATTTGAAAGCAAATGGGTCAGAGCCCGAAAGTGGAAATCATTTTTAAAACAGCAAGTGTTTTAATAACATTAAAACATTAAATGCAAAATACATGTTAGGACGTGCACTCACATGAAATTCTCACCTCTCGACTACATGTGCACTCCTACGTATCGTACCCATCTAAATAACATACATATCTAACCAAACCGTGATACGTTCTACCCCGTACTACTCGATTCTCATATTACATTCTAGCGTTATCAATTAAATAGAGGGCTTTACATACACTCGGATTCTCAATTAGTAATACAATTCACTATCGGTTAACCCGTTATGTTTTCTCAAAACATTACCATAAGTATACTCACAATACCAACATGAAAGTTCCCATTAAATAAGTGTATATTATTCACGTCATAAATATACAATACAAGCACCCCGAGACTAAGCTGCGGTGCACACATACTCTGCTATCCATCCCGGTACATCACGTACATAAGGATCACGCATTCCGAATCTCTCAGGAATCGTTCTCAGATAACAACAATCACAAACAATGGAGGCGAACACAGTCACATCACATGGGTCACGCACATACCTACGCTCCCACGATCAGCAGACTTATTAACATCCCAATAAGCCCTTCTCTGACCTATGTTCTCGAGGTACCAATCTAAATCCGGGAACCACAAGGATTAGAGGGCCCTAAGAGAACGTAAACCTCCCGTGATAGCAAGTATGGTAGGTATGTCATACACAAAATCATATACATACACTAAGTATGCACACATCTAAGTAATCACCATAATATATTTGTGGTACACTTCTTATTCTCGTATCGACATATAATGCTACACAATTTATATTTTCCCGGTTAATATAATTATTTAGGCCGTCAATAGTTCTCGCATCGTAATAGACACTCACGATCTAATTCATAATTTCCCTTAGGTTCAAACTACACTTCTAGGTTTTACTCCTCATTATATCCCAAATATAACAATTAATCATCAAGGAAGTGTTGTCTCTACATATAAACAAGGTTATGGGACACGCGAAATCAAAACAGGCTAAAAAGCCTAAACTATCAACTCGTTAGAAGTCTCGTTCGAACGAGGCTGTTCGAACGAGAGTTCGTTCGAACGAAGTGGGCCTTCTAACGAGATCTCGTTCGAACGAAAGTCATCGAATGAACATCCTTCTCGTTAGAAGTCAAACTGTCAACTCATTAGAAGCTCATTCGAACGAGCTCGTTCGAACGACCTGGGTAGGTCTTCTAACGAGAGGCCAGATTCGAGCCCAGAAATTCCTTAACTCTTTTTCCAACTTTTCTTCACCTCTAATCTCATCTAAACCTCAATCCAATAATAGTTCATGGGTTCTAATCATTCCTAAACATACTTAGGTCATATACTAACGTATTTTGTGGGATTAATTCATCCTAAATCTCATCCACAGATCAAATCTCTACATCTTTTTCCCCAATCTCAAGAACATGAACCCTAGAAATTAAATTCATCCATAGACATAAATAAATCCGTTTTTATGGTATAAAAGATGTATTTTTCTCTGACTAATCATCCTAACATTGTTCTACATGCAATCTCCTCATAAAATTATAAATCTCTACATCCAATTCAATGGGTTTTTATCATTCTCCAAGAACAATGAAATTTTATAAATTTCCTACGCATGGAAGAAGCATTCTCTGCAAAATATGTAATTAAACCACTTGCCTTATGTGTATCTCTGATTTTGATGTCGAATTGCTGAAGTGTTCTCTCTCTCTCTGCAGAATTCTCCTCTCTTCTCTCTCTCTACAAGCCTTCTTCTCCAAAGTGACAATGGTGGCTAGGGTTTGCCTTAGGAACTCTTTTGGAACTAATTTCAATAACCTCCGTAGCCCCTTAGGTTATTAGTGGGTTTAGTGGGTAATTGCCAAATCAGATATTAATTCCTAATTTTCGTGGGTTTTAATTCCCAAAAATCCAAAATTACCAAACTACCCTTATACGTTGCCGGTATGGCCTAAAAATGCCCCGGGACCCACACTAAACCCCCAGCTAGTGTTTTCAGACTATTTCGACCCTTCCGGACACGTTGGCGCACTCAAAACGACCATACAGATAATAGAAATGAAATTCACTTTTTAATTAAAATAATTATATTCCTGACGCGACTGTCACACGCGTCTCAACAAAATTTCCAAATTGTCGTATATCAATCTCACGACAAATTTCATAATTTCCATATCCATATATAATCATATATACACATTATAATCAAATACCAACTCGCATCTCGTTAGTATTTTAATCCGGATTAATTTCCAATTAATACACATTTAATTCAATTAATCCCATAAATAAATATCACCAAAAATACGGGGTATTACAAAACCCATAACTAAATATAATATCTTAATGAATACCCTATCTCGATGGAAGTGTACGGGGGGGGGGGGGGGGGGGGGAGTCCTTGTTTGGATGTTATTTATGAGACGTCCCACACATGGAGTTTAAATATGGATATGAGTGATGACTTTAGAATCCTTAATAAATAGATTTATTTTATTTTAATGTTGATACTGATGAGTAGTCCCCTTCTATATTCATTTTTGTGAGTGGTTTGAAAATCTCTTTAGTCTTTATAGAAATAACATAACGTATGGTTTATGGTCTAAAATAGATTTACCCCAAGGATCGGGTTAATGGAAAGTAGTGATATGATGATAAACTATATGTGAAATGTGAAATGAGAATGTCACAAATGTTAAATGAGATAAATAATTGAAATGGGTATGTCTGTGTGACACGAGTCAACACTCTTCCTTGTGCATGCTCTGAAAGTGAAATTTTTATGTGTATGGCATGCCAGATGTTCCTTATTCTGGCCACGTTATCACGAGGTGGTGCCTGGTTGGCATGATGGTATGTGGATTGGGTGAAACACACGAGTGGTTTATTTTTTCGCCCATGCGAATAACAAGGGACATATGTATGTATGACAGTTTGGTGTGTGCATACCACATGTTCTTGAGATGGCCGAGGATTGGGGTATATGTTGGGTTATGATTTAATTAATTAAGAAACTAATTAGTTATTGCAATGAATGAGTTTATTAAACGGGTTGTAAGGTTTAGTGACATAAGTTCGACTATCGTGTAGGCTAGAAAACTATGGATTCATAACATGTGTGTGTATATATATATTTGAGTTGCATAGATTTGGTAACTTAATGGGTTTCGACCCGTTTTATTAGTGGTAACATTTCAGGTGATAGGGGTAGCGTGCACGTGTAGGCTCTCTCTCCACTGAGTAAATATCTATAATTCTCTCCTCTCCATACATCATCATCAGTAACATTGACATAGGTTCATCTCCATGATGTTCTATACTTATATGTCAGTTGTGTGAGTTGAGTAGTATGGACTTAGTAGACATGTATTATTCATACAAGACGTTGGCATGAATATTTCATTGCGTTAGGTTTTATATTAAGACTTGGCATACTCTGAGATTGGTGTAGTGTAGAGATATCTCATACTTTATCTTAGCAGATGATGTATCTTATGAGTTACGTATTGAAGGTTTTATCACAACGCATTCATATATTATCACTTGTTTTACTTGTTTCCATACATATTGAAATTGATATTTAAATTATTTTTACAAATTGTATATTTTAATGTTAGGAAGTGATAAGCTCTAATGTTAAAATATATGGGTTGTTACAGTTGTTATCAGAGCATGGTCTTAGGCCCCAGGGGTTATAGGTTCTCTTAGACTTTTGCATAACTTTCTTTGACACGTGACTTTCTTTGTATTCTTATTTACATATTGCTAATGATAGGACTTTACTCATGTTTTAGTGTTCTAATCAGTTTAATTGTGTGAAAAAAATCCTAAAACATGTCTTGTCGTGGTGTGTTAGACCAAAACATGACCCGAAAACACAATTTCTCACCACTACTCACTTATACATATCAAAATTTTACGTCTCAAATTTGTAATTATAGTACTTCAAGGTCAACTTATAAATAACATAAGAATATAATGACAATAATAAAATAAAAATATTTGGGACGTTGAACATTAGTTCTAATCATGACGTGTTTTGGTTTTAAATCGGGCGTGTTTGCGTAAAAGAAAAACATGATTGTGGTGAGTTGTGTTCATGTTATAGTAGGTCATGTTATGCCATGTTTGACAAAAACGTGACCTCAAAACATGATTTATTACCCATACTGAATTATAATTAAACAAATTACAGCTCAAATGAGTGTTTATAATACTCTATGATCACGTTATAAATAAGTTAATTTTTTTTAATGGTGAAATAATAAATAAAATTGTTGCAACGTTAAACGTTATAATGCTTGGGCCATATTTTATTTAGTTAAAATTGAAGGGATAAATAATAATAAAATAAAAATATGTTACAACAACAACAACAACAACAACAACAACAACAACAACAACAACAACAATAATAATAATAATAATAATAATAATAATAATAGTAATAACAACATCAACAACAACAACAACAACAACAACAACAACAACAACAATAATAAATACTATGTAATGTGAATGAAAGGTTGAAAAAGTGACAAAATAGATAAAAGGAGTAAAAAGAGTTCAAATGGAATACCCCGTAATTTTAATGCATTAATTAAATAGTGAAATTGATTACTTCTGATTAGATGTGCCTGCAGTGACATGTGATGTCACCATTTATGTTTTCATACGTGTTGTGTTATGTGTATTTTATCCGAAATTGAAATGTGACTTAATACACGTTAATAAATTAATAATTATTTAATAAATAATATAATAATGATTTTTTGGACTCTTAAAAAGTAGAATATTACTAAGTTGAAAAAAATTAGAATATTAAGATGTTGAAAAAATTAGAATATTAAGAAGTTGATTTGATGATTTGAATTGATGCTTGGGACATAAATAATGTTAGTTAAGATATAAAAATTAGGTTTTAAGCTCCATAGGCTAGTATATGGTTTGGGCTAGACTTTAGATTGTTTGGATATGATTTTGGGTTTAATGGGTCAAGGCTAAAAGAGGGACCAACTCTAATTTGTGGAGAGTAATATAAAACGGACATTAGGGTTAATACAAATCATTTTAACGCCTTAGAAGGAAAACCCTAAAGAGAGAAAATAAAGGCTACTTGGAGAAGAAGAAAAAAAGCAATTAGGCATTGGAAAACAGGAGAATTGGGGCTTTTCAATTGGAATCCAACCCAATTGAATTTGGAGGAAAATTTATTTATTATATTTATATACTTGCTTTTGTTACTAGAGTATTGTTATTCATTGGATTTTAAATCTAAATCCTCAACACTTGATTTAGATAATTAAACAACAAGCTTTGGATTGAAACATATTAGTAAAAATTAGGTTCTATTCAAAAATGGAATTTGATTCTGTAAAAAATGATGCACCCTGTGCGATATCGATTTAAATAAACTCACAAATTCCAATTACAAACTTATTAATTAGAGTCAGTTTTAAACAAAAAAAATAAGCCCCTAATCATGAAACTACGTGTGTGCTTGTGTCAAACCATCTTAAAAAAAATATACTAACTCACAGATTTCAGGTAAAAATCCCCGGAGGGCAAAACCATTTATTTGACTATGAATTAAATCACAATTTATAATCACAATGAAATCTGCAATAAGTTTACCTCAACAAACCTACATAGACACACAGCCTAGAGTCAGCCAGAACCGCATCTCCAATTCAACAATGATCCACATAAAGCGAACCTCAATGAACTCAGTCTTTAGGTGTAGAGACGCACTCCATAATGATGAACAATAACAGAGTTTTGTTCTTGGGTTCCAAAACAATGCACACAAACTATTGGGATCTTGTGAATTGAAAACAAAAGGGATTAAAACCCTAGAAGTGAGAAGACAAAGTATTCTGCCAAAGCAGTTTCGTACATATTCAAAAACGCATGTCTTCTGATTAAAAATGAAGTTGGACAAACCTTTTTATGGAAAATCTAAGGCGATGCGTCGCTCGAAAGAGATAGAAATGTCGCTCGAACGATGACACGTGTCATTCAAATGACTTTGTGCGACATCAATATATCGCTCCAACGAAGTCTTCTGTCGATCGATTGAGAAAATTAAAAAATAATTTTTCATTTCTGAAAATTGGCCTTAGCATTTAGAAAAATATTTTTGACGAAAAACTTATAAAGTCCACTCTAACACTTCGAAATTTTTTGATGAAAAATATCCTAATACTCTAAGTGAATTATTAAGGACCTAAAACACAACTTACCAAAATTAAACTTATTGAGGCTTGAATGTTGAAGAAAACTTGATATTCGGATCCGTCTTGATGCATATGATCTTGAACAATTCTTCGACGATTGTAGAGGTATACAACATACCTAATTGATAACGGACATTTATAAAATTATGTTCGTACAAATCTCCCCCTATGTCTATGCCGGTACAAAATAAAAACATCAGAATTATCAAAACATAAGGCCTATACAAATCAAATACCCTCAAATGAACCCAAAACTGAAAAGGTACTAAATATGAAAATCCCAAACTTTTCTTCAAAATCATCAACTTCAAATCTTTACGCTTTTCTCATCAGGGTGTGCAACATAATGATCTTTAACTTTGTACCTACGCACATGAGACAAAACAAATACCTTCATTACACATCGAGTTTGAAATGATATAAGAATAAATCGATCAATATAATCAAATCTCCCCCTTTTTATTTGTCTGAAATAGACAAGGAAATGAATAAACAAAAACATGGAGTTGTCACGATAATCATGGCAAATGAAGTGTGATCACAAAGAGATACCTAAAAGCATACCACAAACTATTTTTTATTTTTCAAATTTTCATGCAAAAATGCAAAAATAATATTACAAAAATCGCGAACCATGAATTTACACTAAGAAAACCACATCATGGAAACGGAATGAATGGGTGTGAACATATTCGATAGGCAAATCAACGCAATCAAACATAACATATGTGCATGATGTATACATGAAATTCTATCGAATGAATCTCAAAATCGTCCTTAGGTGTTTGAAAGTGTTGAATTTAAAAGACATCGACTAAATCCATCAACACATCAAATTTAGGAATGATTCCCACACCAATACCGTCTAAAACTATATAAATGCTTTTTCATGACATTGTCAGAACGTGCAAACCCATTTTTCATTTATTTCCATCCAAACTCCATCATGAATAATAATTATTATATTTTTCTTTTGAGGTGGACCATTTTGGCATATTTATCTTTTTATTGCCTTTAAATTTTTTGGGCTCTTTTAAATGGTGGCTTTCACGACGAGTTAATTTTGTACTTTCACAGCCCTTTCCCGTGATTCACTCATCATATTTTATTGCAATTAAATCCTCACGGTAAACGGTTTTTAGATGCACTACTTCCATTGTCAAGTTTTATTGCATATGGTTCGTTTTAAAGACAAAATTGAGATGAAAACACTCCGACCAATATGTGATAAACAAGTACAATAATAAAAAAAATCCATGCAAGTGTGAATTAAAGGAACTTATGAGTCAAACATGTACACATCTTAATGATTTCAAACATTGTAAAGAACAAAAATGAAATGATGACGCATATCCAAACATTATCAAATCGTCATGTGTATATGGAATGAAATTGTGACTCGGTCATCCTAAATGTCCGTTCATATACGGTGTAAAAACAAAATACAAAACTCTTTTTGACTTTTTCAAAAAATTTATCAAAATAAAATCTTTTGTATTTTTCAAAAAAATTCAAAAATAAAAATCTAACACAAAAATTACACAAGTCATAGCACTGGCAAGAATATATCATGAAGCACAACTAGCATATGACAAACATGCGAACATAATCATCTATACGATATAGCAAGAGAAGAATCATGTTCAAGAAACCGAGAATCAACTAATCTAACATCTAGTGCCTCTAAAAGTGATTTCCTAAACCAAATAGGTGTGCAACGACTCATGGAGGTTTTGGGAACGACGGGTACACTGTAATAACCCTCTCTTCTGATAGCCCATTTTATATTTATTTACAATGTGTAGTAATTAATTTTAAAATGGTAGATGTTGAGTAAATATTAATTTGTTATGTCAAGGTCAATATTTACTAAAATGTTGTATAGTTACCCCGTGAATAGATAAAATGTTCATGTGGTGATTTTAATGTCATAAGGATTTAAAATGACATTTTGGTTTATTATGAAACCGGAAGTAAAATGAGTTATAAAATTCCCAAATGATAATTTGGATAGTGTAGTTAGTCCCGGTAGGTGTGTGACAGTCAAAATAAGTGTCATATTGTATTTTGGCATTTCGGGCACTTTTGACTGGTTTTGGCTTAAATAGTGATATCGCGTATTATTTTTATCGCGCATTAGTTATTAGAGTTGGGCATTTTAGACTTATGGCCCGATTTATTCTTGCTAAGACTTACTATTCCTTTTATGCCCCAAATTGTTATCTTAGAGAGGAAGAGAGAGAGGAAGAAAGCTTTGGAGAAAGAGAGAGATTGAAGATTTGGAGTTTGTTCTTGCTTTCATCTTCATCAAATCAGATTCTTACACTTGAGGCAAGTAATCTACTTGCAAATTTATGATTTAAGTAGAATAATTAGTCTTGATATTTATGAATTTGTTATGATTTAGAATTGTTAGGGTTTTGATTGGATTTTTGGGTATTAACCACTAAAAATTGATTTGGATGATAAATGATGTTTAAGGTTGGTAGATAGATGGATTTAGGATGTAGAAATTGCAGCCAATGATTTCGGTTGGGCTTGGTTTTGGAGTTGGATAAATTTTGGAGTTCAAGACTCCATAGCCATTCTTGGCATTTTCGCAGGGGCGAATCGATTCGGCTCCTTGGGCGAATCGATTCGCATAGATGCAGAATCCCAGGTCTTGTTGTCCGAATCGATTTGGATTAAGACCGAATCGATTCGGCATTTGCAGAAACTAAATTTTGTTGTCCGAACCGATTCGCTTTCAGAGAGAATCGATTCGCTTGGGCGAATCGATTCGGCCCTTAGGGCGAATCGATTCGGTTCCAGCAGATTTGGGGGTCTTTTTCTTTTAAATTTTCCCCTTATTCTTTAGGATTAGGACCTAGGAAACTTCTTTAAAGAAGTAAACTTAGAGTCCTAGAGTAGATATGGAGTTCGGTCGTTACCCTGGACTAGAAATGGGTTCATCTGGGGTTTATTTCGGGGAGGTTTAAAGAAATGTTAAGGCATTACTTCTTTTATTCAAACTTTTAGAAGTTTGGAAGTAAAATGCCCAAACTTGGAGATTTATGGGCTTATCAAAATTTATATGAATTTGGGGAATTTCTAGGATCATAATGATCATGTGGAGACCTAGCCTGGAATTGCAATTTGAGGAAATATAAATGATAATATTCGATGGGGATTAGGTTCGCATAAAATGAACCCATAGGTGTTAAAGATAATAGGTTCAATTTAGAATGAAGCCCGTTGTTTAATGATGTTAGGTTTAATAATGAAGAACCAATCACATGATTAATGGAAATGGATTTTTGGTAATAATATAATGATAAATGTAAATGCTAATTTACTGTTACACACCTCTCTAAATGACATCATAAGGGAAGTTCGCTCGTGAGGTGAAGCCCCCTGGCTAATGAATGCAGGGTGGATATAGTCCTAGGCCATGGGAGCGCTTATTGTTACATTTTTCTGCGATGGGTAGGAGATTCCGGGTGTGGTCTTGACTACCCCGCAGGCTCATGGCCGCTTCCCGACGTGTTCCGATAGGTGCCCAGGTTGTCTTATGTTAGGCCCTGGAAGATGATGGTCATTTAGGGGCGCGCACAGTGGGGAAACCCGGACGGGCGGTCTTAGATATCGTTATATGTATATGAATATAACTATATTTTCATCAAGTTGGACTTGATGGTTGATAAACGCCACAAAGAGCGTATGAAATGCCATATAGAGCATAAATATGTGCCAGGAAGAGCACGGGAATAATATATGTGCCATAAAGAGCACTTGATGTAAATGATATTCCTAATAAGGAATGGAAAGATAAAATGGGAAGTTTTAATAAATGAATAGAAATTATAACTTCTTGACTTAACCGAATATATGGTTTTATTCCTAATAAGGAATGTCTGAAGGAAATGGAAATTGTATTAATAAGGAAGGGTTTTAAATTAAAGTGCTTTACCTTCAATTCTTGCTTGTAATTGTAGATAGCATGTCATATTATCATCCTCATCATTCATGTGTAACTATTCATACCTATCATGCTTTTTATTCTTCTATAAATCATATAGAACCCGGCCCTGACCGGTTTACTTCCTTGTTGTATATATATTATTGTATCCGCTCAGGTGCTCCACCGCAAGGACGCCCGACTTGACTTTCCCAAGTTCCCTGCACTTTCGACGAGCTGTAAGATTTTGCGGGTTATTACAGGATGTTGTATTAGACGCTTTCATTCTTGTTATTCTAGATATGATCGGGTCTTGTCCCTCGGGCGTGTGGCCCAAACATTTGTATTTGATTAATGATTGTACTATGTAAGATATTTTATATTGTTGTACGTTGTCTTATGTAGCTGTGGACCGACAGCTTATTCGGTCCATTTGTGTACATTCGTCTTAGTTGTATTATATTATCTTTTGGAACTCCACTTGCTTGTCAGATTGGGTTGCTTAGTTTAAATTTTCATAACCGCATTTTTAAAATTTTACACTTTTTGGCAACCCGTTTTCTGATTTATTGGGTGGTTTTCCCGTATACTCAGTTTATATTTGTGATGCTGAGAATGATATCCATCCATGATTCCTGTTACGTTTGAGTATCGGGCTGGCCACCCCTTATCTCGGATTGCGGGTTGTCATATACACTAGACTTAAACTTCCTAGAACTTCTTCGAATATCGAAACAAAAATGCCTCAGATGACCTTTCCTACCATAATGTGAACATGTGTAAACGGGTGGAACGACACCTATGGGTTGACATTTTCTAACGTCCTTGAGGTAGGTTGACCCTCTAAAACAAATAATGGTCTTGGGTTTAACACTCGAAACATGAGAACACGACGATCCACTACCATTGCTACCAACACTACTCGAGTCTGTCAAATCATATTTTATCTCCAAATTTTTTACTCAAATAAAGAATTAGAATCTTCCAATTTTATGGACTTCTTATCTAAATTTTCAATTAATCCTACAAGGTTATCACGTTCGTTATTAAAATACACACACTTATCCATAAGAATCTCTCACGTACCACAAACTCATCGAGTAAAATATTTTTATCCATTTGGGCACAAAAACAAATCCTAGAATTTTTAAAATCCTCCAATTCTTTTTCTAAAACATGGACTCTATCATCACTTTTCTTTTTGGACAATTTTAAAGCATTAAATTAATGGTCCAAAGAAACAAATTTCCCATGATAAAAATATCTTTGATTTTGAACCGTTTGCAAAAGATCCATCACAAATTTAAAACGAGAATTTTCTTTTTCCAAAACTTTAATTCTTTTAGCAAACGTCAAATTCAAACTATTCAAATCATCAAGATTCTGACTTGTGTCATCAAAGAGGGGCATATGATTACATAAGTTTTCATTCGAAAACATTGCGATAATTTTCAAAAATATGATTTTTTTAAAAAAAATCAACATCGCACAATTTTTTGCAAACAATAGGAATACTCGATAAATTTGAGTAACCTGCTCTGATACCAATTTGTAAAAAGGTGATGCGCCATTTGCGATATCGATTTAAATAAATTCGCGAATTCCAATTGCAAACTTATTTAATTAGAGTCAATTTTAAATCAAATAAAATCAGCCCCTAAACATGCAGCTACGTGTGTGCGTGTGTCAAACCATCGTAAACAAAAATATGTTAACTCACAAATTTCAGGAAAAAATCCCCGAAGGTCAAAACCTTTAATTTAACTTTGAATTAAATCAAAATTTACAATCATAATGAAATCTGCAATAAGTTTACCTCAGTAAACCTACATAGACATGCCACCTAGAGTCAGCCAGAACCGCAGCTCCAATTCAGCGAAGATCCACACGCAATGAACCTCAATGACCTCAGTCTTCAGGTGTAGAGATGCACTCCATAAAGATGAACAATAACAAGGTTTTGTTCTTGGGTTCTAAAACAATTCACACAAACTATTGAGATCTTTTGAATTGAAAACAAAAGGGATTAAAACCCTAAAAGTGAGAAGACAAAGTATTCTTCCAAAGCAGTTTCGTATCTATTAAAAAACGCAGGTCTTATGATTAAAAACAAAGTTGGAAAAACCTTTTTGTAGAAAATCTAAGGCGACGCATCGCTCGAACGAGATAGTAGTGTCGCTCGAACGATGACACGTGCTATTCAAACGACATCGCGCGACATCATTATGTTGCTCGAACGAGAAAATTAAAAAATATTTTTTTTATTTATGAAAATTCTCCTTAGCATTTAGAAAAATATTTTTGACGAAAAACTTAAAAAGTCCGCTCCAACACTTAGAAATTTTTTGATGAAAAATACCCCAACACTCTAAGTGAATTAGTAAGGACTTAAAACACAACCTTACCAAAATTGAATTTGTGGAGGCTTGAATGTTGAAGAAAACTTGATATTCAGATCCATCTTGATGCATATGATCTTAAAAAATTCTTCGACGATTATAACGGTATACGATATACTCAATTGATAATGAAAATTTATAAAATTATCTCCTTAGAGATTAAATTTGTCATGATTTTTGGTTAAATTTAACAAGTTGTGGTTAGAACTATATATACTTGAAGAATTAGGTAAACACCCTTTATTATAACATGAATGATTTGGAAATTTTGAGCTTTAGAATGAAATTCAAACCTAGGGTTCTAATTTTAAAAAATATTTCTAAATTCACATACAAATCTAGTAAACTTGTAAGGATGATATAGGATTTTGTTTTAGATGTTTGTAGGACAATTTAGAGTATATGGGGTGTATTTAAACCTTGAACTAGATTGTTAATGGTGGTTCTGGATAGAGGAGTTGTGATAGGGGCTAAAGGTTGAAGAAAGATTGAAATCAAGAGAGTTTTATGGTTTCCCATTTCGAGTGGCTATAATTAATGTACGTACGAATGGGACATACAAACGGATATGATTTAAAGCCATGCGCATGGACAAGTCCGAATTGGAGTTTTGTTTCTTAATTTGGTAAAAAATAAATTTTGAATTAAATTGGAAGACTTAGACATTTTAGATAGTGATCTAAGACTTTTAATCTTATATGCAAAATTATTTGTAAAGATAATAAGTCTTAAATCCTTCTTGAAAGGTGAATAACTGTATTTTACATTATATGTGATATCTTGATTATGTGTACATATAAGAGGTATCCTAAAGGGTATATTATGGACCATGTGATACATCCACTTCGGTACACTGGTAGAGATGGGTTCTACCCTAGGCCATACGTCGATGATCACTGTAGTATTATAGTACCTTGGGTCGGGCAACGGTGTCACTTCAATACTTCGGTATATGGATATGAGCTGTAACCTGGGACGGATGATGATGCCACTTCAAGTATCCTAAAAGAGCTAGACGATCTTATATTAGGGCGTGTGATGGAGCACTTCGGTACTCCAGTAGTTAATTATATAATAATTATTATAGATGGTACTTATGTACATATGCATGTATCGATATGTTTTATGTTTAGATGTATATACTTGAGTGGTGTAATATGATTAATGATGATTATTCAATTGAAAAAAATAATATGTAGTCACAAGATTTCACTTGGGTATCGGATTAGACGCATGAGATATGATGGTCCCTTTTAATTTCTTATGCGGAAAATGTTATAAGGATGATAAAAACAAATTCTATTTTTATGAAAAACCTTTTTTCAATTATTTAATTCGCACTAAGTTGTGAAAAAATTCTAACTTATCCAAATTTTATCTTGATTAATCCTAAACATCCATTTAGCGATTAAAGAAATTAAAATAAAGTAAAGTATACTCACAATGCCGAATGTACGAGGAAAACGACAAACGGGAAAAACCTCGGACAACCCAAGCCAGACAATCACTATGAATATGGTCTTACAAAGGTACAGACGGTAGTATTACTCAACGACTCGATCCACCCATGAGACTTGATACTCTTCTGATGTTCAACCACTCCTCTCACAGTGCCCACGCAGAAAGTAACCTTCTTCCAAGATGCCTGTCCATGACACACGCGTCCATGTATGTCTCGATGTCCACCGATATGGCTTGTAACGTCTACGATGTTAAAATCGAACTCCACCAAATCTTCACCGCAAAGACAAAAATGTTCAAGTGTAGAACAAATCTTCTTGGTGCCACAAAGATAACTATACCAAATATCAATGATAACTGGGATCTTTGAAACTCTAAGGATGTGTTTAGACTTAAAAACCTTAGAAAACTATTTACAGAAATCGTACTGTTTGAAAACTAAAATTTGTTCTACACACACTTCGAAACAAGGACAGAAACACGCCTTAAATAGGATTTTTAAGTCGGCGCATCATTCAATCGATATTAGCTGTCGTTATAACGAGATGACCATGTTGTTCGAACGATATGTACATCTCGCGCGAATGACTTCCACCGTCGTTCAAGCGACCTGCTCAATTAAAGTCCAAACCAAAGCCAACACTAATCTGTCCTTATCAATTTAAAACGAAGTGTAAACCATTTCAAACACTTATAAAACATTTTAAAAGAATTTATTTAATAAAAATTTCATCCTTAATCATATTAAAATAAATTCCGAGTTTCATTAAATATTACGCATTCATACTTGAGTGATCTCGGACATTTAAATAAACTTTGAAGATGAATAAACTTGCACCAATTAAACTTTAGCATAGTTAATTACTTGAAGCTTTGCTGTAACATCTTCAACACATCATAGTGTGTGTGGGATCGTGACAAATAAAAATAGACCTATGACACAAACGTGTTTTGTTCCGAGAATAGGTCAAAACTATACAATGTACTCAACTAGAAATTTTGTCCTTACAAATCTCCCCCTTTGACAATTCTGGGATAAAACCAACAGTGAAATGCCTAAGTTGGGCCTTCAAGCCGTATGGTGACTAAATCCCATCCCATAAACCTCAAATAAAAAAAATACAGGACAAGACTAGTAAACAATGGACTGGCAAGCATGAAACTATCTCTAAATGTTTGAATGTGATGTAGTTTCAAATCTCAAATCTTGTTAAGCAAACCTACACAATGAAATAGACAAATACCCAATGAAGTATGGAAGAACAAAAGATATAAATTATAATGAAACATGTGAGCAAAATATTTTGAAATATTTTGATACAAATTTGAAACAAAATAACTTTTAAATCTGGATATCAAATATGCACATAAACAAGATACCAATGTAGATATAAATGTGTGCAAAAAATAGACATAGTGCTCAACAAATCTCCCTCTACATCACATACATCTCTTCCCTTTTTTATCTCGAATAGACAACTCGGTGAAAAGATACCAATTTAACAAAATATCTAGCATAAGCATAATTAATAAAATATATCTTAATAATCATGCAAGCAACCAGCTAAAAATGATCAACAAATTCAAATCCGTAGCTAGCAAACAATAATCACACAATATGAATCAATCAATCTAAGAAGGTGTGATTAAAAGAACTCAATGCAACAAGATATGTAATCTATCAAAGTACAATGCATAAACAAAAATCCAGTACCAACCAGTAGTACCCAAAATATATAACCAAAAAAACCCAACAACGTCACTCGAACGAGAGTCCTCTGTCATTCGAATGATAGAGTGATCTCGCGAGAAGCAGCTTCATGCGACACAACAATCTCGCTCGAATGAGAAAATTAAACTGCACTTCCGGTGCTGGAATTTCATATAGTTTTGCCTAGTGAAACAATTTCCTCAAAAAACCGACTGAAAGGGGCTCAAAATAGCAAAACAGTAGCCAAACAATAGCTAAACTAAGAAAAATCAAAAATAACCAAATGTGAGTTACATGCCAACATAGTATTCATATGCTTAAACATGAACATGGAATGTACAGTCATGAACTAAAACAAATGTATCACAATTCCAACACATCAAAACGATCAAAAAGCTCTAATTGATAGAGATAAATCATCAAACTTAATTTTAGCCATATATGATAATTAAAGTGTGAGCTAAATGAACTAAACAATCAAGCATGCACACAAATTCAAAATTTTGACTATTCTACAAACAATGGCGTAATGGCATGATTTTTCAACGTTTTAGGATTTGTGGTGCAAACTCGTTTACTTTATCCATCCAAACTCGCTCAAATATATCTCATATTATCTTTTGAATGAAAATAAACTACTTGGCTCCAATTTTGGGATATGAATCTTTTTATTGCCTTTTAATTTGTTCGGGCTCTTTTAAACGGTGACTTTCACGACGAGTCAATTTTTCACTCTTGCAGCCCTTTCCCATGAACACTCATCGTTTTTTCAATTACTATCCTCACGGTAAACGGTTCTTACAAGCATACCTCCTCCTTATGTCTACTTACGCATAGATGAAAAAATTGAGATAAGAACGTCTCACCAAACTCAAATATGCAAGAGATGTCAAACACCCATATGAACTCATGCATGTGCGCAAAGATGGCATATATACAAAGTCGAGTCAAAATGCATATCAACTTTGAAACTACCCCATAATAAATTGGTTAAGATCATTCTAAGCATCAATAATTATGGCCAAATGTCCTAGCCACATGGATAATGAAAGGAAGGGGGTCCAAGCACACCAATATGGCAAATCAAACCTGTAAACTCAAAAACAATTTTTTTTTTTTTTTTAGTTTTTCAACATATTTTGACTCAAAAAAATGCAAAATCTGTTGGTATTTTTCAAAAAAATTATAAACCAAAAATATTTTTGTAATTTTCAAATAAGACTCAATAAAAGATAAAATAGTACAAAATGATACAGATGTCATAACACTAGCAACATATAGATCATGATACAAAGACTAGCGTATGACAAACATGGTAACACAATCATCTTTTAGATTTAGCATGGGAAGAATCAAGTGCAGAGAACCATGAAGTTTTAGTCCTAAAGCCACTAAATCTGATTTCCTAACCCAAGTAGGTGTAACATGACGGGTGGGGTTTTTGGGAACCAACACGACTATATTCCTAATCTTCCTAGGAGCATTCCTAAGTTCATAACAAAAACGTCGAAGGTGACCTTTCCTACCGTAATGTGTGCAGGTGTAAAGACTATGAGAATGATTACCAAAATATCGACCTCTCCACATGTTCCTGATGGGCTCTCTCACACGATTTGTATTGACTTTGGGAATGGGAACAACGTGATCATCATAGCCTATACCAAATCTATCACTTTTGACTTCGATGATGCCTAACATCCTGTCCAATATCTCTGACCTACATTCCAAGTCAAACTTAACCTTACTCAAGTCTTTCAACATTTCTTCCAACTCACAAATACTAGACTCAAGCACAAACCTACACTCCTCAAACTCTAGAAACTCCTTTTTTCAAAATCTCCATTAAACCACGGATACTAGCTTCTCCCTAAGCTTCTTCTACCATGCCCTAAGATCCCCAATCAAAGCATCCTTATTTTCTACAACACGCTCATTTAACCTAGCTTGTAATTTAGAGGTGGCCATTTTCACTTTTTTCGCCTTGGCATACAACTCATTAAATGAAGCTTGCAACTCTTTCACATCCACCCCCTCATCCTCACTCACTTCACCATCACTCACTTAGGATTCAACGGCCTAGAAAGTGTCATGCACATGAGAATCTTCATGGGAATATTTATCACCGTCGCTCACATGATATGCTAAGAAAGTAACAAACTTGCTCTCATTGGAACTCTCTCCCTCTTTCGTATCACTATCACTTAAGGTGGAATTATAAGTAATCGGCTTACCCTCTTTTTTAAGTCTAGTGGGACAATTGACAACTTTATGACCATATCCTTCACACCCAAAACACCTATTCGAATCAACCCTATTAAGTTTCTCACTTTTATCTTTAGGGGTGGACTCAACCTTGTTGTTTTTGAATTTCTCAAACTTTTTGGCATCTTTTGATTGCTTTTGAAACTTAAGAAATTTTTTGAATTTTTTAGCCAACAAGGTGACATCTGATAAATTGGAATCGTCATCCAAAACTTTAGTTTCCTCTTTCTGAGTTTTCAAAACAATGCCCTTTTATTTCTTTGGCAGTTTCTTGGGGGTAAACATATCAAGTTCATAAGGTTGTAAGTAACCTACAAACTCTTCAAGTTTCATCGAATCAAGCATTCCTAAGGAGTTTAACACAATCACTTTTGCATCAAACCTACTTAGTAAAGATCTCAGAATTTTCCTTATGACACAGTTGTCGGGAATCCTCTCACCTAAGTTAAATGACAAGTTGACAATATGTAATACCCCGTATTTTTATGGCTTTTAATTTGGGGATTTATTAAATTGAATTGAGATAAATTAATTTAATATTAATTCGGTTTTCATTTTAAATAATTAATTACTAGCACGGAGAGAGTTAGTAATTATATGTTGAATATTACTAGATGAGTAAAGTAATATATGAGATTGAATGTATTAAAAATTATCGCGAGTGAATAATACGAAAATTATGGAAAATTTAGTCGGGACGCGCATGTGTTATGTCAGGATTAAATTATTATTATAAAAGTGAATAAATTATAATTCACTTGTATGGTCATTTTGAGTGCGCCAACGTGTCCGGAAGGGTCGAGATAGTCATAAAAGTGTACCTGTGGGTTTAGTTTGGGCCCCGAGATGATTTTAGGCCTAACAAGCATCACGAGAGGGCAATTTAATCATTTTCCATTTTAGGCCTTAGTTAATAAAGAAAATTGGGAATTAATATGAGATGTTATGAGATCCGTATAGGGTTAACATTCTCAAAAGTTTAGAATTGCAGTGTGAGGAAGAAAGGAAAAAGCTTTCCAAGAATTCAAGGCCAAGAACTAACCAATTTGCACCTCTACCACCACCAAAGTGTAGATCAGAGCGAGGGGATTAAGCCTATACCAGTCTATTTCGTGGAATCAGACCTATAATCTTAAGGCAAGTATCTATCTTGTTGATTCCTAGTTAATATTTCACCCATGTTAGATTAGGGTTGGCAATACATGTTTTATTGAATAATTATATGATTTAGGAGATTTAAATCGCATATTTTAGGAGAGATGCATGTAGTCTGGAACCTTTGACATATGTAGAGGATTAACCAGAAATTTGTAATGATTTAATATAAAGAAATCTAGAAAAATATTGAGAATATTGGAATTTATGATAAAACTAGGGTTCTGGATAATTCTACTAATTTTGCCCCTTTAAATCAATGCCTTTGGTGAATTCGTACATGTTTTACGTAAGAAATCAAGTAGATAGGTTCATATAACCCTTGGTCTAATCATTTGGAAGTTTGGGATGAATTAAGCATGATTTAGAGGTTGAAAGGTGATGAAACCCGTCGGTTGTTTTTGCAGGAATCTGGGCAAGAACTGCTCGATCGATCAATCGACTCAAGAATATCGATCAATCGATGGTTTGATCGATCGACCCCTGTTCATCGATCGATGGCCCCTCCTGGAAATTGAATATTGTTTCACTTTTTAACTAATTCGGTTAAAATACATAGGATCCCTTGGATATCATTTAAAGATCATAATAGGTCATGGAAAGGACCAGTAGGGTCTAAGTAAGTTCCGGTGAATATAGTTTTATACGAGATGTAATCGTGGCATAACGGGGGTATGACAGTTATTAGAAATAGTGCGTACGTTAATGAAGGTATTGAGATATTCAAGAAAGACTTAGACCAGCATGGTAATGAAGGTATACCTACTGAATTTACCTTTAGGAAGAGAAAACACTTCTACGGACAAGAAGTAATTATGAAATGGTTATAATTGAGAATACAAAGAGATGAGTTCATTATGCATAAGAATTAGGTAAATTGGTACTACGTACGGTTAAAATATTATTATAGGTCACGAGAAAACCTAATTAAAATATGTAATTATATATATAATCGAGTGCATGTGTATATATAATGTTGTATCTGTGTATAATCATACCCGTGCTACTTGCTATCACGAAAGTTACTGTACCGGGACAGTCTTATCTCGATGGGACCTTTATGTGGGATATTGACTCGTACCCTAGAACATATGATTCTTTAGTACAGTCTATCTAAGAATGATCATCAGATGGTCCTAAGAGACGTGAGGGGTATGTGCTGACCTCGTAATGGCTTAGAACTATGCTTCGCCTCCATTTTGTGTGTATTGTGTTAATACAGTTCGAGAGTGATTTTGAACTAGTATTTCCTTTGTATGAAAGATACAGGGACTTGATAGCATAGCATGCTAGCACCATAGATTTTATGTGGGGTGCCTATTAGTATATTTATTATATGAGTGATTAATATATATACGTATATCTAAAATTCTTCTATTGTGCGTATAAGTAGATAAGTAATCAATGAATGCTCCCAATCATAATAAGTGTTTGAAACATCACAGCAGTATTGAGAAATACATAATTGACTTGAATAACCTCGAAGAAGATGTTATCTTAATAATAGACTTATGATCTTGCGAATCAGAGCTTGTGGGAGGAGTAAAGAGTTAGAATTATGAGTTATTTTAGTAGTACAATATGCGTGCACACTAGTTGAGAGGTGAGAATTCTCAAGAGAGTGTCGCATACTAACATGCGTGTTATATTAATTAGTAAGCATTTTAAATACTTGCTAAAACGTTTTTAAAAATATTTTCTATCGGGCTCTGACCCGCTTATTGTCTATCTTCTCTCTCTATTTTGTGTGTGTATATATATATATATTACAGGTGCCCAGCCACAGGGGCGTCAGACGTAGTTTCTTTGAATTGGACATGCTACAGCTTATGTGGGAGTTGCAGGTCATTGCAGTAGACACTTCCTCTTTTTGGCTCCTCGAGATTTCTATTTAGTTCCTTTAGTTAGGGCATGTGTCGCCCGTTTCCAGACTCTTGTTTAGCCTTGATAGGGATTTCATATACTTCTATTATTTCAGTATTCTATTTTTATTTGGGATTATTTTATCTATCACATTGTCAGTAGTTGTGGTTATTTATTTAGATTTGAGTAATCTAGTTGGCATGTTTCCTTGGATGATTGGTATCTTTAGCATTTGTGTTATTCATAAATTTGTTTATAATTAAAAGCTTTTTACAACATAATTTAATAAATAACATAATTTAAATTGTTTTGACACTTAGCTTAATTATTTAGGGTGATTAAAAGGGAAAATAATTTACGACAGTGATGCTAAGAATGAACCACACCGTTCACTTTGATTTCTAATTTAATAAAGTACTAATCACCCAGTATTTAATTAGGCGGGGTGTTACACAATATTAGACAACCTAGCATAAAACTCATCAAATGACTCACTATCTAACATTTTAATCGTATCAAACTATGTAGTGAGGTTTTGTAACTTAGACACCCTAACCGTGCTAGTGACCTCGTGAGTAAGTGCAAGTGTATCCCAAGCCTCTTTTGAAGTTTCAAAAGTTATGATTCTATTATACTCTTTAGGTGTGACATGTAAGGAAATTACGTGCAGACCTTTAGAGTTGTACAATGCAAAACTATGTTCAGCATCAGGCCATGACTCAAGGGATTTCAAACTCGTGACCTCACATTCTCGTGTGACTAATGGTGTCCAATCCTTTTCAACACCTAACCAAACACGCTCATAAATAGATTTTAAAGAACTTATCATTCGTATATTCTAATAAGCATATTTTGTGTCATAAAAAATAGGTGCACGAAAACTTTCAAAACCTCTAAAATTCATTTCGAAAAACATAGGGGATCAAACACAATAAAAATATGTTTCTAGCTCTGAAACCAATTTGATGGTCCCTTTTAATTTCTTATGAGGAAAATATTTTAAGGATGACAAGAACAAATTCTATTTTTATGAAAAAACTTTTTTTCAATTATTTAATTCGCACCAAGTTGTGAACAAATTATAACTTAACCAAATTTTATCTTGATTAATCATAAATATCCATCTAGCGATTAAATCAAGTAAAATAAAGTGAAGAATACTCACAACGCCGGATGTATGAGGAAAACCACAAATGAGAAAAACCTTGGACGGCCCAAACCAGACAATCACTATGAATATGGTTTTACAAAGGTACATACAATAGTCTTACTCAACGAATCGATCCACCCACGAAACTTGATGCTACTATGATCTTCAACCACTCCTCTTACAATGCCCACATAGAAAGTAACCTTCTTCCACGATGCCTGTCCACAACACACCATCCACGTATGTCTCGGTGTCCACCGATATGGCTTGTAACGTCTACGATGTTTAAATCGGACTCCACCAAATCTAAACCACAAAATTAGCAATGTTCAAGTGTATAAAAACTCTTCTTGGTGCCACAAAGATCACTATAGAAAATATCAATGATAACTCGGATCTTTGAAACTCTAAGGATGTGTTTAGACTTTAAAACCTTAGAAAACTGTTTGAAGAAATCTTACTCTTTGAAAACTGAAATTTATCTTGCACATACTTCGAAACACGGACATAAGCACGCCTTAAATTAGATTTTTAAGTCGGAGCATCGTTCGAGCGACATTGGCTGTCATTCTAACGAGATGGCCATGTCGTTCGAATGACATGTACATCTCGCGCAAATGACTTCCACTGTCGTTCAAGTGACCTGCTCAATTAGAATCCAAACCAAAAACAACTATAATCCATCCTTCTTAATTTAAAATGAAGTGTAAACGATTTCAAACACCTATAAAACATTTTAAAAGCATTTATTTAATAAAAATTACATCCTTGATCATTTTAAAATAAATTTCGAGTCTCATTAAATATTACGCATTCATACCCGAGTGATGTCGGACATTTAAATAAAGTTTGAAGACGAATAAACTTTCACCAATTAAACTTTGGAAAAATTAATTCTTCAAATCTTTGTCGCATTGTCTTCAACACGTTAAAGTTTGCGTGGGATCGTGATAAATAAAAATAGACTTATGACACAAACGTGTTTTGTTCTGGGAATAAGTCAAAACTATAAAATGGACTCCATTGGAAATTTTGTCCTTACAAGATATCTAGGATTTTTGGGTCTTGGGATAGCCTAAAAGTTACTAAAAGATGAGAAGAAAATGTATAATTATATTATAGTCCAGAATCAGCTATATTCTTATACTACCTAAACTTGGTGATAACATATCAAATTATTATTTTTCAGGACATAGGCCATAGGTATAGCCTCACCCCTAATTTAGTCATGACTTCCTTCTTTGTTGTTGTTATTTCAACTACTTATAGATGTCGACCCTACGTGATCCCTCTCTTTATTAATCTTAATAGCCAGTTATGTCATATGTATAAAATAGATCACTTCTATTTTTGGTGTATATTGATATAGTTGTAGTTATGCGATTGTACTAGTGATGTTGATTGTTTAGGTATCAATGTATGTGGTTCACCTATAGTTTATTTCAGAGATTTGGTTCATGTATTTAGTTTTAGTTATGTCATGGTAGTGCCTATACACATGTAAGAACACACACACTCTTATACAGACAATATCCTTCAAATTACAAGATTTTTTTCTAATAATGACATGCAAGAATTTAAAATACTGAACTTAGGTTTATTTTCAAACAATAGTTCATCAGATCTTTCATTCTTTAAGAACCTTTTAAAAGGGATCCTTCGAATCTTTAGTTATTTATAAGTTTTTCAAAATGAAAAACTGAGATTTGATATATGAAACCTTCAAATTAGTTTTATAAAATAGAAATAAGAGAATGTTTTATTTTAAATGAAAAATAGAAAAATATATACATAATCCAACAAGAGAGTGATTTCTAAACTAAAGAAATCAGATCTAACTGATGTAAGTGTATGTATGACTTTTGAATCAGATATACATTTTTCTATTGAAGAAACGAGTTTTGATTCTTGTGACTATGTTAAACGAGAGATTTAAACTACAAAGGATATGCAGTTTAACAACCCGGAACCCTAAAACTCTCAATGTATTTTATGAAGTGAAATGGGCAGAATTTTGGTTAGGTTTCGTATTTTCTCTCAGGTTTTTTTCTCTCTCTTCTCTCTCTATTTCTCTTTTTTATCAAGGGTTTGATCTTCCAAATATTGGGATTGTGAGGACGACAGGTGGTATTTATAAAGGGATTGGAAGGATATGGAACCCAACTTAAAATAAACGATTGAGATTAACTCGATTTAAAATGATGTAAATCTTACAGACTACAATGCACCGCCTCAAAATCTAATGTGATTGGTTACTTCTGATCACACATGGATTGTAAAGGAATACACAAAGGGGACATAGGAGGAAGAAGAGAGGAGGTCCCAAGGCCAAATTGAACCTTTTTTGCACCACAAACACCACCATTCTTCTACAAGGAATCAAACCTTAAAACAGAGGCAAGTGTTTAATATGGATAAATTATGATTTGATATATCATCCAGGTTATAATAGGGTGATAATCTTGTGAAATCAATAAAATTTGGCTTTATAATTTCAGATATAAATCATGTTCGTGGGTAGGATTGGTGTTATATTTGATCCCTTACACATGTAGACTGAAATTGATGAGAAACATCACGAAAATTGGGAGAAAATATGGAAAACATTATAATTATTGAACATGAATGAAAAACTAGGGTTTTGAATGTTAAATATTGAATTTAAGGGTGTTCTTTGATGACTCTAATACGTTAGAAATCATGGTAAAATTGTTTAATATGCTTGGTTTAGAGATTGGGAACGAAATATGGAGGTTTTGAGGTTAAAAATGGTGAATCCCATAACTGTTATAAGTGGAGAAGGTGAGACCTCTAGCAGGCAAATCGATTCGGCTCCTTGGCTTAATCGATTCGGAAGGCGAAGACAAAGGCCAAAACTATTTGATTTCCCAGAATTGCATAGTTTTCCCCCTTTTCAATTAGAACTCATGGGAAATGCTTGGGTTGAACTTGAATTAATTGTAAGAAACTACTAAAGGACATTTTAATTACCAGTAGGCTAAAGTTGGGTTTGAGATTAGTCGCACAAGGAGAGTTTAAGACTAAAATTGTTTTAGCATAATGAGTAATAAATCTCATTCGGACATTGATTTCTTATTATGGAAAAATTAAGGGAATGTAGGACCAATACCAGTAGGCCTTAAGTGAGATTGCCTATTGAATGTACTTAAGGGACACTTGGCAACCATTTGGGTATTGATAAACAGTCAGGAATTTACTATGAGAGGTATTGCGTTACATAGAATATTCAAGAGATATTATACTACGCATGGGTCATATGATATAGGTTACGTGTATACCTATGATGATATTATACATATATATGGGTGGTGTGTATACCTATTGTTTTATTTTTATGTGTAATCATACCTAGGCTACTTGCTATAATGGGAGGTTTCACGCCATGGACAATCTTATTTGGATGAGCCCATTTGGGGGATATTGACTTGTACATCAGGACATAGACCTTAGGGATTGAGCATCACTTGAGTGAATGAGGGTGTGACTGGTCATTTTGGGTGCATTAGGTATGCGCCTATCCCAAAGTCCTAGAGCTATGTTCGCGTCCAATATTGTGTGTTTTGATTTATGGTTGGAGGGAGACTATCTGAACCAGTGTCCATATATACTACATGATATACCGAGACTTAATACCAGACTATGCACCCATTGCAGGTCTCCACCTAGGGGTGTTGCATACGTATATATGATAAGAGTGATATATATATATATATATATATATATATATATATATATATATATATATATATATATATATATATATATATATATATGTGTGTGTGTGTGTGTGTGTGTGTGTGTGTGTGTGTGTGTGTACGTATGATTGAATTATGATATCTAAATTATTCAAGTGTATGAGAACTAAATTAGTAACTGATAAATAGTGATATCTAAATCAACTAAAGTATAAGAGAACTAAATCATTTAGTAGAGATTCCTAATGAGTATAAAGAAATGGAAAAATACAGTAATGTATTGTATGGGCAATACAGGCGGGCACTATAATTGATTAGATGCGAAGAGATGTAAGACATACTACTTAGGAGGGTTGGAGTAGTACGTTAGGCGTGCACAATAGTTGAGGGGTGAGGATCTCAAGTGACGGAACGTAGTACTAACATGTATTTAATATATTATCTTTTCTTATTTTAAACACCTACTTAATTTTTTAAACTGTTTTATTTGAGCTCTGACCTGTTTTAAATCCTTTTTGTAAAAACCATTTTAGGTTCCTAGTCACAAGGACAACATGCCTAGAAGTTCCCACATTTGACGTGCTGCAATAGCTGTGGTGGTTGCAGGACCTTTCTATCAGACGCTTCTTTATTTATTTTAGTTTTCATGCATCCTCATTTATCTCAGTCGGGCATGTCGCCCATTCTTACTTGGACCCTATTTTCAGAGACTTTGTACTCGAGTTCATTTTCAGTATTTACTTAGATTTTTCTTATGGATGACTATATTTATAGCTTCCAGGAGTCTTACTCCTAGATAATTTATTTATGTCACTATTTTAGTATTCATTTTTATGTGTATTAAAATGGTCAATGATATATTTATTCCGATTTATTTATTTTATGTTAATAATTTAGATTAAAATTTTGACAGGGGTATTAGGAATTAGATTGAAATTTGATAGTGATGCTAAGAATTACACCATTAATGATTTTCGTTTAATTTAATAATGAACTCATCACCCAAGAATTTAATAGGAGGGGTATCACAAATGGTATCAGAGCATCAGGTTCTTGTAACGCCCCTACCCAAATTTATGGGTCACCCATGAGTTAACCCAATTCGAATCAAGTCGTTAGGTGTGAAGTGCAATGAAACAACCTAAATAATGTTGCTAGTCCAGTTTTATTTTAGTTAATGTTTAACTTGTTTAGCATGGGAGTCCAAATTCAAGATAAACTACTTGTGGAACCCATGGAGAGTATCCCGAGTCCAAGCAAACAGAGCTACTAACGTAAGAATAAATAAGTACATTTACTTGTATAATGCACTCAAAATACGAACTCGCATCCAACCTGTCGAAAAAAGCGAGGGTGTGAGCCTATGCCCAGTGGGAAAAATACAACCAATACTGAAACAAACGGCAGGAAAGAATACTCACATGCTAAAATCACATGCATGTGAAAATATATATATATATACATATTCAAATGCATTAATCGTTTTACTTTCGAAAACCTTACTCAAGACTAATTTACTTTACTCATGCAAAGACTTCCTTTATACATACTTAGTATTTCTCACTTTGTTTAGCACGCCCGGTTTCACACTTAACACCACTACACTTGAATTATTCCAACTCATTCCTTTATCAGAATCACCCTTTTTATTTATTTAAAATATACTTTAGTATTTACATTGAAAAGCATTATTTCAACACACGCACTCACCGTGTTAGAAAATATTTTTCTTATCATTTAGAAACCCTTTTCATTTCATACTTATGCAAATTATGGGTTCAACAACTTACGTTACACAACCACCCATTTGCCCACTTTAGTTACTCGTTTTACCTCAACTTATGGACATTTATAGATTTACGCATTTACTTAACCATTTAACCTTTACCGGAACATTTATTCATTCATTTAAGTTAGGTTGTATTAACACTTTTTACCATACAACACATTTCTTTACATGCTCCTTATGTTCTTTATCCTTTCTGGGAATTTTGCCATTTAATCTCATACTTACACGGGCTCCACACCGCCGGCCATGCGCACCATATGCTCTGACCAGTGATTTAGGACTTTTCACCCATGTTCTTCGGGCCCTTCTTGGTCATTCCTGATTGCGTCTGAGTCATTATTATTGCGTTTAATATTTTGCACGTTCCCACATTACTCCACTTCATTACTTTAACCTGACCGAATTGAAAATTCAGACTTAACCGTATGTTTTTTCATTAATACTTGGAAAATTATTTATTTTCTTCTTTAAGTCCCTTATCCACACACAAATGGTTCATTCTAATTTACATCATACCTTAGAACTTAATTCATTTTCACACGCATTAGTGCAAAGACATGCTTTAAGATTTTTATTCCATAAAAATGTTTCACTTTAGTAATTTACAAATTTTCCCTTTTTTCATCAAACTTGCAATTTAGTTCGTTAACAAGTGCTATTTGTCAAATGATTATTATGTTTCCAACTTAGCGTTTAAAACACCTTTAGCCATTTTAGCACTTGTTCAATACCACACTATTACCCAAATTCTCATATTGATACTTTTGCTCTTCGAATATGTAAAACAACACCTTTACATAATATACTTCCATTTTTCACTCATTCTTTTAAGACTAAAATAAATATCCATTTGTCTTATTATATCTTTAGAACCAACACCACTTTCCTTAAACTTTCTCATATATTTATTATCAAAATACTACAAGTTTATAGGCACAAGAAAGTGGACTTTAATTGTTAAAATCCTACCAAGTGGATTAAACATGCATTTCATTCTAGAAACTTGGAAACACTTATTTCATAAATAATTAGCCAACGCTAATGTCATTCCATAAAATATCCATTATTTCCCTTTTACTAGAAATATATGAAAATATCTCTTTCTTACATTTTATTCCACAAAAATGTTTATTATTTCTTTTTCACTATAAATACACCAAATAATATCCTCGCACATTTTTACTTCATAAAAATGTCAAATTTCAAACTTATTAGGGTAACACACCACAACAATGTTTTCTAGCACTTTTATTCCACACAATGGTTATTTTCAAACTTAATAGAAAATACACAACAACAATATCTTCTAGCATTTTTATCCCTAAAAATGGTTATTTTCAGATTACTAATAATACAACATTTTCCCCATAATCATACTCTTAACCATTCACAATAGTAAGACTACAATATTGATCCAATAAAGCCTAAATATAATAAGAGTATGTTACCCCACCTTAAATGTTCTTCAAAGTGGTGGTGGTGAAGATGGGTGACGCCCCCACCTTCAAAGGTGGCCCTCAAGGGAGTCACAAAATCACACCGAGTATTCTCCATTAGTGCTCCAGAAAAACACCATTAAACCCCTATAAACCTCCATAAAAACATACTCATCTTCTTCCCAAGAAAATTCTCCCTTATTACTCATTAAAACCCTACAACAAAATCTAATATTTTCGTAGTTCAACACTAGGGAAATGAGCATTTGGTGAGTGTATAGACTATATTGTAAGAGAATCGGGAGGTCTTATGGCTGCAAGGTGAGAGACTGTTTGAGGGAGTTGAGAGAGATGAATGAGACAATTCGTGTGGTTACTTCTCTCCTACCCCTCTCTTATATTACACAATTGAACTTGCGACCAAGAGTAGAAATGTTATCATCTCACGAAAACCCCATATCATGTACTATAGGGATAAAGATTTGATAGCTCCACCGATCAGACGGTTTGCATGGAGACAACACTAAGGTGTGTTAAAGATACTTTACGTTCCTCTCTCTCCCCTCTAGTCCATCAACTGACGTAAGAGTTTAGGTCTTCGAATGAAACCTTGACAGTAAATGAGGCGCGCCAAATTTCTTTTAGCATCACTCGAATGACAGAGATCATCGTTCGAATGACGAATCTCGTCGCTCGATCCACTCTACACCTCCTTTGAGAGACGATAGGGGTAAGGTTAATCCCTTATGTTCTGCAGTTCATTTCTTTCAATATCTACCATAATTTATGTTAATACCCCCATAAGATATATCATGTTTTATACCAATTCAACTAGCAGTAGATCAACAATTGGAGTAGGGATTTTGGACCTTAGTGTTGTTTCTTTATTTACCCATTTTTATCCCTACGATTTACAACTCGAATAAAATCATATATATATATATATATATAATCAATCAATGGGCCATAATTTTGTAATCCCTGTAGTAATCCACAACTTTTCTTTAACTCTAATTTATTACAAAAAAAATTCCCAATAATTGTAGCTAATTCGACCTCATCTAAAAGTTGTACATAATTTAATCAATTTAACCGGCAGGATATTACAGTTCTAGTGTCTTTAGGATCTGTGCGTCTTACTACGATTTTTAATGTAGCGTTCTTTGATATAGATCCCTGTTATTAGGACTGTTGTATTATTTTTTATGCATTTATGTCTTCAGCTATTTTAAGACGTATTGAATTGTGGACTGATGGAAAATTCTTTCTCGTTTTAGATACCTCCTTGACGTTCACCACGACCCATCCCAGAGGCATAGACATAGCCTTAGCCAGCTCCATCCGTGGGAACCATGAATGCTGCAGAGGTTGACACTATAGTTGCACATGCAATTAATGCAGCATTGGCTACAGTTGCACAACAGGCACCACCCCAGGCACATGTCATGGCACCAAATTAGATGCAGGAATTCCCTTCTAGTTGGGAGAGACTTAGAGACGCCTTTCAGAATGCACACCCTCCCGAGTTCTAGGGGAGTTTAGACGTGGTGATTGCTAGCCAATGGAAGAAAGACATCCAGAGGAATTTGAGGTTATACAAGTGCATGGATTTTCAGAGGTAGATTCTAGCTACATTTAAGCTAGTTATGCGACACTACAGTGGTGGGAGTATGTTACCAACCTGAAGGAGAGAGACAATATGTCAATACAGGAATACTGGGAGCAATTTAACCGCAAATACTTCCCATCAGCCATCCAGATAGAAATGAGGCAAAAATAATTAGATCGCACCTAGGAGGGGAAGACCGTGGTTGAGTATGAGGAAAAATTCATGAGGTTAGCTAACTTTGTTCCGGGAAAGGTACCTACAGAGGAAAAAAGGATACAATTATTTATGGATGGTCTTCCTTAGAGAATCCGACACTATTTGTTAGGTAATCCTACTTTGAAGACATGCACTGAGGTGTTGAATGCTTCTCTATTACATTTCCAGGATTATTGCTTCCATGTTAAGGGGAGAAAACGAGCAGAAGAGTCCAGCCAATAGGGCAGGACTCGGGGTAGCAGTGCCGACGGGGTATAGTTGACTCAAAGTCAGTAGAGGCAGAGTGAGTAGGGTGCTCACCAGGGGGATTTTGTTAAGAGGTCCCATTCAGGGGATTATATATAAGGAAAGGGTCAATTCAGGCAGGGCCACCGCGGCTAGAAGGGTCAATCAGGCCATCAATGATTCACTCGAGCCAACAGGGCCAGGGTAGGAGTGGTAATGGGCAATAGTCACTACAAGAAAAAAAATATAGCTATCCTTTTAGATCTATTATAAAGGACAGATAATTTTTTTAGCGTCCTTTATAATAGTTTTAAGGAAATCAAATATTTATTATTCTTTATAAGTCCTCTAATAGGACAGAAAATAGTTGTCGTTTAAAATTTTTGTTTCCCTCTTTTTTTCCCTCCATTCCCCAAATTATTTTTTCATTCCCTCTACTATCAGATAACGGACTCACCCGCTTCTATCTCTCATCTCCTCACCCGATCAAAGACAACAATCACAATATCGTGAAACAGATATGGTGAGAACATATATATCTGTTCTCTTGCTTTCTTAATCGCTCTCTCTCTCTCGTGAAACAGATATCTTCGGACGGTTTTGTGAAACCTTCGAAGGTTTTGTGAAACTCTCAATCGCGCTCTCCACTACCCAAATTTGGACGCTTCTCTGTTCTCTCGCGCTCTCTATCGCTCTCTCTCTCTCTCTCTCGTAAAACTCATCGGGTTATCTCCTGAAGAATAAACTCTATAAGAATAACTCTTAAAGAATAAAGGTATGCGGGCTTACTCATATAGAGATGATTTTTTTATTTGATTTTCTGTATGATTATAGAACTGATTTTGTTTTTTATTATAGAGTTGATTTTGTGTTTGATTATAGACTGATTTTATGAGAAAAAATTTTGTGTTTGATTATAGACTGATATTGTGTGCAAAGATCGGGTTCCGTACACAAGACTAAGGCATTTTGTGAATTTTGTTGAAAATGGAAACATGTTCATTGCTTGTGGGTTCTATACTGCTAATTTTTGTTGAGTAGTGCTTTTAAAATCGGGGTGTTCTTGATGCAAGGGAATGCAATAACTTGTTCATAAATGTAGAGTATATTCTATTTAAAAGGTTACTGATTAAAATTTATTTGAAATGTATAATATACCAACTATGCCATGTTTGATTTTTGAGAGTTTCTTGTCCAAGACAAGAATTTAGCAAGTCCCTTACATTTTTGAAGTCCAAATTTGATAGTGAAAGTGGAGCCAGAATTAGTACTTTAGGTTGTTATTTTACGTAGCTAAGGTATTAAAAATGCATCAATTGATGTGTGGTGTCCAAATGAGCATACGGGTCCAAAAGATATTAATCACTGCAATATTGACAATTAAATAAGTCAAATTAAAGGATTAGTTTTTGGGTACTAAATGTTGTCTCTGGTTGAAGCTCTCGGTTGAAATTAACAGTTCTGTTTACTTTCTGGATTGTCTTAAAATTAACAGTTGTTTTAAAAGTTAATATATAAAATAACGTGAAATTATAATATTATCCGACGCATAGAAATTCAACATTCATTAATAAATTTTGAATGTTAGTCCATCCACAATGGGATACTTTAAATTTATAGGTTTAAGGTGCGAAAGTTAGGTTGAAATCACAATGGGATTTCCGTTAATATTTTGGGTAACAAATTATAACTTATGAACTACATTACAAATTAGTTATGAATCATACATTGCAAATTTTGTGTGCCAAGCCCTTTCGCTTTCAAGATGTTTCGAAAATCGATATTTATAAGTCTGAGCCTTGGGAGTTTGCAGGTTTCTTTTTTAAGATGTAGTTTTAGATTTATATTTATGTATGTCTGAAAATGTGATGATGAAGATAAGATTTTTTAGAATGAGAAAATATAGGCTTGTGAAATGATTTAGATTTAGAAGTAATCGCATGTATGTTTGTGTGTGTGTGTGTGTGGAATTGTAGTTGGAAGGGTAGAAATGAAATAAAGGAGTTTGCAGGTTTCTTTTTTACGATGTAGTTTTAGATTTATATTTATGTATGCCTGAAAATGTGATGATGAAGATAAGATTTTTTAGATAAGATTATTTAGAATGAGAAAATATAGGTTTGTGGAATGATTTAGATTTATAAGTAATCGCATGTATGTTTGTGTGTGTGTGTGTGTGGAATTTCTCAAATGATGTTTCCTTTAATATTATGTCATACTAACTCTCTATATCTTGTTATGTTTAAATTGTATATCTTTTATATGTATTCTAATATACTTTTGTTGTTTATCGAATTACGTTTTAGGAGTTGATATGGATAAAAGTTGGATCGAATCACGTGATTGGAATTCAAAAGAATACATAGATGGGGTTGAAAAGTTTGTTAGCTTTGCATATAGGAATAAAAATATTCAATCATCATGTATCAAATGCCCATGTTGCAAATGTGTAAATCGAGTCTACCACAACTTACACACTATGAAGGGTCACATAGAGATGCATGGTTTTGATAGGAGTTATAAGGATTGGATTTATCATGGTGAGTTGGTCGATGTATTGGAGGACAATACATGTAATTTTGGTAATGATGTGTCACTTGATGATACATCATATGAATCGAGCTTGGGGGAAATATGATTGAAATGGTTCAAGAGGGAAGGGGAGTTCCACATACGCATGCAAAATCATGTAGTGATGGACATGGAGTAGAAGATGTGATCCCTAATGGTGACATGCCAAAATATTTCAAACTCCTAAAAGATGCGAAAAGAAAGTTATATGAAAATTGTTCGGAGGGTATTACTGAACTCTCATTTGTAGTTGAACTCTTGCACTTAAAGAAACTTAATGGATGGATGAATAGTTCTTTCACAATGTTACTAAAACTATTGGAGAAGACATTCCCTAATGCCAGAACTCCAAAATCCTTTTATCAGGCTAACAAGATCACTTCTGATTTTGGATTCAAGTATCAAACATGGGATGCGTGCCCTAACAATTGTATGTTATTTCGAGATGAAAATGCAACTTTAGAGAAGTGTGTCATTTGTGGGGCTTCCAGATATAAATCAAATGTTGACAGTGATATTGGTCAAGTGCAACAGAGTAATCAAAGTACAAAAGTATCTGCTAAAAAGGTAAGGTATTTTCTTTTAAAACCAAGATTGCAAAGATTGTTTTGGTCATCACATACTGCTTCGTTAATGAAATAACACACCGAGGATTGTATTGATGATGATGTGCAAAGGCATCCGGATGATTCTCGTGCTTGGAAATCACTTGATGAGTGTAATCCATCTTTTGTGAGTGATAGTCTTAAGGTTAGACTTGGGCTAGCAAGTGATGGATTCAATCCTTTTGGTAATATGAGCGTTGCTCACAGTACTTGGCCAGTTGTACTCATGCCCTTGAATGTGAACCCATAGTTGTGTATGAAGCAACCAAACCTAATTTTATTGATTCTTATTGATGGGCCAAAAGGGCCTGTGATGAAATTAATGTATTTTTACAACCATTGATTGATGAGCTAAAAGAGTTATGGAGTGACTACTTAAAATGTATCAAGTAAACAATTTTTCCAGTTGCGTACATCATTATTGTGGACAATTAATGATTTTTCGGCATATGCCATGCTATCGCGATGGAGCACGAAAGGTGAATTTGCTTGTACTTGTTGTAACAAGGATCATCAAGCAACTCAATTAACTTATGGTAAAAAGTATTATTATTGGGGTCATCGCCGATTCTTTCCTCTGCTCCATAGGTTTCGAAAAGAGAAAACAACTTTTAATGGAAATGTTGATTTCAGACCACCTCCGTTGAAATTATCAGGATCACAAGTTTTGCAACAGCTAAATGATCTCGACATTGAAGCTGAATACAAGAAGGAAGATGTTTTTAGAAAGAGGAAAAGAGAACAATTAGAAAAAGAGCTTGCGAAAACAACAAAAGATGTGGTGCCGAAGACGAGATTAAATTGGAAAAAGAAAAGTATCTTTTTTGAATTGCCATATTGGAAGCATAATTTGATCCGCCACAATCTTGATGTTATGCATATTGAAAAAAATGTGTGTGACAATATCCTATTTACATTGTTGGGAATTAAAGATAAAACCAAAGACAATTTGAAGGCCAGAAAAAACCTGCAAGAGATTCGCATCATACGACCACTACATCCCCAAACACGCGGGAAAAGTTTGGAGTACATATCTCCAGCAGATTTTACAATGAGCAACAAAGAGAAGGATATTTTTCTAAAAGTGTTGCAGGATGTTAAAGTACCAGATGGCTATTCATCAAATATTTCGAGATGTGTTCACCCTAAAGAGAGAATTATATGGGGACTAAAGAGCCATGACAATCACATTTTAATGCAACAATTACTTCAAATATCAGTACGGAGGGTACTATCAAAACATGTTGTCAAAGCATTAATTGAACTAAGCAACTGTTTTTCAGTGTTGTGATCAAGTACAAATACTTTGGTTGATGTAGAAAAATTAGAAGATTATATGGCTCTTACAGTTTGCACTTTTGAGAAAATATTCCCCCCGGGATTCTTTGATGTGATGGAGCACTTGCCAATACATTTGGTTTATGATTTAGTAATTGCCGATGCAGTAATCTATTAAAGGATGTATCCAATTGGAAGGTGTTTGCATACTCTAAAACTCTTTGTGCGCAATCGCGCTTATCCTGAGGCCTCAATTACTAAATCTGTTATTATGGAATAACGCACCACTTTTTGCTCGACATATATGTCTGAAGATGTGGAAACTAAGTCTAATTGGCCTTCCAGAAATGATGATGGAGGTAATGACCTTGGACGTGGTGTGAGGCAAGGTTAGAAATTTCGGCTTGATTCAGGAACTCGTATACAAGCGCATCGATATGTGCTTGCTAACAGTGATGCAGTTGCGTCATTTATTGAGTAAGTTATATATTAGCCATAAGTAATTTTTATATAAAATGCATTATTGAATTCCCTTTCTAACTTTACACACGTATGATATTTTCAGAAAACATATTGTTGAACTTACAAAACAATATCCTCACGTTTCACAAAAACATTTTGTGAAATGCCTTCACAATGAACATTTCCACATGTGGTTTAAGGATTATGTAAGTATGTTTATTCATTTTTAGTATTCCAATTATATTTCCATATCGTAGTTTTATTTTTTATTGAAATATTAGGTGGATGGATTGCCAAAAGATATCAAATTATCTAGCGAAATACTGAGTTTGTGTAAGGACATAATTTTATAAATGTCCGGGGTAGATTCTAGGAAATTTCTATTTTCTCCTAGATCACAGTTCATATGTCTGATACCGCTACATTCGGCACGTCAACACGATCATCCCCGACGACCTTTATTCGAATTCAATGCATCCACTTTCTTCACGTGCATCATGCTACATGCAACGTACTGCTTAGCTCATTCCCACTACTCCACTACGCTCTATCAGTAATATGTTTTGTTGGAGATTTAAATATTTTCATAAATATTTGGAAAATGTTTTTGAAAATTATTTTTGAAGTCTGGTTTTATTTTTTATCAAAAGCAGAATTTTTCTAAGTGTAGAAGCGAATTGACTCGATCGACGAGATCGCTCAAACGACTTTGAAAGTTGTTCACGCGAGATAGGCATGTCGCGCGATATCGTTCAAACGACTTATGTCCTTCGTTCGAGCGACATGGCTATCTCGTTCTAATGAGCCACCGCCTCAATTTTTGTATAAATATCTGATCTCCTTCTACATGTTTTTCAAGTCTTTCTGCGATCTCAAAATTCTGCGAAAACAGTCCAGAATAAGACTTCATTTTTTAAGGTTTTCTAAACCATTTTGATTCACAAATCCATTCCCATATATGTGTGTGAATCTTTAAACCTTCAAGAGGATCATTTACTCATCTGGAGTAATTTTTTAGGAAGCCGCTCTCTTCTTCACTGCTGCCCTACTGGAAAGGGATAGTTCCAGCCGCCGACAATAGAATCGACACTCGAAGGTATTTCTGTGTTATATATTTTCATTGTAATCAGTTTAAGTCGTACTCTTAGAAAATTATTGTGGAAATAAAAGGTTTTGCCCCTTTGGGGGATTTTTCCTCATATATGTGTTCTTGCATGTTTCATCATCGTATTTAATCACATATAGATGCATGTTTAGGACTTGAGTGGTTAAAACTATGTTTAATTAAATAACTTCCTTATTTGAATGCAAGCGCACTCTTCTCAAATTGGTATCAGAGCCAGTTACACAAATTTACCGTGTAATTTTCCACAAACTTTTTCTAAGATATCAATTTTTTGAATAATTGACTTTTGAAAACTAGTGTGTTCATAATGGAAAAGTTATATAATAAAATGCCAGTTTTTGACGGGACAAACTATGCATATTTGAAAGCCCGCATGAGATCTGCATTAAAAGCCATTGATGAACGTGTCTGGATTTTGGTTGAAAGAGGGTGGACACCTCCCTCCGTCACTGTTGATAATGTGATCAATTTAAAACCAGTCACTTCTTGGACTGAAGAAGAGTTTAAATGGTCATCATTTAATTCTAAGGGTCTAAGTGCTATTTCTGGGTCTGTCACACCTGATGAGTTCAAAGGCATAATGACGTGCACCACATAAAAAAAGGCTTGGGATGTTTTACAACTCACCCATGAAGGAACTAATGCCGTGAAAGAGTCTAAATTGCAAAATTTGACAACTCAATTTGAAACCATCACCATGCATGAGACTGAATGTTTTGATGATTTTTATGCTAGGCTTTCTGACATTGTTAATACTAGCTTTAATCTTGGTGAACATATTTGTAATGCTAGAGTTGTCAAAAAGATTCTTCGTTCTCTGCCTAAGCATTTTATCCCTAAAGTCACTGTGCTAAATTCTATGGGTAATTTAAATACGCTAAAATTGGAAGAACTTGTAAGAGACTTGCAAACATATGAAATTGATATGTTCCCTAAAACTGCTAGGTCTAAATATAAGGGAATTGCACTTAATGCCCAAGAGAGAAAGAGTGAGGGGTCGGCTAGAAAGAGGGGAGAGTCAACTAGAAAAAGATAGACAGATTCGTCTGATTCTGAGTGTGATTTTGATTTAGATGATTTGGCTCTTTTTGCAAAAAAATTCAAGAGGATTCTCAAATTCAAGAAAAATGGTAATTTTAAAAATAAAAAGAATTTTGAGAAAAATAAGTTTGAAAAGAAAAATGAAAAAGATTTTAAAGATCCTCCTAAGAAAAAAATTGAGAGATGCTTTGGGTGCGACGGTAGGGGTCATAGAGCTTTTGAGTGTGCTACTAAGCTGAACAGAGAAAAGGGCAAAGATATCCTTAATGCTACCCTTAGTGACGACAGTGAGGTCGAGTCGGTGGATTCTGGAGTCGAGTCACCACATGAGTGTAACTTCACCGCATTCATGGCTAGTCATGTGAGCACTTCTAGTTCTCCTCACGACGATGAGGATGATGCTTCACAGGGACACCTCGACAGTGAGAGCAATGTGAGTGAGGGGGAGGATGACACAAGTGAGAGTGAGAGTGATATTCAACGTGCCTACGCTGAGTTATATTCTGAGTCATTTAAAACTAAAAAGTGTAACAAAGAGTTAGTTCTTAAGATCACCGGCTTAGAGGAAGATTTAAGAAAGGCGAGACAGAGAGAGTCCTCCACCTGCACCACCCTGAGAGAGAGAGAGTCTGCCTATGTTGAGAAAGAAAGTCTGTTTAGAGAGAGAGAGAGTTATTTTGAGAAAGAGAGAGGGGACCTGACTAAACAAGTGGTTAGTCTTACGAGTGAGCTTCATTCCTCCATGGAGACTCGAAAGAAACTTAAAGCCCTTGTTGCCCAGCTTACTGATGATCTGGAGAGAGCACGGGAAGCCAAGGTACAAATCGAGGACATATCTGGGAAAATGGGAAAGATGCTCCTCGACCCCGCTTTAGGTTTTGGTGATAGGCAGGGAATCGGTTATGTTGGTGCTTCCACGTCCCAAATTTCACCCGGACCAGTTCCTGAGTTTACTATGACTCCTTATGGCCATCGTCAAAAACCTCGAAGGAGAGTTCGATCAAGAAAAGCAAACCAAGGTCCGCCTTTGACTGTGTTCTTTTATACTTATTGCAAAAGAAAAGGCCACCTCAAAGAGTTTTGCTATAGTATGGGTCGGACACGACGTACTACTGCTCCACCTCAGCATACTAATGATTTTACCAGTCTGAGAGAGCGAGTTGAGTTTTTAGCTGCCACGTCTCAGTGTTTGATGGAGGAATTCCGACGGATGTCTTTGCCGTCAGTGAATGCTTCTCGCATTCCAGCTAAAACCAACAACAACAAAGGCAAACAAAAGGTCACCACTTCTTGGGTACCTAAGAAAGATAAAAAGGCCTTTGTTGTTCATGTCGCTCTCAAAGCACATAATACCTCACAGTGGTATTTTGACAGTGGGTGATCCAGACATATGACATGTGATGCCTCATTTTTTACATCTCTTGAGGATTATAAGAATGACAGAGTCACCTTTGGAGATGGGATCAAGTCTAGCATTATAGGACGTGATACTATCGAGTTACCTGGATTTCCTAAGCTAGAAAATGTTTTGTACGTTAAAGGTTTGAAAGCAAACATTCTCTGCATTATCCAGATGTGCGACGCTGACTTTGCCGTAAAGTTTGATTGGGACGCTTGTAAGGTCTATAATCAAGCCGGTAAACTTTTAGTGGAAGGGGTGAGGACAAAGGATAACTGCTATGGGACTGATCCCACATCCTCACTTGTCTGCAATAGCGCCACGATGACTCCTATGGATCTGTGGCATCAACATCTAGGTCACGTAAATATTAGAGATCTAACTCGCTTTGCTAAAAAGGACCTAGTACGTGGCTTACAATCTCTTGGAAGGCCAACTTCGACAGTTTGTGGACCCTGTCAGTTGGGAAAACAAATTCGTAGTCCCCATAGGAAGTTGCATTCCATCACCACCTCTCGTGTTCTTGAGCTTATACACATGGATCTTTTGGGTCCCACTCATACCGAGAGTCTGGGTCGTAAGAGGTATATCCTCGTGATGGTGGATGATTTCTCCAGATATTCCATCGTAGGTTTTCTGAGAGAAAAATCCGATGCTGTAGAGTTTTTAATGACCAAGTGCCGTGTCCTGCAAAATCAACACGGAGTCACTATTAACAGGATACGTAGTGACAACGACACTAAATTTAAGGAAGCAAAGGTAGATTCTTATTATGATAGCCTTGGGATCAAACATGAGTTTTCTGCTATGAAGACTCCTCAACAAAATGGGATTGTTGAGAGAAAGAATAGAATGATCCAGGAGATGGCTAGATCTATGCTTCTAGGTCATAAAGTTTCTAGGAGATTTTGGATGGAGATAGTGTCTACTGCATGCCACACGGTGAATAGGGTTTATCTACGTCCACACACACTTCAGACCCCTTATGAGTTGTGGACTGGCAAGAAGCCCAACCTTGCATATTTCCATGTTTTTAGGAGTAAATGCTACATCCTACGGGATAGAGAGCAATTAGGAAAGTTTGACTCCCAAAGTGACGAGGGAATACTGCTGGGATATTCATCGAATAGTAGAGCGTACCGGGTTTTCAACCTGAAGAGCTCTAAGGTTATGGAGTCAATAAACATCATCGGGCAAGATGACGAACCTTCGGCATTTATTGACTCTAAACTTCAGTGTGAGGTTGAGGATATTTCTAGCAGTGATTTACTTGTACCTCACCCTCACTCTGTGGACCCTACTCCTGTGTTAGGGGGCACACCCGCTTGTGTTCACAAGAGTCATGACCCTTCTGCCATTGTTGATGATCCCACTCTAGGGGTCAAGACTCGTGCTCAGCTAGAGAACGTTGTCATCCATTTTTTCTACACGTCCAAAGTCGAGCCCAAGAATCATAAAGAAGCACTCAGGGATGAACACTGGATATCTGCTATGCAGGATGAGTTGCTTCAGTTTAAAAAGAATAATGTCTGGGAACTTGTCCCCCAACCTAGTGAGACAAATGTGATAGGTTCCAGATGGATCTTTAAGAATAAAATGGATGAAAATGGTACCATAATCAGAAACAAGGCTAGGTTGGTCGCTCAAGGCTACACACAAATAGAAGGTGTAGACTTTGGGGAGGCATTTGCTCCTGCTGCGAGGCTTGAGTCCGTCCGTCTAATACTCGTCATCTCATGTCATCTGCGTTTCAAGTTATATCAGATGGATGTCAAGAGTGCCTTTCTGAATGGCATTCTACAGGAGGAGGTTTACGTGGAACAACCAAAAAGGTTTGAAGACCCTCAACACCCGGAGCACGTCTACTATCTGAGGAAAGCCTTGTATGGTTTGAAGCAAGCACCCCGTGCTTGGTACGAGAGGCTTACTTCCTATCTCTTAGCCCGTGGCTTCAAGAGAGGGGGAGTTGATATGACGTTGTTCGTCAGGAGAGATGACAGTGCAATTTTGGTTGCCCGGGTCTATGTGGACGACATAGTCTTTGGATCCACGTGCTCTCAACGTGCTCATCACTTTGAAGAGGATATGAAAAGTGAGTTTGAGATGAGCATGGTTGGTGAGCTTACTTTCTTCCTTGGTCTCCAAGTTCATCAGCTAGAGGATGGGATGTTCATCTCCCAATCCAAGTATGCTAGAGACCTAATGAAGAAATTTAGGTTAGACTCCGCTAAGCATCCACGTACACCTATGAGTACCACTACCAAGCTTAGTAAGGACACTTAAGGCAAGGACGTAGATCAAACCTTATATCGGAGTATGATAGGTAGTCTTCTCTACTTGACTACCAGTCATCCCGACATAGCCTTTAGTGTTGGAGTCTGTGCGCGATATCAGGCATCCCCGAAAGATTCACACTTAATCGCTCTAAAACGTATTATCAAATACATGAGTGGGACTCTCTCATACGGTATTTGGTATTCCTTTGATACCGATGACCGTTTGTCCGCCTTTTCGGATGTCAATTGGGCCGGGGATGCAAATGGTTATAGGAGCACTTCTGGTGGGTTTTTCTATTTTGGTTATGCACTCATCTCTTGGTTGAGCAAGAAGTAAAACTCCATCTCTTTGTCCACTGCGTAGGCTAAGTACATAGCCGTCGGGAGTTGTTGCACGCAACTCTTGTGGATGAAGCAAATGCTGGAGGATTATGGGATTTCACAAGACACCATGACCATTTCCTGTGATAACACGAGGGTGATACACATATCCCGTAATCCAGTCCAGCATTCGCGCACACAGCACATCAGGATACGTGAGCACTTTATACGACAATTAGTTGAGGAGAAAGTCGTATCCCTAAGTTTTGTTCCCACCGACCGTCAGTTAGCCGATATTTTCACGAAACCTTTAGATGCCCTTAGATTTGAGAGTCTTAGGAAGTCTTTGGGGATTTGCACAGTTGAATGAGGGGTTGGTCTATGTCTAGGATAGGATGCCTTTTTTCATGTTCATATCATATGCTTCCTATTGCTAGTTTGTTTTATATGTATTTTTGCCTTGTTGTACAACTATTTATTTATTCTTTTAAAAAAAAATCCAAAAAGATTTTAGTTAAATTTTTTTTAGAAAAGACCAAAAAGATTTTTGTATTTTTTATGCACCTTTTATGGATGAACATTTAAGATAGCCAAGTCACAATTTCATTCCATCTTTTCATGTGACTGTTTGATAGAGATTTGAGACGCTACATCATTTCATCCATGTGCTTTACACTGCTTGGAGTCTTTGAGATGTGATTCGTGATATCTTGTCTATATGTTTGACTCATATCTCCTTTATTGCACACATGCACGGCTTTATTTGATTATTGTACTTGTCTATCACATGTTGGCTTGAGTGTTTCCATCTCAATTCTGTCTATACAACTAACAATATGCGATAAAACTTGACAAGATTGGAATGCATGTAAAAACCATTTTTGTGAGACTGAATGTTTGTTTAAGAACGAGGAGGGGCTGCAAAAGGTAATTATCTATTCTTTGAGCAAAAGCCATCGTTCAAAAGGACCTAAAAAATGGAGGAATTTTATTATCCGAGGTCCAAAGAGGTTAAAAGAGCCCCGAAAAAAATATAAAGGCAATAAAAAGCAATTCATGCCAAATATGGGCCATTAGGTTTCACCATCAATTCTCCAAAGTTTGAGAATTTAGAAATCCTCTATTCAAAATTAAAATCTGAGGGAGTTTGATTGGAGAATATAAACGTGTTTGCACTTCCTTGAAAGTCCTGAAAAAGCATGAAATAGTTTTGGACGTTATTGGTGTGGAAATAACTTTGAGCTTTGATTTGTTGATTTGATTGAGTCAATGTCTCATATTACCACTTTTTACACCAAAGGAAGACTTTGAGTTCATTCGTTAGGAGTATCCGATATTCATCGTGCACATATGTCATGTTTGTATGCATTGATTCTCCTATCGAATTTGATCACACCCTTTCATTTTTGCTATCATTGACTTGGTTGTTTTTGTGATCTTTCATGGTGTGATTATTTATTGTATACTATGTGTGAAATTTTTTGAAAAATAAAAAAATATCAGTTTATTCCCGTGTGTCATTCTCCATGTGCATTCATTTCTGCTTCTCATATCCGTCTATTTGGCGACATCATAAAAAGGGGGAGAAGAATTATGGGGGAGAATAATTTTGGTGTTTGGTTGCTGCATTAATGATTTTCTTAAGCTTAATTGATCATCAATTTTTTTCATATCATTATATTTCAATCTGTTGCTTGTCACGGGTATTTACTTTATCTCATGTGTGTAGGTACATCATTGCTCATTATTTTGATTACACACCCTGATGAGAAAAGCTTTGGAAGGTACCGGAGAGCTGAAGTTTTTGGAAGACATGTCATTTAATATTCTCATTTTGAGGGTTTAATGGGGATACTATCTTGTATGTCATTTGATTGCATAATTCGGATTTTTTATGTATGTACCGGCATAGACATAGGGGGAGATTTGTACTGACATAATTTTATAAATGTCCGGGGTAGATTCTAGGAAATTTCTATTTTCTCCTAGATCACGGTTCATATGTCTGATACCGCTACATTCGGCACGTCAACACGATCATCCTCGATGACCTTTATCCGAATTCAATGCATCCACTTTCTTCACTTGCATCATGCTACATGCAACGTGCTGCTCAGCTCATTCCCACTACTCCACTACACTCTATCAGTAATATGTTTTATTGGAGCTTTAAATATTTTCATAAATTGGGAAATATTTTTGAAAATTATTTTTGAAGTCTGGTATTATTTTTTATCAAAAGCAGAATTTTTCTAAGTGTAGAGGCAAATTGCCTCGATCGACGAGATCGCTCAAATGACTTTGAAAGTCGTTCGCGCGAGATAAGCATGTCGCGCGATATCGTTCGAACGACTTCTGTCCTTCGTTCGAGTGACATGGCTATCTTGTTCGAACGAGCCACCGCCTCGATTTTTATATAAATATCTGATCTCCTTCTACATGTTTTTCAAGTCTTTCTGCAATCTCAAAATTCTGCGAAAACGGCCCAGAATAAGACTTCACTTTTTAAGGTTTTCTGAACCTTTTTGATTCACAAATCCATTCCCATATATGTGTGTAAATATTTAAGCCTTCAAGAGGATCATTTACTCATCTGGAGTAATTTGTGAGGAAGTCGCTCTCTTCTTCACTGCTGCCCTACTGGAAAGGGATAGTTCCAGTCACCGACAATAGAACCGACACCCAGGGTATTTCTGTGTCATATATTTTCATTGTAATCAGTTTAAGTCGTACTCTTACAAAATTATTATGAAAATAAAAGGTTTTGCCACTTTGGGGGATTTTTCCTAATATATGTGTTCTTGCATGTTTCATCATCGTATTTAATCACATATAGATGCATGTTTAGGACTTCAGTGGTTAAAACTGTGTTTAATTAAATAACTTCCTTATTTGAACGCAAGTGCACTCTTCTCAGTTTGGAATTGGGTCCTCTGGAGGATGCATTAAGCTTTAAGTCATATATTATTCGTGGGTTTAGATTTCGAACAAAGGAAGTTGATAGTCGTCGAAAAACTCAGAATAGTGGAGCTATTTTAAAAGCAGAACAAAAGATCTATGCTAGTCGAAAAGACTCTAATCCTTTGTCTGGGGATGTTACTTTCTATGGACAACTGACTGACATTATTGAAATTCAATATTTTAATAGCCAAAAGTTTATACTATTCAAATGCAATTGGGTAGAAAATCATTTGGGGAAACGAGTATATGAGTTCAACTTTATATTAGTAAATTTCAACCACTTGTTGTACAAAGAGAATCGATCGAGCGATGAGCCTTTTATCTTTGCATCTGAAGCAGAACAAGTGTGGTACGTGCAAGACCCTTTGGAACCAGATTGGCATGTAGTTGTTCAAATGACACCTAGAGATAGGTTTGATAGTTATTCAACCACAGAAGAAGAATTAGAAGTGCATCCATTCGATTCGTTTAGTGTGAAAGAGTTGGAACATGATCAAAACGTATCTTGTGTGAGACAAGAAGTAGATGGATCCGTAATTGATACATCTATGCCTGATGTTGATGATTGTGAGGATGATATGGACGAAGAACGAGAGTTGATAAGTTGTAAATTTATATGTAAGCATTATGACATATGTTTTTCTTATTTTTATCATACAATTTGGTATGTTTTATCATATTTTTTATTAATACAATAACTAATCATATAAATTGTTTTGTTATAACAGATTCATTATGATTAGATCCTCGTCTACTAGCAGAGCGGCACATACATAACCCCCCATCTCAGATTCAGGTATATAAATTTTTACTTCTAGAGAAGTTCAAATATTGCACTTGACTACTCTCACCCACTTAACCAAGGACCAATAAATGAACAAAACCTACTTTAAATTTTGATTCCTTCTAACAATGGATATATGAAGCTGTAACTTGATCACCATTCTCCTTAATAAGCTAAAAAATTTCAATAAGTGATCGAGGAGGTTTCTTACGATTTCCTTGAATCACATAAACAAAAAATTTAGAGTTTGATTCCACAACCACGTTTGAGAGGTTTAGAGAGGAACAAGGTCTCAAACCCCTTAAGATTTCCATACACTCATCCTTATTATTAGAATCCAACTCTTCAAAAGCTTAAAAGGATTTAATAAAACAACCTCTATAATATCTAATGATTCCAACAGACCTAGCTAGTAGTAGTTGAACAGTCCTTGTATCTATTCTAATAGAAATTAACATATTGGATATCTTGAGTCTTGAGATTCCACTAAATCTCCGTGATAGATAATTTAGAAATATATGATAGAGATTCAAAGCCAAGACCTCCCTCTTCTATCAATATCATAGTTTTCCATTCAACTAGTAATAATTCTTCCCAAATGCAAGAGAAGATTCCTAAAGGAAATTATTGAAAACTCTTTAAATATGAAGAATGGTTCTACATATGGGATTAAATGTGGCAAGGACATGTATGGGTATAGAAGATAAGACAATTTGAATAAGAGTTCTCCTACCAAAAAATGAAACAAATTTGGATTTCCAACCTGCCACTTTATGTTTTATTTTAATGATCAGCTCTTCAAAGTAGACATATTTGCTTCTACCATAGAAGATTAGGTAGACTAAATATTTCAAATAAATATGTTTTTGTTTGAGGTTTAAAGCTACTGAAATAGGCTTCTACCCAAGGATTCACGCATGGTAAATCTACTCTTCTTATAGTTTATGAATTGACTTGAAGCCTTTTCAAACTTCTTCAAAAAATTAAGAAGGTTTCTTAAGCGTATGGTTTCTCCACTACAAAATTTGTAGAATCGTTTGCAAAGATTAAGTTGCTTATTAGAGAACTGCCTTGAGGTTGGAAGAAAGGTTTAACAGTGCCTTGAAGTATGAGGTTATGAATGCCTCTATTTAATACTTTAACAGCTAAGACAAATAGGCCAGGGGAGAAGCGATCACCTTGTTTTAGACTTTAAAAGACTTGATGAAACCAGGATTTGGACCATTAATAATGATGGAAAACTAGTAATTAGAGATAGACCTCCAAATTCTTTCAATCCATACATCAAAGAATTAAAATTTCCTTAGTTTTAATTAGAAATATCAATGCCACTTTATCATAAGACTTAGATGTATCTAATTTGATTACAACATTTGAACCATTAGATTTCCTCCCAAGTAGTCCCATCATATCTTGACATAACAGGATGTTGTCAGTGATCATTCTACATTTGATGAAGCTAGATTGAGACTTATCAATTATGTGGGGAAAAATAGTGGAAAGCCTTGATGCTAATATTTTAGTGATGATTTTGAAGCAAAAATTAGATAAGTTGAATAGTTTAAAGTCAAAGCAATTGGCAGCATTTTTGGACTTTGGGATCAAAATGATATTAGTGCTAGTCCAACTTTTGGGCAGTTCACCTCCAGAGAAGAAATAAGCAATTACTTTTGGGGTATCTCCCTTAATAAAAGTACTTTTGATTTAGAAATCTTTATAAGTTTTGTTTTTTACAACTGGTAGACCTATACCTTAAATAAATCATTCATATATTCTTTTAAACACATCTTGTGTTGGTAGTTTGTTTTGATTAAAGAGTTTCTTCAACAAACTATATGGATCCATTTAAACTGTTTATCTTTGAATTAAACGACTTAAGCGGAGGTTTTTCAAGGTGGAACCCGCAACAGTTTTGGCTAGGCATTTAATTCCTATTAATAATCAAGGGATAATCAAGGTGTTGTTCAGTGTTAGAATGAGTAGCCTGCACACATCACAAATAAAATAAATAAAGGAAGACTACCTGTCAGCCAGCTAATCAATTTTGGTGTCTTTTCTGTTAGTAATTAATGGCTTACCTTGAATTGAGGAGTCCTAACTTTTGGAATATTTTTCTATTTTAGCCTAGTATATGAGCTGCTACCTTTTTTTGGAATCTCATCTTTGTATAAATAGGTTCCTTGCACCATTGTAATCAAATCATATCTTGAGCTCATAATAAAACATTATCAAGGATTTCGTCCTTTTTTTATCTTGGTATCAGATCTAACTGAGTAGCGTCCATGGCGTCTTCTCCGCCCAGTGCATCTCAAGAGCAGTCCTATTTCACCACACCGCCTCATATTCCTTCTCCAGTACAAACTCCTTCATTATCTCTGGTTCCTCCTCCAATACTATCTAATATGTATATCTTTCAAAGTCTTGCACCCCTCACACTCAAACTGGATCATGCCAATTTCTCCTTTTGGCAGTCCCAAATTCTTCGTGCTCTCCGAGCTCATGACCTAGAAGTATTCATTCTAGGAAGGAAACTTTGTACTCCTCACTACTAGTGGTTCTATTCCTGGTGAGTCCAGACAAGTAAATCAGGGGTATAGTCGCACAGACTAAGCCATTATGATTTGGTCAATGAATTCCATTTCTGAGACCATGTTTGGTCTTATTGTTCACTGCACCACTTCATATGAGATTTGGCACACTCTTGAGCTTCTCTTTACCACACATTATAAATCCCAAACTCTCCAACTTCAATCACTCAAAAAGGGAAATCTCTCCATTCATGAATATATGCTCAAGATGAAATCTCTTTTTAAAAGTTTGTCTGCCACAGGTCAACTCATCTCTAATGATGAACTTATTCTCGGGGGTCTTGGTCATGACTATGATCCTGTTGTTATCAATCTTACTTCTGATCATGATCAAGTCAGTTCAGTACATGCTTCAAATCCAAGAGATGCACCTTGAACAAATCAACACACCACCACCTGTCGACTTATCTAATCCCAGTGCTAATTTTTCCACTCAGATGCGTCGTTCTCTCAATCTCACTACCTATAATAATACCTCTAATAATTCTCCTATACATGATTATAATACTAGTGGTCATGCCGAGGCAGAGGGGGGAGGAGTAATAGACCTGTTTATCAACTCTGTAAACAGACCTGGGCACATTGACATTGCCTCAAAATGTTATCATCATTTTGACATTTCTTTCCAAGGTCAGTATAACTCCAATAATAATAATAACACTCAGTCTCATCAATTTTCCTCCTCTAGCCAAAAACAATCAAGCAATGGTCAACAAACAAATCCCAAAGCATTTTTTACACTATCAGCTTCGAGTTCATGACCTTCCAACAATCAAGGTGATACTCCTTACTCAAGTTATTCTCTTCCTAACCATGATCCCGCTGAAATTAATCAGACAGCAGTTGTATCCTCATTACCAAACCAGCCTACTATTGAGCCTGCCCAGACACTCCAATAAAAACCTTTAGTTTTAACTCATCCCATGACCACTAGATCAAAATCAGGGACCTTCAAACCTAAAACATATCTAGCTTTTATACTCAAATATCCTGATTCCATCACCTATACATCCACCACACCAGATACAATAGAACATGCCCTATCTTCCTCTGAATGGAAGGCTGAAATGGATGATGAATACAATGCTTTAATGAAAAATAAAACATAGAGTCTTGTTCCCAGATAATCCCACATGCACACAGTAAATAACAAATGGGTTTTTAGACTTATGTACAACTCTGATGGATCTATTCAACGCCACAAAGCCAGACTTGTGGCCAAAGGTTTTTAGAAAAAACTAGGTGCTTTCAATTAAAAGCACTTTTGATTCATATCCTAAGCCATTTAAGTTCTAGAAAATGTGGTGCAGCTATAAGTCTATGCAGTCTACAGTGATCCAATCTTAAGAAGCTCCCATTTTGGCCTCCCCTTATGCAATTAAAAATTTAAAGACTCGAGAGGGACCTTAAAATTTAGAATAAAGATGTATTTAAGGACATTTTCAAAAATATTGAAGATCTTGAAGATGATTTAATTCTCAATGAAGTTATTTTTGAAGAAAACCTGAGTGCTGATAATAGAATGAAGTTGCACAAAATGAAAGCCAATCTTAATATAGCTCTTAATCAGGAGGAGATCTATTGGCATCAAAAGTCTTAACATCAAATGGCTCAAATAAGGGAATATGAATACAAAAACAATTCATTATTCTATGAAAGCTAAAAGAATTTAGACTATATTACTGCCATTATTATCATTCATCTTCTTCAGTGCCTATTATAACGTTGTTCTTAAATGTAATCATGCAAGTATTCATTTTACTATACCTTACAAGTACTATGTGCATGAACCATTTAACATTGATGTTAGAATACCTTGATATTATTCTCGGTTTGAAATTAGAAGGGGTATGAATGACCAAGAAGGGATCTATCATCACTCTCTATAATGAAAGAAACTATTTTAGATGTACCATTTTTTACTAACCTCAAGATTCCTTTGGTAAATGTAATGTTATTTGGAATATAAACTACGTTATTATAGTCGTGTTTAATTAATAAAATAGCTTCATCAACTAATGGTGAAGTAATAATAACTACCATGACACATGCCTTTAATAATTCCAGCAACCTTTCTTAAACTTTTCAGTATGAAATGAATGTCAGGTATTCACAAATAATTTCCTACCTAAAAGGCTTTCAATATGGACAATCATTATCGTGTTTCCCCCTTCTACAGAACTACCTCTATAATTATACCATCCTTCATTTTTCTCACTCTTTATTGAAACGATAGGGAAAGCTCGGATTACATCTTGTTATATTTCTCCTTAGTTTTTTGTCACAAAGTTTTTGAGTAATAAAAAAGGACCCAGGTGCTTGTAGCATCATATTGTTTTATGTTTGGTATGACGAGTTTGGTTGGGATAAATTCTAAAAAATTTGATGATAAAGAGAGGGAAAAAGATCTATGGGATAATAACACATTTCTGACCTCTTTATGGGCTTCAATATACACTCATTTTGGGTATTAGAGTATCAACCACTGAGTTTCATTGGATGATGTGATTTTTAAGGCTATGTGTTCTCTTTAGTGGTACGGTTTTAATAGTGGGGTCAATGTTGCCATTGGAATTTTGTTTGTGTTTGAGGTTAAACATTTGGGCTGCGATTGTGTTGTACTTTTTTCGTGTTTTCTTTTACATTGTAATTCTAGCGGTGGTGCTGTGAAAGGGATTGGTAAAGAATTGGAATCTGGTGATGTCGATGAAGATAGTATTCTTAATGCTATGGTATCATGGAACAAGAGTAGGAAAAATGTGGAGAAAATAAGCAAACCTCAAGCTTCATCCCTGAAAGTTCAAATTGAGGTTGCTTTTTATGAGAGGCAATTTATGGAGTATAATAATAGTAAAGGTGCTACAAGGAAAAGAGGTAAGAAGCATAAGGTGGTAAAAGAGCTGATAAAGAAGGAGCAGGAGTTAATGCGGCTGAAATCAGTTCCTAGGCAGAGGAAAACAATGGAGATGATGGTGGTTCACATATGGCGAAGGAGGAGGAGTCATCGTCATCCCATTCTTTTGAAGAAAATAACGGTACTATTAATGGAGATGATCAGTCAGAAATGACTCGTGAGGTTTCAAAACAATATATTGAAAGTGTTATTGTTTCCAATTTTCGAAAATCATTTTAGTGTTGATCCTACCAACCATTCTATTCTGGAAGGAATTCCAAATTTGATTACTGACGACTCTAATGCCTCTCTTAATGAGATGCCATCTGAAAGTGAAATTCTTAAGGCAGTAACTGATCTTAATGTAGGCAGCATCTTAGATTCTGATGGTTTTGGTGGTGTATTATATTTTTGGGTTGGAGATTGTCAAATAAGACCTAATCAAAGAAATCTAATCATTTTTTATCGGTAGTCAAATCCCTAGAAGTTTGTCTAGCACTGTTGTGGTGTTGACTCCCATAGTTCAGAACCCCTCTACTTGATCCCATTTTAGGCCTTTCGGTCTTTGTAACTTTTCTATGAAGATAATTTCTAAGATTATCAACACTAGACTGGCCTCTGAAAATCAAAATGGTTTCACTAAAGAGAGATGCATGTAAGACAACATTCTTCTTGCACATAAAATGACCAATTCTTTGGGTAAAAAGGCTCATGTTGCTAATTCATCATTATATTGGATATAAAGAAGGCTTATGACAAATTTTCATGGTTGTTCCTGCTACAATTCTTTAAAAAATTTAGCTTTTGTGAAACATTTATAGACATCATATGGAGACTTTTTAATTTTGACTAGTTATTGAATAAAATGAGGTTGTGGTTAAATACACAACCCCAGTTTGTTTTAAATACATTAATTTGTATACATTAAAATTTATATAAACAAAACATAAGTTACAACAACTGTATTAGACCAGTTCCAATCGGGATGGACAGGATGCCCAACCACATAAGACCGACATAAGATCTTTTTGTATCAATCAAACTCATATTCCAGATGTTGGTAAGCTAAGAAACAACATGAACATTTTCATTAAAGTTTGTGTTGCTGTTTAAACTAATTTGCAAGATAGGTTAGAGGCGACATAGGCCTCGTCGTCCGACCAACTTCGGGCAATATACTGCCCCAACAGTTGACACCCCAAAATGCTAGATTACAAAAATTCAATGTACACCTTCAAAATATAGTAAATAATTTACCACTTTCAAACAATAAAATGAAAATAAATATACACATTTTTTGAATAATAATACCATTACAGTTTTTGAATCCACACCAGAGGGTCTTCACAATTGAATTTGGGATAATTCACCTTTGATACCTTGTACTTTTCAATGGAGCTACTAGTAACTCGTCTTCTTTCCCACTTTTCAATATTAAAATGAATACTAAAATGCTACTGATCTGATTTGAATAACGCTATTAAAATTCATACTGATCTGATTTGAATAATGCTCCCGCATTTGCTGAATTAAATGAGAAGCATACTTTTTTTTTAACAGGAAGTATCGATGGTACACTCTCCTATGGAATGACAAATGACTTAAAGAGCATCCCACATGATGGTATATATTAAAAGATATCTATACATCAAAATTTTGTAAATTTTTATATATGCTTGCTCATTACTTTTGAACAAGTGATACTAATAGAACGTCCTCTCATAAGAGGAAAGTTAGAGGGAGTGACAAACAATGGAATGAATGGGGTAATGGTGAGAAAAATATACTTGGTTGGGACGAAGATTGCCAACCAATTGGACCATATGCGACGAAGTTGGCGAGTTAACTCGGATATTATGCACGCCAAGGGGATTTGTTTCCTTTGACTTTGCGTTCTTGGACAAAAGCGAATCAACGAAAGCTCGACTTTGTTTGGTAATAAGTGAAGGTAATATTAAATTAATCTCTTATTAGTAAAATCAAATATTTAAAATTATTAGTATTTCTAACTAATGTATTTTTTTTTTGTTCTTAGATTAACACAAATGCGCCAGACAATTACCGAAATATATGTTGTCGTAAGCTTGGAATTCAATGGAGATGCTTTAAGTATGACACCAAGAAGAAGCATTATACGGAATTGAACACGGATGCAGGGCGTTTAGCAACGACACCCCCCAATTCAGCCCGAATCAATGGAATGTCTTAGTGAAACAGTGGGGTCAAGAAACAACAAAGGTATTACATTGAATTGGTAGACGAAATTTTGCATGTTATTTTTTTAATTATTGATGTTATGTTTATGATTAAACAGGTTGGATTACATGTAAAAACAAAGAAGACTCTGTCGAAATTTTCTAAAAAATAATACATTGAATTGGTGAGGAGAGTATACAATACCAAGTAACTTGAAATGTCTTATTTATTTTCGCTTGCAGCGAGTGGAAAATAGGAATATCATTAACCGTGCTTATCTTTGTTCCCACCCTAGAATTGGGAGAACTTCAATTGCCGTAATAAAGCAACAAGTTAGTATATGTTCTTACTTTAGTATAATTATATATATGTTCTACTAAAATATGATTATATTTATGTTCTTTTAGGATTTTGTTAACATGTTTTCTATTTATATATAAATTAGATGAAGTCAAAACAAGAGCCCATCGACAAATTGAGTGTTTGGAGATGGACACGTAAGAAAAAGGATCTCACATACGATGTCGATGATGGAGCGACTGGTAAAGAGGTATATATATGTTGATAATTGCAATCCAAATGACTTAGTTACATTACGAATTTTATTTTGGTGGATATTTGCAAGTTTCATTTACGAAAAGAGGTTTATTGTACTATATTTTTTTTCTCAATTTGTAGGAAATGATTGAAAGACAATTCGATGTGCTGCCAATTGATCAACAAAATTGAATTGAAGTGAGGGATGCTATATTTGAGGACGTGATAAGACCTGACGAACATAGACGAGCATTGTGTATGGGAGTATGCATTAAACCAACTTCTTCATGTTCAACCACATCATCTAATTATTGTCATAGTGAGATTGATCGATTAGAGAAGGAGGCCAATGAGCGAGATACTCATTATCGGGAAGAGGTGGAGGCACGAGAGAATCGTCATCAAGAAGAAATTGATATGGTGCATGCCGATTTAGAAAATGAAATCCAAGAAAGATTCGCGAGGGCCAAGAGAGAAACTCTACCAGAAACTAGGCTTGAAATCTCTCATATGATACGAGAGGCGGGCATCCCACTACCACCACCAGCAGCCGCCACATTTGATACTATCAATACCCATGCTTGACTATGTATTAATGTAACTAACTTAGAAGTGGAAATGACAATTTGAAAGTATGTGGTGGTGTTTATTTTTTGAAGTGTGATAAGACACTATTTGGTTTTGTTATTGTATTTAAGGTTAAATTTTGGCAATGTCTTTGTGTTTAATTTTAAATTTAATGTTATTATATTAAAGATTGAATTCAGGTTGATTATATTATATATATATATATATATATATATCTTTTAGGACATCTATAACTGTCTTTTAAAATATTCATTTGGCGCCAAAATATATTTAGGACAGCTACTTCTGTCCCTAATACTTCGTCCTCATAAATATGTAATAATATATGGATTTAAAAGGACAAAACAAAAAAAAAACAGCAATTGTTGTCCTAAATGACTATCCCAAATGGTATTAGGGACAACAAATGAGCTTTTGGGACATAAAATTAGATATCCTTAATTGTTATTTTTCTAGTAGTGAGTTTTAGAGCCAGTAGGGCTAAACGGGAGCTAATTTTATGAGTAGGTGTTTTATTTTTGTCAAGACAGGCCACAAGTGACAGGATTGCCCTGAGAAGTGCAGGGTTCAGTAGGGAGCCCACCAGGAGCCTCAGAGACGTATTTTTTCCACCGCCCTCCTAGCACTAGCACCCGTACCAGCATTGCTTGCACCACTAGCCGTTCCAACAGCCCTACCTCAGCAAGGGCAGTTACAGTATGGGCTCGTGTATCGCGTCCACCAGGCTGCAGTTCCACAGTCTCCACCCGCTGTTAAGGGTATGTTTATTATCCATGGTACTTTGGGGCACATTTTATTTTACGCAACGACTTTACACTCGTTCATAACTAATCGATTTGCACGGGCCACAGGTTTGTTAGATATGGAAGACAATATAGTTGCATATGCAGATTCTTCATTGGGTAATGGGATTTTGATATTCTTTATCTATCGAGGAGTGAGTATAGATATTAGGAGATTAGTTTTTCCTGCTAATATGCTTGTATTAAATATGTTAGAGTACGACGTCGTCATAGGCATGAACTGGCTAGCTGAGTATATGGCCATAATTGACTGCTATAGCCAGAATATACTGTTTGTGATCCCCAGCCATGAGATGTTCTCAGTGGTGATGCCTCACCCCGAGGGAGGATCATCTACTCATTTTTACTACATAGAGGAGGAGACCTCTTAGGAGGTGGTGATTTCCCTCGATTTGAACCCCGTCGTATGTGAGTTTGTCGATGTGTTTCAGGAGATACCGGGATTGCTCCCTAGTAGAGAAATTGAGATCATCATTGACTTAGCGATGGGAACTTGATCAATAGCTCATGCACCTTATCGTATGGCTCTTATGGAGATGAGGGAGTTACAAGATCAGATTGATAAGCTATTGGGACAGGGTTTTATACATCATAGTGCGTCGCCTTGGGGTTCCCCAATATTATTTATGAAGAAGAATGATGGTTCTTATGTGTCGATTACCGGGAGATGAATAAGGTCATAATACGAAATAAGTATTCGTTGCCCCGAATCGATGACTTATTCAATCAGTTGAGAGGAGCCGCCTACTTCTCTAATATAGATTTTAGATCCGAGGATCATCAGATGCGCATTTGGGAAACGGGTGTGTCTACAACTGCCTTGTTGATGAGATATGGGTCCTACGAGTTTCGAGTTATGCCATTTGGGCTAACCAATTCACCAGACGTATTTATGGACTTAATGAATATGGTGTTCAAAGAGTTCTTGGACCAGTTTGTTATCGTCACTGATGACATTCTGATTTATTCCCATACCGAGGAGGATCATATCGAGCATTTGTGTTGGTTCATACAGACACTAAGTGATCATCAATTGTATGCAAAGTTTGAGCAATGTGGGTTCTGTCTACGTGAGGTATAGTTTTGGGGGCATATCATTATGAAGTTAGGTATATCGGTGGGCTTGAGTAAGGTGTCAGCGGTGAGGGAGTGGGGACAACCCGGATGCCCATGGAGGTGCATAGTTTCTTAGTGTTAGTCGGGTACTTCAAACGATTTATTTTGGAATTCTCAAATATTGAAGGCCATTGACTAATTTGACTTGCATAGGTGTACCATTTGTTTTGGATGACGCTTGTCAGTTGGATTTTGATGAGCTAAAGGACAAGTTGACTTCAGCATCCGTGATCGCACTTCCCAGGGCGGGAGTAGAGTATCTTATTTTCACAGATGCATCCCTACAAATACTTGGGGGTGTTCTACAGTAGGAGGATCAGGCTATAGCGCATGCTTCTCGCAAGATTAAGCCTCATGAGAGGAATTACCCCCCACACAACTTGGAGTTAGTCTCAGTCGTGTTTGTGTGGCGTATTTTGAGACACTATTTTCTAGGGGAGAGATTTTCCCTATTCACAAATCATAAGTCACTACAGGACTTGTTCACTCAGAGAGATCTGAATATGCGTCAGCGCATGTGGCTTGAATTTGTGAAAGATTATCAGTTTGACATCCAGTATCACCTAGGAAAGGCTAACGTGGTGGCAGATGCGTTGAGTTATAGACCAATATGGGATGTAGCTGAAGTTTGGAAGGACAAATTAAGTAGTTAGGACATCAGGATTCGGTTGCCCAATCATTTATGTCAGTCATGATCGTCACCCCCAGATTGTCACAAGGGTAGTACAGGCACAGGCAGTAGATTCTTTTTATCAGGAGTGGATTATACAACTCTTAGACAGAGGAGTAGATTCATATTTTCTGAGTTCATAGGGAGGAATACGGTTCAACAAGAGATTAGTTATCGCAGAGAGGAAGGATTTATAACATATAATGAAGGTAGAGTCACAAGGGTCCCAGTTTACGGTACATCCTTGGAGGGGATAAAATGTACCAAGACATGAGACGAAAGTACTGGTGGAGTGGGATGAAGAGAGACATCGTCGAGTTTGTTTCGAGGTGTACCACTTGTCTATTGGTGAAAGTGGACCATCAGAAGCCGGTAGGGGTTTTAAAGCCATTAGATTTTTTGATGTGGAAATAGGAGAGAATTTCCATGGATTATATTACTGGTTTACCTACTTCACAATGAGGTCCCGATTCCATATCTGTTATAGTGGATTGATTGAGTAAGGTATCTAACTTCCTACCAGTTTAGACTGATTATATACGGGATAGTATGCCCAAATTTTCATTGTTGAGATGTGATATTGCATGGGGGTCCATTAGATATTATGTCCGACAAGGACAATATTTTCGTGTCTCGATTTTAGGAGAGTTTCCAGGAGGCTATGGGTACCGAGTTGCGGTTGATTACTGCTTATCACTCGCAGACAGATGGGTAGATGGGGAGGACTAATCATATGTTGGAACATATGCTATAGATGTGTATCCTTGATTTTGGAGAAGGTTGTGAGTAGTATCTTCCACTGGTGGAGTAAGAGTATAATAACTCCTACCAGCTTATGTCATTTTCCTGCTTGTTGGTTGGAGGCGGGGGACAACAAGCTTCTCGGGCCGGAGTTGATTCAGAATACGTCGACCAATATTGAGATGATTCAAAGACATACACGGATTGCCCAAGACCGATAAAAGAGTTATGTGGATGCTAAGAGGTACTTCCTAGAGTTTAATGTGGGGGATCAGGTACTGCTACGTGTATCTCCCATGAAAAGGATAATGAGGTCTAGAAAGAAAGGGAAGTTGGAACCGAGATACGGGGGGGCATTCCTTATCATTGAGTGGATTGGGCCAGTTACGTACAGACTTGGGTTACCGGAGCATTTGCATCGAATTCATGATGTATTTCATATTTCTTCACGGAGGCGGTATCTTCGGGATGAGTTGGGTCACACTCACAATAATTTGGAGGAGATCAACTTGCTTCACGATATTTCATATGAGGAGAGGATTGTGCTATCTTAGACCATAGCGAGAGGAGATTCAGTTCGGAGGTAGTTCGACTTGTATGGGTTCACTGGGGGCATCATAATGCCAACGAGTCCACTTGATAGCACGAGGATGAGATGCATGAAAAGTATCCGGAGTTATTCATACCAGGTACTTTCTTTTTCAAAATTTTGGGACAAAATTCTGTTATTGGGGGGGGGGGGGGGGGGGGGGGGGGATGTGTAACACCCCATAATTTCATTGATTTTTATATTGGGAATTAATTGGGATTAATTAAATTATATATAGAAATTAATCTGATAAAATAAATATTAATTAGCGAGATTAGAGTGAATATTTATTTATATTGAATATTACTTGGTGAATGAGTAATAATAATGGTAAGCAAATATTATAATTATCGTGAGTGAAAAATACGACACTTGCTGTAAATTTAGTCAATACGCGTGTGTCAGTTATGTCGGGACTTAATTTGAGAAATAAAATATGATTTTTCTTTTGATATTTAGCATGGTTATTTTGACTGCGCCAGTGTGTTCGTAAGGGTCGAGATAGTTACAAAAGTCTACCCGGTGGTTTAGTTTGGGTCTCGGGGCACTTTTAGGCCAAACCGGCACCCTAGGAGGATATTTTGGTCATATGCATTTTTAGAGAAAGGGGACCTTCAAATTTTATAGGTTTATATCACGAGTTAGGATGAAGGATTTAGGTTTAGTATCTATCAAATCATAGAGGGGCCATAGGAGGAAGAAGAGAGGAGGTCCCAATGCCAAATTTCACCATTCTTGCACCACAAACACCACTATCGCATATATCGGGAGGAGAGGATCACAACCGTACAATTATTCTATAAGGAGTCAGACCTTCAAACATAGGTAAATGTTTAATATTGCTAAACTATGATTTGATATATCATCCATGTAAGAATAGGGTCATAATCTTGTGAAATTAATGAAATTTGTCTTTATAATTTGAGATATAAATCATGTTCTTGGGTAGGATTGGTGTTATATTTTATCCATTACACATGTAGACTGAAATTGATGAGAAATATCATGAAAATTGGCAGAAATCTGGAAAAACATTGAGGCTCTTGAACATGAATGAAAAACTAGGGCTTTGAATGTTTAATATTGAATTAATTGAATTTTAGGGTGTTCTTTGATGATTTAATAACTCTAATACATTCAAAATCATGTAGATGTGATGGTATAATGTTTAGTACGCTTGGTTTGGATATTGGTAACTACCAATGGAGGTTTTGAGTTTAAAAATGGTGAATCGCGTAACTTCTATAAGTTATGAAAGTGATACCTGTAGCAAGCGAATCGATTCGACTCCTGGACCGAATCGATTTGGACCCAAGCTGAATCAATTCGGTTTCCCATAATTGCATAGTTTTCCCCTTTTTCACTTAGAACTTATGGTAAATATGTGGGTTGACCTTGAATTAATTGTAAGAACCTATTAAGGAACATTTTAATTACCAGTAGGCTAAAGTTGGGTTTGTGATTAGTCGCACGAGGAGAGTATAAGAATAAAATTTGTTTTGCATAATGGGTAATAAAATCTTATTCGAATATTGATATCTTACTATGGAAACATTAGGGGAATGTAAGACCAAGAACACTAGCATTGAGTGGGATTACCTACTGAACTTACTTAAGGGACACTTGGCAACCATTTGGGTATTGAGAAACACTCGGGAATTTACTATGAGAGGTATTACGTTACATAGAATATTCGAAAGATATTATACTATGCTCAAAGCATATGATATAGGTTATGTGTATACCTATGATGATATTATATGTATATATGTGTGGTGTGTATACCTATTATTTGATTTTTATGTGTAATCATACCTAGGTTACTTTCTATCACAGGAGGTTTTGCGTCGTGGACATTCTTATTCTGATGAGCCCATTTGGGCGGATATTGACTTGTAGCTCATGACATAGACCTTAGGGATTGAGGACCACTTATGTGAATGAGGGTGCGAACGGTCATTTGGGTGCGTTAGGTATGAGCGTATCCCAAAGGCCTAGAGCTATGTTTGCCTCCAATACTGTCTGATTTGATATATTGTTTGAGGGAGACTATCCGTGACTGTGTCCTTATATAGTACGTGATGTACCGGGACTTGATAGCAGAGTATGACTACATTGCAGGTCTCCACCTAGGGGTGTTGTATACCTATATATGATAAGAGTGATATATATATATATATATGATTGATTCTTCTACGAGAATGTTAGTGGATAGAATAAATTTTGATATCTAAATTATTCAAGTGTATGAGAACTAAATCAGTAACTGAAAGATAGTGATATCTAAATTAACTAAAGTATACGAGAACAAAATCATTTAGTAGAGATTCCTAATGAGTATAAAGAATTGGGAAATGTAATAACGCATTGTAGGGGTAATACATGTGGACACTGTAATTGATTAGATGTGAAGTGATGTAAGCCAGACTAGTTAGACGGGTAGAATAACTAGGTGGGTTAGAGTAGTACATTATGCTTGCACAATAGTTTAGGGGTGAGGATCTAAAATGAGGGAACACGGTACTAACATGTATTTAATATCTTATCTTTGCGCATTTTAAACACTTGCTATGTTTTTTTAAACTATTTTACATGGGCTCTGACCTATTTCTTTTGTAAAAATTATTTTAGGTGCCCAGCCAAAGGGACATTATGCCTAGGAGTTTCCACATTTGACGTGTTGCAGCTGCTGTGGAGGTTGCAGGAACTTGCTATTAGACACTTTCATATTTATTTCAGTTCTGATGCATCCTTATTTATCTCAGTCGGGCATGTCGCCCATTCTTAGTTGGACACTATTTTTGAGTTCTAGTATTTACTTAGACATTTCTTATGGATGATTGTATTTAGATTTTTCTGGAGTGTTACTCCCAAACTCAGTTATTTATTTATGCCATTATTTTAGTATTCAAAGTTATGTTCATGAAAATGGTGAATGATATATTTATTCCGATTTATTTTTTGCATGTTAATAATTTAGATTAAAATTTTGACACCCAGGCTATTAGGGTATTAGTAACTAAATTTAAATTCGACACGGATGCTAAGAATGATACCATTAATGATTCCTATTTATTTAATAATGGACTGATCACATTGTTCCGAGCGATTATCATGCACCTGTTGAGGAAGTAGAAAATATGCTTCCTATTTATAGACACTTGGGACATATTTTTTTTTAATATTGGTGGATTACATTATTTTGTTAGTGGACCCTTGAGTTAGTCAACTAGGATGTTAGGTTTAGCATCTGACACTTTGTTGCACATAAATTCACCACTAGGTAAGGGTACACCTATTTATCCAGCATGTCATGATACAAGTGTGGATATTGGGCTATTACATTTTATTGATAATTTTCTTATATTAGATATGTCTACTTATGATTCCAGTTCGGGTATGGATTGTTCATCCATTTATCATTCTGGTGTGTCTATTTTGGGAAGTCCAAACTTTTGGACATTCTAAGGCAATAAATATATTTCTTTGTGATTCTACATCTCAAGGGAGGGTTGATCGCACATTTGTATTACATAGAGGAGGATACTTTTGAGGGAGTCATTGTGTCACTAGATTCCATTCATATAGATAGTGAGTTTCCTCACATCTTTCAGAATATTCTAGGGTTACCAGTGGGTAGAGAGATTGTAACTCCCTGACCTGAAACTTGGGGTTACCCATGGGTCAACCCAGTCCAGTCCAGATGCATTAAGTGTGAAATGTTGTGAAACAACCTAAGTAAAGTTTTAGTCCATTTTAATTGGTTGAGATTATCAAGTAAGCACGCAGTTATGCTTCTAGGTATTTAAACATATTAATGATATGCTTAAAACCCATTGGGCAACATCCTAGGATCAAGTAATCAGATCTAATAGCGTAGGAATTAGAAATTACATACATGTAAATTTATCTCAAAGATGGAATGTCTACAAACTTGTAGTAATAAAGGGAACAGGGTGAGACAATGCTCAATATGGGTTCTTAATAAAATTCAGTATCGAAATGAATGAAAAAAAGAATGGATGCAATATAATAACTCTTATAGTTTTATACCAAATCTACATGGAACTACTATATAGTATATGTATTAATCATGTTTTACTTCCAAAATGTTATCTTTGAATCAGGTTAAATGCCATTAACTTTTTCTTCGATATGTAGCCATTTTATCCAAAAATAGTCCTTTAATCCATTAGCACACAAAGTTAATTTGACAATATTAAATTCTTGGACTATCTTTAAATCACCCAATTTTTTGTTACAAAAATACAAATTTATGCTTAACATAAGACACAACTGGTGTTTCTTGAAAATAGTATTACAACATACTCACCTGGTGCTTGAAAAGAACTAATCATACTTAAATATGTCAAACCTTAGGATTGGGCCCCCATCCTTGAATTGCTCACACAACGAATTATATCTTTTTGTATCACATTTATTCACACACACACACACACATACACACACACACACACAGACACACACACACACACACACGTGTTTAACCGAAATTATGCCACACTTTAGGGTTATTCAAACATGCAATTGTTAATTCTCTATCGTTTATCCTTTAAAAAACATATTAAATTATCCAAAGATACCAATGTCAAACCTGGGTTCATGCCCACTATGGGGTTACTTATCCACCAATCGTTCATCTTTTTGTTTCTTTAGTTTACCAAGACCCGGTCCTTTATTTTATTTCATATTCTGGAGCTCACCATTTTTTTATTACATATTTACCCAAAATAAAAATTTAGTAACCATTTATTCATATATTATTTACCAAATACATTTCTTAATAAATTTCCTTATATCATAGAGTTTATTAAATCATATCTATATTCACAAGCTTTCACAAATTGCTATAAATATTGTTGCCATTGCCTTACTAGCCAGTTTTTTGGGTATAACAGAACCCCCCCCCCCCCCCCCATGACTCGGTGCTAAGAGGTAAGTGATTTAGTGTCAGCAATTTTTTCATGTTTGTGGAGCATTGCCTTGGGTCCAAGGCCTTTCTTGATATGAAGAGTTTTCGGTCTTAAGCCTTTTGAAGCCATAAGTTTTGTAGATGCCTAAGCCTGTTATTGAGAATATGAGGTCTTATAGATGTTCTGGCCTATTATTGATCCATTTTAAATTCAACAACCTTTTGAATTTTGCGACCCCTTATATAAATGGCTTGAGGTCGTGACCTCATTAACCTTTTCCACACTTTAGACAAAAAACATTGTTGGCATTTTTTGACATAACGAAGTTGATTTCTAGAGATCTATTTTCGACAATTGTTTTCTTCAATTCAGATTGGTTTTAAGACCTTTCTTGAAAATTTATTCTTAGTTTTTCCTTGTATCTGTATTTTCTTTCATTTTCGTCTCTTTAATCTTAGAAATAACCCCTCGAATCTGTGCTGAAATCATTTAAGTCGTAGAAAGTAAGGTTTTTCTTTTACGGGGTTCATGTTTCCACATAACTCGATTGGATTTTTGGTGATTTCTTGGAACCCAATAGTTTTTTGTGATTGTTTATTTCATTTTTTTAGACGAGGGATTGTAGGAATGGGATAGGAGTTTGAATTGAACTATTAGGTTGAATATGAGGATTTTTTAGGGTTTAGAGTCGATTTTGACCAAGAATACAAACTGCTGTTCTTAGCATGTTATTCGTTTAAACCATAGGATTTATTAGTTTGATCCATTTACTATATGTGCCTAACAAGTTTCAGTGTTTGTCCATTCTAGTCGCGGACTGATGGTTGTTGTCTTGTTTAATTGGTTATGGCCTTGAACCAATGTCAAGTTTTGACATATGATGCCACAACTTTGGATCTTAACTTTGAACTGCATTCTTAAAAATGTTTGGATGTGGACTATGAAACGATATTGTATGGTTAACTCTGGATTCCTTGGCCTAGATGTTTTTGAGTCTCTTCGTGGACTCTAAAGGAGAGTTCTTGGCTTTTGGACAATGATTTATCCTTAGATTTAGGATCCATACTTGTGTCTATTGGCGCGACCTTTATTATGAAGTCATGGTCTATAAAAATTCTGATTAATCTCCTTTGTATTTTGTGTACAATAGCCACAGTCCTCTTATAGTGGAGTTATTTTATGCTTTTATAGATACTTGTCACGACCTTATGCATTATAATACTTGTGAGAGTGCTTGGGGTGTTTATGGATAAAACATTTTGGGGGTAATTTCTCCCTCGGTGTTGAATGTCAAACCCTTAAAAAGTCGTGGGCCTTCCTAATTGATAAAGTGTCCAATATGCGTACATATTGATTCTACTTCTGCGAACTGCAACTGTAGAGAACCTATGGAGGTTGCTGGGATAAGCCCTAGAGATGAGGAAGATACGGGTAATACAACCAATCAAACACTAGTGGACAGATCCATAACCACTAGCAAGTAGGTGCAAACTATTACAGAGATAAAGAACACTGAAGTTGGCCATCAAGCTGCATCACTGATGGAGAGAAAGACCTCACCGCCTTAAACTATCATTATCGAAGAATGGTTGGATCATCTGGTTGAAGTCTATGAATTCCCAAAGAGGCAATATTCTTTGCTCCCTCCATGATCCAAAGAGCGTATTTTACAGTCCCTAATGATGGGGCTGATGTGGACTTACCAACTCCCCAGAGTACGGTTTTCATATTAATGTCAAAGCCTCAGATAAAACCAAAAGACCCAAGTTTTCCATGGAACACTAAGGGGACTACGGTGTCTTCGATGAAAAAGGTTGCTAACTCCCCATACTTAAAACATTTGTTTAAGGAGGATGACAAGGACCTGGAGGACTTAAAGCTCCATAGCCTTCTAAGGGTAAGCGCACATGCGCGCGCGTGTGCGCGCGCACACACACACACACACACACACACATATATATATATATATACATATATATATATACATATATATATATACATATATATATATACATATATATATATATATATATATATACATACATATATTTGCTCCTTTATTTCTTGTTGTTTGCTTTTACTTTCTCTTTTTTCTAGGTTGCGAAGGCTACTACGAGCTAGACGGATATGTACGAAGACCTTTATCATCTGTTTAAGGACGCAGAGGCTTCATATATAGCTGAGGTGGAAAGTGATAAGGCTTCCTCTTTTGAAGCAGGAAAGAAGTGTCTGTATGCTTCTTTTCATGCTAAATGTCTTGATGACAAGGCTTAATTAGAGGCTGCATAGAAGGCCAAAGTTGATGTTGAGGATAATTTAAATAGGCCGCAGAGTAATTGGAGATGTTGGATGTCAAGTGTATGGAAAATTCCATTCAGGTCACAACATTCCAAAAGAAAGTTGAAAGTCTTGAGGTCCAACTTACCTCTATGTCTCCAAATCACTCATTGTCCATGTAGAAAATGGTTGATGAAAATGCCGCCACAATTCTAAAGTTGGTTGCACAACACGTCGTAGACATGAAGAAGGATTCTATTGAGACATTGGAAACTTTTCAAACTTCAAAAGGTTTTTTGATTTCTCAAAACAAGGAATACATCCGTGGCTACAATGAGATGAGTTAAATAGTTTCCAAAAATTTCCCTAAGGCCAAGGACACCATTTTTTATTGGAGGTTTACTAATGCCGAGCACACTTAATGAGAGTCTGAGATAAATTAAGCTTGGGAGTGACTCCTCAAAGATAGGTAAGAGACAATTGTTTCTACTGATGCATTGGTGGATGAAGATACCCAAACTAGTGTGAAAGAAGATTATGAAAAGGAAGAGGAAGACATGGAGACTTAAATGCTTGTCTGCATCTTATGCCTTCCTTTTGCTTGTTTTAAACTTAATTATCCTTGTAATCAATAATATTTTGACATAATGAAATATTTCTTTATCCTCCACAACCTTGTATTTTACTTTGTCTTCCTCTCGCATGCATTACTATCTTCACTTTGTAGCATTATATGAATTGTATCTTGATTGCTTTCGACCATAGCTCTTTGTTAACTTGACTTAGTTTTACTGCGACTTTATGTACATGGCCTTTGAAGTTTGCTAGAGGCTTTATGTTACATTCCACTTCCCGTGGGGTATTAGTAGTACCTAAGGCTTTACTTATTACACTCGCAACCTTAGATTATTATATGATGAACATTTTCTTGATTGGTGTCGTGACCTTGTTGTCAAAAGTCTACTTCTAAATTTGATCTTGAATCTATTGTGTATGCAACCTTAGTTAAGAATACTCCATGTCCATAGGGGTATTATTTACCCCTAAGGCATTAGGCATGGATTTTTTCCCTTTTTGTGGTTGCGAATATTAAAATTATGTCTTAATGTTCCACCGTCTTCTGTTACCATCGCGCTCATCTAGCTCTTGAAATCTTTAAAATGAGCAGAGGTATTATTTAGGAGCCTTACCAAGATTCTGAGGTACATTTATCAGCCCCCTAGGATTATGAGGCTATGTTTTATAATACCTTTAGGATTGATGTGATATTTTAGATTTGACCCATAATCTCTTGAAAAAGATACTCACTCTGATCAGGTACCTCATTTTTAGAGGATCTGACTAGAACCATTAGTGAAAAGTCCTTTCCCGTTAGAATCTTTATAAAAACTAAGTATGATTTCACTAATTGAAGTGTGCATTTCTTATGACTTATATTTTTTGTTGTAGTTGAATCTAACTTCAACTTTTAGTTCCTAAGCTTATGGGCACCTTTCCCTACATGGCCATTCATAGGCAAGTACCATCTACAGTTGTAGTCTTCTTTTGTAAGTTGATGGTGTAAAACCTTTGCAATTATGTTTAGGAATAACTATTGTTAGGTTTTTAGTTAAACCTATTGAAAAAAATGCAAAGCAATTAAGGAAAATTATTAACTTTTCATTCATAAGACCTCGAGGGAATACATAATTGATTTTGTTTGGACAAACTACGGCCTTACAAAAATTACAAAAGTAAAAAAATAGTAAAAATGTCCCTTAAAATGTATTTTAAGCAGCGACTTTATTGTTGCTCAGTTGAAGGTTGTGGCATTTGTGAATTGTCATAGCATTCATTGTCTGACAAGTCCTTCGACCTAATTCATTAGGCTTAGGCACTTACTGGCTGTAAGGCCTTGTCCATTGTGGAAGTTGCACCGTTTCTTTTTATTTTTCCAATTAAGGGAGATTTAAGGTTGTCTAGACATTTAAGGAGGTTATCTTCTTTCATGCTTATCAAAATAGTTTTGAGGTCATAGTTGAGGGGTAAATTCGTCATACTCTCTTTCTGGATGGGTGTCGTGCTTCCTCTATTTTCCCTTCACTAGTTCTTTAATAGTTTTCCTTTTAGATTCCGCGGCCTCTATGTTTATTTTAGCTTCTTCAGACTTTAATGATTTTGGAAGGTCGTAGAATCAAGCATAAGAAATTATGTCCGAGGAGGTTGATCTGGCCTTAGAGTGAGGCCTGGATTTTATAGAGATGGTTGATACACCGCATTAGGTTTTCCATATCTTTAGTCTGCATGTACCATGATCCCGACCATTATTCCATGATGATTTTCTTTTAAATAATTAGTCCATTAGAAAATATTTCCTCTAAGATGATCTAAGCACAGTGAAAAATTCAAGAGTCATAGAGTAAGAAAAATTAAATATTGAGCATGCCACAATAATGGATTATTCTATAGAGGCTGCGACTGTCAAGACAAGAAAGGACGGGGTTGTGGTCTTTATCCTTTATAGGGAGTTCTTCCACCATGATTGATATGATCAAACGCGATTTTTCTCATAAGATGATTCCATCTGGTGGCCAATTTTTTTTTTGGAACATGCCTTTGAATAAAACAGTAACTAAAAAGTTAGTAAAACATCTTAACCTATCTCGGGCAGTTTAGTGACCCTTAAGATGGCAGCCCTATCATATTTTAGCCATAGTATCATTAGTTCTTGGTCCTATAACCTAGCCTTATTCAAGTTTATCCAACCCATAATCCATAAATCAGGTTATGGGATATATATTAAAGCATTTTGTGTCATCCTTGGTCTAACATAAACAATTCTATGATAAAAAATGCTAAACATGCCCAAAAATAGAAATTTTGTCTAAGCAGTCACTAAGAGGTCACGACTTGTAACACAACATGCAAAGTCATGGAACTCTTTAAGCATAATCTAGATTATATACCATATTTTGCACAAATGCAATTTTCCACCCCAATAATTATAATAATAGGCCTTTGAGGATTTATTACAAGGCATAACAAGTCCTTATGTGCAAATAAGCTTTAGATTAATAGGAAATACCTACTATATAGGTCATAACGTGAAAAAAATGCCTAAAAGTGTAGAGAAAATAGAAAATAAGCTCATCCATAGCTTTCAGTCATTATGAGGTTATTACCTGTTAAGCTTGTTAGTAACATTCAGACATAGAAACATCATTGGGAGAAATAGATCTGGCCTGAACCCCAAAAATAGACTTGCAAAAAATAGTTATGAAAAGTAGAATAAAACCTAATATAGGTTTCATGAAGAAATATTGGTTTGGCAACTTAAATTTCACTTATAGGATGTAAATTTATAGATTCCTATGGATAAAACAAGACATAACCGACTCGATTAGTGAGAAGCTTGGTAAAACGCTTCGTTTCCTGTAGATGGTGCAAAACTGTTGCTGTCAAAAAATGGATCTACTAGAGTAAACCATGGCATAAAATACATACATAACAATCAAAGTATATAAATAAGATTAAAGGGGAGATAAAAAGAGATAACACGATGTTTGAAGTGGCCCGCCAAGGAAAATGAACCTACGTCCATTTTGAAGCCTGATTCTCATTATACATATGTATTCAGTACAAGTTAGGAGCCTTAAAGTTACACAAGAAGAGATAAATAAATAATATATAAACATACATGTTCTATACTATGGAGACTCCAGACTCTTTAGTGATAAGAGGTAGATGAACATAATGTGGACTCCGGTGTAGAGAGAAACTACGGAGAGTTGGGCAAAACTTTACTACCTAGATGTTCCCTGTAAAATGAGGAGGTGAGCACTTATATTTATAGTAGTTGGTTAGGACAATACATGAACAATGCACTTGGCTTGTGGATAAGTATTGATAATATGGAATCTTTATAGAAGGTGGACAATTGCCAGTCCATTATTGACGTGTAATGGTCTGTGGTCGGTGCTTTTAGAGCAATGATATGACTGAGGGACCACAACCTATAAGGCACCTCGTTGTGCCCTTTTAAGGTAGTCTTGTGCTTAGAGTGCATGACCTAGTTAAGTACCATGTTGTGTCCTTTACAGGCCAAGGCCTTTTGCCAGTACTCGATCATATATTTATTGTGTTTGTGTGGGCTCCCATGCCATATGTCTCTTTATAATTCAATGAAATATTTTGGTCATAATAGTAGGGATCCAGACAGTTGTTAAATTTACCTCGATAAATCCATTGTGAAAAGTTTTTCACTTTTCCTCAAGTTTATTCCTTTGCAGTCCAACCACTGTTTTTAGCAAAATACCCTGGCTAATCTTTGTATTTATTACTTATATAAATACCTTTTTTTATTACTTTGATACTTTAACATTTTATACCCTGCCCGTGGGTCAAATCAAATAAAATACTTTATGTATAAATTACACATGTATCCTCATCATACATTTAAACATGCATCATTGTCCTTTTTTAACCTCTTTAGTGTTGAATTCATTTATATAACATTTGGGTCCATTTCTTAATTTCTAAAATATTGAGGTTACTTTGTAATTTCTCTACAAAGTTGAAGTCGAATAAGATTTAAATAACGAGGATTAATTCCCATAATCACATCTTTAAGGGAACTTTTGTAATTTTACCCAAAATCTAAGGTAGTTTCTTTATATTAAAAAACTTCAGAGGCTATTTTGTAAATATTTCCTTAAAAATATTTTTTTTAGTTTCAAAATATCACTTTTTAACAAGTCGAAGATCCAAACTATAATTTCATGAAAGTTTGGAGTCTAAACAATTTATTTCAAAGTTTATGGGGGTAAAAACACAATTTATAACACTATTTGTTTCCAAAAATAATTTACCTAAAGTTTAGGGCTTAAATAATATTTCATAATATTATTTGCACAGCCCTTAAGTTTTACATTCTTATTTGTTCACCCAAATTAACATCCATTTTAGCCAAACACATAAAACAATTAATTCTTATAAACATGTGTATTTTACCCATATATAATTTAATTTACATGCATAATACATTTGGAAATTTTACCCATATCAAAATATATACATATAACCCAAGTATGCATATTATTCCATGAAATGCATTTTTAGTATGTGAATAACAAAATAATACAACACCCCTACCTATTTGGATACCATATATGAAGAAATAGTTAGTGTAGAGAGGCAACCCCCACTTTCGAAGGTCTAAACATTCTAAGCCTGAAAATGCACTTGATTTTTAATTTCCATTGCATTTGCACTCTAAAACTACACTAAAATACCCCCATACAACTTCACATACCTTCACATGTTTGTGTTCTCATGTTTACCCTCTAAAACTAGACCTTCAAATACCCTCACATATTTTTTTCTCCTTAGAGTTAGTCAGATGTCTTCTCCCAAAGCCCTACAAATTCTCATTTAAGTGGGAAACACATGGGTAGTGTCATTTATTAGACATGTTTCAAAGTTTTAGCAATTCTACTAAAATAATCTAGTGCCACATTTTGAATTTCATTGACATTAGTGAACTTGTCTAATAAAGCTATTATAGTTCCTCTTGATCCCCCTATAGTGGTCCTCATAGCAAGTATAGTGATTGAAGATACCATTATAGCGCCTCCTTTGATGCTATATATTTTTTTAAGTTAGCCTTTTATTCTTTGTTTATCCTAATGGCTTAACCAAGTTTTTGTATTCCAATTAAATCTCATAAGTAGTACATTTAATCCTATAATTACCCAGTAAAATTAATACTCACCCGATTATTCCAATTTAGGTCATTATATTATACCATTAATTCAATAATTACTCAAACTAGTCCCATTATAAATCGAATACCTTAATTGAGTTTACCAAATTCCATAGATATATGTGACTTCGTACTAATTAATTCCTATAAAACTTGATAAAAATTTGCTCTATTAAAGATATAGACTTTGTGATTAACATGGATCCAGGAACTAATACAATAGCCTCAACACCTTATCATATGGTTATGTTAGAGATGAAAGATCTTAGATAGGAGATTCAATAGCTGCTTAGGTAAGGATTTATTCGGAGGGGTACATCACCGTTGGAGCTTTGATCCATTTTTAAAAAAATAAGGATGGATCATTGAGGATATGTGTATATTATCAAGAGTTGAATAAGGCAACCATATGGAAAAAAAAATTGTTACCCTGTGTTGATGACTTGTTTGACTATTTGATGGGTGAATCGTATTTATTGAATCTTTACTTGAGAGAAGGTTACCATCGGTTCAGGATTAGGGAGAAGGACGTTCTAAAGATAACATTTTTGACATTTTATGGATTTTACAATTTTATGTTAAGCCTTTTGGCTTAACCAATGCAATGGTAGTTTTTATGGACTTGATGAAGTGAGTGTTCAGAGAGTTTTTTTTTTCAGTTTGTAATTGTGTTCATTGATGATATTCTAATTTATTCTTGGATGGTACATGTGCACACTCAACATTTGTCAGTAGTCTTATAGATATTACGTGACCACCAACTTTATGCCAATTGGATAAGTGTGGGTTTTGTTTTAGGGAGGTGAATTTTTTAAGTCACATTGTGATGGGGAGAGAAATTTTAGTGTACTTGAGTAAGGTGTCAATAACATTGGAGTGGGGATAACACAAGACACCTGTGGAGGTATGCATCTTTATGGGTTGGACGGGGAACTATAATCAACTTCTACAGGGCTTCTAGAACACACCAGGGGCTTTGAAAAACTTAATGAAGAAGACGGTACCATATGTATGGGATGAGTTTTGTTATCATGTTTTTAATGTGTTGAAGATTAAGTTGACTTAACCTCCGATGCTTTCCTTACCTTGTAATGGGGTGGACCACATAGTTTATTCCAGTGCCTCATTAGAAGGACTTAGTGGCGTGTTGATGCAGGAGGATAGGCCTATTTATTACCCTTCCTAGAAGCTTAAGCCGTACGAGGGAATTACCCCACCCCTGAATTGGAGTTAACATTGGTTGTTTTTGACCTTCAAGTGTGGAGACATTAGTTGTTGTGGGATATATTGCTCCTATCCATGGACCACAAGATCTTACAATAGGTCTTCACGTAAAAGTAGCTGAACATGAGAAATAAAATTAGTTAGAGTGCATAAAGGATTGTCAGTTTGATATACAATATCATATAGGTAAAAAGAATGCCTTGAGTCATAGACTAGAGGTGACGTTATCGAAAATTTAGAAGTCGAAGTGGGGTATTCTTCACACAGAAAATGAGTTAAATTCGAGATCATTATTCGGGTTGTGAAGGAACAAACAGGGGATCCTTTTTTCCAAGAAAAGGTCGGAGAGTTGTTAAGCGAGTCAACGCCATCATTTTCAAGTAGATATGATGAGGGTTTATGGTTCTATGATAGGCTAATGGTACCTACTGATAACTAGCTTTTTGCGTACGGTCGTTGTCTTCAAAAGCCACTCTCAAAATTTCCTTGAATACCTAGAAAACTTGTCTAAAAATAACTCGTATTGCGATAAGTACGGGTATCAATCCAACTTCCAAGGTGAAATAATTTATGTGAAAACTTGCAATTCCAAATTTTTTATGAAAATATTTTTTTTTTACTTTTTGATTTTTTTTAAAATAATTTCAAGGGAAAAATTAACTAATTAAATGCTAAAATTATAAAATGACTAAATAATGAAAAAATGTGCAATCGAGTCTGAAATATGTGAGAAGGTCAAGAGATGCGAATACACTGCATTTTCAATTATTTTAATTTCTCAATTTATTAATTTAAAATATTTTGAGATAATATGAAATCGATAATCTAACTCTCGTTAAAATTATAAATTTATAAAATATTTTTCAGAAAATTAATTTAAAAATGTCGCACGATGAAAAATTAGGACTACACTATTTTCAGAAAATTACCGGCTAGGATCAATTTAACGAAAACAATGTCAATCCTCAAATTTCAACACCGAATTAATATTCAAATATCGAAAAAACCTATCTCTAGTTCGATTCATAAATTCAAACATTAATTTGTTTAATTAATTTACAAACTCTCGTTACATAAATTAATTGGTGACACTTAAAATTAAGTTACCTAGAAATATAAAATTAATGAAACCAATTAATTAAATTAACATCATACGCATTGCATCTCACCCCTTAAACGGGGTGTTTAGCCAAACATTCTCATGTTAGAATAAACATCATTCAATAATATAGTAAGAATGAAAAGGAAAGGAAAAGAAATTGAATACACAAAATTTCCTTGTTGAACTTGTTCGTGAAAGTGCGTCTCAATCTTGTCACAAATCCAACACTTGATTACACCAAAAAGAACAAAAACAAACCTACAAATTTATTCTAAACTAAAATATTTTTTTTTGTATTTTTCTCAATTTTTTGTGATCCTAAACTCTACATAATATACCGTCTCTTTTTCTCTCTGTATGCGTCTCTTTCTTTGCGTCTGATATTGAGAGTCTCTTTTTAAAGTGATTTGCCATCCCTTTTTTAAAGTCCCACGGTTTGGTTTGTTCCTTGAGAGATTTTTGTGGGATTTGGAGATGGCTAAGTCCAAGTGTTTCTTTTTTCAAATTTTCTTGGCACGTGGATTTTAAGATAATGTAGGAAGGAGTCTCCATTTTTTTTTTGATGTTGGCAGGTGGTATGTGAATGGATTTCGAAATTGTTGGATGGTTTTTTTTGGTTTCGGATTGGGTCGTGATCGGGTAAGAAGGTGGTCAGGTTCGGGTATAAGAGGGGGAACATGTGGATGGGGTTGTGGTCAGGGTTTCTTTGGGTCGAAGTGGGTCAAGTCATGCCGGGTTTGGGTCGACTGGTGTCCGTGCTTGGGATTCCGAGATGATCAGGTTGACACGGGGCAGGTGGTTGTGGGGTTTTGTTACGTTGGAAAGTGGAGATATAAGGTGGTGGAGGTGGGTTTTGGTTTGGTTATGGATGGAGGTGAGAGAAAGTGTTGTTGGGTGGAAGATGGTGAATAGTGGAGGGGGTAGATTTGGTGTAGTAGGATGTATGGTAGGTGGGTGAGGGTGTAGGATGTTTTGTGTATGTGTTAGGGTTATGGGTTTAGGTGTGAGTAGGTTGTGTGTGTTAAATTTGTACCCCTAAACATTAACACAACCTAAAAAATAAAACTAAAACTTAAAATCTAATAAACCTAAAAAAAAAAAAAAGTAACATCTCAATAAAATTAAAAGACACTAAAAAAATGAAAATAAATAAAATAAAATAAAACTCTATTAAAATTAAAAGTAATAACTAAATAAAATAAAAAACGAAAAAACTAAAATCTTATAAAAATAAATTCCTAAAAACTAATCCTAAGAATAATAAAATAAAATAAAGATTAAAAACTAAAAAAAATAAAATTAAAAAATAAGAAATAAAAATAAAAATACACTAAAATATAAAATATATGCAAATAAGTTGTAATAATCCTAAAAATCAAACGACACAAATAAAAACACTAGAAAAATAGTAAAGGTACAAACTCAACACTCAACGAGCTCAGGGTATGGACTGGGCTCGTTCTGGGCTAGGTTAAGGTTACAGGACTAGTTCGGGATATTGGAACACATCTCGGCATGCTCAAATAGGACTCCAAACTTCGCGGTTCCTTTGATTTCTTCGTTTCATTCTTTTAACCGCTTCTGCATCGCAATTGACTGGATTTAGCATCATTTAACATTGCGACTGCGTATTGATCTGAAAAATAATAAAATACGACCTAAGGCCTTTTTTTAATTAAAATGAGTGACTAAAATCTATCTATTCGGGGTATAAAATAGACACTTTTGGGTGCTTATCACCTACCAAAGGTGATTAAGGGAGGGCGGGAAGTTTTGGTGGTGGAGTATGAGTTATGATTTGTTTTCCGTTTCGAGGGTATACGATATATTATGATGTGAGGCAGCAGTACTAGTGGGAAATCACAAAGAAGGACGTTATATTTTTATGTCTAAGTGTAAGACAGATCAGATGGTAAAGTTAGACCACCACAGACCACTAGGTGTTCTATAGCCTCTTGAGGTCCCATTGTGGAAGTGGTATATAATTTCATAGACTTCATTATCATGTTGAGTACATAATAAGAAGAACATGATTCCATATGGCTGATTATGGACCATTTGATTAAGGTAGATTATTTTTTTCCAGTTCAGTCTGATTTCACTTCAGAGAAATACACTAATATTTTTATTGCAAAAATTATGAGATTACATGTTGTGCCACTTGACATTATGTATGATAGGGAAAATAACTTTTTCTTCCACTTTTGGTGGAGTTTTCAGCAAGTTATGGGGACAGATTTGAAATTAAGGACCTAGTATTACCCACAGACTGACGGGTAGACAAAATGGGTGAACCAAGTGTTGGAGGATATTTTATGGGATTATATTTTGGAATTAAAGGGTAGTTAGGAGCCGTAATTGAAGTTGGTGGAATTTTATTACAATAACATTCATCAAAATAGTATTATCATGGAAACATCTGAGGCTATGCATGGGAGGCCTTGTCGTTCTTCTATTTATTGGATGGAAGCGGGGGATAACAAGTTTCTTAGACTAGAGTTCATTTAAGACACCTCAGAGAAGGTATGAGTTATCAAGGATAGTACGAGGAATTACTAGAGTAGGTAGAAGATTTATTCTCAAGGAAAAAAACATATTGAGTTCATATATGGACATCAGATATTGCTTAAGGTATCTGCCACGAAGGGAGTGATGCAGTTGGGAAGATGGGGAAGTTGGCACCCCGATATGTGGCTCCGTTCATCATTATCATAAAGTAGAACCAATTGTGTATCATCTAGCCTTACAATATCATCTATAGTAAGTGCATGAGTTTTTCCAAGAATTTATGTAATGGAAATTCCTTAGAGACGATATGTCTTACAAACACAATAATCTTGGTGAGATAGAGCCCCAGATGGGAGATACGAGTAGAAATTATTTTCTATTCTAGATCATAGGGATAATATTATTCACTCCAAGGTTATTATGATGGTGTGTGTTCATTAGGGAAACCATAGTAAGGTAGAGTCTTCAAGGGAGAGGGAGAGTGAAATGCGAGAGAAATATCCAAAACACTTGTAGCCAGGTATGTATTGAATTTCGAGGATATAATTCCTTTATTAGGGGAAAGGAAGTAATACACTATAGTTTATTTATTCATTTTTACTATTAATTTGATATTTATTCTTAATTGTGAATTGTATGAGATTGTAATAAAATAAGCATAATTTATGTGACACTTAAATTTATATGTCATGTGACATTTGGAATGTATGTTACAAATTAGTTAATTGGTGGAATTATTTATGTGTTGATAACTCGTGTATTTTATTTTATGTTGAGATATTTTATCATTTGGGAAGGAATATAGGTTTGTACAGAGGCTCGGGAGGTATTTTTAGTGTGTTTTACTGGGTCCCAAGGGCAAGTATACCTTCGGGATAATTTTTAGTTTAGTCTCTATATCATTTTGGGATCATATGGGGATCCAAATTAGCCATTTTATAGACATACGAGATTAAGAGTAAAAAGTAGAATTAAACCTCATTAATTATTCAATTTAAACCTAAAATAAAAACCTTAGTATCAAGAGAGATTTGGATAGAGCTAAGGAAGTCTTCAGGAAAGAAGTGGGAGATCACAAGGGGTAGATTCAAGATAGTACCTTCAACCTTTATTAACAGGTAAGAAATATCTCGTTGTATTATAGGCTAACTTATACTTTATTTATGTTTTGGTTTCTATTAAGATTCAATTGGTGATTATAAGCATGAAAGGAATTTGATCTGATGTCTAATCATACATTATGTTAGTCTAATATTTATTAATGGTTTAGACTTATTAAATATGTCATAAATATGATGTTAATTAGAATTGATGATTAAAACATATGTAACATGTTTTGAATATTTTCTTTTTGAGGAAAAGGGTTAAAACCTCCTAGATTTTATTAATATAGGAGAAATAGCCTCTCCTAAGTGGCATAAATGTTCTAAAGTAAGATAAAGAGAGGAGATCTTTGGAGAGCCTAATGCAAATAAAGTGAAGACCATAAACAAAGGGAAATTTTAAAAATTTCCTTCACAAAAACTATGTTAAAACAAGCCATAAATCTAAAAAAATTATGTGATTGAAGCCAGGACAATCTTATTAATCTTTAAGCAACCCTTTGTGATTCTTCGCAGCTGGTTAAAGGAGGTGTAATAGGCAGAACTTGAGGAAGAAGCAACTATATTTTCAAGACTATCAACAACATTATTACCGTGTCTATAGACATGCTGAATCTGGAACTAATGTGTTAAACGAACTATAGAGTAGTATTCAATGGACTTTTTTAGATTCCAAGGAGGTGTCCATGTCTTTTGCACCATATGGAGAAGAGATTTAGAGTCAGTTTCAATGATGAGCTCTTTGATGTTCAACATTAGGCATAGATCAAGGCCTTCTTTTAAGCCTTCAACTTCAGCACACAAGCTAGTTTGATATCCAAAAAAGGAAGAAAAAGCGTATATAAAGTCACCTTTATGATTTCTAAGGATTCCTCCACATCCACTTTCTCCTGGATTCCCTTTGGAAGATCCATCCACATTTAACTTAACAATTTTTGAGGAGGCTTTTCCTAAGATATAGCTAAAAAAGAGGACGATTTCTTGTGAATTTTCAAACATAAAAGAGAAATAATATGGAGATAATCTTGAGAGACATTTCTATAAATCTTTGTACCTGCTGCTAGAGAATTCATTAAAGAAATAACATTTGATATAATAAGTTGTTCGTTCATTTCAATGCCATAAAAAAGCATATGTTTCTAGCAAGCCAAATCTCCCAAACAATGACGATAGGAAGGTGGTGAATGAGGAATTAGATATGAACATTGTACTTTTTGATACACTAAGATATAAGCATAGATTGACAAGAGTGGAAGTTTAAATTCAGACCAAATAAATTTCCAAAAAAATTCCACACTTGAGTGGCAACAGGATCTTTGAGGAAGGTGTGGCTGATGTTTTCTTCATGATCATTACAGCATCTACATTTAGAGGCTAACTTAAAATTTAGCTTTTTAAGATGAGAATCAAGGGGAATATCTTGGTGCATCAACTTCCAAGTGAAAATGGAGATTTTAAGAGGACAAGAAGAGGACCAAATAAATTTCCGAACCATTAAAGAAGGATTTTGAGGTATGATGGACATATAAGCATATTTGAAAGAAATATTGCCATGAGAATTTATTGACCAGATATATTTATCCCCATCTTTAAAGGTGATATCCTCGAAGATACTGTATACATATCTAATTCTTTTAATGGCATGTGAACCATTAGAAGAAGAGATAAACTAGGATTTATATTTATGATTCATGAAAGAGGCCCAAAGACTTTTAGAAGAGAAAAGAGACCAACATAACTTTAAACTGGCAGCTTAAATGATGGCATTCATGTTTCTGATGTTCAGGCCTCCTTGATCAAAAGGTTGACATATTTCTTTCCAAGAAGTCCAATGATATTTAGCTTTATCCTCTTGAGAAAATCCCTAAAAGAAGTAAGAAAAAATAGCATTAATTCTTCTGATTAAAGTTTTTGGTGGATGTAGAGCAACCATTGTATGAATTGGAATAGATGCTAGAACATGATTAATCAAGATAAGTCTTACTCCTGAAGATAGGTATTTTAACTTCCATCTTGCCACCTTTTGTCTGATTTTTTCAATTAAGTCAGTAAAATAACACAATTTCATTCTAACTTTGTAAAGAGGACAACCAAGATATTTTAAAGGCAAAGGCTTGAACTGCAGGCCTAGATTAGATGAGATGCCAATCCTTCTATCTATGGTTGTATTTTTCCCAGTTGCAAAAGAACTTGTGTGCATATTATTCTTCTGACCTGAGACATCTTCATACTCATGTAGAAATTCCATTAATTTTTGAGTTCTTCTCTTGCAACGATTTGTAAAAATGATAATATCATCTGCATATGATAAATGTGAGATAAGAGGAGAACTTATAGGTTGTTTATAAGGTCTGATCACATTATCAAATAACAGCCTATCAAGGCCTCTAGATAGCACTTCAGTAGCAATAATGAAGAGGGTAGGGGATAGAGGATCCCCTTAAATATAATAATAATATCACATGTTTTGAATATAATAATAAAACATTTTGAGTAAATATTTAGTGACGATTCATGTATTTAGATGATATTTTGATGATGAAAATAGTTGATAGTGGTGAAAATCTGAATTTGTTAATGACCCTTAATTCTAATATGTTAAAAGTGATTATTTTTAATACAATTATGATGATTACTTATAATATGATGACCCTCTAATAATAGACTTTGAGTTGGGAACATTTAGAGATGCTTTGGGATTGAATTGTGGGTTGTACAACCATTAATAGCGTACTAGGATTGTAAAAGTTTCAAGTTTAGGGTTGAGGAAAACAAAGGGTCAAAATTATGCCATATTGAGGTCCACGATGCAACCCGAAGTTACGAGGTTTATACCCACATAACCCATTGGTCGTAGATGCGCCTGTCTAGCTTGTAAATGCAATTGTTTAGGCCTTGCTTGCAGGGTGGTCCAGGTGGAAAAATGGTTGGGATTTTGGTTGGAGTTTGAGCTGGGCTTTGGTTTGGGTTCATTATGTATCTATATAAATATATTGTTTTATACATTTATCGATTTACATAATTTTTTTAATACATAGTTGGATTTAGGTTGGTAAACCTAAATATAACTAAAGATTATGATTTTTTTACATTTGAACAAGAATTGGGATACGTGAGTCTTAATACGATATCCAATATATATTGTGTTATCAATATTTGTGTGTTGGAGGAAAACATACATATGTACATATTTGGCTCATGGAGAATCTATCAGATGGGGTTGTGGGATTGGGTACCACTCCACTAGCTGATGTAGCAGGTGGTGTGGAGGTCAATGTTTTGAATTCACATTTACTTGGCCTCCGTCTCATGACAAGGAGACGTAAATGACTTGATCCATCCGGTTGTTTAGTATGTGACTCTATGATGGTGTGACTATACAGAGAACCCCATTCTTTTTTGTCTTCAAGTTTTGAATCCGTGGGTACACGACCCCTATAAATTTACCAGTAGAGGCATGAGAATATCCACAAAGATTGAATCCTTTATGTGGTTGATGAGAATTATATATTTTTCTTAGTCAAATGATGGACATGTATATGAGGAGATTGTGTCACATTAGTTTGTTTATTGTGATATTATGTATATCCTATTGTTCGACTGGCACTATTAGGGAATGTACTTAGTTGTACTCTTAGTTTAAATATTGAATTACACTATGATGTAGTTTCAAGATAATATACATTAGCTTAATTTTTAGTCTTATAGTAAGGACTTACATGTACCAGTTATGGTTTGGTATTGAGCATTCGTAGTTAGTTATTTAATTATGCTAAGGGTGAGGTATCTTTTGTATATACGTGTCATCGGGTTAACATGATTACGTAAATATGTGATATGCTATCAATTATTTGATATATCAAGTTATTTCTTGCAACTTTTTGGCTCTGCCCTATTTGTTATCTAAATGGGTTGAGCAGTCAGTCTTGCCTTTCTTCAGTTTCCAATATTTTCGCTCTTAGTATAAGATGTTATTTGCTTTCCATTTATTCCATTGAAACTTATGTAATTATATATTTAGATATTTGTTATGGAGCCACAGTGGTTCCAGAGTTATTTAATACTAGGTTTTGGGACGATTAGTTATTTGCATTTAGTTTATGGAGAATTATTATTATTATGGTTCATGTTGTTGACAATTTGTATATATCTCAGTTATTCATTTTATTTATTATGTTTTGGGGATGGTTTACATTATGTCTATATTTATATACTCCTTGATGCTGGTAATGATATAAATTTATTGACACCCCAATCTTCGGTTAATCGGATTGGCCACCTGGCACATGGAAGTTGAATATATTACATCTTCGGAGGTAGAGATGTAGGTTGTTTGGCTAAAGAACTTCCATAGTGACTTTGGATAGGTTCCCATAATGTAGTCGGCTATTATACTTTATTTTGATAATAACAAATCACCTTCTAATTTGAAAGAACAAAAGACCCATACGAGGGCTAAGAACATTGAGAACAATTATCACCTAATATGGGTATCATCGTGACCAAGATTGAATATCAGGACAATTTAGTGGATCCCTTTACCAAAAACATACGAACAAAGTCTTTTTATAGTCATGTAGAGGGAATGGGTGTTATAGGCATATGGATTTGATACAAAATGGGATATTATTAGGGTTTTATTATTGCAACCATGTTTTATGACATTTATTATTAATTAATAACAGGTTGTCAAATCTCATTTAGAAATGTGAATCATGTTTGTGGAGATATCTTATATTTGTTTATAAATATATTGGTTATTCTGGTTAATTGTACTTTGAGGGAATTACGGTGAGTTAGGTTTGACTTAATTATAGAAGATTAGAATTTCGGTCCTAGTATGATTAAACAATTTGCAACCTTGCTAGGGAATTGACATCTTATGGGTAAATCTATTGGTACAATCTTAGTAGTTTACCTTGACTACGAGAACTTGCTTGATGGTTTGAAAACTTATTTGTTAGTTAAGGGAATATTGTATCGGTAATTATGTAATGTAATGAATAAGACCAAAGGTGGGATTCGAGTCTAGGTTCTAACTAGACTTGACTTTCATATTCTCATAATTTTGTACATGGTGCATAGATTATTGATCCCGATGGATATGTTTATTAGAATATTCAAAAGATTGTTTATTTTATTTGATATGAGTGAGATTTAATTTATTGGATCAATAGTCTCTGTTGGTTCAAAAATTATTGTGTGAATATGTCTGAGATAATTTCTAGAGGAATCATCATCCATGAGATATTATGGATTGTGATACAATTTAATTTTACCAGTAAATCTCACTAGTATATTTTTATTTGGTATAGTATTAAATAAGTTAATTTTGAGATCAAGGAATTGAGGAAACATTATGTTCAATATTAATTTCAACTCAAATAAACCTAGAGATGGGTGAATATATAGATTTTAAAAACATTTCCCAATTTTAAATTTCTTTCTAATTTTAGCAAACCTAGTACATGGATCAACTAGGTGAACTGATGATACACATGTTGATTAACAAATTATATTATTAATGACGAAATCTAGCTCAATTACACTAGATGCAAAATCCAAATCTCAATTTGATGAATTAGACAAGCTCTAGCGAGTTCCATGTGATCTGTGTGAAGGAGATAAAATAAAGAGCATACACAACATACAAACAATTCCACAAGAAAAATTTATTAAGAAAAACACCAACCAAGTGTGTAGGCCTCTTTTTATTATGTGTACTTTAAGTGAAAACAATTTTTCCCCCAAAATAAACTTTTTGAATTTTAATTCGCACCAGTTTTGTCAACCAATTTAACTTGTTCCAGTTTTATCTTGTTAATCCTTAACATGAATCTAGGTGATTAAGAAACTAAAATAGATCAAGGTCCACTAAACACACAATGCTGATGTACAAGGAAACCACTGAGGGAAAAAACCTCGTATGGCCCAAGCCAGGCAATCACTATGATACGGTATTATAAAGTACAGACAGTCGACGTAATCAATGACTTGATACCCCACAAACCTTGACGCTCTTTTATTCTTTCCCCGCTCCTCCACAGCACAATGCATAAATCCTTCCACACCAGGTCCACAATACACGAGTCCACGTGTGCTTAGGAATCCACCAATGCAGCTTTGGCAACCACCTACGATTCGAAACACGAAATCCTTCGCGTCTTCACTACAAAACTAGATGAAACAAATGGTCAAAGTATAAATAAACTACAGATGTAATACCCCATGCTATAAAATTGGTATTTAACTTTATTTGAAGTGTACTGTCCAAAGGAAAATTCAAGGAATAAATCATCCAAGTGTAACACGCCAAGTGATATGTAAGGTGGCATATTACGTAAACAGTTTGAATGAGAAAAACTCCATGATACATGTGTTGAATTAATGAATATTTAATCTCTAATAATATTAGCTAGGATGTCGTTAAGTTTGAGGAAAAAATATCAAGGAACGGATGTGACACGAACAAGGTTAATACGACACGACATTTAAATGGTACGAAAGGCAAAGTATTGCAATATGGATTAAATGAGAAAGTTTTATGTTGCATGGTTCACAAGAGTTTTATTTTGAGTTTATATAATTACTTAAAGTACTTCGGTTAATTTTCACGCGATTCAGACAAGAAACGAGCACTGCGCGAGCCTGGGTACAAATTGTTTGACGGTACGCGACACTGCGAAAGTCTAGTTTTGCGCAAATTATTTAGGACAATTGGTAAGTCAAAAAAATATCCCAAACATATATTTAGACTCATAAAAATATAAGGAATATTTCCATACAAAGATAAATCGAAAAAAATATATTTTGCGCGGACGTCCCGATTCTTGTGCGCCTTGTATGGGACAATCCGGGAGGCTAAACGACTATTGTAAATATGATTTTTTAGCCAAAAAATGCAAGGAATATGAATATCAAGTTAAAAGTTTCCAAAAAAAACTTTAGAGAGATAAAGTGACGCAAATGACACCCTTTGTGGGTCATTTTAAGGGGGTTTTAAGGGGTTTTTTGTGCGTAGTCCCAATCTACCTCTGAAAATGCAGATATTGGGGAAGATTTTGTAACCTCTGGACACAAAAATATATGATATTGTCGGTAAAGGGTGGAAGGCTACTAAAAGAGAGTTATAAGAGAAAGGGATGGAAAGTCATGGGAGATCAAAAAAAGAAAAACAATCAAACTCTCAATTGATTTTTCTCTCTTCCGAGCTCTAGCAAGAGTGCACCATCTTCCCAAATTTGAAATCACCCTTTCCCACCCATTTTAGACCATAAAAAAACCACTGTATGGGTCTCCAAACACCATTAACAGTCACCTCAAGCTTGGGACAACTTGTGGGGAGATTTTAGAGAGCTTTTTGGATCCCAAAGGAAGCCTTGTTGGGAGTTTTTAAAAGGAGTTTCTCATGGGAGATGAAAGATTAGTTCATGAAGCTTGAAGAGTGGGCTATTGTGGCTCCCTTTAGGGCCACATTTATAGGTGGGGGGAGTCGCCCACCTTCTCTAACATTTTGAAGACAATTTTAGGTGGGAAACTCATCACTTTAAAGTAGATTAAAGTTGGTAATGTTTTTTGCATGATTTATTGCATATTTAAGGTCTTAAATGTGTAGAAATATTCATTCATGCCTTATTAATGATTACTCCATGTTTTATTATAAAAAACCAAGATTAGAGTTGGGTTTTATGAGATTAAAGTTAGTGATAAATTTCATAACATTATTTCACAAATATTGGGTGCAAAAAAGAGTAGAAAAATAGTTATGGTTCACTAATAGGTTATTAGTGATACTCTTAAGGTTTTGTGTAAAAAGGGGCACTTAAAAGAAGGTTTTAAATGTGTTTTAAAGGTGCATAAAATTTCAGAATACTATTTATCAATATTCTACGATATAATATGTGTTAAATGATGTTTTAGAGAGGAAAACATGACTGGTATGCAAAGTGTTGCTATAGGATGGTTCACACCATTTTGTAAAATGAAAATATGTCTTCCTACAGTAAACATGAGTTTTATGTATAAAATAAGACCTTTATTTTAAGTGGGTGTTTTAAGATGTGTAGATTCATATTAAGTGAATAGTATGGGCTAGTGTGTAAATAAAGGCCAAATGGATGTTAAAGTATAGAAATAAAGCGTTTGAATATTGACAAAATGGGTTTTAAGTTATGAAAACACATAATTAAAGTGTGTAGGTTTAAATATGAGATATAAGGCATTAAATGTAAAAAAGTGTGATTTTATATAATAAAAGGGTTAAAATGCAAATGTATGATCTTGGCAAAGTGAGAAGTTGAACAAGTGTTTTAATGACTAAAATTCCTAAGCGTTGAGTTTGGAACTTGAAAGGGATATTTTTGTGAAAAAAGTTTGAAAACGGATAAGGTTGCAAGTTTTGGTAAAGATAAATGATAAATGGGTAATTTACTTAAAGTGTGACATTTTTATGAAATAAAAATGTTAAAGATTGTTTTCGCACTAATATAAAAAGAATAATTTAAGTCCTTAAAGTGGAAATGATTTTTTGAGTAAAAATCAAAGTGCGCGTGAAAAAGGACTGTAAGGAAATATAATGATTTTTCCTTAATGAATAATGGAAATTGGACGGTTAAGTCCAAGATTTTGGCTTCGGCCCCAAAAAGGAAAATTAATGTGGACAATATGAAAAATGTCGAACACATTAACAAGATAATGATATTGTGTGATGTTGGGTTAAGTAATTAAGTAGGGCTATGCTGTCCCTATGGTGAAAAACCCCAAACCAACTGCAATTTACTTGGCGCTCGGTGTCGAGAAGTGAAATTCTGTGAAACCGTGTGTGTGTGTGTGATGTGACGAGTGAATACATAAAAATAATACTATGTAATGAATCGAATATTCATGAAAGAGGCATAAATGAATGGTATTGATTCATTGATTTATGAATGCAAGAATAGCGCATTAAATGTTTAATGTTCATGTGGTAACATGGGATGGTTAAATGAGGTGACTTAATAATGTTAAGATACTTAATGAGGTTTGAAATATAATAAACACAAGCATATTTTATATCACGCTTTTAAAGGAAAAGGAGTATTTTTCTAAACACGGTGTGTTCATGCGTTGAATGGAAGTCCTATAATATAGTTAAGTAACTCTGGCCTGAGTTAATAAACATTGAGTTCATGAACATTTGAAGTAAACAAAAGGTTTTCACCAACAAATACTATTTGTTTAACTATGTGAGTTAATGGGAAACAAGTGATAGTTTTATGAATAATGAAGCAAATTGACTATTTTGGCAAGATAAGGAAGTGTATGGGATTAAATAATGTTTTGAATAAAACAGTTTAATACAATAGGATATGTATTTTCAAAGGTATAGATGTAGATACATATGAACTTTCACATGCCTGTAGTGTACCGTGTGAGTATTCTTTTCTGCCGTTCATTTTTATAATGCATTTGTATAGTTCCCAGTGAGCATTCAGCTCACTCCCTCATTTTGTTACGGTAGGTTGCATGTAGTTTCATATTTTGAGCACGGTATACAGGTAAGTATTTACTTGCATTTAAGTTAGTAGATCTTTTTACTTAGCCTTGGGGCACTTCCAATGGGTCATATCATGCAGTGACTATAAATCGAACTTGCATGCTAATAAGTGTGACGTTAAATATTAATAAAACTGGAATAGAAACATTTCTTAGGGTGTTTAATTAAAATTCACGATTAACGCATGGTTTGAATCGGGTTGATCCTTTATCAACCCTTAAATCTGGGCTGGGGCGTTACAACCTAGTACCAGAGTTTTATATTTATGCTCCTTTTGGGTGTGATGTGGTGAGTTCGGTAGTGGATCTTTCGCATCGTTGTTAGTTGGATCCGGTCACGCTTTCCTGGTGATGGTTTTGATTTTTAGCTTGATGGTAAAGTCGAGGTCTTGAGCACATTGTGCCATTATCTTTGAGTTGGTGATCAGTTAAGTTAGTAAACGTTCTTATTCTGTTGTATTTGTTCTGGTAGTGTTAGCTAGCAAGTATCGGGTTTTAAGTGTAGGCCGTTAGGTGGTGGCACCTTAGGATTTTTTGAAATGGAAGTTTGATGATTAGAAAGTCCTAATGGTTTTAGTTGTATCTCAGCGATTATTCTTGTGGTTTCATCTACAGGATTAGTTTATTAAGAGGCATGACTTGTGAAAAATAATTCTATGGAAATTACAATGCCTAAGTGACTTGATTATGATTTAGGTTTAGATAATCATATTGATTCAGGGCAATTTAATAACGAATATATATAGTCCTTGGGACTTAGTGTTACAAATGGTGGTATTGAATTATGTTTTTAGAAAAATGAAGTGGTATTGAGGAATAGGATCTCTTGGGGCGTCAAAGGTATTGGCCCAAAGTTTTATGGGTAGTACTCGATGCCCCGTATCCTACTAAAGTTTTTATAGTGGTGATAGCTTGTGATTTCACAAATGAGTGTGATGTCTATGTAGTGTGACAAGTTAGTTGTCATAGCTGAGTGTTCAATAAGGTTAAGTTATACACCATGATAAGTTTGATCTCGGGTTATAGTTGTGGACATGGATGTGAATCCGCACTAATAATGCCTTGGAAATATGTGCTAAGGATTAGCTAATGAGTAATTAGTAAGTGATAAACACTCCCTAGTAATGGTGAACTTTAGATTTCTCTTAGTGTATTAAGATAAGAAGGATGTTTCTTTAAGAATTTTGGGGATTTCTTACGATGGCAATCACATAGAGTTACAGTTTGTGTAACACATAGTAATTGGGTTAGTGTTTGGACCTAAAAAAATTAACGACCATGATCAATTGTTATACTTAATAGGATTTTGTCGTGATCACTCCTACTCTAGAATGTGCATGATCGTTGGAGATGATTTAATTGGGTTCCTTTTCATGGAGCGCTGGGAATTTTATTTTATGGATGCATATGTTATTGATGTTGTAGTATGATTTAGTCATATCGTTTTGTGGCAACACTTAGGAGTTAGCATCATGGTTTGTTTATAAGCTTGTGTTAAGATATGACCATTATGGATAATATCAAAAATAGGTTAATACGTGTTGGGTTTTACACTTGGGAGACTTCGGACACGATGATGTCCATCATGGTTTTAAAAATAGCACTTGAAATGGAGTGTTAGGCTGGATTATAGCACCCGTACGTGTTAGTATGATTCTAGTGAGGAGAATAATTAGGTATTAGGCATGGATTATGCTTGAAAAATTGAGGTGTCATTTTAACTAGTTCAATAGTTATGATTTGGGATCACATTGGACGTTGCTAAGGATTGTAACGATGGTCCGTAGTGTAAAATTATGTGAGTGTTGTGTTTCACTAGATAAGAAAGATCTCGAGGTTTGAAAATTAGCAATCGCATGTGGAGATTGTGCAGACTTGAGTAGGTAGGTTAGTGACTAACATTAAGAAATGAGAAATATAACTTCGCTTTGATATGAAGGATAAAAAGTAACCTCGGTCTTAAGGAGGGAAGCGTAGCATTTTAGCTTCCCAAATGAATCGGTTCCCAAGTAGTTGCCTTTGAAAATAGGTACTCATGATTATTGATTCAATCCAGGGCGCGTGCCATCGGTAAGACTTTAGCGCACGTGTAGGCCGGTGAAATTTTAGACTCTAAGAGTATGTTGTGGTTCTTACTTCGCGTGGCATGGTTCATTGCCCAAATTCTATTATTTCATTATGGCATGGAAATTTCCTAAATTATTGCATCTTATTGTGTCTTCATTGATACCGGTGATGATAAGTTCTTGTGTCAATTATGGGTTTGTGTAAGGACATATTTTATAATTTGTGTTTACATTAGAGTATGTCATATACCACTACAATCGTCGAAGAATTATTCAAGATCATTCAAGAATCAAAACGAATTCGAATATCAAAGTTCTTCATCAAAGAAGTCTCCGCGAGATTAATTTTGGTAAGGTTGAGGTTAAGTACCTTAGCATTTCACTTAGAGTGTTGGGATTATTTTTCATAAAATATTTTTTAAGTATTGGAGCAGAGCTTTCACGTAATTTTTTTTTTGGAGTTTTTGAGGCGGTTCATCTATCGGGGAAAAGAAAGTGGAAAATATTTAATACTACTTTCGTTCAAACGAAAGTCTATGTCGTTTAAACGACAAGGCTTGTCACGCGAAGTATCAAACGACATTGGATTTCGTTCAAATGAGATCCAATCTCATTTGAACGAGCCGCCGCCTTAAGTCTTTTTATAAATAGTACTCTCCAACTCTGTTTTTCATAAGAAAATCTGTGAAAAAATTATATGTTTTTTCTACAAAGAGCAGTACAAATTTGTCTTCTCACTTTAGAGGTTTAATCCTTTATTTTTTACAATTCACAAAACATTCCAATCCTTTAGTGCAATGTTTTGAACCCAAAATACGATCTTGCTGATATTGCTCTTATAGAGAGGGTAAATCTATATCATATGACTTCAGGTCATTAAGGATCTTGTCACGTGAAGATTCTTGACTGAGGTTCATATAGAGTGATGCGGTGTTCCTAGGCTAGAGATAGAACTGCGGTTCTTGTGGATTGTTGCGTGTAATTCATTGCTGACGACATCGGTCGATGCCTGCAGGTATTCGTGTGTCAAAATGTATTTCATTATTAATCCGTGTAAGTTACTTACAAATTAGAGTGAAATAAAAGGTTTTGTCCTTCGGGAATTTTTCCTTATATATGTTTTCATTGCATGCTTATTGATATTATGATTTCAAATCACATAGATGCATGTATAGGGATGAATTAAATTGATTAATAAAATTTGGGAAGTTTGTCTCATAACTAAAATTGAATTTATTTGGGAAGTCGTATTAATCCGGTGCCGCACTCTCAAATTACTATCAGAGAGGGTTATGCTAATTTATCGCGTGATCCTGATTTTTCACGTATTTTTTGCAGATAAAATTTGACTACTCACATCGTCAAGTTGGTATCAGAGCCTGTTGCACTAAGTTATGGTGTTTTGATCCTGATTTTTTTAAATCTATTTTTGAAATCCCTATTTTCCTAAATATGCCTTTTGGGGTATTTGACAATTTTAGATGTCACTTGTCTGACGGAACTATGTTGAAATCTCGGTTGAAATCTGATTTTAAACTGTCGTTAAAAAGAAAGAATCTTAGAGATGTTTTTGTTGTGAGGGGATTGGCCATAACATAGATGAGTTCCCCAACAAAGTTAGGTAGAGTTTTAATAAACTAATTTCTTATGTTGCCACCCTTAGTGAGATTGAACCGAGTGAAAAAAAATTGTGCAAGTAAGTGTGTCCTTCCCAACTATGTGGCTACTCATGAGAATGTCAATGATGCTTCTTCCATAGCCATTGGTAGTGTAACCCATGAAAGTGAGGGTGATGGGAGTGAGGATGGAAGTGTACATGAGAGTAACTTGCAAACGGATTTCAATGAACTTTATGTTGAAGCTTTGAAAATTAAAAAAAAAAATTGAAATTAAAAGCTCAATTAAAAGAGCGTGCCTTAAAAAATTATGATGTTTTAGTTGAAGATCTTAGGGAACATGAGAAAATTTTGAGAGAGAAGCTTGAGTACGTCAAGGGAGAGAGATAGTCATCGAGGTGTGATGGAGGCTATGAAAAAGGTGCTTATTGAGTCTAAGGATTCTAGTCATGTACTTGAATCTAGGATTGAGATATTCGAGTAAAGTCAAATTTGATTTTGGAGTCTAGGTCTAAAAAGATTGATAAGATTTTAGGCACTGTCAAAATAAAAAAGGATAGGGGTGGGATTGGTTTTGAAAAACAAGTTGCACTCATTCCCAAATCCATCCCCACATATTTGAGAGATCCTCCTAGGGATGTTAGGAGAGAGCCACCTAGGATTTTTAGGAAAGAGACACCAAGGAATTTGAGGAGAGATCCACCGCTAGGTAACATTCACCACTACATATATACATGTACTCATTGAGGTCGAAAAGGTCACCTTAGGCATTTCTGTTATAAACTTCAAAACACTCCTAGGAAGTTTAAAGAGAGAGTCATACCGGTTCCTAAAACCCCCACACCTCGTTACACATCGACTTGGGTTAGGAAATCGAATTTAGAAGTGTATGATCTAATTGTTCATGGCTCTCGTCTTCTTGCACGTGATTCACCCCATGTGAGATCGTTTGGTTGATTGTGTTTGATATTTGTCATGCGCTAGTTATGCTCCCTGATATACTCTTACTAGTGTTATGACTCACCTTTTTGTAGTTTACATTATTTTATTAGTTTAGCTACTGTTTTAGAACTGTTTTGGATCTGTCGTCACCTTCAAGTTTTTTTTTTCTCGAAATTTTTTCACTCGGTAACATTGTTTAACATTTTGGACTAGGGTTGGCATTTCAGTTTTCTCATTCGAGCGAGATCTCATGTCGTGCGAAGTTGTCGTTCTAACGACATGCGTTTTCATTCGAGCGATATTGAGTTTCGTTTGAATGACCTGTTTGGTTTTCTACATTTATCTATTTCAGTACCCTGGGTTCATATGCTTGTGTTTTTGGTGCTACTGGGTTGCCACTATCAGTTTATATGCAGTAACTTTTGGTATTTTTATTTAATTGCTAATACTTTATTGTTCGTTCAATCACACCCGCTTAGATTAATAATTCTTTATGTGATTTACTGTTTGCTAGCATAGGATGATTCTCATACCGATATTATGCCTATAACTAGTGTGTACCAGTTTTGTATTTATGGTTTTTGTTTTTGAAGTTTTTTAGAGAAATATAAAAAGATTTTCATTTTTTTAAGAAAAATTAAAAAAGGCGAAAAGATTTTTCTAGTCTATTTACACCTTATATGAATGCATATTTAGGATGACCAAGTCACAACTTCATTCCATATCCATGTGACTATTTGATAGTGTGTTGATTTGCGTCATCATCTCATTTTGTGCTTTATAATGTGTGGAGTCATTAAGAAGTAAGTTGTGATTGCTACCTACATGTTTGACTCATATTTTCCTTTAATGCACACTTGCACGAATTTTTTTTACTATCATAGTTGTTTATCATATATTAATCGGAGTGTTGTCATCTCAATCATGTCTTTAAAACAAACCAAATGCGATAAAACTTGACAATGACAGTAGTGCATGTAATAACTGTTTACCATCAGGATTTAAATGCAACAAAATATGATGAGTGATTCATGGGAAAGGGCTGCGAGAGTGTAAAATTATCTCGTCGTGAAAGCCTCCATTTGAAAAGAGCCCCAAAAAAGTTTAAAGGCAATAAAAAGATAAATATGCCAAAAAGGGGCCACCTCAAAAGAAAATATAATGATTTATTATTTATGAGGGAGTTTAGTTGGAAATAAATAAACGGGTTTACACGTCCTGACAATGTCTTGAAAAAGCATTATCTAGTTTTAGACGTTATTGGTGTGAGAATCACTTTTGACTTTGATGTGTTGATGAATTGAGTTGAGGACATTTAAATTAAACACTATTTGACACCTAAGGACGATTTTGAGTTCATTCGTTAGGAGTATCTAGATTCATCGTGCACATATTTTATGAGATTGCATTGATATTCCTATTTAATTTTTTCACACCCATTTATTTCGTTTCCATGATATGGTTATCTTAGTGAAAATTCATGGTGTGTGATTTTTGTAAAATATTTTTGCATTTTGTGTAAAAAATTGAAAAATTAAAAAATAACTTGTGGATCTTTTGAGTATTTCCTCTGCATGCACGTAGTTTGATCCCTATTTGTTTGCTCATATCATTTCAAACGCGATGTGTCACGAAGATATTTGTTTCTTATCTCATGTGTGTAGGAACAATTGAAGATCAGGTTGCACACCCTGATGATGACAAGAAAGATTGATGAAGATTTTTGAAGAAAATATTTAAGACTCACATTTCGAGTACCTTTTCAATTTTGGGTTCATGGGAGGGTTTTAGATTTGTATAGGCATTTTAAGTTGATAATTCAGATTGTTTTTATTTTATACCGTCATAGACATAGGGGGAGATTTGTAAGGACATATTTTATAAGCCCTGTTTACATTAGAGTATGTCATATACTGCTACAACCGTTGAAGAATTATTCAAGACCATTCAAACATGAAGACAAATTCTAAGATCAAAGTTCTTCATCAAAGAAGTCTCCACGAGATTAATTTTGGTAAGGTTGTGTGTAAGTACCTTAGCATTTCACTTAGATTATTGGGATTATTTTTCATAAAATATTTTCTAAGTATTGGAGCGGAGATTTTACGTCAAAAATAAATTTTTGGAGTTTTTGAGGCAGTGCATCAATCGAGAAAAATAAAAATAAAAATATTTAATAATATTGTCGTTCAAACGACAGCCTATGTCTTTCAAACGACATGGCTTGTCACGCGAAGTATCAAACGACATTGGAATTCGTTCAAACGACATCCAATCTCATTTGAACAAGTCGTATCCTTAAGTATCTTATAAATAGGACTCTCCAACTCCGTTTTTCACAAGAAGACCTGTGCAAAATCTGTCTATTTTTTTTGTGCAAATAGCAGTACAAATTTGTCTTCTCACTTTAGAGGTTTAATCCTTTGTTTTTTACAATTCACAAAACATCCCAATCCTTTAGTGAATTATTTTGGAACCCAATATACGATCTTGCTGGTATTGCTCTTTTACAGAGGGAAAATATACATCATATGAATGTGGGTCATTGAGGATCTTGCTGTGTGAAGATTGTTTGCTGATTTGAACTGAGGTTCATAGGGAGTGTTGCAGTTTTCCTGGGCTGAAGATAGGACTGCGGTTCTTGTGGATTTCTATATGCAATTCATTGCTGACGACACCAATCGACATCTGCGGTTATTCGTGTGTCAAAGTCTATTTCATTGTAATCCATGTAAGTTTCTTACAAATTATAGTGAAATAAAAGGTTTTGCCGTTCGAGGATTTTTCCTGATATTGGTTTCCGTTTCATGCTTATTGATATTATGATTTCAAATCACATAGATGCATGTTTAGGGCTGAAATAAATTGATTAATGAAATTTGGGAAGTTTGTCACATAACTAAAATTAAATTTATTTGAGAAGTCGCATTAATCCGCTGTATCACTCTCAGGTGTAGCATTGCATAAGCTCAGTAGTGATGCGGGATAGGCCGGGTTAAGGTTGATGCATCATGGTACATGAGTATGCTCTTCTTTGAAAGCACCTTTGTCTTACACTGGTTGGTCTGTACACATGGTCTCGCGGTTTGTTGCTTGTGGTTTACATGTGTACTTGATATCTTTAGGTTAACACACTCGCTAGTTAGCCGGTATAGCTGGTTACGATATATATCTTGGATTTGAGGTCAGGACTCTAAGATATGAATATTAGGACTTGATGGAACATTAAATGCTAGTGTTTCACTCCATATGGAAGTTCATATTGAGAATGTGGCCTCTCATGTGTATTTGGGTTGTCATACCTCGGATGACTCTAGATTAATGTGTCGTCTCGTAGGAGGTATCAATTAGATGATACATTGGGATTAAATGGCTATCCTGGAATCATTGATGTGAATAGTTATTGATGTTGAGGATGCTTCTTCCTTGGACAGGCAAGATCCAAATTGTCTGACGACACTTAGGCCTGTATATCACGATGTTCAGAATTATTCAAGATAATGAGTTCTTTGGGTGTTGGCATGATATTTAGTGATTATCAATAATTTTGATGAATTGTTTAGATGGACATGATAGGCATGCGTGGGAGTTAGAAATAAGACCTTAGGGTCCACTATGGTTGTATCAAATTAATGGTATGAAACATTTGGGTTAGACTATAGTGTTAAAGACACCTAGGATTGAAATTCAATTGCTGGATGAATGTTTTGTCAGTTGATGATCAAAAAGTTCGAGGATGAAATTTCCTAAGGAGGGAATAATGTAATACCCAACCCTAGAAAATAGGTATTTTGCAACCTTTTGGACATACAAATATCTGATATTTTTGGTCAAGGGAGGAAGGTTACCAAAAGAGAGTTATAAGATAAAGGGCAGGAAAGTCATGGGAGACCCAAAAATAAAAGAAAAACTATCAAACTTTCAGCTGATTTTTCTCTCTTCCAAGCTCTAGAAGGAGTGCACCATCTTCCCAAATTCGTAGCCACCCTTTACCACCCCTTTTCCACCATCAAAACACAACTCTATGGGTCTGTAATACCATTAAAGCTCACCTCAAGGTTGAGATAGCGTGTGGGGAAATTTCAGAGAGCTTTTCTGATGGGAGATGAAAGAGTAGTTCATGGAGCTTGAAGATTCATTTGGGAGCTTGAAGAGTGGGATATTGTGGCTCCCTTTTTGGCCACATTTGGAGGTGGTGGATTCACCCACATTCTATAATATTCTGAAGACCATTTTAGGTGGGAAACTCATCATTTTAAAGTAAATTAAAGTTGATAATGTTTTTAGTGTGATTTATTTCATATTTAAGGTCTTAAGTGTGTAGAAATATTCATCCATGACTTATTGATGATTACTCCATGATTTAGTATAAAAAAAATGAAGATTATAGTTGGGGTTTTATGAGATTAAAGTTAGTTATAATTTTCATAACATTATTTCACAAATATTGGGTGTAAAAAACTGTAGAAAAATAGTTATGGTTCACTAATGTGTTATTAGTGAAACTCTTAAGTGTTTGAGTAAAAAGGGGCACTTAAAGAAGTTTTAAATGTATTTTAAAAGTGCATAAAGTTTCGTAATACTATTTATCAACATTTTATGTAGTAAAATGTGTTAAATGATGTTTTTCGCAAAGAAAATATGACTTGTATGCAAAGTGTTCTTGTAGTATGGTTCACACCATTTTGTAAAATGAAAATATGTCTTCCTACACTAAACAATGAGTTTTATGTGTAAAATAAGACCTTTACTGTAAGTAGATGTTTTAAGATGTGTAGATTCATATTAAGTCAATAGTATGGGTTGGTGTGTAAATAAAGGCCAAATGGGTGTCAAAGTATAGAAACCCAAAATAAAGCGTGTAGTCAAAGTGTGAAAAGAAAAAGTGTCAAAGGTTTGAATATTAACAAAATGGGTTTTAAGTTGTGAAAAAATATAATTAAAGTGTGTAGATTTAAATGTGGGAAATAAGGCTTTAATATGTAAAGAGCGTGATTTTATATATTAAAATGGTTAAAATGGAAAATGTGTGATCTTGGCAAAGTGAGAGGTTGAACAACTGTTTTAATGACTAAAATGCATAAGCGTTGAGTTTGGAACTTGAAAGGGATATTTTTGTGAAAAACGCTTAAAAAGGATAAGGTTGCAAGTAATGGTATAGAAAAATGATAAATTGGTAATTTACTTAAAGTGTGATATTTTTATGAAATAAAAATATTAAAGAGTGTTTTGGCACTAATACGAAAAGAATAATTTATGTCCATAAAGTGGAAATGATTTTTGGTGTAAAAATCAACACGTGTGTGAAAAAGGACCGTAAGGGAATATAATTATTTTTCCTAAGTGAATAATGGAAAATGGATGGCTATGTCCAAGACTTTGGTTTCGTCCCGAAAAGGGAAAAAATTAGCATGGGCAATATGAAAAATGTCAAACACATTTGAAAGATAATGATATTGGTTGATGTCGGGTTAAATAATCAAGTAGGGCTATGCTGTCCCTAGGGTGAAAAACCCCAAACCAACTGTAATTTACTTGGCGCTCGGTATCGAGCGATGAAATTTTGTGAAACCGTGGGTGTGCATGCATTGTGATGGGTGTGTGTGTCAACGGAATTCCCAAAGATAATGCTATGTAATAAATCAAATATTCATGAAAGAGGCATAAATGAATGGTATTGATTCATTGATTTATTAATGCAAGAATAATGCATCCAATGTTTAATATTCATGTGGTAATATGGGATGGTTAAATAAGGTGCCTTAATGATATTAATCTACTTCATGAGGTTTGAAATATAATAAACACAAGCATGTGTTATATGAGTCTTTCAAAGGAAAAGGATTATTTTTCTAAACAAGGTGTGTGCGTGCATTGAATCGACGTCCTATAATATGGTTAAGTAACTATGTCCTAAGTTAGTAAAGGTTGAGTTAATGAACGTTTGAAGTAAATGAAAGGTTTTCCCCAACAAATACTATTTATTTAACTGTTTGATTTAATGGGAAACCAGAGCTTGTTTTGTGCTTAATAATGGAAATTGACTAATTTGGCAAGATAAGGAAGTGTATGGGATTAAATAATGTTTTGAATAAAACAGTTTAATACATTGGGATATGTATTTTCACAGGTATATATGTAGGTACATATGTACTTTCACATGCATGTAGTGTAGCGTGTAAGTATTCTTTTCTTTCGTTCGTTTTTATACTGCATTTGTATAGTTCCCACTCAGCATTAAGCTCACAACCTCATTTTGTTACGGTAGGTTGCATATAGTTTCGTATTTTGAGCCCGTTATATAGATAAGTATTTACTCGCATTTGCGTTAGTACCTCTGTTTACTTGGCCTTGGGGAACTTCCATTGGGTCATATCACGCAGTGGCTGTAAATCGGACTTGCATGCTTGTAAGTGTAACATTAAATATTAATAAAACTGAATTAGAAACATTTCTTAGGGTATTTCATTGCACTTTACGATTAATGCGGGGTTCGAATCGGGTTAATCCTTTATCAACCCTTAAATTTGGGTTGAGGCTTTACACCAGATGTTGCGAAACACAAGATATCCATAGCATATGTATATGAAAGATCGTATCTTAAAAAACAAATGATGATTTTAGACTTGAAAAACCTTTGTAAACTAGTGCGAAAAAAACGTAACTGTTTGTTCTGTAATTTTGGTTCTTCACCCTCCAAAATTCTTATTCAAACATGCCTTAAATAAAAACTTAAAGTCGGTGCATCGTAAAATCTCTATTGCCATGTCGTTTGAACAATATGGCAATCTCGTTAAGACAACTATTGGATGTCATTTGAACCACTTTCACATGTCATTAGAATGACTATAGATTTTGTTTGATCTTCCAAAACATAAGAGAAAGATCTACACGACTCTAAAACATATTTATATAAGAAAAACGAAGTTATCTTCCGAAAAGTGAAGTAAAAATATATTAAAATCATTTTTAAGTAAAATAACATCCTTAAAACATTTTTCGAATCCCATAAACATTATGCTTTCATACCTGAGAGTATCTCCGAATGCAAGATGACATGAAGACGTGAAATGTTCACCAATAAACATGGCATGATCTATCTTTAAAGCTTGGACTCTACATCTTCAAAACAACACGTCATAGACTTTGTGGGAATCATGACAAGTAAAATATATCTATAACTAAAATTGGATTTTTTCCAAAATAATGCTAGTACATACAAATTCACTCTACTTGGAAATTTTTCCTTACAAATCTCCCCCTTGGCTATTTCGTGAAAAAATCAAAACGTGAAATGCCTAATTCGGGCCGTCAAGATGAAAGACCTAAATCCCATCCCATAAACCTAAACAGAAAATACAGGACACGATCTGGTAAGCAAATGTCGGACCAGTCGCATAAACTTATCTCCATATGCTATAGACATAAAATCTCCAATCTCTGAATTATCAATACACGCACGAAACAAAAAATACGAAGTGAAGTATGGAGGTACAGATGATATAAAACATAATGAAATACCAATTTTCAAAACAAACCATTTATTAAACATGTGAGAAAAATATATGATACAAAAAAGTATACATAAACAATATAGCTCTAATTAATGATATCAATATGTAAACACCATAAACATATGTGATTATTAAACAAAACTCCCCCTATATAACATACCATCTCTCCCCCCTTTTGTCTTGAGTAGGAAACTAGAGAGAAAAAAAAACAAACAAATATCTAGAATGAAATAATCATATGAAGCATATCAAGATAAATAGGGAAACCAGCTAATAATAGTCACAAGGTACCAAATCATAGCTAGCAAACAATCACAAAAATGAAATCATCAATATTATTAATGATATGACTAGACTAATCAATGTAGTGTATGGATCAAGCATTAATAAATACTATCGACTGCATGAAAAATAACGCCAGATGTACCAAAATAGTGTAATGTCATTATAAATAAAAACTAAGGTATAAAAATCGAACGAAAAAGTGAAAAAATAAAATCTGGTCAATGCAGGTCATTCGAATGACAAAGCACAGTAATTTTTGAATGAGATAAGATCTCGTTTGATCTATGTAAGAAACGACCCAAAATAGTGTGTGGTCGCGCGATGCCACTACTAACGACCCTAAAGACGGCCCTTCTAACGATCATACATGACACTTTTAACACCTCGCAAGATATGTAGTTTGATCCAGTCTTTGAAAAACATGGATATGTCATTTGAATGACATCCAGAAGTCGTTTAAACAACTTCTAAAACTTTTGTTTTCCAGCTCAAAAAATATACAAAATTTTCCCAGTGAAATTTTTTCTTGAAAACATCACCTGGAAATACAAAACAGACTCAAAACAGAAAATAAAACAAGTATGCGTTTCATGCTAACATAGTATCAACGTTCTCAAACATGAATATGGAATGAATGAGTGTGAACTACAACAAATGAATCACAATTTTAACACATCAAAATGATCAAGAAGCTCTAATTTATAGCTAAATGGCATCAAACTAAGTTTTAGCCACATGTGACAATTAGTATTTTGAGATAAAGGACTTAAACACACAACATGCACACAAATCCGTATTTTTTTACGATTCTACAAATAATAGCTTCATGATACGATTTTTCAACATTAGGATTCGTGGTGCAAACCCGTTGTATTTTTCCGTCCAAACACCCTCATATATTCATTTTTCTTTTTCTAGATCTTTTAGGGATTCTAAATTTTCTCACCTTAGAGAAATCCTATTGGCCCCATTTTTAGCATTTTATTCTTTTTATTGCCTTAATTTTTTTCTTGAGCTCTTTTAAATGGTGGATTTCAGGACGAGTTTATTACACTCTCGCTGTCTTTTCGTGTGAACACTCATCATTTTTTCAATATAAGCAATATAGTCCTCACGGCAACGGTTCTTACATGCACACATCCTCCTTAGTCTAATTACACATAGATGACAAAATTGAGAGAAGAACATCTCACCAAACTCAAACATTCATGAGAAGTCAAACATTCATATAAACTCGTGCATGTGTGTGCAATGGAATATATACAAAGTTGAATCCAAATGAAAATTAACTTCGAAACAACCCCATTTAGCCAAGGATTAAGATCGTTATAAGCATCTATAGTTATGACGAAATGTTCTAGGCACACGAATAATGTAATGATGGGGGTCCAAGCACACCAATATGCCACATTAAACCCGAAAACTCATGACACAAAAATAAACCAAATATCTTTTTGTGTGTTTTTCAAAAAATATTTTTTACCAAACATTAAATATTTTTGTATATTCAAATAAGACTCAAACAGAGGAAAAAAACATAATAAAAATAGATAAACATGTCATATCACTAGCAAGATATATATAATGAAGCAAAGACTAGCGTATTACAAACATAATCATGCAAGCAATCATCCATAATAAATAGCATGTGAACCATCATGTGCTAGCATGTGAGAATCAACCAACTAAGAAATTAACATCTCCAAAATAGATTTACTAACCAAACAGGTGTATACCAAACAAGATGGATTTCGGGAATCGACGAGACACTACATTTAAACTTCCTAGGGTCATTTCTAAGATAATAGTAAAAATGCCTAATGTGACATTTCCTACCACAATGAGAACATGTGTAAACACGACGTGGAACGAAACCTTTAGGTTGAACTTTTCTAACACCATGGGTTGTGGTTGATGCTCTACAACAAACTATGCCTTTGGCTTTAACATTCAAATCACTAGCACAAGATAATCCACTAACATCGCTGTTTATAATACTCGAGTCTTTTAAATTATTTTGGAACTTCAAAATTTTGGACTCAAGCAAAGAATTAGACTCCCCAAATTTTAGGGACTCCTTATTTAAATTTTCAATTACCCTTAGAAGTTTTTTTTTATGGAAGAGGGAAGCCCCCCCCCCCCCCCCCCCCCACACACACACACAATATTAAAGTAGGAAAAAAATCCTTTCCTAGGTGGCTTTTACAAGCTCAAGAAATAAAATCCTCTCAGGAGCCAATGACTAAGAGGAAAATTATAGAATTTAAACTTGGGTTTTTATAACATAACCCCATTATAATAAAACTCTAAGCTACTTTAAGATAATACCTTAAATATTTGCAGCCCATGAAATCTAGCTTCAAAGAACCTCTGACAATCTGGGGAAGATCTTGGAAATTCTCAAAAATTTGACAAGAAGGCATGGAAATGCCATAATTAGCCAAACTATCTACTACCATATTAGATTCTCTAAAGCAGTGATTCAATGAAAACTTACAATGAGAAAGAAGGTAATGAATATCTTCAATCATGAAATATATCTCTAAGGAGGTTTCCAGTTATTATTCAACACCTTACTCACCATTAAAGAATCAATGTCAATTTGAATAAATTTTATTTTAAGCTTTACACAAATTTTTATACCCGTATATAAAACCAAAAACTCCACTTCCATGTTTGTAGAAATGCCATTTAAGCAGGCATAAGCTACCAAAAATTGACCATTATAATTCCTTGTAGTGCCTCTATATCCACTAGGACCAAGGTTACCTTTTGATGACCCATCAACATATAGTTTATACCACTGATTTCTTAGAGGATTCCATTTAATTGAATAGATAACTTTCTGATTAGGAATGATTTTCAGACCCGAAACATTTAATACATTGTAACCAAAGAATTGAGCGGGACTATGGAATTGCAATCTACTACAAATGTGTGAAATTAAGTGAGTGATCGGAGTAATAATAAAGGAGTGATTGACTGAGGTGCCTTTAAATCAAGAAATGTTTCTACCTTTCTAAATTTCCCAACAAATCACCATAGGTATATGTTTACCAAGAAATATGAAATAGTCTTTATTTCCTTGTTTGTACCACCTGCTAATGAGCAGAGATGAAATAGAGTTCCTGTCAATTTTTGTCCCCATCAAAGTAGAAAAATTATCGCATATCTTAGAGGAAACCGGACATGTTATGAAGGTATGCAAAGATGATTCTTCATGATTTTTGCATAAGTGGCATCTAGAAGAAATTCTAATTCCTAGTTTAATGATGTTTTGATCAAGGGTAATGCAATATTGTAAAATTCTCAATATATTAATTGAGATATTAAAAGGAATTGAAGATTCCTAAATATTTGAATAAATAATTGAAGAATAACTATGAGGTTTGTACTGATCAAGAACTGATTTAAAAGTAAAAGAATATGTTTCTAATGATGTCCATATCCATTGATCTTTGTAGTAGGTCATAAGGTTTAGACAACCCTCTTTCACTCCTTGCATTCTTCTACCAGATAAAGAACCTCCTTTAGAGCACTGATCTAGGGACTTATACCTATGCATCATAAATTTACTCCATAGAGAGTTTTCAGAGATGAATTCCCAAACAAGTCTCATGCTTGAGGCTTTTGATAAATAGTTGAAGTCAGTAAAGCCCAAACCACTTCCTCCTTGTATTTTCAAAGAGAATCCTATTTTTTTCATTGGTATTTCCAACCAATTGATTAATTGCATCCCCAAAAAAATTGTTAATAATTAAATGAATTATTTTGATAATTGAATTGGGAGGTTGTATTGAGGCTAACAAATAAGTGGGAATGGATGAGATTACATGCTTGATCAAGACATATTTTCCTCCAGAGGATAGAAGCTTAGCCTGCTAAGTAGCTATCTTAGTTCTAATGGAGTTCAATAAACTGCTATAGAAGCATATCTTATTCCTTCCTTTGAAAATAGGATAAATTAAGTATTTTATAGGCAGATGCATATATTTAAGACTTGTAAAGGCTGCAATGGGAGGCTTTCTCTTGCTAACCTTCTTGGAATCCTTAGAAAAACTGCTTTTTGTGAAGTTAATTGTCTGCCCATAGATTGAAGAATATAAGGCAAGGAATTTCGTTACATTCTTTAGGAATTTAGCATCACCTTCAGAGAAAATTAATATATCATCAGCAAAACATAGGTAAGAAGTAATAGGGGAACCAGTAGGATGAAAAAATGCTTTAGTTTACCATTTAACATGATATAATCTAAACCTTTACTCAAGAAATCAGCTGCCAGAATGAAAAGGCTTGGGGATAGAGGATCCCCTTTCCTTAAGCCTATTGAAAATTGAAAAAAATATTTGGAATGGCCATTAATAAAAATTGAGAACCAGTTTGAGTAAATGCACCTCCTTACAAAATCAGTCCATTTTCCACCAAACCCAAAACCTCTGATAATGTTGATCAAGAAACCCCAATGAATTTTATCATAAGACTTTTCCATATCAATTTTAAGAATCACATTTCCACCATGGATCTTCTTCCAAAGATTTCACACCATCTCTTGAGCAAGAAGAACATTATCTTAAATATTCCTTCCTTACATAAATCCACTTTTGTTAGGAGAGAAAATTTGAGGAAGGATTTTTTCCAATCTTGTACAAATAATTTTAGTGATAATTTTATAAGTAAAATTACATAAGCTTATAGGTCTGTAATCTCCACAAGTTTTGGGGTTTTTAATTTTGGGAATTAGCACTATAGAAGTTCTTCTCTAACTTTTGGGGAGATTTTGGCCTGCAAAGAAACCATTAATGGCAGTCATTAACTCCTCTTTGATGATATCCCAACAAGATTTGTATAAATGGCCCCCAAAACCATCGGGACTAGGGGCTGAATCAGAACTAAGAGTTTCAAAGGCTTGATGAACCTCCTTAACTGATGAAAAAGTTTCCAGCATATCATTCATTTCAGCAGTAACAATCTTAGGAATTGACTTTGTAATATCATATTGGCATATTATTGGATCATTAGTTAATAGATCCTGGAAATGTTTAATATTATTAATATTGACATTAGTTGGATCCTCCAATACTTGCCCTTCTTGAGAGACAATTGAATAAATTAGGAGTTGCTTGTGCTTATTCTTCCGTGTTGAGAGGAAAATCTAGTATTTGCACCACCATGTTGTAACCATTGAATGAAAGATTTTTGTTTCCATAAGATCTCTTCTCTATGCAATGCTTTAAGTAATTTTGCTCCCTAATAGCAAGAGCAACTCTATTTTATTCCTTCAAGTCATTTTCATAATCAACCTCAAGCTAAAGAACTTCATCTTCTAGGTTTTTTACCTTTTGAAAAATGTCTCTAAAATATTCCTTGTTCCAAGCTTTCAAAACCACCTTAAGTCTTCGGAGTTTAATAGAAAATTTTCCCAATTCAAAAGAATTAATGTCCTCATTCCAGAATGATTTCACTATGTTATTAAAATATTCATGGGTAATCCACATGTCTTCAAATTTATTGGCCTAGGACCTTGATCGAGAGGAGTTTTAAATGAGAGTAAAAGAGGAGCATGGTCTGAGAATGACTTGTTAAGGTGTTGGAGAGAGGAGTTTGTGTAGGATGAGTCCCATTGGGAATTCTTCAAACATCTATCCAATCCAGCGGATATAACTGCTTTTTCTGCTATATTATTACACCAAGTGAATTTTGTTCTTTTGTAGTCTATATCTGAGACACCGCGGTCATCAATGGCCTGGTTAAAATCACTAACTGCTTGATTATCAATTTGGTTCCCACTTATTTTTTCTCTTTGACAGGTCACAACATAAAAATCCCCTATAACAAAATGAGGCTTTTCATGTAATTGTTGAGATATTTCAACTAATTCTGCCCATAGATCTTTTCTTTCCTCCTTTGTACATTAGGCATATACTGATGTCATAAAGATATCATAATTGAGAGTTGGGTGGGAAATGCAAATCGTAATTTGTTACTCATACTCAAACACCACTTTAAATAAAACTTCAAACCTCCACATAATCCAATTTTTCCTAGATATGTTACTTATACCCCATTCAAAGGCAACCTTTATTTTGAATTTGTCTAATTTTTCTTTATCAACTTTGGGTTCCATAAGGGGACAACAGGAATTTTGTATAAAAAAAGCAATTATTTATTTCTTCTAGTTGATGACTTTTTGGCAACTCTTCGAATATTCCATGCTAGGAGATTAATTATTGAGAAGAATTTAAAATAGAGTTTTTTGTTCCTTTGGATCTATATCTCGTGATTCTTTTGTATAATGGATCTTGCATCTTTGGAGGGCATTCCTAATTATTTTGAACTTCTGTTTCTCTTTTTTTAGAGGCTCTAAGAGCAACCTCTTATCTTTCTTTATACTGGTCTAACTTCCTCCTAATTTTCTTGGCAAATGCTTGTAAGTCTTCAATGTAAGGAACATGAGTAAGAACTTCTTTTTCCCCATTTGAGGCATACACATGTTCTATTGCAGGGTTATGATCAATAGCCTGATTTTCTGTGGATCTTGGAGAGAGTTCAATAGGATCTTCATACAATTCTTCTTGAGTCGATGGATCTTGATCTGGGTGATGAAATACTTGATGATGCTTCTTAATTTTCCACATTTTATTGAATTTAAGGACTTTTTCTTGGACTGTTATCAGACTGGTATTGGTGATAATCTAACACTACTTCTGCATTAGTGTCTTTCTATCCTTCCGGGGTAAGGTTCTTAATTTTGCTTTGATTAGTTTGCATAACCAATTCCTTGGTGATCTTCATGGTTGTTAGATTTGGGTTCCTCCTCTTTGTCTTTCTTCTTTCTAAATCCCATGCCATCAGGATTAAAAAGACAAGAATTTTCATCATGGCCTTTCTTAAAACATTTTGAGCAGTGTTTTGGATTATCTTGAGCATGCACTTCCTGCCAAAAGCCTCCTTGACCACAACCAATCCATACTCTTTTAGGGATTGATTTTAATAAATCGACCTCCACAAAAGTATTATGCATTTTAAATATCGCCTAAATATTAAGTTGCATAGTTTTCTTAAAAAAAACTAGAAATCTTAATAAGGGAAAGTGAAATCTATGTTGGGACTATTTTTATGAAAAATCTTAATGTGAATTAATACTTATAACCCTTGCATGCTTAGGGTACAGGATGGATTTTTGTTAATATGGATGTAGATTTACATGTTAGAAAATCATAGTATCCTTGTTCATTGAAAGTGACTTGTGAAAGCATAAAAAATTATGTAGGTGTGATAAAAGAAAAATTATTGTTGTGTGCACAATAAACTTGTATGATGATGAAAATATATTAGTTCCAGAAAATAAGTTGTTTAATTATAAAGATTGACTGAAGGAATGAAATTAGATTAATTTGTTATCTTATGAGAAATTTGTCGAATGTTTGATAAAATGTATTATGGGATTTATCGATTTAATTATATTTGACATCGCGGGGACAATGAGATTTTTGGGTAGTTATGCTCTCACCATGATTTTAGGAGTGCTTGCTAGGTATGGAATTAGTAAGTACAACTTAGTTGTGATTAACACTTTCTAGGTATGGGACTAGTTAGTGTAGATTCCTATGGAGGGGATATTCCGGGATGGGGATGATTTTTGTGTCGTTCCATTTATTTGATAGTTTAGATGCGAGACTAGGAGGTACTTGAGGGTACAAATGTATTCTACATGATAGGGTAGGACGTAATTTTGCTTTGGAGACCTCTAGTTATGCTACTAGGTGTGGTTTTGAAAATTTACACTCTATAAAAGGGTGGGGATAAAAGAAATAGTGAGAAAATGAGAATTTGTGCCTGTGATAACAAATGGGTATTAAAATGGAATTGCATCGTCTATAAGTGTGCAGGACTGACATAGTAAAGTTTGGTTGGCTAGTAGTGCTGACAGAATAGGGGTTGGATGGCTATTATGGCATGTAGTGCATATGACCTCATCAATAAGTGTAGGGTAAAGAAATTGAGATGACTGGATATAGCGGGGGGAATGTGAGTAGTGAAAATCTTTAGGCAGGCCCGAATAAGTGCAGGACTAATAGGAAGGTTGGTTGACGGTGTCGCTATATTCATAATTTTATGAATTGAATTAAATGGGATTAATCACTTAATATAATTAAAGGATATAAAAATAATAATTTGACTTGTAGAATGGTGATCGGTTCATGTGGGCAATTAGTGGTAATTTATTTTACTCGCATCAATAATATATATCTCATTTATTTAAAATACTCTATTGTGATGTTTATCATGTATAATGCTACTGTCAAGGTTCACGGACCCTAATTGGGGAGAGTACCTAGTATTCATGCGGTGGATCTAACCCATTGCGTTGACTAACTTTTTAGGTATAACACTGGAGTAGCTGCATATGAGTGACTGGAGATATTTTTGGAGACGCAACTGGAGATTTATTTTAGATTTTTTTAGTGGTTTAGATTACATTCCATTTTGTCTCCTTTGTTAAGAGACTTTTATTTATGGATTTGGTGGGCTAATTGATATCATGGTTATTTATGGTTTTAGTTAGATATTCATAGTGGGATAATTTCATTTTGGTTTATTTGTATATGTGGAGTTAGATTTTTTGAGAAAGTATGGTGAAGGATTTTTTTATTGCATGACTGTTTATATTCATGGGATTAAATTTGAATACTATCGTGTGAAGGGTTTTATATTTCTCATATATCTATCACATGCTAGGAATGATATCTTATTTAGTGATGCTCGACATAGTTTGGCAGCGACCGTTGGCCACCTCGCTTGCCAGAATGCATGAGGTATCACAGATGGTATCATGGCCTTAGGTCTCGTGGGTTGTGAGTCCGTTTTAGCTTTCGAATTGCCTATCTTTGATTTCGTTTGATGATTTGTACTCTTAGTTATTCTGAGTTTTATGTTATTTTTGTTCCTGCCTTTTCAGATATCGAACACTAAGAGATCTTAAGATAGGACAGAGGACTCAATTTCTGATCCTATGGCTCCGGGGAGGCAGGGTCAGTTTGTTTTATATGCTGAGAAGTTAGAAGCTAACGTTCGTGAGGCCATGACGGACGACATTGATATCGGGAGACAGAGGTGGGTGAACTTAAAGTCACAACACCTGCTTTGTCTTAGGAAAGGGTGAGGTCTAGTTTCCATAAGGGCAATACTTCCACCGTTTCAGGGGGATCCGGCCCAACGATTGCTCACCAATGAAAAAGAGACATGGAGAGTCGCTTGAGGATGGTGGGCTTCACAGATGTGCAGAAATGGATGTTAGCCACATTTAAGCTAACGGGAGATGCATTGCAGTGGTGGGTGTGTGTCACCACATCTGAGGATAGGGATTGCCTGAACTATACAGACTTTGTGGTGAAGTTCAATGAAAAATATTTTTTGTATTCGATTAGGAGAGTGAAGAAGTTGGAGTTTCTATATTTAAAGTAGCGATCGAAATCAGTTGTGTATTATTAGGAGTTCACAAATCTGGAAATGTTTCAACCAGGGGTGGTGAACACCGAGGCAAATAAGATGGAGTGCTTCATTAAGGGCTTGTCTTGGTCTATTCAGAAAATAGTGTTGGGGAATCCAGTGTACAGTACTTACACTAGGCGGTGGACATGGCACTATTATTGTGGACAGATAAAGTGAACTAACAAAACAAGTTAGGAAAGAGTCAAGACCCGAATGGTCAATGAGGGGAGAATAAGGGTCATAATGACTGTAACACCCCAAGATTTTGGGACTGAGAAATTAATTTTTTGGGAGAATTAAATTTTATTTAAATCGGAGAATTTTAAAATTTGGAAATTGAAGTCCAGAAACTAAGGACATTATAAAGTATTACGAATGATAATTCTGAATGCACCATTGATTTCGAATGGGTCGAGATAGTCAAAATGACTGTCCTTGGGTTTTATTTCGGTTCCGAAATATTTTGAAGTCAGTTTGACTCGAATCGGAGTAAACGAGTCATTGAAAGTGTGTATTACCATTTAAAACTGGGACTTATATTTTAAGGGTTTAAGAGGCTTACGGATCAAGCCAGTCTCATTTAAGAGAAAGAGATAAAGAGAAAGAAAGAAGGAAAGAAGAAGAAAGGAAGAGAGAGAGAGATAGGAGAAAGCTTGGAGATTTCCATCTCGTACGCAATCCCGGGGGCGATTCAACCTCTAAAATTTTGAGGCAAGTGTTTAATCTTGATAAATAATTCATTTGAGTATTTAATTTCATAAATCGTGGATAAGAGAATTGGATTTTGGGTATTTATACCAAAACCTAGATTTTGGGTATTTAAGTCTTGAAATTGATGTCTATACTTGGGTTTAAGGATGTATAATTTGATGAGACTAAATATAGGATGGATTTTGGTGTTGGGAACATGTTTGGGGTGAATATTGATGCTTGGAACTTGTATAAATGGTTTTTTTTGGAAAGTTTGGGTTTTGGAGAAATTACACCATTTCGTGGCTTACTGCACAAGCCGAATCGATTTGCCCATAGCGAATCGATTCCCTATGTTGCTGAAGCATCAGGTCTTTAGGGCCGAATTGATTTGCCCCTTGCAAATCTATTCGGTATGTAGAAGACTTACAGGTCTAGTGGAGCCGAATCGATTCGCTGTTGGAACCGAATCGATTAAGAGGGGCCGAATCGATTCGGAAACATGACAGCTTTGAGGAATTTTCCTAGAGTGAGTTTTTCTCCATTTCTGTTGGGTTTCTCGGTTTGGAACTTTTATATATGATGCGAGAGTTATGTTGTGGGGATTTACTGAGAGTTTCTCACTTGTTATAATCGTGGGGACGTATCGAATTAGTTTGGGGAACGTATATATGTATTAGAGTTTGTAGTATCGATATAGTGGGGAAATTTCATTAGGTATGGGAGTTCCATTTGGAGTTTAAAAAGTAAGTTAACTTAAGATGTAGGTGAAGGTCCTTCTGAGAGAGTTGTGAGGGCATGGCGTGGAAATTGTAAGCCGACTTTTGTGTCGAATCCTTATAGTGATAGGATTATATTTAAGATATGATTGGGGACCGTCGAGAGAGAGTCGTTGTGTATCCTTAGCAGTGTTTAACTTAAGGAATAGATTTTAAACACTATAAGATTAAGGGTTCATAGGAGAAATTGAATAGTAGTCTAATTTGAGAACGATTGGAATATTCTCATGACTAGAACAAGAGGGGGTCGAATGGTAGTCGGGGTAGTTACTACACATCTATGCGTGATCAACGTTGGGCATCCCAAAAAGATGATGGGATCACAAAATGAATTTAAGTGTAAGATTGAGGCTTGTAGACTATTAGTCATGTGTATACCGATAGTCGAGATTGTTGTTGGATCTATCGATGTGCATTCGTATATTGATGGGATAAGTAGTGATTGTTATACACATTAAACTTTGGGGTGATAACCTTAATGTTGAATATATTGGAAGACTATTCATATCATAGGGGCAATGGATGAATATGCTTCAAGTGAGGGATCATAATTATATAACGATTTAAGTTAATATGCTTGGAGTGATAGCTAGATAATGAGGACTATGTACACGTATAGCCAAGTTTGTGGTTTTCATACATATGGATGAGAGGTAGTGTGTATATATGTGGATATGTTGATATATATATATATATATATATATATGAATTGATATGTATATGTGTGTGCACTTATGGCATGAAGATCTATACTGTGCGTGATGGTTTGATTATATGATGTTATCATATGGATGTATATATATATATATATATATATATATATATATACTTATGGGGTGAAGCATACCCGGAACATGTTATCATGGGAAGTTGCGCAATGAGGGTGAGCCCCTGGCTTGAGGAGCAGGGTGTGGATATTCCCCAGGTCATAGTCGTCCATTATTATTTGTGTGATTTCATATTTTTGGGGGTGAGAAGTCTTGGGTATGGGTCGTTCTCACTTACCAGTTAGGAACTATGATCGCTTCCCATGCATTGTGATTTGGTTTTAACCGCGACGTCGGTGATATTGAGTTCGACCGTTGGTCCCCTGGATGGTATGTGAGTGATGCCCTGGAAGATGATAGCATGGTGCAGTATTTTGGCATCCTATAGCCATTTATGTTATGTGTATGGCATAGTATACATTATGTGTGAGATGTATGCGTGGTTATGGGAATGAATGATTGATTATATATATATATATATATATATATGTTTGTGTGTATATATCCTATAGGTGAATAGGATACGAAGTTTCTATGATGTACATCTTGGGTGATTTTGGTGTACTAGTTCATTGGGGTTGATGGATCGTACTTAGCGACAATTACGGTTATGTCGACCCAAGGATTTAATAGAGATTCTACTTATGTTCTTAGATAGTAATCGATATTTAGGTAGTTGTAGTAATAGAATTTGTGTGGATGACATAATAAATCCCTATGATCGACATTGTCAAGGAGTAGTGTTTCGGGGGGGTTCCTTGTTTAGATTTCGCTTTGTGAGACACCCCACGCACGAAACGCAGTGCAATGTTGAGAGTAGAGAGAAGTTTTATCCTTAGTACTTGTATATATGTTGCTTAGAGAATAAACTTTTATATTTTAGCCCAATGTTAATGTGTGAAGTACTAAAATTTATAATTGGTTTAAACTAATAATTAGAACCTAAGATTATGAGGGCTTATATGTGTATATATATTTCTGTGAGTTTAGAATGGAAAGGGGTTTTCAGGTTATGTTAAAATGGTGGGTCATGTGGGTATAGGCCTTACGTACCGTTTCGTAGATTGTTCTTAATTGGACCGGGTAGCTTAATTAACGTTGCTGGATGCGATTAGGTGCACGCTATAGATGAGAGGTGAGTTTGGGGTTTCACTAGAGTGAGACTCCACTTTAATTATGAAATAGTGCATTTAGATTTATTATGCACGATTAACACACTTGCCAAAAATTTTTACACCTCGGGCTCTGACCCATTTATATTTCCATTTTGCTCTATGTATGTATATATTACAGGTGTCCTAAAGCAAGGATACCAGATTCTTTTCTATCTAGAGTCTTGGGAGCCGTAGTAGATGCGGACTATGGTGGGATTTAGATTGTAGTCTCTTCCTACTCCTTTGAAAATCTAGGTAGGATTCCTGTTGTGTATTGGGTTTCTACCCTAGAGTTATATGTAGTTGTTTTTACTTCTTCTTTATGGATATTGTACTGTCTGTGACTCGATAGCTTATTCGGGTTATTTCTTTGTATATTCTCATTTTATTCTAATGTTAGCATTTCCTTTTTATGATCATACTCGTGTACATTTTGCCCTTACTAGTAGTTCTATGGTGTTGGTTTGTTATCCGTTACATGTTTTATTTAATTTTTGGCATCCGCTTTTATGGTTTCGGGTAGTTAGCCTTATCTATTATAGTATGGTCTATTGATGCTGCGACTGTTCCATCTGAGATTCCTGATTTAATGTAGTATAGGGATGGCCACCCGTTATTATTTTAAGTGGGTTATCACAGATGGTATCAGAGCATCAGGTTCTAGTGTCTTTAGGATCTGTGCAAGTTTTTTTACGATCTTCCGTAAGAGTTTTCGATATACAGCCCTACTATTAGGATTGTTGTGTTCACTATGTTTGTCTTCTTTCGCGAGGTGTACTCATTTGAACGATGTTCTGACATAGTTGCTTTCGCCTCAGACATCTCTAAGAATATGTCATCTAGGAAGGGTCAAGATGAGAGATGCAATACCCATAACAGATTTTTGGTATGCTTTGACTGGGGGTATTTTCTCTCCATAACTCAGGTGAAAATAAGGAGGAGATTTCTAGCGGTGATTCGAGGTGATTTAACGGTGGTCGAGTAAGAAGGATAATTTAATCGAATGGTGAATTTTGTGCTCGATAAGGTAAGTAATGAGGAAAAGCGAATTGTGAGGACCTTGGGAGGTTGAGATTGAGGATTTAGTCAATATTTGTTAGGAAACCTGGGGTTGGTGACTTTTACCGATGCGAGGTGTGTGGCATTGTCCCATAGTCTGGAGTATCGCCATCTTGAAGAGGGAGTAATAAGTTTAGAGACATGGGTTCATTGATTAGGACTGAAGGAGTTATCGGGGGTGGCAATAGCGCCTTGTCCTTTAGGATGGTTAGGAAGGACTTTCGGGAGGATGTCTCTTTGAAGAGAATTAGGCCTTAAGATGAAGGGATTGTCATGGAAGGAGTAGAGGGACTCAGGAATGAAGTAAAGAAATTGGGTTATGGAAGTATAAGGTAAAATACCTTTCTTTGGGTTTAGTTCATGCTTTGCGCGGTATTGGGAGCGTCGCATGTAAGGTATAATGAGTGGTTAGCCGTTATACCCATAGTGTGTACAAAATTTCCCTCGAGGAAGGAGTGAGTAAGTATGGACTTGGTGTGGCATCTTTTGAGATAATAGACCGTCTCATGAGAAGTAGTAGAGAGCTATGCTATTGAATTTCAGAAGTGCGAATTGATAAGGTTTGTTGAGTAGCGGTTATAAGGTTATTGTCTTATAGATAGGCTGGGGCAAGAAATTTTAGTGTTCCAATGAGGGAAGGACTTATCTTATGGAAATGTTTTAATGTGATGTAAAGGATTTGTATGACTGAGAGTTTCAGAGTTTAGCGAATTCATTATTGAGCGGAGAATTCAGCTCAGGAACTAGGCATTGGTTAGAGTATTGAATTTGTTGGGGACTTATGTCTTGTATATATGGTGTTTGATTGGTGTATTGAAATGTATGAAATTACTTTATATTATATGGTTATATGGGCCTTCAGGAAATAATTATGACTTGAATTTTTTTATAAAACCTTAATCCCGGTTCAGCTAATCTCAATCCCCGACATAGCTACACAGTAGTGTATTGGAAGGGTCCCTTGTTTGGATTTCGCTTGCGAGACCTCCCCCGCATGAATGTAGCGAATGTCAGGAATTGAGAAGAGTTCAACCATTGGAAATTTCAAACTTTTTTTTATGCTTAATATGCTAATATAGAAATTGTTAAGAGTTATATAATGATTTTGAGGCTAGTGGATCCGGGTTATATTTCTACAAGTTGAGCTCGGGTACAGGGTATATGGGAACCCTGGGTAGATAGTTTATATGGTTAGATGGTTCGTGTGAGAAGTGGAAGACATGTATAGTAATGTTAAGGGTAGATGTAAGGACTAGATGAGATTCGAAGTCCTACGCATAACTAAATTTTGCGAATGAAATTCTTGTAAGGGGGGAAGTATGTAACACCCCAAGATTTTGGGACTGAGATATTAAAATTTTTGGGAGAATTAAATTTTATTTAAATCGGAGAATTTTAAAATTTGGAAATTGAAGTCCAGAAATTGAGGATGTTATAAAGTATTTCGAATGATAATTTTGAATGCGCCATTGATTTTGGATGGGTCGAGATAGTCAAAATGGCAATCCTTGGGTTTTATTTCGGGTCCCGAATATTTTTAAGTCAGTTTGACTCGAATCAGAGTAAACGAGTCATTTAAAGTGTGTATTACCATTTAAAACTGTGACTTATGTTTTAAGGGTTAAAGAGGCTTACGGATCAAACCAGTCTCATTTAAGAGAGAGAGAAAGAGAAAGAAAGATGGAAATAAGAAGAAAGGAAGAGAGAGAGAGAGGAGAAAGCTTGGAGATTTCCGTCCCGTACGCCATCCCGGGGGCGATTCAACCTCTACAATTTTTAGGCAAGTGTTTAATCTTGATAAATAATTCATTTGAGTATTTCATTTCATAAATCGTGGATAAGAGAATTGGATTTTGGGTATTTATACCAAAACCTAGATTTTGGGTATTTAAGTCTTGAAATTGATGTCTATACTTGGGTTTAAGGATGTATAATTTGATGAGACTAAATATAGGATGGATTTTGAGGTTAGGAACATGTTTGGGGCGAAGATTGATGGTTGGAAGTTGTATAAATGGGATTTTTGGAAAGTTAGGGTTTTGGAGAAATTACCCCATTTCGTGGCTTGCTGCACAAGCCGAATCGATTCACCCATAACGAATCGATTCGCTATGTTACTGAAGCATCAGGTCTTTAGGGCCGAATTGATTCACCCCTTGCGAATCGATTCGATATGTAGCAGACTTACAGGTCTAGTGGGGCCGAATAAATTCGCTAGGGCCGAATCGATTCGCTATTGGAACAGAATCGATTCGAAGTGGCCGAATCAATTCGGAAACATGACAGTTTTGAGGAATTTTCCTAGAGTGAGTTTTTCTCCATTTCGGTTGGGTTTCTCGATTTGGAACTTATATATATGATGCGAGAGTTATGTTGTGGGGATTTATTGAGAGTTTATCATTTGTTATAATCGTGGGGACGTATCGAATTAGTTTGGGGAACGTATATATGTATTGGAGTTTTTAGTATCGATATAGTGGGGAAATTTCATTAGGGATGGGAGTACCATTGGGAGTTTAAAAAGTAAGGCAACTTATTATGTAGGTGAAGGTCCTTTTGAGAGAGTTGTGAGGGCATGGCATCGTATGCCGACTTTTGTGTCGAATCCTTATAGTGATAGGGTTCTATTTAAGATATGATTGGGGACCGTCGAGAGAGAGTGGTCGCGTATCCTTAGCAATGTTTAACTTAAGGAATAGATTTTAAACGCTATAAGATTAAGGGTTCATAGGATAAATTGAATAGTAGGCTAATTTGAGAATGATTGGAATACTCTCATGACTAGAATAAGATGGGGTCAAATGGTAGTCGGGGTACTTACTACAGATCTATGCGTGATCAATGTTGGGCATCCCAAAAAGATGATGGGATCATAAAATGAATTTAAATTTAAGCTTGAGGCTTGTAGACTATTAGTCATGTGTATATCGATACTCGGGATTGTTGTTGGATATATCGATGTGCATTCGAATATTTATGGGATAAGTAGTGATTGTTATACACATTAAACTTTGGGGTGATAACCTTAATGTTGAATATATTAGAAGACTATTCATATCATAGGGGCAATGGATGAATATGCTTCAAGTGAGTGATTGTAATTATATAATGATTTAAGTTAGTATGCTTGCAGTGATAGCTAGATAATGAGGACTATGTACACGTATAGCCAAGTTTGTGGGTTTAATACATACGGATGAGAGAAAGTGTGTATATATGTGGATATATATATATATATATAGCGTGAAATATATATATATATATACTTATTGTGTGAAGCATACCCGGCACATGCTAGCATGGGAAGTTGCGCGATGAGGGGGAGCCCCTGGCTTGAGGAACAGGGTGTGGATATTCTCCAGGTCATAGTCGTCCATTATTATTTGTGTGATTTTATATTTTTGGGGGTGAGAAGTCTTGGGTATGGGTCGTTCTCACTTGCCGGTTAGGAACTATGACCGTTTCCATAACGTTGTGATTTGGTTTTGACAGCGATGTCGGTGATATTGAGTCCGACCGCTGGTCCCCAGGATGGTATATGAGTGATGCCCTGGAAGATGATAACATGGTGCAGTATTTTGGCATCCTATAGCCGTTTATGTTATTTGTATGGCATAGTATACATTATGTGTGAGATGTATGCGTGGTTATGTGAATGAATGATTGATTATATATATATTTAGAGTATATACATATATATGTGTATATATCCTATAGGTGAAGAGGATACGAAGTTTCTATAATGTACATCTTGGGTGATTTTGGTGTACTAGTTCACTAGGGTTGAAGGATTGTACTTAGCGACAATTACGGTTATGTCGACACAAGGATTTAATAGAGATTCTACTTATGTTCTTAGATAGTAATCGATATTTAGGTATTTGTAGTAATAGAATTTGTGTGGATGGCATAATAAATCCCTACGATCGACATTGTCAAGGAGTAGTGTATCGGGGGGGTTCCTTGTTTAGATTTCGCTTTGTGAGACACCCCACGCACGAAACGCAGTGCAATGTTGAGAGTAGAGAGAAGTTTTGTCCTTAGTACTTATATATATGTTGCTTAGAGAATAAACTTTTATATTTAAGCTTAATGTTAATGTGTGAAGTACTAAAATTTATAATTGGTTTAAACTAATAATTAGAACCTAAGCCTATGAGGGCTTATATGTGTATATATAAATCTGTGAGTTCAGAATGGAAAGGGGTTTTCAGGTTATGTTAAAATGGTGGGTCATGTGGGTATAGGCCTTACGTACCGTTTCACAGATTGTTCTTAATTTGACCCGGTAGCTTAATTAAGGTTGCTGGATGCGATTAGGTGCATGCTGTAGATGAGAGGTGAGTTTGGGGTTTCACGAGAGTGAGACTTCACTTTAATTATGAAATAGTGCATTTAGATTTATTATGCACGGTTAACGCACTTGCTAAACATTTTTACACCTCGGGCTCTGACCCGTTTATATTTTTATTTTTCTATTTATATGTATATATTACAGGTGTCCTAAAGCAAGGATACCGGATTCTTTTCTATCCAGAGTCTTGGAAGCCGTAGAAGTTGCAGACTATGGAGGGATTTAGATTTTAGTCGCTTCCTACTCCTTTGAAAATCTAGGTAGGATTCATGTTTTGTATTGGGTTTATACCCTAGAGTTATATGTAGTTGTTTATACTTCTTCTTTATGGATGTTGTACTGTCTGTGACCCGATAGCTTATTCGGGTTATTTCTTTGTATATTCTCGTTTCATTCAAATGTTAGCATTTCCTTTTTATCATCATACTCGTGTACATTTTGCCCTTTCTAGTAGTTCTATGGTGTTGGTTTGTTATCCGTTACATGTTTTATTTATTTTTTGGCATCCGCTTTTATGGTTTCGGGTAGTTTGCCTTATCTATTATAGTATGGTTTGTTGATGCTGAGACTGAGCCATTTGAGATTCCTGATTTAATGTAGTATAGGGATGGCCACCCATTATTATTTTAAGCGGGTTGTCACACTGACCAACCGAGAAAGTGACAGTGAGTAGGTCACGAGAAGCAAGGCAATGGTGTTTCATAGGGTCCCCAAGGACAGGGGCAGGGACAACATGGTGAACAAAACCTGGGTAGGCATTCCGAACCTTCTAGGGGTGTAAGTTTTGTTTATGGAGAAGTAAGTATAAAGCTTCTAGGTGTCAAAAAAAGAAGGTCTACCAAGGTCAAGGACCACAGGGACCGCTGGGCCAGGAGCCTCTAGCACCGGCAGCATCAGGTGCGCAGGGAGTACCAGAAACACTTGTAGTTGTTAGGTGTTATTTACTTCCGACTCGAGAGCCTCAGGCGGGACAGACACTGTAAGAGCCAAGGTGTGGTTAAGAGGATAGTGTGGTTTGTATTACTTTCCTAGATAAAGATTATATATATATATATATATATATATATATATATATAGGTAGTATGCATTTGGTATCTTTACTCGTAGGGTAGGTACGTATGGGATTGAGTGTATGGGCGCCTAATCATGGCATTTTTCGGGTAGGCATATGTAAGCCTTATTTTATTCTGCGCATTTATGCTTCATTAAATTTTGAGGATGAAATTTCCGTTTGTAGTGGGGAATTATGTTACACCCTCTGATTTTTAAAACCTTGCATAAATCATTTTGAAATAAAAATAAAAAAAATATTTTGGTGGGACTTAATTATTTTTAACAATTATAAATGTTGGTTTAATTTTCATAAAATAGGAATTTTAATCAGAATAGGAATCATAATTTATTTTGGGGATATTCCCCTTTTATATTAATCTGAGGAAAAATGCGAGCGTTCTAGTCATCCGACCTATTCGGCTCTGGGGGAGAATCGATTCGCCCAGTCAAAAATTCAGCAATTTGTTCTTTTGATGAGTTTGCATGATATTAAAACTCTTTCTCTTCTATATATAAATGCATTTTGGGGATATTTTTTTATAAAAACTGTTATATAAACCCTAAGAGAAATACCCTTCCTCTATTATCATCTTCTTCCATCTACAAAACCCTATCCCTATTTAAAAGAAAGATTCAACCCAAGATTTGAAGTTTCAAACTGAGTTTTCTGAAGATCATCGATGAACATATTTTTGTCTTATTTTAAAGAGGAAGGAGACCATCAATTAATAATTCTCGCATGATTTTTCTAAGGAATGGATACTTCTATTCTTTCTCTTTAATATTTTGCATTTTAAATATCGCATAAACATTAATTTGCATAGTTTTCTTAAAATAAACTAGAAACCATAATTAGGGAAAGTGAAATCTATGTTGGGATTATTTTTATGAAAAATATTAACATGAATTAAGACTTATAACCTTTGTGTTCTTAGGGTAGAGAATGGATTTTCGTTAATATGGATGTAGATTTGCATGTTAGAAAATCATAGTAGGCTTGTTAATTGAAAGTGACTTGTGAATCATATAAAGTTATGTAGGTGTGATCAAAGAGAAATTATTGTTGTGTGCACCATAAACTTGCATGATGACCAAATTATATTGGTTGAATAAAATAAGTTTTTTAATTGTGAAGATTGATTGAACAAATGAAATCAGATTAATTTTTTATCTTGTGAGAAATTTATAGAATTGTTAATAAAATGTCTTATGCGACTTATCGATTTAATTATATTTGACACTGCGAGGACAACGGGATTTTCGGGTAGTTATGCTCTCACCTTGATTTCAGGAGTGCTTGCTCGGTATGGGACTAGTAAGTATGACTTAGCTGTGATTAACACTTTCTAGGTATGGGACTAGTTAGTGAAAATTCCTACATAAGGGATATTTCGGGGTGGAGCTAATTTTTTTGTCGTTGCATTTATTTGATAGTCTAGACGCGAGAGTAGGGGGTACTTGAGGTTAGAAATTAATCCTATATGATAAGGTAGGATGTACTTTTTCTTTGGAGACCTCTAGTTATGGGACTAGGGGTGGTTTTGAAAACTTACACTCGATAAAAGGGTGGGGCTGATAAAAATAATGAGAAATTGAGAAGTAATGCCTACGATAATAAATGGGTATTAAATGGAATTTCATCATCTATGAGTTCTAGACTGACAGAGTACGGGTTGACTGGCTAGCAGGGATGATAGAATACAAGATGGCTAGCTATTATGGTGTGTCATGCATGGGACCACATCAATAAGTGAGGGGATAATGAAATTGGGCCTGCTAGCTATATCGAGGGGAATGTGAGGAGTGAAAAGCATTATTCGGGCCCGGATAATTGCAGGAATAATAGGAAGGTTGGTTGGCTATGACGGTGTCTCTATATTCATAATTTGTTAAATTTAATTCAATGGGGTTAATCTCTTAATATAATTAAATGACAAAAATAAATAAATAATTGGACCTATAGAATGGTGACCGATTAATGTGGGCAATTAGTGATAATTTAGTTTACTCGCGACATTAATATATATCTCATTTATTTAAAATACTATATTGTGACGTTTAGCATGTATAATGCTACAATCTGGGTTCAGGGACCCTAACTGGGGAGAGTCGCTAGTATTCATGCAATGGGCTCTAACCCACTATGTTAACTAACATTTCAGGTGTAGCACTGGAGTAGCTGCATATGAGTGATTGGAGATATTTTTAAATATGCAGTTGGAGATTTATTTTAGATGTTTAGTAGTTTAGGATTACTTTCTATTTTGTCGCTTCTATTATGAGACTTTTATTTATGGATTTAGGGAGCCAATCGGTTCCACTCTTGTTTATGGTTTTAGTCGAATATTCATAGTGGGATTGTTTCATTTTGTTTTATTTATATATTTGGAGCTAGATTTTTGGAGATAGCATGGTGGTGGATTTTACTATTGCTTGACTGTTTATATTGATGGGATTAAATTTGAATATTATTATGTGGAAAGTTTTTATATGTCACATGTTAATAATGATAACTTACTTAGTGATGATCAGTCTTGTTTGGTGGCGACGGCTGACCACCCCGCTTGCCATAATGCATGGGGTGTCACAGATGGTATTAGAGCATGGCTTAGGTCTCGTTGGTTGTGAGTCTGTTTTATCTTTCACATTTCCTATCTTTGATTCCTTTTGATGATTTGTACTCTTAGTTATATTGAGTCTGATATTATTTTTTATCCTTCCTTTTCAAATGGGGAACACTAGGAGATCAGGAGATAGGAGAGAGTGCTTAGTTTTCAATCATGTGGCTCTGGGGAGGCAGGGTCAGTTTGTTTTATGTGCTGACGAGTTAGAAGCTATCATTTGTGAGGCCACGATAGCCGATATTGAGATCACGAGACAGAGGTGGGTGAATTTAGAGGCACAATAGTAGGGTACACCCACTTCGACTTGGAACAGAGTGAGGGTTGATTGCCATAAGGGCAATCCTCCCACTTTTGTTGGGGGATCTTACCCAACAGTTGCTCACCAATGGAGGAGAGACATATAGGGGCACTTGAGGATGGTGGATTGCACAGATGTGTACAAATAGATGTTAGCTACATTTAGTATGAAAGGAGATGCATTGCAGTGGTGGGAGAGTGTCACCATGTTCAATGACAAATATTTTTTGCATTCGATTTGGAGCGCGAAGAAGAAGGAGTTTCTATATTTAGGGATGGGGTCAAAATCAGTTGCTGAGTATGAGAAGGAGTTCACAAACCTGTCAATATTTGTACCGAATGAGGTAAATACAGAGGCGAAGAAGATGGAGTGCTTCATTACGGGCTTGTCTTGGTCTATTAAACAGATAGTGTTGGGGAATCTATGTAAGGACATAATTTCCATAGTTTTGATTTTACATTACCATGTCGTATATCATTACAACCGTCAAATGAAGCTCACAATAATTTGTTCAAGATGACTGATCCAAATATTAAGTTTCTTCAACAACGGACATCTACGAGATTGATTTTGTTAAGGATTATGTTTAAGTTTCAAATTTGATATATGATAGCATTGGAATACTTTTCAAAACTATTTTTTTTTTCAAAATGAGGCATTTTTCTAAGTTAAATTAATTTTTGGAAGAACTGTAGGTGAGCTTTTTAAAACAATATTTTTTATCTTCTCTTGTTCAAACGACAAAGCAATATCGTTCAAAGGGCCCCTTTAATCTACATTACTTGTCATTTGATAGGTCGTGAAATAGGTCATTCCTTTTGTTCTTTAAACGACCACATACTGTTTTTCATGTTATCAGGTTATTTCTTAAGTCACTTCAAATGACATCTAATGTCATTCAAACCGCATCAAGAAATCGTTTGAATGACCCCCGCTGCCTCAAGTGTTTTGTTTTGCTATAAATACCTGTTTTGGAAGACTTTTTCATTAAGACTTTTGCCAAACGAAAACTGCAAATCTAAAGAATTTAGTCTTCACTTTTAAGGCATAAGACCATGTTTTTAATTCATAAAATTATCCCATATACTTTGGTGAACTGTTTTGGAACACAAAACACTTCTTGTCGAAGTTTCTCTTGTAGAGAAGGGGGGCCTCTTTGAGGACGACTGTGATCATTGGGGATACTTAAGGTTATTCAATACTGAAGGAGGAGATGCGATTGATAAAGTGCTTATGGGAATCTTTGTTGGTGCTAGGCTGAGTTCTATGTGGATTTTTTGCCAGAGATTCATTGCAGATTTCTTATGTAATTGTAATTTATGATTTACGTCGGATAGTGAAAAAAAGGTTTTTACGCGAAAGTTTTTTTTCCCTGAATTTGGTGTTGTACCTTGATTTGTGATTTCATGTTTGATTTTTCTACATAGATGCTTGATTAGGGTTTAATAAAATGGGATTTAAGCTTGACTCTAATTAAATAAGTTTAATATTGGAAATTTGTGAATTCCATAAATAATCAATATCATGCATTCTCAAATTGGTATCAGAGCTTTTAGCTCGGGATTTTTACCTCTACAAATTGGTATCAAAGCTGGTTGCTCCAAATTATCGAGTGATCCTTTTTTTCACAAATTTTTTGTGATCTCATTTTTTAAAATGATTTTGAAAAATTTCACAATTTGTCTCATGGAGAACTTATATAATCAGATGCCCGTATTTGAGGGCACAAATTATTCCTATTGGAATCTATTGATGAACGTGTTTGTCTTATTTGTGAAAGAGTGTGGACTTCTCCCATTCTCGTCTTTAAAAATGTCACAAATCCCAAACTTGTATCTGACTCGACTAAAAATAATCGTAAATGGAGTACCTTTAACTCCCATGGCCTGAGTGCTATTTCTGGAGCCATCAACCCTGACGAGTTCCGTCGAATTATGATGTGCACAATGCCTAAATAGCCATGGGATATCCTCCATTTGACATATGAGGGTACCAACGCAGTTAAGGCGTCTAAATTACAAAAATTGACAACCCAGTTTTAGACTATCACCATGTTAGAGTCTGAGTGTTTTGACGAGTTTTATGCTAGGTTTTCAGACATAGTTAACACGAGTTTCATTTTGGGTGAGAAAATTAACGAGACGAGATTTGTTAAAAATATTTTGAGGTCACTCTTATCCCGTTTTATTCCTAATGTCACTGTTTTAAATTCTTTGGTGATAATAGATACATTTAAGTTAGAAGAACTCATAGGAGACCTTCAAACCTATGAGATCAACATGTTTTCCAAAACCATTAAACCTAAAGATAGAAGTATGGCACTTAGGGCACAATCTAAAAGAGGTAAGGAAGTGTCTAAGAAGAAGAAGAAGAAGAAGAAGAAGAAGAAGAAGAAGAAGAAGAAAGAGAAAGTTTATGAGTGTGAGTTATAATGAGAGATTAATTTTAATGATGTGGCCATGTTTGCTAAAATTTTTAAAAAATTTCTCAACTTTTCCAAATAAAATTCTTCCAATAAAAATATTTTTGAGAAAAATAAAAGGAAAGAAGAGGCCAAAGAGAGCGATGAGAAAGAGGAAGAGGTGAGAAGTTTTGAGTGCGAGGGCAAAGGGAACAAAGCATTTGAATGTCCCACTATACTAAAGGGAAAAGATAAGAAAATTGCTAATACCACCACTCTTAGCGATAGTGACATCAAAGTGAATCTTATAATTTGTCCCACGATGAAGAGAAACTTATATACGTGAGAGCCCCAATGATGATTTGAGTGTTTCTAGAGAGGGTGAGAGTGAGATTTAAAGTGAGGGTGAAAGCTATCTCCAAAAAGCGTTTAGAGATTTATACGACGAGACCTTGAAGATGAAGAAGTGAATAAGGAGTTCGGTCTTAAGGTGTTAGATCTAGAGAGAGATAGGAGTCTTGAGGGAGTATGAGGCGTCGGCGAGTCAAATAGAGAAGGTAAAGATTTATTTAAGTGGGCAGTTGATTATCTTAGGCCGAAAAAAGAATGAACTTGAATCACATGTATCCAAACTCAAGAGAGATCTTGAACATGATTGGGAGGTTAAGGTTACTGTATAGGATACATCTAAAAAGGTTAGAAAGATGATATTCAATCCCGCTTTGTGTAATGTTGAGATACTAGGAATAGGTTATAACGATGCGTCTACTTCCCATGTTACACCTGAATCGATTCCCGAGTTTGTGATAGATCCATACAGCTCTCGACCTAACCCACCTAGGAGTTCGTTTCCATGTAGGAGAGTGTGTCCTAATCATTTTGAGAGAGGTTTTCCTAGACCCGTTTATGTTCGTTCCCATTTCAATAAAAGAGGACACCTTAGGGAATATTTCTTTTAAGTTGGGTAGTGTGTCTCATAGTCTTTTACCGCGTTATGTTATTACTCGTGTTCCCACGTGCACACCCACACATGATACTTCACATAATCTTGCACATCACATGAAAGAATTTGATCACTTTAGAGAGCAACTTGAGGATTTAGTCAATATTTCACATGATTTGATGGATGTTTTTCATAGGATGTCACCACCTTTGGAAAACTCTTTCGTACCTAATGGTTGAAGCTGATACTTATTTGCTAGAATAGGAAGATTTGAATGATGATATTTTATGCCTATTGCTAGTGTGTTCCACTTTTGTATCTATTTTTTCATTTGAAATACTTTTTTGAAAAATTCAGAAAGATTTTAGTTTTTTTGAAATTTTTTAGAAAAATACAAAAACATTTTCTGTTTTTTGAGAAAAAAATAGAAAATGCCAAAAAGATTTTATTTTCATAAATTTTTTGGAAAAAGACAAAAAAAATTGTATTTCTTTTTACACCATTTATTGATGGACATTTAGGATGACCAAGTCACCACATGATTCCATATCCATATGACTATTTGATAGTTATTTGAGACGATACATCATTTCATCCACGTGCTTTATAATGTTTGGAGTCATTAAGATGAGATGCACGATTACATTCTACATGTTGGGATGTTAGTCTCCTTTAATGCACACATGCATGGATTTATTTGAATATTGTACGTGTCTATCACATGTTCGTCTAAGTGTTTTCATCTTATTCCTGTCTTTAAAATAAACCAAATGCGATAAAACATGACAATGCAAGTAGTGCATGTAAGAACCGTTTTCTGTGAGGAATTTGTTTAATATGAAAAAATGACAAGTGAACACGGGAAAGTACGAAATGAGCAAGTAACTTTTGCATGAAAGACACCATTTGAAAAGAGCCAAAAAAGTTTGCCATTATAAATTGTAGCCAAGTCCAAAATAGTTTAGTTTGATATGATCATTCAAAAAAAAAGAATAAAAGACAAATATGATCATTATTAATTATGAGGGAGTTTAGGTGGAAATAAGTCAACGGGTTTGTGGGTCCTAATAAAATCTTGAAAAATATTACATAGTTTTAGGCGTGATTGGTGTGCAAATCATTTTAGACTTTGATGTGTTGATTACGTTGAGTCGATGTCATTTATATTTAACATTTTTACACCTCGGGATGATTTTGAGTTCATTCGTTAAGAGTATCCATATTCATTATGCACATATGTTATGTATGTTTGAGTTGATTTTCCTATCGAATAAGTTCACACCCATTCATTCTGTTTCCACAAGTGGTTATCTTATTGTAAATTCATGGTGCGTGTTGTCTGTGTAAATTATCTTTGCTTAAAAAATTTGAAAAATAAAAAATAGTTTGTGAAATTCTTTTGAGTATATCCTTGCATGAGCGTAATTGATATATATTTGTTAAGTTTGTCGTGACATTCCGTATTTATTTTTGTTTATTCTTTTCCTTTTCTATTTCGGACAAATAAAAGGGTGAGAACGAATTATGAATTATGGGGGAGTGAGGGTTTGCATTATGGGGGAAATTTGAATTGATTTACTTGATTGGATTTATGTTTATCTCATTTCAAACTCGATACGTCACGAAGGTATTTGTTTATGTTTATTGTATGTAGGACTTTGATGAGGATTTGGAAATCACACAAAAAGAAGGGCAAGGAAAGCAAAGAGATTTAAAGTTGAAGATTTTTGAAGACTTGCATTTTTAGTATATTTCCACTTTTGGGTTCATGGGAGGGTATTAGATTTGTATATACAATTTATTGATAATTCGGATTGTTTTTATTTTGTACCAGCATAGACATAGGGAGATATTTGTAAGGACATAATTCCATAGTCTTGATTTTACATTAGTATGTCGTGTACCATTACAACCATCGAAGGAAGGTCACGATCATTTGTTCAAGACGACAGATCCGAATATCAAGTTTCTTACAAAATGGACATCTACAAGATTGATTTTGGAAGATTATGTTTAAGTTTCATATTTGGTTTACGATAGTATTGGGATACTTTTTGTTTTTTTTTTATCAAAATGAGGCATTTTTCTAAGTAAAAATCAGTTTTGGAAGACCTGTAGGAGAGCTTTTTAAAATAATATTTGTTTACTTCTGTTATCAAATGACAAAGAAATGTCATTCAAACGACATTGACATGTCATTCAAACGACCCCTTCAAATGACATCATATGTCGCTTGATATGTCACGAGATAGGTCGTTCCTTTTGTGCTTCAAACGACCACATACTATTTTGTATTTTATCAGGTCGTTTCTTAGGTCGCTTATAACGACATCTAATGTCGTTCAAACGACATCAAGAAGTCGTTCGAATGACCTTCGTCGTCTCAAGTATTTTATTTTGCTATAAATACGTGTTTTGGAAGACTTTTCATTAAGATTTTCCCAAACAAAAACTGCAAATCTATAGAATTCCAGTCTTCACTTTTAAGGAAGAAAACTTTGTTTTTGATTCACAAAATCATCCCATATACTTTGGTGAATCATTTTGGAACCCAAAACACTTAGTGTCGAAGTTTCTCTTGTAGCGAAGGAGATCTCTACTGTAGGATTGTTAGTTCTTGCGGGGGTATTAGCTGATGACTGTGGTCATTGGGGATACTCGAGGGCATTCACTGTCAAATGAGGAGCTGCAATTCTTGAGGTTCTTGCGAGAATATTTATCGGTACTAGGATACGGTCTATGTGGATTTTTTGAGAGAGATTTATTGCAAATTTCATTATGTAATTGTAAGTTACGATTTAAGTTAGATAGTGAAATAAAAGGTTTTTACTCGAAAGTTTTTTTCCTGAATTTTGTATTGTCCCTTATTTTTGATTGCATATTTGATTTATCCACATAGATGCTTGATTAGGGTTTAATAAATTTGGATTTAAGATTGACTCTATTTAAATAAGTTTAATATCGAAAATTTGCGAATTCCATAAATAATCGATATAACACATTCTCAAATTGGTATAAGAGATCTTAGCTCTAGATTTTTACCTCTATAATCCGGCGTACAATACGTACACACAGGTGGTGGACATAGCACTATTGTTTTGTCAAGGAAAAGTGAACTACCAAAAGAAGTTAGGAAAGAGACAGGAGCCGAATGATCAAGGAAGGGAGAACAAGGGTTATAATGACCAGCTGTGGAAGAGATAGTGAGTAGGCCAGGAGTAGCAAGGAAATGGTATTCCATAGGGTCCCTAGGGATAGGGGCAGGGACATCAGGGTGAGGAAAACCCAGGTAGGCATTCCGAACCTTTTAAGGGTTCATGATTTTTTGTGGAAAGGTAGGGTATCGAGATTCTAGGTGTCTGAAGAAGCAGGGCCAACACTCTTAGTTAATATATATCCTAATAAAGGTAAGAAAAACCAATGAAGATTAAGATAATTTCCAAGAAGAACAAATATGAATGAAAATAAATGTTTTATTCCCAATCCCTCAAAATACTTAGATGTCCCACGGCTCAATCTCCCCTAGTTCACCACTCTTAAACTTCCCCCAAGGATCAATCTCCCTTAGTTCACCATGTAGTCTACAATACTTATATACAAAGACTTCGGCCTTTCAATATCCACGGCCTTATTCTAGGGTTTTATTGACCTATACATGTCACAGTCCATGGCTTCCTCTCCTGGCCAATTCTAGGGTGGACATCCATGGTATGTTGTTAACTCCACAACCTTGACCGAGCTCTGCTAAGGTGTAAGTACCATAATTAGTATAGGTTCAAGACCCATAGGACTAGTTGTTTTGACCTCAAACACAAAAAAGGAGACCTTCTTCAAACGTGATTCCTTAGTCTAACATAACAATGTCGCGACCTAAACATAAGAATCCAAGAAAATCATGCTTAAGACATTCACAATATTATATTTTATATGTATGTGGCTTGAATGTATGAGGTGGAACTATTGATCTTCAAATAGTAAGGGTAATTTCATAAAATTAAGGTCTTAAACAAAAATTAACTCATAGCCTAGATTTCTAATGATGTAAGTAGGAAAACCTATAAAACCTCCTAAGAACATTGTGAATATCCTCAAAAATCTATTCTTCCATAAAGGACCAAGCCCTAAAACAGATCAACATAACAAACATTAATAATTCAAAAAATGGAAAGAATAGTGAAAGTCTATGGCCATTTGTGTCCATCCTGATCCGAGGTTGGGCGGCTCGGAGAGGTCTCGCGTCCTGCTCGGGGGCACTTTGACCGTCGTCGGTGTGGGGTAAAGTAAGAAGATAGAATCACCAATCTATTTTGCTCAAAACAGACAAAAGAACATGTCATCGCCTCGAGAGGATGGTATCAAAGTAAAACTTATGCATATGAAACCAATAGTTTGGAGGGTTCGGGGGCTAAGCTACGGAATGGCAAGGTGTTAGGCACCAATCCCGCCCTTTCGATCTCTCATGGGCTTGTATTATTTTTTTCCTTTATTTCTTCATCAAATGTGTGTGCGTGTATATATAATGGAGACAGGAATCACTCAACTCATTTTATGGAAAAGATAGAGTGAAATCATCTAGAGGAATGTTCCCAAAGATTATATATATATATGCGCTTATCAGGATATTGACCACTATGGAGAAATGGAAATATATGTCGGATGAAGCGCTAATAAATAATTATGAAGATATAATAACGCAAGAATATGATGAAATATGGGAATAGAGATTTTATGAAAATTGGAAAATCGAAAGTTAGACTCGAGTCTCGGGTTTTAATTCGAAATGCCTACGTAGCCTACAAAGGCATCAAAGTCCACGTAGTTCTCATATGACATGAGGTTGGGGTTTTATCCCATAGATTCAAATGGGATATTATTATAAAAGTGCGTGGAAAAAAGAGTTTTAGTTTTGGAAAAATGTGAAAGATGAATTTGTTCGGAATTTATGGGTATAACCCTCTTTTGATTGATTTTGGGTTTTTTTTGTAAAAACTAAAGTATGTAAAATATACTAGTAAAAATCTATAGATTAATATGTATGAATTAAGGTAAGAACTAAATTATGAATTTAAATAACTAATGCAAAAACAAGAAATTTAAAGAGATAAGGGGAGGATTTGGACCTTCTTTGAACAATGAGAGCTTGCCCTTGATTTTGGATTTAAATCCCTTGATGCTTGATATGAATATCGAATGAGATCTTTCTAATTGGGTATGAAATGGATGTAAATGTGAACTTGGATAAAATTTCACATAAGGGAACTTTGTTGATTGAGAGAATGTTGCTGAGATCAGTGATACTGGTGGATCTGAGTTGTAGGTGTGTCTTAGAGTGAGGTCATGCCCTCCTTTTGTAGGTTCAGCGGGTTGCCGATCAGCATAACTTTGTTCCTCCCAATCGACAGGTGACCCTAGGCACACTGCTGATAGGCAGTGTCTTGGACCTGCCAATTGACAGTCTCGTGCAGATTTCCTTAGAAAATGGTCGTAGAACATAATCCGTTGATGCGAATCGCACATGGGGCATGTCCGTTAGAAAGGTAATTCAAATACCTTCTAGATTCCATTGGATCATTCCCACATCCGAGAGTTGACTTCGGTCAAATGTGGTTGGGAAGCGCACGTCAGTCCTTTGGACAGGAGATCATCGGACGGAAATGAATCGTTCGTCTGAATGGTAAGTCAGAATTGCGCACGGGGTGGACCGTTGAAAAGGTTAGGATATTTAATTTAACATTCCAAAGAGTTTTTCTCGGTTTTGATAGTTGAACTTGTTCAACCGGGGCAGAAATCACCCTGTGACATGTCGGAGTAAAATTGGTTGTTTGTCTATACCGTATGTCAGAATCGTGAACGGGGTAGACCGTTGGAAAGGATTTTCAATTCCCTTCAAAGATTAATTTATTCTCGATCGAGGTAAAGACCTTACTTTGGTCAAATGGATTTCGGGAGCGCCTGGTGGCCTGCGGATCAGTTTTCGAGGGAAAATGGATCGTCCGTTCGAACAATTATGTCGTTTTGTGCATGGGGCAAACCTTTGGAAAGGTGTTTTCGGGCCCTTCTAGGATTTAAAAAGATTTATCTCTAACGATGAAGTTGATAGGGGTCAAACGGTGCTCGAGAGTGCCCGATGGCCTCTAGATCGGTACTCGGAGTATGACCTAGGGTTTGTGGTGAATGAGGGAGGTGCAAGGGACCTAAGGAGAGACTTGGGGGGGTCCTAGAATGTGGTGTCTACAAAGCCCCTCTACGGGTGTGCTTGGAATAAGTGATAGCCACCAAATAGACAACACATGGTGTTTTGGAAAGAGGTCGGTTCTGTGGGCCTCAGGTAATGATGGGGGTGGATGAGCCACGGTCAGTTCCAAGGACCTAAGGTTGTAGCGACCAATTCTAAGGGTCCAGGTCAATTATGATCTAAAAGAGGTGACGACAGTTAATTTTGACCTAAAGGAAGTGATGACTGAGGTTCGAGGTTAATTCTAACCTAAAAGGGGTGACAACCAAGGGACAAGGTCAACTCTGACCTAAAAGAGGTGATGATTGGGGGCCGAGGTCAATTCTAAAATAAAAGAGGTGATGATCGAGGGCCGAGGTCAATTTTGACCTAAAAGGGATGGAGATCGAGGACCAAGGTCAATTTTGACCTAAAAGAGGTGATGAATGAGGGCCGAGGTTAATTCGGACCCAAATGAGGTAACGACCACCGGCCAAGGTTAATTCTGACCTAAAAGAGGTGAAGATGGTCAATTCTAACCTAAAGGAGGTAAAGACCGAGGGCCAAGGTCAACTCTGATCTAAAAGAGATGATGACCAGGGTCGAGGTCAATTATGACATAAAAGATGTGATGATCGGGGGCCGAGGTCAATTATGATCGAAAAGGGGTGGCGATCGAGGTCCAAGGTCAATTTTGACCTGAAAGAGGTGACGACCGAGGGCTGAGCTCCATTCTGACCTAAAAGGGGTAACGACCGGGGGTCGAGGTCAATTCTTACATAAAAGAGGTGACGACGATCAATTCTGACCTAAAGGAGGTGATGATCGAGGGGCGAGGTCAATTCTGACCTCAAAAGGTGACGATCGGGGGCCGAGGTCAATTCTAACCTAAAAGAAGTTATAAGCGAGGTCCAAGATCAATTCTGACTTAAAAGAGGTGACGATCGGGGGTTGAGGTCAATTTTAACCTAAAGGAGGTGACGACCGAAGCCCGTGGTCAATTCTGACCTAAAAGAAGTGATGACTGGGGGCCAAGGTCAATTCTAACCTAAAAGAGGTGACGACCGAGGGTCAAGGTCAATTATGACCTAAAAGAGCTGATGATCGGCGGTCGAGGTCAATTTTGACCTAAAAGAGGTGACGATTGGGGGCCGAGGTCTATTCTGACCTAAAAGAGGTGACGACCGGGGGCCGAGGTCAATTCTGACCTAAAAGAGGATGACCAATAATATGGATCAAAGTCGATTCTGAGGGCTTAAGTAGGGATGAACTCGGGAGGATCCACTGGGGATATTTGTCATGCAGTTTCGTATCTGATTAAGGTTTCGCTAGGGAGGTGGTTTTTCTTTGCTGGGGAAATTTCAATTTGAGACATCAATTGGTTTTGGGCTTTCCACTGGGGAGGTGAGAGTTTTGATGGGGAAATGGGTGTGGAAAAAATGTTTTTCTTGGTGAAAAAGGTTCTAAAACTTATTTGGAAATTTTAGGATTTTTTCGGGGATTTTTCTGGAGTTTTTGTACTAAATTTCAGAGGGGGTGCCGACCGGCATGGTTTGAGGGGTGCCAACCGGCTATGGCATGGTCTTCCGGGATACCTTAAGCAGATGGAAGGCTAGTTACGATCGATGGGTGGCAGGGGATGACCGATCGGCATGCCCCTTAGCCTTCTATAAAAAGGAGGTGGGTTCCTCTCATTTTTCACAGCTTTCTTCCATGTTTTCTTCTGTATGTCTTCTAAAAACCATTCTGATGTACTGAAATCAAAAGATGGACAAATTTGTAAGCAATGTGATGTACAGGGCGTGACTTAATGTTGATGATTGGGCGAATATGGAATGGAGGGCTAAGGTGCCCCTTACTTTGGATAGTGAGAATTCCTTTGATTCTTTTGAGCCTGTGGGCGATGAGCAGACCCTTCTCCATGAGCCGACGCATCATCGTTCTTTGAGGATGGTGAACCCTGGCAGTTATGTAAGTGATTATGGATTTTGGTTCTCTTTTCTTCTTTTTTTGTTGATTTTTCCTTAATTTCTTGAATTTTGACAAAGGGGATCGTTTTTGTTTTAACAGACTGATGTTTCTACGTTAACTGTGCACGCTCGGGGGACAATGGGTCTTAGGGATGTTTGGGATAATTTTTCGCCTATAGTGTAGTGGGTGGTGTCCTCTGTTGGGTTTGGGAGGTTGATGTTTACGGTGGATGAGACACCTTGCTCTACGATCATTTTGTGCACCTTAGCGGAGAGATGGTGGGACACTACCCACACTGTTAATTTTAGTTTTGGTAAGATGACGGTGACTCTCATAGATGTGCAGTAGCTACTAGAGTTGGAGTGTGATGGGATGCAGGTTGAGGTTAACAGGTCTTTGAGGGTGATGCCAGTGGCGGTAATGGCGGCGTTGGGCGATGTGGAGAGGATAGTTTCTGGGGACTCTCTTCGTTTTTCTTCTTTGAGGGATTTGTTGTTGCATCGAGGGGTTGTTGAGGAGGATGGGATGTAGGTGAGATAGACATCTCGGCTATTTATCATGCTGATGTTGGCAGGTTTTCTGGTGGAAGTGAGCGACGATGTCGTTCATTTGTGTTTTTTTTTGTACTTGAGGATGTTTCGAACATCCCTCTCTATGACCGAGGGAGCCTGACCTTGGTGACCTTTTATTCTTCTCTGGATGCATTTGGCCGATGTTGTAAGTAGACTTTTAATGGAGCCACATATCTTCTTGAGGTATACTTTTATTTGCTCACATTCCTTTATGCATTCGCATTTTTCTTACTTCCCGATTTCTGATTGTTGACCTTTGTCCTTTGGGGATTTGGTTTTATGAGGTGATTGGGTTTAACACCCAACTAAATTCTTTGGAAGATGATTCTGTTGGGGACTTTGTCAATTTATTGGTGGCAGAAGTCCAACCGATGTTTAAAGAAGCCTTTTTCTATAGCAACTTTACGTCAGGTCTTGAATGGACTGATGAGCAAGCGAATAGGTCCTTGTCATTTTTCTTTTGACATTTTTCTTTATAACTATCCTTTCTGATGTTAATCCTTATCTTCTTGGGAATTTTGCAGGCGACCTTCTACCATTGGGGTCCAACTATCTAGGATACGGGGGTAACCGGAGCGAACGCGTAGATGGGGCATTTATTAGCGCATGAGTTTGGCTACTCCTGTTATCTCAAGGAGAGGGTTGTTCAATAGATTATGGAGGAAGAAATGGTGATGGTACGATCATAGCCAGCGGTGTATATGAGGCGAATGCGAAAGATGGTAGACGATGCATGGATAGAGGCAATGATGGGAGAGCCTTACTGGTCCTATACCGACACGGTGGTGCCATATGATTATCTGGACCTTTGTGTTAAGCTAGTTGATTCTGCCTAGCATATATGATGGGATACCTCTTCCCCAGGCAGGTTTGAGTCGACCGGTGGGATCTTCCCACAGTGCAAGTGTTCCGATGACATCTGTTGTAGCAACATCCTCAAAGTTCTCTTTTGTATGGCTACACTCTCCTACTTACAGTATTCGGAGGGTTGATGGAGGGTCGGTGTGCATGCAGCATCTCCCTAATGCGATGGATCCAGAAGAGTTAGGCTTCACTGAGGAGGTCCTTCATCCAGAGGTATACTTTTCATCTTTTTCCTTTGATTTATGATTTCTTTCTTCATTTTTTACTGGCTAATTCGTTCTTTCTATTTTTCTCATAGCAAATCTGGGTGTCGACCACTTCACTGAGGGATGTTTGGGACTGGATATTTACAGCATCCACTCATATCCAAGATGCGATTATGGTGCCTTCTTATTTGGTCCCGTCTTCTTCTTCTGAGGAAGGGTCTGGCTCGAGGAGTGGAGGTACGTCATTTCTTCACCGGGGAAAGAGAGTGCACCGCTGGGAAGAAGGTTCCTAGAGTGAGAGAGAGAGAAAAAAAATATAGGTGGAATGAGTGAGTGAGTGAGAGAGAGAGAGAGAGGAAAAAGATGTGGGTGTGGGTTGAGTCCCGTTGTTATTTATTGTTTCCTGCAAAAAAACTAGTGTAACATAACAATATATATCTATGTAATGAAGTTTTTGTTAATTTTATTGCCTTGGTGACTTAATGCGCATGCTCTTTTTAATTTGTTGCTGAGACCGTAAAAAGAAATGATTCTCAGAGATTTCATTTAAACCATGATGAAATAAAGCACAAGGATAAGGAAATTTTAGAATAAAATTTTATTTTTATTGAGTTTTTTGATTTTGAGAAAAAAAAGGAAAAAGAGAAATTTCCCAAAGTAGGGGGTTGCTGATCGGCATACCCCTTATCCTGCCTATCGGCATGTCTGTCCAATACAATCAATCTAATGCCTTGATTTCACTTTCTTCAATGGGTTAGTACTTAGTGGGGTGGGTTTCCCTCCGATTTATGTAGGATTCTTTGTCTTTGTTTGAACCTTTCTAAGTATAAATAGGAGGCATGAGTGGAGTATTTCCTCACACCTCCACATTCCTTCTTCTTCGCAGTCTTTTTCTCACTATCTCTTCATTTGCGATATGGCTCTCCCCGGTAGCATTGAATTTGCTAACTACCTCGAGACTTGGAGGCAATGTGTTCGTACAATGTCAATTATGATGTTATCCATATGTGTCGAGTCTCCTTATGGTGCAACCGGTCCATAGAGTGGAACATGCTAATGGCATCCGTGGGATTCTGGTACCCTGAAGACCATGTGTTCCGCTTTGGATTGGATGAGTTCTTTCCGACCTATAAGGAATTTTCTGCCATGCTGGGGATAAATCCTAGGGTTGATGTGGCTATGCCTAAATTTTCTCGATCCCCTAAAGAGCTATTAGCTGGACTTCTCCATATTTTGCCTTCGACAGCTAGATCACTGGTAGTGGGGGGGAATGATCTTTCTTCCTACTATATTGCATTATGTGCATATGCAAGGTGTTGGTGATGTTGTCTATGCTAGAGCTATCATCCTGGGCCTGGTTTCGAAATTGCTGTTGGTGATTGGGGATCTATTGGTGGACTCTTAACATGCATCCATTACTTCTTGGATGTCATATCATCGCAATCCTATGGCGGTAATACTGGAGGAAACTCTGAATGGTTTGGAGGCCTGGTGGGAAGGCCATTCGAATTTTTTGAGGGGTATACCTAAAATGTTGTTCATGTGACTGTCAAAAAGATTTCGTATGGTGGTTCCACCTAGGTATCCCTTGTCGACCGTACCAAACTTCTTTTTGTGCCACTTCAACAGCGTAGGCTTGGATATTGAAAGCTAGGAGAATTTGTTTGTGGATCACGGGGCTCAACGCTTATGCTAGTCAGTGCCTTGGGAGTGGGAATTGTTGCCCATTCTGGAACTGGGGGAGCACCAGTATGTTCGATTAGCTGGCCTTTGGCGGACCTTTTTTTACTTTTCTTAGATCCTCTTATGCCAATTTGGCTGGGAATAGATTGTGCCACTGTGGACACTAGATTTCTTCCCGGTGGAGGACTTGACAAAGTGAATGCGCATGCAGCTTGGGTCTTTATAGGAGAATCGTTAACCATTATCTCTTCCTTCACAGTCTATTGGGCGGGTCTGGCATGTCTCAGGGGACTACATGAAGTGGTTATAGAGGAAGGTAGTTGCCAAAATATTGGCGGTGGAGTCCGCTCAACTATGGTTCATCACTTTTGACACCATGGAGGGAGGCATCGTGGTTTTCCCCAGGATGGCCCAAGCTTATCATGCTATGGAGCGTCAGCGGCATTCCATTTAGGCAGGGGAAGTTTGGGGCCCCAAGATAAGGATAATGACGATGGGGTTGTCTACTCTAGCAGCTGTGGGCAATGTTCCCTAGGAAGTTTATTTGTGAAGTTTTTGATATGGTGTTTGGCAGTGTATCTGGTTATTTTGGTTGTGCGGTGTGGGAATAATTTTGGAAGGGTTTCTTTTAGGTGTGGCCTGTTTTGGGGGAAGTAGGAGTAGTTGGTAAGGGAAGTCATTTGACTCCCTACGGCGATGTAATTGTATCGAAATTTTCAAATAATGGAATAAAAAGGTTTTTGATCATCTAGTTGTGCCTCTTGATGAGTTTTGAATTTGAATTATCTTTACTAATCGCTAAAGAATTCATAATACTTTTATTTAGGTATCTGTTAAAATGAACTGTCGTTCTCGAAGATAAGAAAATAATAGCATTTCGTGAGAAAAGAAGGGGGTCGTGCTCATGTGATGCGAATGAGCTGCCTACGTACCTCTGGGGTTTTTGAAAAGTTTGGTTTTTGAAAGAATTTTCTTTTGTAGAGGATCAGGCCCCACATAGTTCTGGGTAGGGGAAATAGAGAGATTCTTTTTTTAGAATAGAAGAGGGATGAGAAGAATCGTAGTGTGCTGACATTTCGAGCTAGGGGTATAACTTCTTGAGACGATCCAGGTTGACTGGATGGGTCATCGCTTCTCCATTAAGGCCAGAAAGCATAGTGGCACCACGTGACAGGATTTTCTTCACGATGTAGGGTCCTCTCCAATTGGTCTTGAATTTCCCTCTACGGTACCAAATGGGTTCTACTATTTCTTTAAGGGCTAGGTACCCTTTTTGGACACTGTGATCCTTGACTCTCTTATTAAATAATCGTGCTATTCGGTGGGTGTACCCTTGTATGCATTATAGATCTTTCAATATCCTCTCATCCAAGAGTGACAACTCGATAAGATATCTCTGATGCCAGTCTTCTTTACCGACTTTTCATTCCTTCATAATGAACAATGTAGGAATTTCTAGCTCCACTAGTATCACTACTTCCATGCCGTAAACCAGAGAGGAAGGGGCAGCTCCAATAGAGGTTCAAACTGAAGTGAGGTATCCCCAGAAGGAATAAGGGATCTAGTCAGCCCAATTTTGTCAACCTTCGGTCATCTTGATGATGATGGCTCGAGGTTCTTACCGGCAGCTTCGACTGCACCATTGGTTTGAGGTCGGTAAGGGGAGGATTTGTGTCTCTGAATACCATATTCAATGACCACTTTGGTAACTTCTGCCTTGAAATGTAACCCGTTGTTTGATACCAGCTCGAGCGAGACCCCATATCGGTAGATGATATTCCTTTTAATGAACTTGGCTACCTTCTTGGCATTCAGAACTTCGTATGATTCGTCTTTGACCCATTTGGTGAAGTAATCAATGGCAACCAACATGAATTAATGTCCTTTGGAGGCTGTGGTGTAACCTTCCTTATGATATCGATGCCCCATGTGGAGAATAGACAGAGAAAAGTCATGTTATATAATTCCTAAGGAGGCAAGTGCTGAAGATTGGAGAACTGTTGACATTTGAGACAACTCCGAACATAGGCAATGCAATCCTGAACCGTGGTAGTCCAGTAGTAACCCTATCGGATGATTTTTTTGGTGAGCGTATGACCATTCATGTGAGGTCCACACTTTTCGCTATGGATTTTCTACATAATTTCTTCAATATCAACCCATACAATGCAGTGTAAATAGGTTCCATCTTGCTTTGTCACAGATGATATATTGGGCATCCAGTCTGGGGAGAGTTTCTCAATCTTTCCATTCATAGCCTTAGGGATACCTACGATGTTTGAGGAGGCGCCAAATATCATAGTACCAACAGTCGGCCATTTCAAGATTTTCCTTTGTAATGAGTTCAATATGGTAACAGTGAGTTGGTTTGTCTTGATTTTGGACTAGGAAGGGGGCCATTGTTATTCCCTCGGGCATGTCAACCATGGAGGCTAAGGTAGCAAGGGCATCGTCTAGGTTGTTCTTTGCTCGAGGCAGGTAGTGGAAGATAATATCTTGGAATTGAGAGGCTAGCTCTTCTAGGTAGGCATAGAAGGGTAAGCATTTCTCATCCTTGGCTTTGCATTTTCTAAGCACTTGATCGATTATGAGGGTTGAGTCCCCATAAACATCCACGTATTGAATTCCTTTCTTGAGAGCAAATTTGAGTCCTACCATACACGCCTCATATTGAGTCATGTTGTTAGTGTAGGGGAAATCCAGATTGATGACAATGGGATTGTGAGAGTCATCAAGGGAAATTAGAAAAATCCCAATGACATACCACTTTTTGTTTGAGGCACCATCAAAGAACATTTTCCATCGAACGTCTTCTTGGGAGGTACAAATGATATTCTCATCTGGGAACTCGGAAATCCAGACGTCGGCTTCTTTCATAGGGTAGTCAATGAGATAGTCAGAGATGACTCTTCCTTTCATGGACTTCTGTGTGACATACGTAATATCAAATTCGTCTAAAAGAATCAACCAACGGGCCATTCGATTGGACAAAGCAAGCTTTTGAGCAACTACTTGATAGGATCCATTCGGGATACAAGTTTGATGGGAAAGGCGAGTATGTAATGCCGCAGCTTTTGGGTGACCCAGATAAGGGCGAAACACACTTTTTCCAAACCAGTGTAATTGATTTTGTACCCAAATAACTTGCGATAGGAATAGTATATGGCCCTCTCTTTGTGAGATTCTTTGAGGCATTGGGCTAGCAATGCCCCAGCCGTAGTATCTATCACAGTTAGGTATAAGAGTAGGGGAAGTCTAGGTTGCAGCGACATGAGTACCAGAGGTTGGGTGAGGTATTGTTTGATTCAATCAAAGGCTCAGGCTTCATTCCAAACCTTGGTTGAATCCCTTTAGAGGAATTTGAAAATGGGTTCACAGATAGCAGTAAACTGTTTGAAGTACCGGTTGATGTACTATAATTTCCCAAGGAATCCTAGGACTTCTTTCTTTGTACGGGGTGGTGGCATATCCAGTAGGGATTTTAGTTTGGAAGGATCTGCTTCTATCCCTATCTCGCTAACCATAAATCCCAAGATTTTTCCTTTTGTAACGCCGAAGACACATTTTTGGGGGTTGAGCTTCCACTGATGTCGCAATCACTCGAAGAACTTTCGAAGAGCGGGAACATGACCTTCCCTAGTCTTGGACATGATAATCATATCATCCATAGAGACCTCGACTTCCTTGTGTATCAGATCATGCAAAATGGTTATGGCATCCCCTTGGTTGGTAGACCCTGAGTTTTTGAGACTGAATGGCATAATGATATAGCAAAAGGTTCCCCCATGGGGTAATAAATGCGGTTTTCTCTTAGTGATCCGGGTTCATCGTGATCTGGTTATACCCGAAAAACCCATCGACGAATGACTTAAGAGCGTGACTGGACATGTTGTATAAAATCATATCGATATTGGGTAGAGGTTAATCATCCTTCAGAGAGGCCTTGTTCATGTCTCGATAGTCGACAAACATCTGAACCTTCCCTCTTGATTTCAGCACGGGCACGATGTTGGCTAGCCATGTGGGATATTAGATCACATGAATAAAACCCACATTTAATTTTTTTACCACTTCTTCTTTAACCTTGAGAGACCATTCGATGCATAGCTTTCGTAGTTTCTGTTTGATCAGTTTTCATTCTGGGAGAGTAGGAATATCATAATGAGCTATCTCGGGATTAATGTTGGCTATATCATCGTAAGACCATACGAAGATATGCATAAACTCCTTCAGTAATCCTTTGAGTTGCGTGCGTTTAAGCTCGTTAAGGGTGGCCCCTATCCTAATCTCATATAGTTGGCTATAAGAACCGAGATTAATAATAACAATTTCATCTTCATTAACTTGAATGCGATTATTTTGTTTGTTATTATCCTTATTTAGATCAATTAAGAATTATTCCTTTGCAAAACATCATCATCAAGAGTTTGATTGGAATCAAGATAATTAATGTAAGGCACAACAAGATACTCAAAATCTTCATTTATTTCATTGATAGGGAAAACAACATTGAGAACCTCCTCAAAAGAGGTCTCTATTACATCAGAGTAAGAAGAAACAATAGAAGAAGAAATGTGATAAACATTAGGGTTGGGTTGAGTTTTGGTAGGTGGAACTGATATAGAGTGCTAGTTGAGGAGAGGTGTTTCAGTATCTTTGATCATATGGGATGGATTCGATGATTTAGCCCCTTAGTAGATTATGGAGAGTTCTAGCCCTAGTGTTTGTAAGTTAAAGGAACCTTTAGAGTAACTTTCTTTGGATACTCCTAGATTGGCTATGGTCTTCTTAGTGAGCGATTGCACGTGATACTGGGAACTCTCGACCCATGAATAGTTCTCTTAGAAAAAGATCTCCATTCCAGGTTTTATCTTCTTATCCACGTGCTCGTGCCAAGGTTCAGGAAAACCACAAAAGTGGAAATCTTCACCCTCTCTGATGAATCTTCCATTCAGGGAATCTCTTGAGATGGTATTGAGACATTCTAGTCTTCTCTTCAATTGAGCCTGGAGAATCGTCCTGAGTTCTTCTATTGACGGTTGATACCCCAGGCCACAAGGAGGAAAATCTTTCTTTAGCATAATGAGTTAAAGTATCTCTTGTTATTTTTTCCCCAGTCCTAGTTTGGGCAGTAAGTTCATGTTCTTGAACATCTGGATCACGTTGGCATTGTCGTGGGGGTCATACTCTGAACAAACCCTATCTTTGAAATCGTCCCCTGATAGGAGTAGATGTGGATCAACTCGAAAATTGAATAGGAGCATATCATTTAACTCATGTCGTATCTCAAGTACTAGATTGCTGGTGCTTGCATCATTGGTACTGTCGTCGTCGCCTAAAATGGAAGAAACACCCTTGATACTATGGAGCCATGATCGTCCAAGAAATGTATTGAAATAAGCTGGGATGTCAATGACTTGGAATTCAATGACAGGATTTATAGGGCCATCCCATCACTTCTCAATGAGTATTATCATAGGCCCTTACAGTGGCAGATGTTGGAGCAAGGTCGCTCACTTTTAGGCCCAAATAATTAAGGGTTATCAGCAGGCAAACATTCAGAGCAAATCCATTATAGATATGAGAGAGCGGGACGGTCTTTCCAGAATTTTGATAGAGATATTGAGAGCATAATTGTGGTTTTGCCCGATCTTGTGGACTTCCTCTTCGAAAAAAGAGAGCATTCTTGTAGAGGTCAGAGATCCAACCAGATTCACTACTTCTTCTAGCGTGGTAGACGGACGGACTATGGACCCGATGAGTAGCTTGATCAAAGAATTTTTGTGCAGTGAGGAAGACATAAAGAGTTACCATAGAGTGATGTTAGCTTGGGTCTTTTTCAACTGATCGAGGACCTTGCTCTCCTCGAGAGTCATTTTTGGTAGAGGAAGATTCTCAACACCTTTCCCTTTCTTACTGATTGCTGGTGGGTTAGAACTTGGTAGTGTCTCCCTGACCTCGTCATATGGTTCACAGAAGAGGCAAAAAACATAAACCCTTTTTCCTCATCGATCTCAGGTTGTTCGGTGACCCTGTTGATCTCTCTTAGCAGCTCCTCGAATGATATCATCCCACATATGTCAGCTACCGATCTAGTCCTTATGAACTTTTCTCCTCATCTGAATCATCAAATTCATCTCCCCATCCGGTGCCATGAAAAGTCAATACACTCCACAAATTCAATGGATTCTTCATATAAATCTTCCCATTTAGCGGGGAGGTGTAGATGTGAAGGAACCAGGCATCCTTGTAGTTTTAAAGCGTCTAACAGTTCAAACATGCTTCTAATATCACCAGCTTATTGAAATGAATCTGTCATACTCTGGATGACATCATCTAGATTGACTTCAGTGGGAGGTACTACCTAAATGTCTGATTCCCGAGCCCATTTCCATGCTTTGAAGAATAATGTACTGAAGATTTGGCAATCGATGATCATATGGGAGGTCAATTTTAGCCCAAACTCAAGGAGTTGGTTAATTACTTTTGATAATTCCATACTTCCATCTTTTGAACGAGTACGGACAATGATGCATGCTTTGGTAAGGAGTGACAGTGCCTGGTCGGTGAGGCTGGTAGGGTGTAGGAGGAAATATGGGCAAGTTTGGAGAGGTTTAGGAGATAACATGGGTATGATGGGTAATTTTCTTGGCGTAATATGGGCTGATGGATCAAAGTCTGGGTCTTTTTCCAAGAAATGGCATTGGTATTATTTGGGAGCGGATTATGAGTAGTGTTTGGATTAGGATCGGTTGGTGGGGCGATGACACCCCGGTCAATCACACCTTGGATGATGTTTTGGGGTGAAAACATTGGACAGTGATATGTCCAGCAGTTTAATGGAAGTCATAACACTCATCTAGTTTGAAGTTTTTGGGAAGTGGGTTTGGTAATGGGTAAGGATCTAGTGGCTTGATAAGGTTTTGGCTTAGGAGGTCCTGGTAAACTTTAGAGAGTGGAGCATGGATCTCGGTGTAATGGTTGAGAAATATTGTTAATGGTTGAGACTGCAGCACTGACTAGCTTTTCATACTTCCTAGGAGTAAACTATTCAGAAACTTTCTTCAGTTCAAATTTCGTCTTGACAAAACCTTCTTCAATCTCCACTCCTAATTCTCGAAGAGCTCTTAAATGAGGGTAGTATATTCCTTCCATCGTCACTCAGACATGGGGTAATAAGTTATTTTTTGAAATGCTAACTTGCTCATCCTCGGAAGGTCGGTTAGTCATGGTGAAAACTTTATCTCTCCACCTTACTATGAAGGTGCTAATTAATTCCCCAGGATTCTGTTTGCGCATCTCTAAATCCTGACGGGTGACTTCCAACTCTTCATTATACTTGTATTGTGACATGAATTCCTGGTCCACATCTTCCCAGATACGAATTCTAGACTCTTATAGAGATAAGAACCAGCGAAAGGCACTGTCCTTCAAAGGTTGCTGAAACATTTGGGCCATTATTTCTTCGAAATCCCTTAGAAGAGTCATGGCTTGGTGATAACTATGAAGATGAATAATCGGAGATCCGCTACCTCCGAACTTCTCGATGTTAGGAATCTTGAACTATTTTGGCAATCGCGCTTTTGGATAGGGAGACATGTGGGTATACTCCATGTAGTTTCCCAAGATTTTAACTTGGTCAAAATTCTTAGTTAGCATCTTGAGATCCTCCTCGACCTTGTTTAATTTCTACTCTTTTAGATCAACTGTTATTGCTAAGTTATCCCCTCGATGGGTGAGATTCCGCATAGAAAGCTGGGTAGGCGGCGTCCAATTAGTAGGAGGAGCACGTGGAGCGTGATGATATTCCTCGAGGAACTCAGATTGGTTCAGGTGCGGGAGGACCCATAGAGCGAGGGAAGAGGACCTCAGACCCTTCAAGAATAGGAACCCGGTTTCATTGTATTTCATGGACCTCAGCTTGTAGGCTATCAATCTTGGCAGTGATCTGAGTTAGGACTGTCATTAGATCTGGATGCACAATAGATACTTCACTTGTGTTCTTTATGGAAAGCGGGTGAATTTTGGACTCAGAAGAAGTGAGGGGACAGATGGAGATCCGGGGTGGTTCTACTGATGATCAAAGCCAATAGAGATCCACGCCAAGGGTATGCGATCGACCTGAGAAAAAGAAAAATTGAATTTAGTTTTGAAAGAGAAAAGGGAAAACTGTTATTTTAAAACGGAGGGAAGATGTTCATTACATTTTGGAAAAGATGAAGGCAAAATGTTTTGGACAAGGGGAGAAAAAATATTTTTGGTACGAGAAAGGGGAAAATATTTTTGGTATTTTACTTTTTTGATAAAGAAAAAAGCAATGTTTTTGATATTTTCTTTGGAAAAGAGGGAAAAAGATGAGAGACAGGTCTTAACATGATTATTATGTTCTCACTTGAATTAGGTTTACCTAAATGAAAAAGGAAATGCCGAACGGGAACCGAGCCTAGAAAACTAGGGTTTGAAAAATACATGAAAATATGGTTGGACTTGTTACCGAGCTCATGGGCAGGGTCCCATTTGTAAAATTGTGCAAAAATTTGGGCGGCATGTCAACCCGTCATTCCGGCAGAGTTTTGGGTAGAAATCGGAGATTAAATATGAGTGTCCTAGGTCTGACCCATGTATGAGGGTATGCATTTTTTGGGGTTAATTGGAAAGGGTTCCCCCCTTTCGCATGACTTTCATGATATACGTCTTCCTTTTGAGCGCAATCGGTACGTGTGGACTAGCCATTTAATATACCTGATTGTACGTGAATTATCTCACTATATACCTCATGGGGAGAGTACGTGTGAGAGAGAATTCGATATACGCGATGTACATGAACGAGTTCCCTGCGATACACCTCATGTCATGACTTTGGCCAAGCGGTACTATGCGGGGGGGGGGGGGGGGATTCAATAGAAGTCAAAGGTAGTTGGTCAATGGAAGGTGAGAGTCATATCGCTTGGATAACTGTGACCCGCCGGACCAGCACCCATCACGAAGTGACCCTCCGGCTATGGGACAAAATTTGATCAAAAGCAATGATCTTTGGTGATGTGGAGTGAAAAAATGCATGATTATTTTATTAGTATCTTATGGAGAGAGTATGTTTATTGATGAGCAACATGGAAAGCAGAGATCATGTACGAGTATATAAAGTAAATCTATACTAAGCGTGGATATGTGAGAGTGAGTGATGTGCGACTATCCACAAGTGAGTGTGTGGTAGTGAACCTAAGCATGGATTATTTATAAGTGGTGTGTGATAAGTGTGAGTGTGTTTTAGTGACACCTAAGTATGGATTGCTAAGTGACGTGTGTAACATGTGGATATAAGTGATCCTAGGTGCACATTTCTAGGTGATGTGTGCAACATGTGGATATAAGTGATCCTAGGTGCACATGGTGTGAAGTGTACAAAGAGAATTTCTAGGAGTGTATGAGTGAGTAGTGATATAAGTATGAGGTATATAAGTGAAAAAATAATATAGGATAAAAAGGGAACATACAGGTAGATGCATACGCACACAAGGAAATAAAACACCCATGCAACAGAGTCTAGCCTTCTTATGAAAAATCCATAGCAGAGTCACCACTGTGGCCATCCCGATCTACTCTTGGGAGGCTCAAAGAGGTCTCACGTCATGCTCGGGGGCGCTTTAGTTGTCGTCGATGTGGGGTAAATGTAAGGAGATAGAGTCTCCAGTCTATTTTTCTCAAAATTGACAAAAGAACAAGTCGTCGCCTCGAGAGGACAACATCAAAGATAAACTGATGCATACGAAACTAATAGTTTGGGGGTTAAGTTACGGAATGGGAAGTTGTTAGCCACACATCCCTCCCTTTTAGTCTCTCATGGGCTTGTGTTATTATTTTCCTTTATTTATCTATGAAATGTATGTGTGTGTGTATATAATGGAGATAGGAATCACTCAATACAGTCATGAAAAAGATAGAGTGAAATCATCTAGAGGAGTGTTCCCAAAGATAATACATATATATAGAAAATATGATTTATGAACTTATCACGATATTGACCATTATGGGTAAATGACAATATATGCCGGATAAAGCACTAACAAAGAATTATGAAGATATAATAATGCAAGAATATGATGAAATATAGGAATATAAATTTTGTGAAAATTGGAAAATCGAAAGTTGGACTCGATTCTTGAGTTTTAATTCGAAATGCCTACGTAGCTTATAAAGGTATCAAAGTCCACGTAGTTTTCATGTGGCACGAGGTTGGGGTTTTGTCCCTTAGATTCAAATGCGATTTTATTATAAAAGTGTGTGGAAAAAAGAGTTTTAGTTTTGGAAAAGAGTGAAAGATGAATTTGTTCGAAAATTATGGGTATAACCCTTTTTTTGTTGATTTTGGGTTTTTTTGTAGAAAATAAAGTATGTGCAATATACTAGTAAAAATGTAGAGATTAATATGTATGACTTAAGGTAAGAACTAAATTATGAATATAATATAACTAATGCAAAAACAAGAAATTTAAAGAGATAAGAGAAGGATTTGGACTTCTTTGAACAATGAGAGCTTGCCCTTGATTTTTTATGAAATCCCTTGATGATGGATATGAATATTGAATGAGATCTTTCCAAATTGGGTATAAAATGGATGTAAATGTGAAATTAAATAAAATTTCAAATAAAGGAACTTCGCTGATTAAGAGAATGTTATTGAGATCAGTGTTGCTGATGGGTCTGAGCTGTAGGTGCATCTTAGAGTGAGGTCATTCCCTCTTATTATAGGGTTAGGGGGTTATCGATCAGCATTTCCCTGGTCCTGCCAATCAGTATGTGACCCTAAGCACACTGTCGATAGGCAAGGTCTGGGGACCTGCCTATTGGTAGTCTCGTGCAGATTTCCCTAGAAAAATGGTCGTAGAACGTAATACGTTGATCTGAATTGTGCATGAGGCATACCGTTAGAAAGGTAATTCAAATACCTTCAAGATTCCTTTAGATCGTTCCTGGGTTCGGGAGTTGATTTTGGGTAAAATGTGGCTCGAAAGCACACGTCGATCCTTTGGATGGGAGATCATCGGATGGAAACAGATCATTCGTCTTAATAGTAAGTCAAAATCATGCACGGGGTAGACCATTAAAAAGGTTAGGAGATGTAATTCAACATTCCAAAGAGTTTCGCTCTATTTTGATAGTTGACATTGGTCAACTGGGGCTTGGAAGCGCTTGGTGATCTATTGGAGTTAAACGGGTCGTTCATCCGTACCATAAGTTAGAATCGGGAATGGGGGCAAACCATTGGAAATGGTATTCAATGCCCTTAGAGGATTCATTTAGTCTCGATCGATATGAAGAGTTGACTTTGGTCAAACGGAGTCCGGGAGCGCCTAGTGGCCTCCGGATTAGTTTTTGGGGGAAAATGGATCGTTAATCCGAACGGCTATGCTATTTTATGCACGGGGTGGACCGTTGAAAAGGGGTTTCAGTGCCCTTCGAGGACTCAAATAGCTTTCACTCTGATGATGAAGTTAATTAGGGTCAAACGGGGCCTAGGAGCCCTCGATGACCTCTAGATCGGTACTCGGAGTACGACTTAGGGTTTATGGTGAATTGGGGAGGTGCTAGGTACCTAAGGAGAGAATTGGGGGTCCTAGAATGTGGTGTCTATACCATCAATCCCAAAAAACTCAGAAATCATAATGAATAGTAAAATTCCATGAACTCTAAACCTAGAAAACCCATAATGAATAAAGAAACTCCATAGATTTTAAACATACAAAACTTAAAAAACACAAGGGATCATCTCATTCATTTAAATTAAGGAAACTAAGGTTTACATAAGGAAAATATGTAACATTACATATCCCTTACCTAAAGGACCAAGTTTGATGAACAATAGAAGTCTGTCTCCTTCAACTGCCTTTTTCCCGTCCGTAAATAGTACACCTCCTTAACCTTTTTTTGGCAACACCTCTTCTCTTTCTCAAAATATCACTTTATCTTTACATGGAATTAGGTTTTCTAATAGCTTTGGGAAGTATGCCAAGGATTGCTATTTATGGGAAATGTTAGGGATTCTAAAGTTTTCACTTATATCCTTACTTTTACAAGTGTACCCCTTCAAAAGGGCTTATAGAATATTTAAAACTTTATTTTCTAGAAATGACCTAATTGGGACACGTCACTAACCTTTTGTTGGGTTGTCCCAATCCTTCGAGGTTTAAACACCATGGATAGCATTCATTCCTCATCTCAACTATTACACTAGTTTTCGCAACCATCATAGATATCCACAAATAATGGGCTAAGGCCATTACTCCTACTAAGGTCATGGAATGTTAAGGTTTTAGGGATGTTATAACCTCTCCAACTTAGGAAATTGCATCCTTGAAATTTAAAGGAGTATGAAAATACGAGTTCAATTCATACCTTGGAATAAATATGGGTACTTATCTTTAATGGATGAATTCAGCTCCCAAGTGGCTTCCTCCATGTCTTTGTGTCTCCATACTACTTTAACTCAAGAAATTTTCTTCTTCCTCAAATCCCTCTCTTTTTTATCCAAAATTTTCTCCAAGGACTCCTCATAACTCAAATCTCCTCCAATTTTAATAAGTTCATGGTTGATGACATGGTCGTAATATCTAATATCATTCCATAATATTGAGATACGAAAAACATTGTGCACATGGGATAAGTTTGGGGTAGGTCTAGTCGATAGGATGACTTCCTAGTCTTCTAAAGTACTTCAAATTGGTCCACATATCATGGACTTAGCTTCCCTTTCTTTCCAAACTTCTTAACTCCCTTAAAAGGGAAACTTTAATAAACGTATGGTCGTTGACTATCAAGTCCACACCCCCTTTTCATATCTGCCCAACTCTTCTGTCTACTTTGAGCACCCCATAACTTTTCTTGGATTAGTTTTACCTTGGTCACAACCTATTCTACGATCTATGGTCCCCATAGTTACCTTTATCTGACTCTATCCTCACATAATGGGCTGCAACATCTTCTCCTAAATAAGACAGTTTATGTGGTCATCTTAATAGTTTCCTGTAAATATTTTTGTACACAAATTCTTCTAAGGATATGTGATCCTCCCATATTTTCTGGAGATCTAAGACATAATGCCTCAACATATCCTCTAAGGTTTTATTGGTCCTCTCAGTTTGTCTATTTGTCTACGTATGGAAAATTTTCTAAAATCCAGAGGTAAATCTTATGTATCAGTTTAATATTATGGTAAATGGAACTTCGTGGAGTCTAATGATATCTTTGATAAATAACTTGGCCAACCGATCCACTTCAAACATAGGAAGTGCACGGGCTTAGTCAACCAATATACTATGGCCTATATGGTGTCTGTTACCTTTTGTGTACGTAATAATTCCATAATAATGTACATGGATATATTTTCCCATTTCCATTGTGAATTAGGTAAAAGCAGTAATAATCCAACTGGCCTTTGGTGCTCGACCTTAATTTGCTGACATATAAATAATTTGGAAACAAACTCCGGAGTCTCCCTTTTCATGTTAGTCCACCATAATTTTTTGAAATATATATATATGTTTGATATTCAAAACCCTTGGAAACAAAGTTTTACTAAAATAAACTCTAATAAACCTAGTTCAGTTTATGGAAGCTAGTAGAGTTAAGATCATCCAGAGTTGTTAACAAATAAATTTTAACGTGGTAAAACCCCAAAGTTAGGGGAAACATCCACGGTGACCTTTACGCTACAAAATAAAAATTTATTAAACACAAGAACAATGTAACAAATTACAAGCATGCAATAGGACTAATTAAAAAAAAGGAATATACCAAAACCCATAGGCTTCATCTCTTAGGTAATCTTTATAATCCAGCAAGCCTTTTAACCTCAAATCCAATAGAGTTCGTTACATCAACTTATTAGCCAAGTTCTCTAAGAAACAACCACACTTAAACTATGTGAAGTGTGTGAGATATTGGAAGTGGTGTATACTAGTCTATATAAACATGCAAGAGTACTGACATAAACTTATATTACAAACTGTCCTAACAAATTGAAATAGCAATATAAATCACTAGATATGAACATTATATACTATGATATCTCTTAAAACCTTAGATTTCGTAAGATTGTTCAAAATCGATCTAATAGGATATCTAAAAGAAAACAAATTTCACAAAATATAAAATTAGGTTTTCAAAATAGTCTAGATCTAAACTCAAAAGTGATTTTTTGATATATGTTGTCTTTGCTCTATAACAATAAGGTTTTCAAAGAATATATAACATGCAAAGCGAGATGGATAAATAAATATCACATTTTGAAAAAAAACTTTGTTATTTAAAATATTTTGAGATTGATATTTCTAAACAGAACACTAGGTGTGGGAAAATGTTCTACCGTGTTAGATTCTTGACTTTATATGAAAAATCTAGACTCAAATACATGTGAAGGTTGCTTAGGATGAATAATAAGAGTGCGCTTTTTGTTCAACTGGATAGAATAATTTAATTAAATCCAATTTTTAATTATCCATATTTAAAACACACGAAAGACATGCATCTAAAGGTGACTGATTAGACATTCAACATATTCACATCAAGCAATGATCAATCACACACAGCAGATGAGGAAAAATCCCCCAAAGAGGCAAAACCTTTTTATTTCAATATGGTTTGTAAACGCTTACATACATAATGAAATACAGTTTGAAAAGCGAAGACCCTCGGGCACCAGTTCATTGTCATCATCAAGAGCTCCCTCAAGATGCTCCAAGTTCAATAGTGTAGAGACCATTATTGTCCACACAAGATGCTCCACGAGTGGGTATGATAGGGTTTAGGATGATTCACACATATTATTACGAGTGTTAGGTGAATCTCAAGGTGTTTGGGCTTGAAACATATGAAGACTTGACGTATTAGTTCTATAAAGTGTTCCCTCAAAGTCTTAATCAAAACAAGCTCTCAAGATGGAATTTATAGATACTCAAACAAATCTGATGCGCCGGGTTTTTCTGAATCGTCGGACTGGTCCGAAAAGGATCATCGGATCGATTCGTCATCCGAATTGGTTCAATTTTCTTATTAAATGGATTAGTCCGGTCAAAAGACTATTCTTGCATAAAAATGCCAACCAAATCCATTCGATTTCCTTCTTAAATGGATCAGTCCGAATTTTTCTTTTTTTTGTTCCTGTACGATAGGACTTATGAACTGCAAAATCAATACCATGAACCCACAATGTAGATAATGAGCATGACACACGATATTGATGATGACGGGCACATGAAACACATAATTCAGATTGAGACCATCAAGAGATGATCCAGCTGAGATGAGACGACTGTAGCATTAGCTGATTGTAGTGGTATACAACATATATGTTAAGATCTAGGATAAAACTGAAATTCCTAAATACTAACCCGGACATTTATAAAACATGTCCTTATATATCTCCCCTTATGTCTATACCGGTACATTCATAAAAAATCCAAATTATGTTACCTCAAATTGAAAAGTAAATGGCATACAATTTAATATCCCCATTAAACCCAAAAACTAGAAATACTGAATAGATGACACGTGTTCAAACAACAGCCACATCTTAAAGGCTTTTCCTTTGTCCTCATCAGGTTATGCAATAATAATCCTGAATTTGATATCTACACACATGAGGCAAGACACAACGCACAACAGTTTGAAATATAATGATAAACACAAATAAATATCAATTATGAGCAAGCATATCATTATTAGAAAAAACACAAATTCTCCCCCATAATTCTCTCTCCCCTTTTTAATGATGTCCCCAAATAGGCAAATAAGAAGAACAAAAAAATGGAGATTGTCACAAGCAGAACCACTTTCTCTTATTTAATTTTCATCATTCTTCTTACAAAATATACAACAAAGAATCACACCAAGAAGGAACACTAAAACAACTAAGTCGGTGACAGTGGAAATGTAGGGTTGTGAACGGATTCGATAAGAAAATTAATACATATGACCATAACATATGTGCACGATGAATGTTGGATATTCCTAACGAATGAACTCAACAACTTCCTTAGGTGTAAAAATTGTGGAATTAAAATAAATTGACTCAATCAAATCAGCAAATCAAAGCTCAAAGTAATTGCCACACCAATAACGTCCAAAACATTTGAAATGATTTTTCATGACTATCAAGGATGTGCAAAACTGTTTCTTATATATTTCCATCAAAACTCCCTCACAAATAATTAAAAATTATATTTTTCTTTTGAGGTGATGAAACAAAAACCTATTGGCCAAATTGACTTGGCATATTTTTCTTTTTATTGCCACTTAATTTTCTGGATCTTTTTCAAACGGGGATTCATGACGAGTAAATTTTGAACTCTCGCAGCCCTTTTTCGTGATTCACCCATCATATTTTGTTGCAATTAAATTCTCATGATAAATGGTTTTTACATGCACTATTATCTTGTCAGGTTTTATCGCATTCTGGTCGTTGTATAGACAAAATTAAAATGGGAACACTTAAACTAATAAGTGATAGACAAGTACAATACTCAAATAATACCCTGCATGGTGCAATAAAGGAGATAAAGAGCCAAACATGTATATGATATCACTAATCACATCTCAAAGACTCCAAACAATGTCATGCACATGGATGAAATGATGTAGCATCTCAGATCACTATCAAACAGTCATATGGAATATGAAGTGAAGTTGTGACTATGGCTATCTTAAATGTTCATCCACAAATGGTGTAAAAAAAATACAAAACACTTTTTGTGTTTTTCAAAAAATTTATAAAACAAAAATATTTTTGGATTTTTTAATTTTTCAAAAAAAATAAAAATCAAACAACTAATGATACAAATGATACAATCTAGAGATAAGAATCAAATGATATGATAATGAAAAATGCATCCTACTCCAAGCATGGTGATCACCCCTTAGTCAACTGTGCAAATACCTAAAGATCTCCTAGGACTCGAGAATCTAAGTCCATCTAAAGGCTTCATGAAAATATCGGCTAACTCAAGGTAGGTAGATACAAAACTCAAGGATACAACCTTTTCCTCTACAAGCTCACGGATAAAGTTATAGCGTATCCTAATGTGTTTTGTGCACGAGTGTTGGACAGTATTGCGCTCGTATTATCGTAGGAAATATTCATGGTGTCCTGTGATTTCCCATAATCCTCCAGCATCTCCTTCTTCCATAGAAGTTACGTGCAACAACTTCCGGCGGCTATATACTCAGCCTCTGCAGTGGACAAAGAGATGGTGTTTCTATTCTTGGTCAACCAAGAGACAAGAGCAAAACCAAAATAGAAACAACCACCAAAGGTGATCCTACAACCATCTGTATCCCTGACCCAATCGTCATCCAAATAGGAGAACAGTTAGTCATTGGTATCAAAGGAATACCAAATGTCGTTGGAAAAAAGTCCCACTCCCGTATTTGATAATACGTTTGAGAGCGAGTAAGTGTGACTCTTTAGGGGATGTCTGATATCGTGCACAGACTCCAACACTAAAGGAGATGTCGGAACGACTATTAGTCAGGTAATGAAGACTTCCTATCATACTCTGATACACGGTTCAATGTCCTTACCTGAAGTGTCCTTACTAAGCATTGTAGATGTACTCATAGATGTACATGCGTGCCTAGCGTAGTCCAACCCAAATTTCTTCACGAGATCTCTAGCATACTTGGATTGGGAGATGAACATGCCATCCTCTAGCTAACGAACCTAGAGACCAAGGAAGAATGTAATCTCACCAACCATTCTCATCTCAAATTCACTCTTCATCTCCTCCTCAAAACTGTGATCATGCTGGGAGCACGTGGATCCAAAGACTATGTCGTCTATATAGACCTGGTAACCAAAATAGCACAGTCATCTCTCCTGACAAATAGCGTTTGATCAACTCCCCCTCTCTTAAAGCCACGGGCTAAGAGATAGGAAGTAATACTCTCGTACCAAGCATGGGGTTCTTGCTTCAAACCAAATAGGCCTTTTCTCAGATAATAGACATGTCCTAGATGCTTAAGTTCTTCAAACCCTTTTGGTTATTCCACGTATACTTCCTCCCGTAGAATACCATTCATAAAGGCACTATTGACATCCTTCTGATATAACTTGAAGCTCAGATAACATGCGATGGCGTGTAATAAAAGGACGGAATCAAGCCTCGCAACAGGAGCAAATCTCTCCTCAAAGTCTACACCCTCAATCTGGGTGTAGCCCTAAGTGCCCAACCTAGCCTCGTTAGGAATAATTGTACTATTTTTATCCATTTTATTCTTAAAAATCCACTTCATACCAATCACGTTAGTCTCACTAGGTCGGGAGACAAGTTCCGAGACATCGTTCTTTCTACAGTGAAGTAACTCATCCTATATAGAAGATATCCAGTGTTCATCCTTGAGTGCTTCTTTTTAGGTTTTGGGCTCGACTTTGGACGTGTAGCAGACATGGCTGTGTGACACCCCGACTAATTAAATATCGGGTAGCTACTACTTTATTAAATTAATACAAAATGCCAAGTTGGTTCAGTTAATAGCATCACTGTCGAAAACATTTTAATGATTTCTAACCACCTAGTATTTAAAAAGTAAGTTGTCAAATTTTAAATTAAATCTGATTAACATGCAATAAAAGAATTATGAAAGAATAACATAACCATTCACCATAAAGAAGCAATAGAATAACCAACAAATAATAATAAGCCTCGAGGAAATACTCCTCACAACAATCCCATTATGGAAATAAATAAAACAAGTCTGCATCCTGAATTAATTACAAACCAAAGTCTGAATAACTGAAACATAAAAAGTCTCTAATAGAAATGGGCGACATGCCCTACAAATGATGAAACTGAATATGGAGTCAAGACTGGAAAATGAGGCGTCTAATATCAAGGCCCTGTAACTTCCACAACAGCTACAGCTCGTCACCTGAATGGAAATCCTATGCCTGGTGTCCTTGTGGCTGGGCACCTAAAAAGGTTTTTACAAAAAGTAGATTTGAAAGCAAACGGGTCAGAGCCCGAATGTGGAGAATATTTTAAAAACAACAAGTGCTTTAATGACAATTAAACAGTGAATATCAAACACATGTTAGTGACGTGCACTCACATGAGCTCCTCACCTCTAAACTAATGTGCACTCCTAACGCATCCATAGCTCGTACTAGTTATGCTACTATCTAACTAGTCTAATACAGAACCTGGCTTCGCTTTATAGGTTTAAGGGTTCATTCATGTCATTAAAGTATACCATGTATGGGCCTTAATTCCCTAATAACAACCTTTTATTTTGTGGAGTTCTCATTTTAATCTCTATTAAAATAGCACAAGTACACACATCGTTACTTTACTAAGTATTTCATTGAACATTAGTTGTATATTATTCACATCATAAATATACATTATAGGCACCCCTAGTTTAGGCTACGGTGCACATACTCTGCTATCTCATCCCGGTACATCACGTACATAAGGATTACAAATTCTGAATCTATCAGGAATTGTTAGAATAAGCACAACACATAAAATGGAGGCGAACATAATTCAACATATCCATGTGTCACGTACATACCTACGCTCCATAGTCAGTTGACTTATTAACTCACAAATAAGTCATTCTAGCATTATGTTCTTAAGGTACCAATCTAAATCCGGGCACACAAAGATTAGATGGCCCTAAGCGAACGTAAACCTCCCGTGATAGCAAGTATGGTAGGTATGTCATACACATAAGTCATATACTAAGCATTCACACGTCTTAGATATCTTAATATTAATAAAGGTATATTCTACATCCCTATACCATTATTCCAATTTTATGCATTTTTAAGTCTTCCGATAATATATAATGTAGACTCTCGACACATCTCACGTCATAGCTTCTTGTACTTAAAACCTATCTCAAAGGGATTACTAAGTCTCCTATTATTCCCACATATAACATCATTATTCTTAAGGTCCTTACTTCTACCCCAAACCTCATTTCATCAAATTATTCAAATTTACTCTTTTAACCCTAATATTATCTCACTCATCGAATTTCACTAGATTTTAGAAAAATTCCTCAAATTGCATTCTAATTAAGGTCAAAATTTTATAACCATACCTACTGGTTTTCCTTAAGTCTAAGGATATTCATAAAATCTCCAATAATAATTTTCTAAGGGTTAACATCATTAAAATTTAACTAGCGAAAATTTTACTTATTCTGGGAAGGTCGATCGATCGACCTTGAACCTCAATCGATCGATGGTGGTCGATCGATCGACTGATGAATGTCGATCGATCGATTGCACCAGGTAGGCTACGGACTGCTTCGTTTTGCAGTCCTCAAATCGTCCCAAAACTCCATTGTAATGCATGAAACTCTAATCTAATGTTGTAATATCATCATACAACCATCCTACAACATTGTTAACGTTCTAAAACCAATAAATCATCAACCAAGGGTTTATTTGGATCAAAACTTCATCAAGAACCCTAGTTTTCTATTTCTTTCAAGAACACTAATAAATCTCTTCTTAAATCCGTTTTTAGATCATCAAGGGTTATATTTTGAATTCATAATTCGTCCAGAATATGTCTACATGCAATTCCTAACATGGTTCATAGTTTTAATCCTCAAATTCATGGGTCTATATCAATCTTCCAAGACAAAATTCGATAATTACACTAAACATGGAAGAACACATTCATTGAATTAATTGTAACTAAATCACTTGCCTTTTGTTCTTCAGATTTGTTATTGGTTGGAGATGGTTGAATCCCTCTCTCTCTCTCTGCAGAATTCTCCTCTCTCTCTCTCTCTCTCTCTACAAGTTCTTCTCACAAGATGACAATGGAGGTGGGGGTTGGTTTTTGGCAAGTTAAAAATATTTTCTTAACTTCTCCCGTAGATTGGGGTTGAAAATGGGTTAGTGGGTTTAATGATAAGTTATAATTAAAGTCTAATTTTCGTGGGTTTTAATTACCAAATTTCCGAAATTACCAAACTACCCTTTTGGGTTGCCGGTATGGCCTAAAAATGCCCCGGGACCCAAACTAAACCCCCGGCTAGTGTTTTCTGACTATCTCGACCCTTTCGGATACGTTGGCGCACTCAAAATGACTATTTTGTCAAAAGAAAAATAATTTATTTTTAAATCTCATAAATTCATTCTCAACGCGACTGACACGCGCATCCCAATTAAATTTTCCAAATTGCCGTATTTCAGCCTCGCGACAATTTTAATATTTTTAATATTCATATATTGCCATATATACACATTATAATCAAATACCAACTCACATCTCGTTAGTATTTTATCCGGATTAATTCTCAATTAATTCACATTTAATTTAATTAATCCCATAAATAAATATTGCTAAAAATGCGGGGTATTACATACTTCCCCCCTAATAACAGAATTTCATCCCGAAATTCGGAACTAAAAAGTACCTGGTAAAAACAACTCTGGATAACGTTCGCGCATCTCATCCTCGCGCTCCCATGTGGACTCCTCGGCTCACTTCGGTCCAAAATAGGATGCCGCCACTGAACACGTACTAACGGAACTATCTTTGACCGCAGTTTCCGCTCACTTCGGTCCAAAATAGCAATCGGCCCCTCCTCGTAGGAGCTATCGGGCTGGAGATCGATGTCCTCCAAAGCAATGTGAGAATGAGCCAAATCATCTCTAAGATATTTCCTTAGCGAGGAAATATGAAACACATCATGAATCCTGTGTAAATGCTCCGGTAACCCAAGTCTATACGCAACCGACCCAATCCGCTTAATGATAGGAAATGGTCCCACGTATCTCGGTGCCAACTTCCCCTTCTTCCCAAATCGCATAATCGCCTTCATAGGAGATACTCTGAGTAAAACCTGGTCCCCCACTTGGAACTCCCTGAAGAACCTCTTCGCATCAGCATAGATCTTCTGCCGATCCTGAGCTACCCGAATGCAACCCCGTATCAATTCTATCCTCACCGAAATATCTTGAATCACTTTCGGCCCAAGTAGTTTGTCGTCCCCCACCTCCAACCAACATGCTGGGGATCGATAAGGTCTACCGTAAAATGCCTCAAATGGAGCCATGCCAATGGTGAACTGGTAAGAGTTATTGTAAGAAAACTCCACCAGTGGAAGATACTGCTCCCATCTACCCCCAAAATCAACGATGCACATACGCAACATGTCCTCCAACATCTGGTTTGTACGTTTGGTTTTCCCATCGGTCTGCGGGTGATATGTTGTACTCAACCGCAAATCCGTGCCCATGGCCTCCTGAAAACTCTCCCAAAACCGTGAAACAAATATCTTGTCTCGGTCAGACACGATATTTAGGGGCACACCGTGAAGTCTCACTATTTATGCAATAAAAAGCTGGGCATACTGTCCCGTAGTGTAGTCTGTCCTTACGGGTAGAAAATGAGCAACTTTGGTCAACCTGTCCACAATTACCCAAATGGAGTCGTGACCCCTCTGTGACGTAGGCAACCCCGTGATAAAGTCCATGGATATGCTCTCCCACATCCACATCGGGACCTCTAATGGCTATAGAAGTCCTGCCGGTCTCTGATGATCCACTTTTACCAGCTGACAAGTGGCGCATTTAGAAATAAACACGGTAATATCTCTTTTCATCCCTCTCCACCAATACTGACGTCTCATGTCTTGGTACATTTTGTCCCCACCGGGATGTACCGCGAACCGTGAGCCGTGCGACTCTGCCATCACCTCGTGTCACAATTCCTCCCCTTCCGAAACTACCAGTCTCCTATTGAAGCGTAATCCCCCGTCTGAGCTAACGGTATAGGACTCGGCTCCCTCTGCTAGTAATCGAACTATCTGCTCCTGACAGAACTAGTCATTTGCTTGTGCCTTCACCACTTTCGTGACAATCTGCGGTGTAACAGTCATCACAGACATGAACGATCGGGCCACTGCATCCTGGTGTCCCAACTCTTTCCACTTTGCCTTCCACACCCCTGCCACCTCATCTACTGGCCTACGGCTCAACGCGTCTGCTATCATGTTAGCCTTCCCCGGGTGATATTAGATATCGAACTGATAATCCTTCACAAACTCAAGCCACCTTCGCTACCGCATATTCAACTCCTTCTGCGTGAATAGGTACTGTAGGGACTTGTGGTCTATGAACAATCTAAACTTCTCCCCCAAAAGATAATGTCTCCAAATCCGAAGGGCGAATACCACTGCCGCTAACTCTAAGTCATGGGTGGGGTAATTCTTCTCGTGAGGCTTAAGCTTACGGGAAGCATAAGCTATGGCCTGACTCTCCTGCTGCAATACACCTCCAAGTCCTTGTAAGGATGCATCGGTGTAAACTAGATACTCAACTCCCGATCTCGGCAATGCTAACACAGGTGCTGAGGTCAACTTGTCCTTCAACTCATCGAATGCCAACTAACAGGCATCACTCCAAATGAACGACACACCTTTACGAGTCAGATGTGTCAAAGGACCCGCTATCTTTGAGAAACCCCGAATAAACCTCCTGTAGTATCCTGCTAGGCCCAAGAAACTACGGATCTCAGTCAATGTCATGGGCTGTCCCCACTCCCTCACCGCGGATACCTTCCCCGGATCAACAGATATCCCCCGGTCGGAAATAATATGTCCCAAAAACTGAACCTCCTTCAGCCAAAACTCGCACTTCTCATACTTTGCATACAGCTCGTTCTGACGGAGCGTCTGCAAAACCTGCCTCAAATGCTCGGCGTGATCCTCCTCTGTCTGGGAGTAAACCAGAATATCATCAATGAAGACAATGACGAACTGATCTAGGAACTCTCTGAACACCCTATTCATCAAGTCCATAAACACGGCTGGAGCATTGGTCAAACCAAAAGGCATAACCCGAAACTCGTTAAGAAAGCAGTCTTCGAGACGTCCTCCTCCCTGATACGCAACTGATGGTATCCCGATCTCAAATCAATCTTTGAGAAGAAAGAAGCTCCTCTCAGCTGGTCAAATAAGTCATTGATTCGGGGCAACGGATACTTATTCCGTATCGTGACTTTATTCAACTCCCGATAATCTACACACAACCTCAACGATCCATCCCTCTTCTTCACGAATAACACAGGGGCACCCCACGGCTAAGTACTCCTCCGTATAAACCCCTGACCTAACAAATGCTTAATCTGATCCCGTAACTCTCTCATCTCAGCTGGAGCCATACGGTAAGGTGCGCGGGCAATAGGCCTAGTGCCCGGCGTCAAGTCGATCACAAAATCTATCTCTCTACTCGGAGGTAATCCAGGTATATCCTGAAATACATCGGCAAACTCTCGAACAATCAGAATCGAATCAAGTGGTATCACCACTTCCTTAGAGGTCTCCTCCTCTATATAGTACAAGTGGGTGGACGATCCTCCCTCAGGATGAGGCATCGCCACCAAAAACATCTCCTGCCCGGGAATGTCAAAGATAATACTCCTACTAAAACAGTCAATCATGGCTCAGTACGCAACTAGCCAATCCATACCAATAATGGCATCATACTCGGTCATATCTAACACTAACGTATCAGCGGGTAAAGTAAACCTCCCGATTTCTATACCCACACCTCTACACATAAGTGAAATCATGGAACCCCTACTCAATGGTGAGTCTACACAAGTAGCGGTGCTCTCTGCGGTGTCTAATAACCCAATAGTGCGTGCAAATATCATAGCAATAAAACAGTGTGTAGCCCCCGTGTCAAACAAAATATGCCCCATAGTCCCCTGAATAGAGAACATACCCTCAATGGCTGGTGGATCCTGTGGGGCTGCGGCCTGCTGGAGCTGATATACTCTCCCATACTGCAGCTGTCCCTGCTGAACTGGGACCGCTTGAATGGGTGGTAGTGCTTCCATCTGTGGTGGTGTCGAGAGGGCGGCGGGAAACATAGGCCTCTGCGGCTCCTGTCGAGCACCCTGCTGCTGCGGCAGGGCCCTGCCCCTATCAGGACAATCCTGACATTTGTGGCCAATCCTACCATAAATGAAAAACTTCCCCTGGAAGTTTCCCCCTCGCTGCCCCTGCTACCCTCGGCCCTGGTGGCCGTTTCCATTCTTCCCCTGGCCATGCTGGCCCTACTGAAACTGTTGTTGACCATTCTGCCCCTGATGGACGTTCGGACCCTGATGGCCCTGCCTAAAACCTCCCTGTCCGTGCCTGAAATTCCTCGATCTGAACCTCTTATGATCCCCCTGCTGGGAACCCTGGTGACCCTGCCTCTGCCCCTGAGTAGATTGTGCCCCACTGGCACCGTTTCCCCCAGTCCTTCCCTGATGGCTGGACTCTCCTGATCTCTTGCTCTCAGCCATGTGAAAGCGGTGATCCTGGCAATGTAATAGTGCAGCGTTAACCACGTCAGAATAAGTGGCCAACGAGAGGTTCCCCAACAAATTCTGATGGATCCTCCAAGTCAATCCATCTGTAAACTTCTGAATCTTCTTCTCCTCTGTCGGTATCTCATCCGGGACAATGTTCAGTAAGTTAGTGAATTCGGCCTCATACTCGGCCACAGTCCTTACCTCCTGTCTGAGATTCATTAACTTCCTCCTCATTTCCGTGTGAAAAGCTAACGGAAAATACTTGCGGTCAAACCGCACCCAGAACTCCTGTATCGTGAGAGTATCTCTCTCCTCCACGGTGGTAATATACTCCCACCACTGCTGTGCAGATCCCACTAGCTTGAAAGTAGCTAGTACCTGATTCTGAACATCGGTGCACTCATACATCCTCAAGTGCCTTTGAATGTCTTTCCTCCGCTGACTTGAAACCACAACATCGGAGCTACCTGCGAACTCCGACGGGTGCGCTTTTTGAAAAGCATCACGTACACGTTCCCAAGCAGACGGGAATGCATGTGCCTGAACTGGCGCGGCTACTGGCGCCTGGGGTGGTTCCTGCTGTACAACGGCTAGAGCGTCATTTACCGCTTGGGCTACGATGGCTGCAACCTCAGCGGCATTCATGGTGCCCTGTACTGGTGCTGGCTGGCGCGCTGGCTGTGCATCCCTAGGAACCCGTGATGCACGTCGTGGAGGCATCTGAAATAAGAGTAAGGTCTATAAGTTCGCAGTTATAAACCCAAAATAGCTGAAGAGCGAAGCATACATAAAAGAATACAACAGTCCTAAAATATAGGGCTCTACATCAAAGAAAGCTCAGCGGAAACATAATAAGCCGTACAGATCCTAAAGGACACTAGAACCTGATGTTCTGACACCACCTGTGACACCCCGACTAATTAAATACTGGGTAGATACTCCTTTATTAAATTAATACAAAATGCCAAGTTTGTTTAGTTAATAGCATCACTGTCGAAAACATTTTAATGATTTCTAACCACCTAGTATTTAAAAAGTAAGTTGTCAAATTTTAAATTAAATCTGATTAACATGCAATAAAAGAATTATGAAAGAATAACATAACCATTCACCATAAAGAAGCAATAGAATAACCAACAAATAATAATAAGCTTGGAGGAAATACTCCTCACAACAATCCCATTATGGAAATAAATAAAACAAGTTTGCATCCTGAATTAATTACAAACCAAAGTCTGAATAACTGAAACATAAAAAGTCTCTAATAGAAATGGGCGACATGCCCTACAAATGATGAAACTGAATATGGAGTCAAGACTGGAAAATGAGGCGTCTAATATCAAGGCCCTGCAACTTCCACAACAGCTACAGCTCGTCACCTGAATGGAAATCCTATGCATGGTGTCCTTGTGGTTGGGCACCTAAAAAGGTTTTTACAAAAAGTAGATTTGAAACGGGTCAGAGCCCGAATGTGGAGAATATTTTAAAAACAGTAAGTGCTTTAATGACAATTAAACAGTGAATATCAAATACATGTTAGTGACGTGCACTCACATGAGCTCCTCACCTCTCAACTAATGTGCACTCCTAACGCATCCATAGCTCGTACCAGTTATGCTACTAACTAACTAGTCTAATACAGAACCTGGCTTCGCTTTATAGGTTTAAGGGTTCATTCATGTCATTAAAGTATACCATGTATGGGCCTTAATTCCCTAATAACAACCTTTTATTTTGTGGAGTTCTCATTTTAATCTCTATTAAAATAGCACAAGTACACACATCGTTACTTTACTAAGTATTTCATTGACCATTAGTTGTATATTATTCACATCATAAATATACATTATAGGCACCCCTAGTTTAGGCTACGGTGCACATACTCTGCTATCTCATCCCGGTACATCACGTACATAAGGATTACAAATTCCGAATCTCTCAGGAATTGTTAGAATAAGCACAACACACAAAAATGGAGGCGAACATAATTCAACATATCCATGGGTCACGTACATGCCTACGCTCCATAGTCAGCTGACTTATTAACTCACAAATAAGTCATTCTAGCATTATGTTCTTAAGGTACCAATCTAAATCCGGGCACACAAAGATTAGATGGCCCTAAGCGAACGTAAACCTCCCATGATAGCAAGTATGGTAGGTATGTCATACACATAAGTCATATACTAAGCATTCACACGCCTTAGATATCTTAATATTAATAAAGGTATATTCTACATCCCTATACCATTATTCCAATTTTATGCATTTTTAAGTCTTCCGATAATATATAATGTAGACTGTTGACACATCTCACGTCATAGCTTCTTGTACTTAAAACCTATCTCAAAGGGATTACTAAGTCTCCTATTATTCCCACATATAACATCATTATTCTTAAGGTCCTTACTTCTGCCCCAAACCTCATTTCATCAAATTATTCAAATTTACTCTTTTAACCCTAATATTATCTCACTCATTGAATTTCATTAGATTTCAGAAAAATTCCTCAAATTGCATTCTAATTAAGGTCCAAATTTTATAACCATACCTACTGGTCTTCCTTAAGTCTAAGGATATTCATAAAATCTCCAATAATAATTTCCTAAGGGTTAACATCATTAAAATTTAACTAGTGAAAATTTTACTTATTCTGGGAAGGTCGATCGATCGACCTCGAACCTCGATCGATCGATGGTGGTCGATCGATCGACTGATGAATGTCGATCGATCGATTGCACCAGGTAGGCTACGGACTGCTTCGTTTTGCAGTCCTCAAATCGTCCCAAAACTCCATTATAATGCATGAAACTCTAATCTAACGTTATAATATCATCATACAACCATCCTACAAATTTGTTAACGTTCTAAAACCAATAAATCATCAACCAAGGGCTTTATTTGGATCAAAACTTCATCAAGAACCCTAGTTTTCTATTTCTTTCAAGAACACTTATAGATCCCTTCTTAAATACGTTTTTAGATCATCAAGGGTTATATTTTGAATTCATAATTCATCCAGAATATGTCTACATGCAATTCCTAACATGGTTCATAGTTTTAATCCTCAAATTCATGGGTCTATATCAATCTTCCAAGACAAAATTCGATAATTACACTAAACATGGAAGAACACATTCATTGAATTAATTGTAACTAAATCACTTGCCTTATGTTCTTTAGATTTGTTGTTGGTTGGAGATGGTTGAATTCCTCTCTCTCTCTGCAGAATTCTCCTCTCTCTCTCTCTCTACAAGTTCTTCTCACAAGATGACAATGGAGGTGGGGGTTAGTTTTTGTCAAGTTAAAAATATTTTCTTAACTTCTCCCGTGGCCCACTACTTAGATTGGGGTTGAAAATGGGTTAGTGGGTTTAATGATAAGTTATAATTAAAGTCTAATTTTCGTGGGTTTTAATTACCAAATTTTCGAAATTACCAAACTACCCTTTTGGGTTGCCGGTATGGCCTAAAAATGCCCCGAGACCCAAACTAAACCCCCGGCTAGTGTTTTCTGACTATCTCGACCCTTCCGGACACGTTGGCGCACTCAAAATGACTATTTGGTCAAAAGAAAAATAATTTATTTTTAAATCTCATAAATTCATTCTCGACGCGACTGACACGCGCGTCCCAATTAAATTTTCCAAATTGCCGTATTTCAGCCTCGCGACAATTTTAATATTTTCAATATTCATATATTGCCATATATACACATTATAATCAAATACCAACTCACATCTCGTTAATACTTTATCCGGGTTAATTCTCAATTAATTCACATATAATTTAATTAATCCCATAAATAAATATCGATAAAAATGCGGGGTATTACAGGCTGACAATGTTCTCAAGATGGGCACGAGTCTTGACCCCTAAGGTGGGATCTCCTAAAATGGTACTAGGGTCACGACTCTTACAAACCCAAGCAGGTGTGTCCCCTAAGACAGGAGTAAGGTCCATCCTGGGCGTGTGAGGGACAAGGGGATCATTACAAGAAATGTCTTCATCCTCACACAAATATTTGGGGGCAACTAATGCTGGAGGTTCGTCATCTTGCACAGTGACGTTAATTGACTCCATAAACTAAGAGTTTCTCAGGTTAAACACCCGGTATACTCTACTATTCAATGAATATCCTAACAGTATTACCTCGTAGCTCCAAGAGTCAAAATTTCCTAATTTCTCTCTATCCTATAGAATGTAGCATTTACTCCCCAAAACATGGAAATATCCTAGGTTGGGATTCTTTCCAGTCCACAATTCATAAGGCTTCTGAAGTGTGTGTGGACACAAGTAAACCCTTTTCATCGTATGGCATGTGGTAGACACCGCCTCTGCCCAAAATCTCCTAGAAACTTTATGTCCAAGAAGAATAGATCTAGACATCTCCTAAATTGTCCGATTCTTCCTCTCAATGATCCCATTTTACCGAGGGTCTTTACGGCCAAAAACTCATGTTTGATCCCAAGCCTATCATAGTAAAGATATACTTTAAGATTCGTAAATTCAATGTCGTTGTCACTACACATTCTATTAATAGTGACACTGTGTTGGTTTTGTAGGACACATCACTTGGTCGTTAGGAACTCCACAGCATCTAATTTCTCTCACAGAAAACCTACGATGAATTATCTAGAGAAATCGTCCACCATCACGAGGATATACCTCTTACCACCCAGACACCATAATTAGACACCCCAACCTAGTTACTTATAATTAAGTTTGAAATTCAAAGTGATTGAAATCATAATTAACCTTAATCAAACCATAAACATGAGTATACTTTTTTCAATTATTAACATAAAGCAATAAAACTAGAACTTTTCACAATTTTAAAGTAATTATGCTTATTCAAACTTTTTTAAGGGATAAGTAGGATTAAATTACCCCTTTTTCATTTGACCAAAATTATGGTTTTATGCATCCTTTGATAACCCAACCCAACCTCCTAGATTTGGCAGTGACATCACGTTACCTGAAACACATAACCATAGTAACCGTGAGCAAAATAGCCAAGTGAATGCATCACTACTAAACTATTGCATATAATTAAATGCAATAAATCATATCCATGTGGTAATTTATGTATACTTATCAGACCCATTCATAATTATGTATTACTTATCCGATTCATTCCTAAAGAATTACCAATTATATACTTATCCGGCTCATTCATAAATAATGACCAATTATGTACTTATCTGGCTCATTTATAATGAATGGCCAACTTATTTGAATCATGATTCACATATCATGTCTGCAAAAGACAATTCTCCTCGATTCCTGGTCAAGGAGTAACCACTTGTCTTTAATAGACAAATCTCCCCCATTCTGGGTCAGGGAGTAACCTCCCATTTCGGTAAACCGAAATGAACAAATTCATAATCAATATTATTCTGATCATATCCGTAACCATGAATAATACATCTTACGAGTGAGTGATATTCAGATCGTATCCATAACCATGTGTAATACATCTTACCCCTGAGTGATATTCAAATCGTATCCATAACTATGTGTAATAAATCTTACCCATGAGTGATATTCAAATCATCTCCATAGCCATGTATAATACATCTTTTTACAGTGAGTACACTCACATTGGCCACTTCATGTGTTTTTCCCTTCCCTTTTTCTGTCACTTGTTCAACTGGTCCTTCTTCCCCCTTTTTCATTATACAGTCTTATCATCATAAGGATATTAACAATCCAAAGAATAACTTAACCTTAACCGAATTCATAAGCATCATATCATCCCATTCTAATCATTTATCATAAATGAAGTCTCATTCAATTTCATGTTAAAATATTTAACATATCCAATCCATAGGCCAAACATTATTTAATTTCTTCTTGGTAATCCAATTATTATCATATAAGGTTCCCAATATAAAATACAACACATCATTTCAAGTTTCCTAGAGCAAGATGTGTCCATTTCTTTATTACAAATCAAATATGTCCTATAGACTCTTTTATCGTTCAGTCAACTTCGAAGAATTTTCATAATTTTTTTGCATCATAACTTACTTTGATATTTCACCCAACGTCCACAAACATATTGAAAGATTCAAAATTAAAGTTTCATAATTTTTAAGGTTCATTTTCCATGTCAAGCAAAACATCGAACACCTGGTGTGCATACTTACACCTTTGGGGAAGATTTTATACCTGAACTTCAAACTATCACCAAAGATTCATTTATTTGTATTTTCACATTATTTTCAGATATGATATACATATATGAGTCTATTTTTTTATCGAACTAGATTTATTCAATTCCAATAAATATACAAAAAGATATAGGATTTTGAATACACAGGGTTTCCAATCGAGTCAATATACATGATTTACACGTTCAACTTTGCTTAAACCCGCATTTATCCATACGTATACCTCAAAACACAGAACTTTAGTAAAAAAATGATTATTTATATCATTTAAATCAATCACTCCAATAATATAACAAGATTTACGAGTAGAATTACATTAGGGTTGTTTTCGTAATTTCCTATGGATTTTTCTCCAACTTTTCCTCGCCTTTCTCTTCTTAAACTTGTCGTTTCTCTCTCTTCAGGCCAAACTCTCTAATGGCTGAGTTTGGCTGAAGAAGGAGGTCATTTAAGGGGTCTTAAGACATCCAAGATTACCCCCCCCCCCTTCCAACCAATGAAAGTCATCCATTTGTTATACATATAAGACAAAAAAACCACTTAACGAATGGAAAAATTTGCCCCTGGTTCGTAATTCCAACATAACTTCTTGCTCGGACCTCTGTTTTACACACCGTTTATTGTGTTACAAACTTAACTCATATATATACAACTATCTAGTTTTCATCTCTAGTCAATTATTATATTATAGTGGCCAAAAATAGTCCCGAACTCAAATATTCCTACCGAAGACTTTACAAATTTGTGTTTATGACTAATTCAATATTTCATAAGTTATGAAATTAGAATTAGACTAAACACAATAACTTAACATTATATGTTCTAATAACACATTATCCCCATCCCATACGGTAATCATTATTTAAACATGGTTTATCATAATCATATCCGGGTCGTCACACATAAGATCCATATGAATCAACTCAAGTACCTTGGAGATGGTAATGGAATTCAACTTCCTGTGGGGGCTACGAATTTTCTTTCCTAACTGATAGGGACCGAAAATTGTGGAATTTGGTCTTCCAAGAGATGTTAAGCCATGTACTAGTTCCTCTTTTACTAAGCGATCTAAATCTCTAAAGTTCACATGACCTAGACATTGATGCCACAGATCCATAGGAGTGACCGTGGCACTGTTACAGACAAATGAGGACTTGGGCATTATCTCATAGTAATTATCTTCTGTCCTCACCCCTTGTAATAAAATTTTATCATCTTGCTCATAAACATTACAAACATCCCGATCAAACTTAACTGCAAAGTTAGCGTCACACAGTTGGCTGATGCTGAGAAGGTTTGCCTTCAAACCTTTGACGTACAACACATTCTCTAGCTTAAGAAAACCTGGTATCTTTATAGTACCTCGTCCTACAATTCTAGACCTTCTTGCATCACCAAAAGTGACTTTATCGTCCTTGTGATCCACTAAGGAGGTAAAAAATGAGACGTCACCAGTAATGTGTCTAGAACACCCACTGTCAAAATACCATTGTGAGGTATTCTGAGCTTTCAGAGCAACATGAGCAATAAGATCTTTGTTGTCATTTTTAGGTACCAAGTGGAGGTAACCTTATGTTTTCCCTTGTTGCTGGGGGTTTTAGTCACAAAATTGGTAGTATCAACAAACGGTTCAGATAACCGTTGGAATTCTCCCATTAAACTCTAAGAAGTAGCGACTAAAAATTCTACTTGCTATCTTTATCTCGTGAGATTACACGTGGGGTGTGATGGAGCATAAGTAAATCCTATCCGACCCAAACTATAGAAAAACTCTCTCAGGTGGCCTTTCCTCTTACAATAAGTACAAAAGTACACAGTTTGAGGCCTACCTCGATTTGCTTTTCTTGGTCGAAACAACTTTCTTGGGTTTTGGTGGATGACCATAAGGACTCTTCATAAACTTTAGGACTGGTCCAGGTGCAATTTATGAAGTGGACGCACCATCAAAACCAATTCCAGACCTCTCACCAAATCCTAATGCATGGGAGAGGAGCATTTTTTCCATCTTTCCTGATCTATCCTCGATTTGAACCTTGACTTCCCGTGCTCCTTCAAGATCGTGAGTGAGCTAGGAAATAAGAGCTTATAAAATCTTATGAGCCTCTTCGAATGCACAGAGGTCTCTCGTCAGATTATCCACTTGCTTTGTCAAGTCCCCTTTAACTTTCTCAAAACACTTCTTTTTTTATCCAAACACTCTCTCTCTCCAAATAGACTCTCTCTCTCTCACAAAGAGGTGCACAAGGAGGACTCACTCTCTCTCATATCTCCTAACTCTTTCTCTAACACATAAATCCTAAGAATTAAACCTTTATTATGATTTTTTGTTTTAAAGGAATGAGAATATAAATTAGCATAAGTGTGACTAAGGTCACTCTCGCTCTCACTCCCTACATCCTCTCTCTCACTCTCAGTGTCGAGGTCTCCATGCGAAGAGGCATCCCCATTGTCATGAGGTGCATCAGAATCTCTTACGTGGCTAGCCATAAATGCTATGAAGTTGCACTCATGCGATGATTCTTATCCTGAATCCACCGACTCGACCACTCTATCTTCACTCAGGGTAGCATTAAAAATATCTTTGCCTTTTTCTTTATCTAGTCTGTTCAGCCTAGTAGCACACTCAAAAGCTCTATGACTTTTACAGCCAAACTCATAGCATCTCTCTTCTTGTCTCTTGGGTGTGTCTTTTTTTTTTTTTTCAAATTTCTTGACATTTTTATTTTTTTCAAATTTCTTTTTATCATTAAACTGGACACTATTTTTTAACTTGAGAAATTTCTTAAAATTATTCACAATTAAAGCCAAATCTTCTAAATCGAAGTCGAAATCAGAATATAAAGTATTTTTCTCACTTCGTTTAGATGATTCTATCCTACTCCTAGCTGACTCAAAATTCTTTTTTGCTTGGGCTTTAAGAGTTATCCCTTCATCTTTTGCTTTAACAGCTTTAGGAAACATATCTATTTCATAGGTTTGACGATGACTTAATAATTCTTCTAATTTAAGAGTGTTCAAATTTCCAAAAGAATTTAACAAAGTGACTTTGGGGACAAACCAATTAGGAAAATAACGCATGATTTTCTTAACTAAACGTGTTTTAGGAATGTGCTCACCAACGTTCAAACTAGTGTTAACTATATCACATAATTGTGCATATAATTCATCAAAACATTCTGTCTCAAGCATAGTTATAGTCTCAAACTGTGTAGTTAGGTTCTGCAATTTAGATTCTTTAACAGCGTTCGTGCCTTCATGGGTAAGTTGAAGAACATCCCATGCTTCTTTAGATGTGGTACATGTCATGATGCGTCGAAACTCGTCAGGAGTGACGGATCCAGAAATGGCACTTAGACCTTTAGAATTATACATGAACCACTTAAATTTATCCTCGTTCCATTGAGCCATAGATTTTAAACTTGTCACGTTTTAAACAGTGACGGTAGGATGTGTCCACCCATTTTCAGCAAGAATCCACACACGTTCATTAATGGCTTTAAGAGCGAATTTCATATAGGCTTTCCAGTATGCATAATTAGACCCATTAAAAATTGGAATTTTATTAAGTGATTTTACCATCTGAAAATACGACTTTTTAAGAAATCAATTTATAAACGAATTAATATTCAGAAAAAAAAAATTGCTGAAAATTACACGGTAAAGTTGTGTAAGTGGCCCTGATTCTAATTTGATAGTGCGCTTTTTGTTCAACCGGAGAAACTAATTTAATTAAATCTAGTTTTTAATAATCCATATTTAAACACACACCAAATACATGCATCTAAAGGTTATTGATTAGATGTTCAATATATTCACATCAAGCAAGGATTAATCATACACAACAAATGAGGAAAAATCTCCCAAAGGGGCAAAACCTTTTTATTTCAATATGGTTTGAAAACACTTAAATACATAATGAAATATAGTTTGAAAAGCGAAGACCCTCTGGCACCGGTTCGTTGTCTTATACAAGAGGTCTCTCAAGATGCTCCAAGTTCAGCAGTGTAAAGACCCTTCTCCTCCACACAAGATGCTCCACGAGTGGGTATGATAGGGTTTAGGATGACTCACTCATATGATTCATAGTGTTAGGTGAACCTCAAGGTGTTTAGGCTTGAAACGTATGAATACTTGACGTATTAGGTCTATAAAGTTTTCCCTCAAAGTCTTAAACAAAACAAGCTCCGAAGATGGAATTTATAGATACTCAAACAAATTTGATCCTTCGAATTTTTCTGAATCGTCAGACCAGTACGGTAAGGATCATCAGATCGGTTCTCCATCTAGATCGATTTGATTTTATTCTCAAATGGATCTGTCTGGTCATAAGACTTTTCCTGCATAAAAATGCCAACCAGATCGGTTCGATTTCCTTCTTAAACGGATCGGTCTAGATTTTGCTTTCTTTATATTCCTGTATGAGAGGGCTTATGAATAGGGAAATAAATACCACTAACCCACTATGTAGATAATGAGAACGACACACAATATTGATCATGATGGGCACGTGAAACACAAAATTCGGATTGAGGTCATCAAGATATGATTGTGCTGAGATGAGTCGACTGTAGTGGTAGCTGACTGTAGCTTTATACGACATATATGTTGAGATTTAGGATAAAACTGAAATGCCTAGATACTAACCCGGACAGTTATAAAACATGTCCTTACAAATAAAACTTATATCTAGTTTAGATAGCTAAACTCAAAACTCATACGCATTTTTGAAAAACCTAAAACTTCTAATCTCTTAAAAGAATTTTCTCTCAATTGTTCACAACTTTTTCACTTAGAAAGAATTTTCTCTCAAGGATTTTCTCAGGAGAATATTTTCTCATTCTCTCCCTAACCTCTCTTCTCTCTCTCTAGACTGAGCCAAAAGTCTCAGATGCAAAGATGAAGGGTCTATTAATAAATGGAGTGGAAGAGTCTGGAAGGTTATGTTTAAACTAACCATTGAGATTCAAGTGGTCGATTAACATATGATCTAACATTTTCAAAATATGGGTATAAGGTAAGCTAAATGGTTTACAGTCAGTTGATAGGTAATGGTACACAGGGATCGTCTCATTTTCGATTTACAACCTTTGATTTTTGATTTTTGATTTTTTTTATAGTCAACCTTAGATTTCATTAATTAATAATACAATTGACAACAACCAATTTAAAAGTAACAGCCAATGAAAATTTGTTCTAAAACTCTATAATACATTTAACATTGTTCAATTTCTAAAATACAAAGCTACAACCAATGCAACATTCAAAGCCCATAGTCTCTTCCACAATTTCATCATTCTTCATATCAATCATGAAACCAAGTAAGGTTGAGGTGGGATTTGTTGTTGCTGAATGTGTCGACTGATCCTTTTCAATAGGATTACACCAACCCAAGAACCCATTGTAGCTTCGATTTCGACACGAATAAAATAGCGGTCCTCGATTCCCATTTTGAATAGATACCTCAACTCATTGTCATTGTTATCTATGCTTGCAGCATACATTTGTCAATCTGTTCCCATAGGAAAGAGATGTTTTCCGAGGGGGGAAGTCGGAATTTGGTTTGATGTAAAAAAATCCCTAGATTTGTTGTTGGAAATACCTACTTGGTTTGATGAGGAGTTGTACACGACCTTGATAGGTGTTATGGTCATCCCAAAAATTATGGTCCAATATATTCTTTGTTATTTTTTCCTTTTATCCTCCCTTACCATGGTACATTCATCCACTTAGTAAGGGTGCAAATATTTAGGACACCTGGTTTTAAAACTTACAAATCGTCAGTAGAAATGCCATCAGCAACGATACCCCAGTATATCTTCACTCCACTTGAACCATTTTCAGCCCTTCATCAGATTCTTGCCTGAATCACTTGTTATCCCCCTTCTCTATGTTTGAATCATTCGATTCTCGTGGAAGGTCCGAATTGTTATCGGGTGTATCAAGGTGATATAATTTAGGACAGTAAAGAACGATCTAGATGCATGTTTAAAGTTAATAAATGGATGAAAGTGTGTTGCCGCCAAACCTCCCCAGGAACACCACTCGTAAATCAATTTGAAACTTCAACTTGTATTTGTACACCTCAGTAAATGGGTTCCGACTATATTGGGTTTCCATAAATACTTATCGCAAGTTCCTCAAACTCTAGCACAGTGATTAACTCTAGCAAAATAACCATTTGAACATCTAAATAGCTAAAACCAATAACCCAAAAACCTTGAAGAAGAATGAAAAGTGTGTGAGAGCCTATGAGGGATAGGGTGATTGAGTGGGTATGAGTGAGAGCCCTGCTGAAGAGGGTTTTTTACAGAAGTACCGAACAAATTTACTTCAATTTTGAGCAAGAGGTTGTGAGGATTCACCAACAAGTACACATCAACAGATGAAACCTTGCCCAAGAGAGAGGGAAACGATATCGTCATTGCTTATGATAGAGTGGCGTGAGAGAGAGGATGGGTTTGATGGGTATGCTGAGAGAGGAGAAAGAATGGGTACGACTCACCATCGATTCGTGTGGAGATAGTGGAGTGAGTTCTTAGAGTTTGGAGGTTACAACCTTTGATTAAAATGGTCAAAAAGTGTGAAGTGTGCGCAAATGTTATGTATGTAAACAAACTTAAATTTGACCAATCAGGTTGAGGTAAGGTGTGGGACACATGAAGAAAATTAATACTACAATGAAAGATTAAACAATTAATCGAAAATGGTCACACGTGGATTAAAATTGGATTATCGCTTTAAACACTAATAATGCGTGACAAAGAAAGTTAAATGCCTAATATTCTAACTTTAATACACGAGGTTTCAATTAAATGTGTTTTGTCCTAAAATCTAGATTTCAAAGCTTACGAACCATTAATGGCAGAAATATAACCCAACCCTTAAACTAGGTACAACACATAATTAAAGTAAAAAATAAAACTAATTAACCAGCATAAAGAATAAACAAACTAACAACAACTAACTACAAAGCAAGTAAATGAACATTAAATCAAGAAATAAAGGAAATACACCTTAAATAAATGCTAGGGATGATGAATAATGCAACTTACATAACCCAAATGGTAAAAACCCAAAGAGAGAGATGGAAGAGGAGCACTCCAAAACCAAACCCTAAAACTCAAAAAAATAAAAGATGTCTTACAAAATGAGTAAAAACCCACATATATAGTAAGTGGAAAAAGAAAAAAAAAACAAGTGCCTGAAAACTGGGAGGATCGGGGTCGGTCGATCGGTGATCATGTTTGAATTCCACTTCTTTGGTTCATAGGCTTAAGCAGAATGACCCGTTGACCAGGGGCACAAGGCCAGTCGACCGGTGCCTTGTTTTCTTGGAAGCCTTGGTTATCACATGGGAGAAACAATGCTTTATGGAATCGGCCATAACTTCTTCATCCGAATTCAAAATGATGGGTTGTTTGTGTCCACACAAAGCTAACTAAAGAACTAAGATTTCATGGGATTCCACTGAGCCAGAAATGAAGTATGAAATGAATAAAATGCCCTTGAAGTTTAGTCTGACGACGAAACTTTCTCAAAAATTAGCCAATCCACACGTTAAGCATTCTAATACCTACAAAAACTCAATTATAACTGGCAAAGAATATAAACATACAACATAGAGATTGTATAGTTAACGAGCATAAATATAGGCATAAAGAATATAAAAGTTCTAGAATGCATAAAAGACAAGGGACTCAAATACGCAATATTCATGACATATCACAACATTTTGAAGTGGCAAAAACCGTGCGTTAGTGTAGATATGCAAATCATTGTTATTGTCTTCCAACCACAATGAAAAAACCTAAACTATGACCACACTGTTTATAGGAGTATAGAGGCTAGTCCGGGTATCGAAAATCCACAAGCAATGTTTAACAGACTTTAATTGATTTATTATTTTTAAAATAAAAATGTAAAAGATGATGAGGTTTAAAAGGAAAGTAGGAAAAAGTAATTAAACAAGACAAGAACAATAAAATGGGACTAGGGTTACATCCCCACCGTGGGTTAAACAATATGTAAAAAAAATTGAGTTCGAAAACATTTAACCAAGCATAATCAATTAATTAAATATATCAATCATGAAGAAAATTAATACAACAATGAAATATTAAACAATTAATCAAAAATGGTCACACATGGATTAAAATCGGATTATCGCTTTAAACACTAACGTTGCGTGATAAACAAAGTTAAATGCCTAATATTTCAACTTTAATACACGAGGTTTTAATTAAAGGTGTTTTGTCCCGAAACCTAGATTTCAAAGCTTGTGACCCATAAATGGCGGAAATATGACCCCAACCCTTAAACTGGTTACAACACGTAATTAAAGCAAGAAATAAAACTAATTAACCAGCATAAACAATAAATAAACTAACAACAACAACTAACTAGAAAGAAAATAAATGAACATTAAATCAAGAAATAAAGGAAATACAACATAAATGAACGGTAGGGATGATGAATAGTGCAACTTATATAACCCAAATGGGAAAACACAAAGAGAGAGATGGAAGAGGAGCTATCCAAAAACAAACCCTAAAACTAACCTGAAACTAAAAAAAATAAAAGATGTCTTACAAAATAAGCAAAACCCCACTTATATGGTAAGTGGAAATAGAAATAAAAGAAAAAGAAAAAAAAAGTGCATGAAAACTGGGAAGACCGATCGACCGCTACTAGGGGGCCACAGTCGACTGGTGATCTTGTTGGAAGTATATTGTCTTAGTTAATGGACTTAAGATACATGACCGGTCGACCGGGGCTCAGGGCCAGTCGACCGGTGCCCTATTTTCTAGAAGTCCTTGGTCATTACATGGAGAAACCTTGCTTAACGGAATTGGCCATAACTTCTTCGTCCAAACTTGAAATGATGTGTTATTTGTGGCCACACAAAGCAAACTAAATTAACTATGCTTCCGTGGAATTCCACTAAGCCTAAGATGAAGTATAAAATGACTAAAATTCCCTTGAAGTTGGGTCTGATGAAGAAACTTTCTCAAAAAGTATCCAATCCACACGTTAAGCATTCCAATACCTAGAAAAGCTCAATTATACCTCGTAAAGAATATAAATATAAAACATAAAGGTTGTATAGTTAAAGAGCATAATTATAGGCATAAGGAACATAAAAGTTCTAGAATGCATAAAGATAAAGGGCACAAATACACAATATTTGTGACATATCACAACATTTTGGTGTGGCAAAAATTGTGCATTAGTGTAAATATGAAAATCGCTGTTATCATCTTCTGACCACAATGCAAAAAACATAAGAAATGACCACACTCTTTACAAGAGTATAGCGGCCAGTCCGGGTATCAAAAATCCACAAGCAATGTTTGAGAGACTTTAATTAATTTATTATTTCTAAAATAAAAGTGTAAAAGGTGATTAGGTTTAAAGGGAAAAAGGGATAAAGTAATTAAACTAGATAAGAACAATAAAATGAGATTAGGATCACATCACCGTCGTGGACTAAACAATGTGTAAAAAGGATTTCGTTTCGAAAACATTTGACTGAGCATATTCAATTAATTATATACATCAATCTTGAAGAAAATTAATTGAACAGTGAAAGATTAAACAATTATTCAAAAATTGTGAGACATGGATTAAAGTGGGATTATCGCTTAAACACAAATGTTGTGTAACAAAGAAAGTTAAAAGCCTAATATTCCAACTTTAAGACACAAGGTTTCAATTAGATGATTTTTGGCCCAAAACCTAGATTTCAAAACTCAAAACCCATTAATGGCGAAAATATGATCCCAACCCTTAAACTAGATGTAAGACATAATTAAAGTAGGAAATGAAACTAGTTAACCAACATAAACAATAAATAAACTAACAATAACCAAGTAGAAAGAAAGTAAATGAAGAGCAAAATAAGGCATAAAGGAAATAAACATAAATTAAAAGAAAGGGGCGATGGATGGTAATTCACAATACAAAAATGGGTTCAAACCCTAGAGCGAGAAGCTCCCAGAGATAAAACCCTAAAACCAAACTAAAAAGAAAGATATCTTACAAAAAAAAAAAAATCTTACATAGTAAGTGGAAAAGAAAATAAATGAAAAAGAAATAAAAAGAAAACTAGTGGTGGAAAACTAGCAACAATAGTCAACCGCAACCAAGGGGCTGGTCGACCGGGGTTCTATTTTGAGGGCCCCTATTTCCATCGTAGTATTTCTAATTCACAGGTCGATCAGGGTCCCAATGTCGGTCGGCTGGTCCCCTATTTTTCTTGGAGGCTTTGACCATTTGAGGAGAAAATTAGCTTTACGGAATTGACTTTAACTTCTTCATTCGAACTCAAAACGACGTGATGTTTATGGACACGCGAAGCTAAATCAATGAAATACACTTTTGTGGAATTCCACTAAGTTTTAGATGAAGTATGAAATGACTAGAATGCCCTTAAAGTGGAGTCGGATGACGAAACCTCCTTAAAAACCATCCAATCCACACGTTAAGCATTCCAATACCTACGAAAGCTCAATTATACCTCGCAAAGCATATAAACATTAAAAATAGACATTGTCTACTTAAGGAGAACAAACATATACACAAAAGTGCTAGAACGCATAAAGATACATGAACAAATACACAATATTTGTGACATATCATATCCCCCTAACTTAAACATTGCTAGTTCCTAGTAATGAAACAAAACAAATCTAGTGCAACAAAAGGTGGTGCAAAACGTATATGTGCATAAAAATATCAATACCACTTTCGTATGGAACACAATTTCATTTAACATATTCAATAAGCCATTAAACTCGATGGGGTTCTGACCCCATCAGTTTAGGGTGAATGCTACTTGTTATAAGGAGAGCAGTAAAGGCCTCTACAAGAGACTGAATGTTTTTGATTGACCTGTGAGGTATCCTCTCAAACCACATTTGTGCTACATCATGTAGTCTAGAAAGGAATATTCAACACATCAGCGCATCATTATGGCTCCATAAGGTCATTGCTTGTCTATATTGCCGAACGTGGTTTATGGGGTGTATTTTTTCGTAGTAGATCTTAAACCTGGGAATAAGAAACTTCTTGAAAAACTACACCTCTTCAATTTCCCTTGAAAAAGGTAATTTCATTTGAGTATTGAGAGACCTCTTGGCTAACTCTCTAGTGAACCTGGCTCCATAATGGGCTAGGTGTTGGTCCATCTCCCTACGAACCAGAATCCTAATATATTAATTTTATAGATCATTTCTCCAATGGCGTCTGTCCGATTGGCCATGCTATGATCTACCACATTCAGTTTTTTCCTGATAAAATTTGGAGATCCTCCCTTGGCTGCAAGTGTTACTCTCCCAAGGACTAAGAGTCATTTTGGGCACTTCCTAGTGCCCCTTTGGAGATATCTCTCCATTCTTTCAAGTCTCCTTTGGAGGTGATCATTCTCTTCTACCTAAAGGCGTGTAGCCTCCTTTTATTCACGAAGCCTAGCTTTATAAGATTAGACTAACCTAGAAATATGTGTAGATCTAGGCGATCACATGCTCTCTTCAAAAGGTTTACTTTCTTGGAAAAACCTAAAGTTTGTATGCTGGCGAATTTTTGACCTGACCCTAGGTGGAACTGGGTCTTATTGTACATTGCCAACTTGAGGAACTTACTGCTATGGTGAGGCATCATGAGATTTCTACTTACGAAGATTTCATAAGAATAGAAATAGCTTACCATAAACGGTGTCAATTGTGAGTGATAGAGTAATCTGTTGCGGTATATTTATCGTCGTTGTTGAAAGCTCCTCTAATAAAAACCTTTCATACCTACAAAATTATATAACAAAACTAGAGTGTAGAAGTAAGTAAGGGAATCAATCCAAATCTAAGGGTGAAATATGCAAGAGAGGAAAAATGTAATTCATTTGTTCATTATTCTTTTTTTCGATTTTTTGCATTTTCTATTTTGTAACATGTGGTTTCTTCAAATACTATGAGTATTAAGTGAGGTGTAACCCCTTATCAAGATCGGGACCAACACCGATAGATATGGAGCACTATTTTAGGGCCACAGGTGAATTAGAGAAAAAAGGATGTAATTACTCAAAGTTGCACTAAAGAACGTATTGACATGGGCAGCATGTGATAATCGCAATAAATGAAATGGGACCAGTAGATGGCGTGGTCGGAGGGAGAAAGAAAAAGCACCTTGGGCGCAATAAAGACAAGGCAGGAACTTCATGCTCAGTTAATGCCCAATGATGGGTGCATTCAATGTGTAATGGGAGTTAATTCTCTTTCGAAGGCTCTCTGGTATGAGGGTATTTGGACAGCGATTCTAGGTGATAGATATTCTTTTATTTGTTTTGGTCGTATTTATATGGAGGGAGAGGTTTCTCGAGTCGGCATACCATCGATCCCTTTGGTCGGGTGCATTAAATGCATGAGATAATACATTTAAAGCATGAGTTCTTTTAGTTTTGGTGAGAAAGCATTCTATTGGCTGGAAGTATTTCAGTCATTTATAAAGGATATGACTTGTCAGCTTGGGGCTTACTCTTGGATGGTTATTTGGTTAGATTTAGTGAACTAGACCTGCCATCCTAAGGATAAAGGCACTTGAGTGTTGTACTCTTGAGTTAATAAATGTCAGGCGCTATGACATCAGGAAGTGGTTCAAACAATGGCTATTTTTTTGGTATCTAGTCTCGTCACTCAGGTAGTCTGGTGCTCGAGGTACCTCAAGGAGGTGACCTCGAGGGGGCAAGCATTCAGGCCGATCGAATCGACTTGAGGAGCTTCACTCGAATAGGTAAGCAATGAGTGGGCTCGCATGACATTTGTCCTGGGTGAAGTTTTGTCTGAGTGTTCGAAGAGGGTTGGTAATAACTCCCAACGTTGCTTTGTTCTCAATCCTCCAAACCATGTCCCTATGAAGTTCCCAAGAGAAGATAGCTTGATAGAGCATGAAAGCTATCCCATGCCATGGTCCCTCCTGGGTATCAAGCGACCCCTCTCAACATATACATTCATAAGATAAAGTACGTAATACATCATTCTATTTCTTATTACAAACTATTGTCATTCGGGTGACCTTTGTTCTTCGATCCAAGTCTTTCGAGCGAAGTCTTTTGAGCCAGGTCAGTTGGGGGCTCTTCGGGGTAAAGTGCTGCGAGCCATTTTCTTGTGAGGAGTCTTCGAGGTGGGTCCTGCGAGCTACATGCATGGAGGATCTTCGAAGTGTGTTTTTGGGGCATCTTGCTCTGTAGCTGATCAATTCACTTGGCCAAGTTAATCATCCATGTGGGGGAACACCTCTCCATAAGCTTTTTCAATAATAAAACAATTTTGAGATTAAGGTGAAATAGCACTAAACTAAGTCAAAGATCTAAACAACTCACTAAAAAGTTACTAAAAAAATGATTAATAAAGTCTAACACTAAAATAAGAGATAAAGTGAGGTAAATAAATTTGAGAACAATCAAGGAGTGGGGCTACACAACACATTCTAGCTATATTAACTAAATAATTTAATTATTTGAATTCTCCCAAATTAATATCAAAATTACGAATCAACTCTCATTGCAAATGTAATTTTAATAGTAACCTTTTAGGAAATTATGTTTAATCCCCCACAACTTTAGAAAATAGATCTACACTCCTTTTAATTAATCACTCACTAGGATCGATTTATCAAAATTTATATAAATCATAGAAAATAAAACTTAGAGTTGAAATTCAAGGAATAATACCACACTTGAGCAACCCATATCTCTAGTTCGAATCTAAAATGGGTATTATATCTCGAATTATGATTTTCTCTCGAAAATCATTTACCCTCTCTAAAGGCGTAAATTTAAGGGTCAAGGATCAAAACTAACATTCAAAGGGAAATTTCAAATAATCAAACTAATTAAATCAAAATAACATCAAATAAAGGTTCACCCCAGCTCTTGAAAGGGTATTTAGCCTAACATGATATCAAACATGATAAACAAACATTCAATAGGCATTTAATATAAAAGAGTAGAGAGAAGAACAATCAAACCAATCTTTTGAATTCAATAGACTTCAATCCTTGAATGAGAGACATACAACCCTTAATGTGAGTGATCAACAAAAATATAAATGAAAAATTCACTCAACTTGAATCTCACAAATTTATTTTCTCACTAATCTAAAAAAAATTCTAACCTAAAAAAATCTACACTAAAATGGTGTTTCTCTATTTAAAATTTTCTCTCTAAAACCCTAGATTATTCCACCAAATGAGGTCTTTTTTTTTTTATAGTGGACATGGAGTTTAGGGTAAATTGGGGAGGTTAAAAGTGGAAGAGGGTGGGTAAGTTGTGGGTGAGGGTCAATTTTGGAATTAAAGAGGGTGAATATGGTTGATGAGGTAATGGGAGAGGGAATAAAAATCTGATTTGTTAAAAGGGTATTTTTGGGTAAAAGGTGTTAGTGTGGGGTAATATGAGAATTGGGTTAAAAAGGGTTTATAACTCATGTGGGGTATTATGTTTATTGTGATTTCATTTGGTTTGTAGTTTAAGAGGTATGTAAAAATCATGAATCGGAAGAAGAGAAATGGGTTTTGGTTTGAAAATGGGTTTGACGTGACTTTGGTTTGAAATGGAGGTCGGGTTGGAAAAATTGGGGATTCGATTTAGCTGCTTTGGGTTGGAGTAAGATGTGGGTGGTGGCGGTTTCGGGTTGTGGAGTTATACAGTGGGTTTCAGCTAGTGATGGTGTCTACGGGTTTGGGGATTCAGGTTCTGGGATAATCGTCGGGTTCGGGGTCGCCGGTTGGTTGGGACACGCCGGATTTGGATCTGGGTTTTAGCTGCCAGAGTTGGCCGAGTTAGGTTGAGGGGTCTGGCCGGTGACGGGTTTGTCGCCGAATTAAAGGAGGTCCGAATTTCGCATTAAGTTATGGGGGAAGTGGGTTTGTAATGTTTGGTTATGGTGGAGGTTTGATTGGTGGGTGTGAGGTGAGATGTATGGGTTTAATGGAGGTTTAGAGGAGAGAGAAGGAATGGGTGTTGAAGATGATGAAGGAGGTGTTTGTGTGTGGGTGAGGTGTAAGGTAACTAAGGTGTGAGTGAGTGTGTGTTTGGGATAATGTGTGTGTTTAGCTTTTCACTCTAAATAAAATAAAATAAGAAAATAATAAAAATAAACCTAATAAAATAAAAACAAGTAAAATGAAAATAAAAGCTAAACTAAACTAAAAATAAAACTCACTAAAAAGCTAAAAATAAATAAAAATAACACAACACACAATACAAACTCTAAAAACTAAACACGACTCAAATAAAAACTAATAAAACAAAACAAAATAAAACAAAAATAATAATAATAAACTAACTAAAAACTAAAAACAAACAAAAAAAGAGGAAAACAAATACTCGACGCACTAAAAAAATAAATACTCTAAAAATAAATAAAATCTATTAAAAATAAAACTCAAATAATAAAAAATAAAAATAAAAACTACAAAAGAAGTAATACTAAAACCTAAACTCCTAAAAATATAAACTCTAGCAAAACTAACTAAAATTAAAAACTAATACAAATATAAAATATAAAGAAATATAAAATAAATTCTAGAAAATTTTAAATAAATCTAAAATAAATCCTAAAAATAAAAACGACTCAAACTAAAAATCTAAAAAAAAATCTAAAAAGCACAAACTAAACACACATGGGGTTCGAGGTAGGTTTGGGCTAAGTTTAGGCTCGGGTAAGGTAAGAGACTGGGGAATTAGATATACTAATCGCACATTTTCCTTGAAATAAGCGTTTGAACTCTGCGAACTACGATCAACTCTACAGATTGAACAATTAAGCATATAAGACCCAATTTTACGAGAATTAGCAACTAAAATATGTCTATTCGGGGTATAAAATGTACACTTTTGGGTGATTATCACACCACCCCAAATAGAACACTGCTACTCCTCGAGCAAAATATAAAAAGAAAGAGAAAGATAAGAAACCAAAAGTGTACCACTTTCGCGGGCACTTGCGATTGCACTTAGCATGTGCAACAATCCTTTAAACCTATAAGTTGCCCTAAAAGACGAGTTGTGTCTCGTGAGGGGTTGCAGGGAATGTACCCACAAAATTTTTTATTTGCAACGGCAGTGTATCTTTTATTAGACATAAAATAATCGCACAATCCATCACAAGATAAATATTTTGAGAAATACAAGCTAGAATTGTATAAAAATTTAGCTATGTGAATACACAAGGCACATCCTTCCTAGAACTCAACGTGTGTGTGTGTGTCAATCGGTCAAAACGGGTCAAGTATCGTAAGAGTAATTCCTAGATTGCCTTTTTGGAATCAACGCTTCAACTTCAAAATCTCACTGGATATAGCTCTCTCGAATGAACACTCGAGATTAGGGTTAGTGTATCGCTCTTGTGTGTGACGAGGTGAGTAAATGTAAGCAAGGTCAAATGTATCACACACACATAATAAAGAACGAACATCTTTAAAAGAAAAATGATCCCATGAAAGAATGCTAATCACTATAGTGAGAACTTCAAGTTATTCGCCACGTTGACTTTTATTTTCCCGAACACCTAGGGGAACATGAATGATTATGTGTGAAGGGAAATGAGCTGGGATGAGAATGATATGATAGGTAGGATGGTGATATGATGGATGATGGATGGATGTGCGATGCATGAGAAGAGTTTTATTACACTTTGATGAACAAATGTCTTTATTTCATAAGGACTAACTACAAACTTTCTTTTTCTTTTCTTTTCTCTTTTTGTTCTTTTTTATTTTTTTTTAATTTTTGTGTTCTTTTTTTTCTACTTTTTCTATTTTTTTTTTCTCTCTCTCTTTTCTTTTTTCTCTTTTATACTCTCAACACTGAAGACATTATACATTTGGAAAAAACTCTTTTTCTCAAAATGATGGATGATATGGAGATGATAAATGGATTGTGTGGGGAATGTGTGGGAATATGGAAGACTATGGTAAGGTAATGGATGAAGTGAATGGTTAGTGTATGGTTGAAAATCTAGTGATCGGGAAAAATTTTAAGACACATGTTTCTACAACTCGAAAGTGATGTCGTTCTCAGGGATCAAGCCAAAACTTTTATGAAAAATAATGAGATCATACAACGATTTAAGTGCGAACCCAAACGAAGTTGAATCAACTAGTGACTCGGAGATTGCATAAAACACTCTAAAAGGGTGAAAGGCATAAATCTCACAAGCTAAAGTCTCCACTAGTGATCCTTAAGGTTTTCTTGAGAATTATAATACTCTTCAATTTTAAATCGTAGTGACGTGATACTGCATAAATTTATTGTTGTGTCTAGAAATTCATAGTGCAACATGCCTTAGTATGTATTACATAAGATATTTATAAAAAGATCAATCCTATAGATTGATTCCTAGACTTAAAAAGATGGATGATAGAAAATTCACGACAATGAATGAGATGAAAAAAACTGCACGAAAATTTTAAAAATCAGGTTTTAAAAATCAATTTTTTTTTTCAAAAGAGGTATGATTTTGATAAAATTCCCCACCCCAAAATAAAAAGGAACACTGTCCTTAATGTTAAGATTAAAATTGAGAGTATAAGGTAGGAAGGAGATTACCAGAATCAACCGCTAATGAAGTGGACATATGAAGCCAATGTGAAACCTGAATAAATGATTAGAGAAAAATGTGTACAAGTCTATAAACATGGGAAGCATAGGGTAATGTGAAACACCACCCCCAAATAGGATGAGCCTCATACAAGAAACAATGGGCTGTCTCCCAATAGAGCTAAGTTTAACATCGTCAGCCATGCCGATCCATTCTCACCCGAAAGATAAGATCGCTAAAAGTGCGAGGAGGCATAAAAATTAGGTGATGAGAATTACCCCCAAACAAGACTGAAGCGTCAATTTTGTTGGATAAAGGCTAAAATGGTCAATGCACTTGTATGGAAAAGTGCATCACACAATGCAAAGCATCGGTGGACCACGGGTGGGTGGGTATTAGGGCAAAGTTCAGGGTGAAAAGGGTGAAGAGGTATCTGTCTCGGGCCTTATTGATCCAGAAGGTGAGGGAAACAAGGGCCCTATAAGCATGATGCTCAATCTCGTGAGGGAGGCATAATGGATTGGTAAGTGAGATGTGGTAGGGCACATATAAATCACACGACCATTATATAAATGGACGATGATAATCATTGTGCTATGACATGCCAGGGAGCTGTCGATAGGAAAAATCAACACCACAAGAGAGTGGCGGGCATGGGGTAACAAGCTCGGTGTCACGAAAATAGAGAGAAGCAAGACAAACACTCTCATGGGTGGATGGTGGTTTTAGGTGAGGATCTAAAAATGTATATGGAAACATGAAATGTTTAAAATCAAGATCCAAACCAAGGGGTGGGGTCGAAAGGACAATGGGTGGGTCGGGTGGGATAAATGGTGGAGGAAGATGATCCAACTCAAGAGTAGGGGACACACACTCGTCGGGTGGAGTAAAGGAATACTCACTATAGAGTGTGGTATCTAAAAATGGAGTGGTCAACTTCTGGGAAATCCTAACACCAAGTAATGTGGTGGGTGGTTCAAACGAGTCACCAAGATTGGAGATAAAAGAATTATTAAAAATATTAGGCTCAAAGGGAGCCATGCATGGTGGAACATGATCCATATCCTGAGAGGTAGAAACCATATCAGATTCAATCTGAAGACATTGGTGAGCACTCAGATCCAGAGCTAACCTAGGATAAATTCGTTCATCGGGAACACAAGGGGTAGGCTCAATAGGTGTAGACTCGGGCATTTTTTGGATTCGGTGGAAATGGAAGGTGAACAACAATTATGGGTAGTTTTGGATATGACGGTATTGGATCAGTCTCACACTCTTTAGATAAGTCAACACAATTGTCAACTTGAGTCCCGAACCATGGAATGGTCTTAACATCGAGATTCTCGGGAGGATAGGGTTGGTCACACTCAAAATTGCTAGCACAAGACGATGCATCATCATTCCACGTGGGTGAAATAATGGGTTGACTTAAGGGGAACTCCGACTCGCGCTCACACTCAATTTAATTTAATCTTTGTTCAAGCCATTGGAGGGATTCATTTTGAATTTGAATGGATTTATCTTGCTCAATTATGAACTTTTGCAAGAGGCGAGGAGGTGGATGATGGTGGGGAAGTGTTGGTGGGTGGCAGCGATGGTTAAGGTGGACACAACTCGCTATTGATATGTGAAAACAAAGAATACTCATATGAAATGTGGGGAACGGGGTCAAGTTGGTCATACAAGGGAGAAGCAACTCCGTGAGAGACAAAAGGATGATAATCAGTGGGTGCATAGTGAGGGGACTGATCGGGATAGGGTGCACTTAATAGCCATGACGACTGTTGGAACGTGTGAGGATTCATAACATCAGGTTGGGATTCATATTGCGTGTAAGGGTGATCAGGCCTCCACGAATAGCTAGGGTACTCACACCACTCGAGATTTGAGACATCAGGATAATAGGTCGAGGTGGGTTCCAGAACAATGTCATATGGAGACACTTGGTCCATGGCGGGTTCGTATGGATATGAAAAGTAAGGACACTCATGGGACAAGTGATCGTCATATGAACAATGGGTGCATGACAAAGTATGTGACACGTCGACACTTGACACCGAGGGTGATGGAATAGGAGATGCGTGTATAGATGGGTCAAGAGTATCAACGGTACTCGTAAGAGAGGTGAGACTACTAAGGATATCATAAAGAGACGGCTCGAGATCACTCTCACACGTGTCATGTGTCAAAGGGAAATGACCAAAGTAGTCCCATAAGGGACGTTCTTTGGCCATGTAGACAGATATATTTGTTTTGCATTTTTTTTGAATTTTTTCAAAAAGAAAGAAAATATTTTTGAATTTTTCTAAAATGAAAGAAAGAAAATATTTTTGGATTTTCTAAAAAATAAAGGTAGAAAATGTTTTTGGATGTATTTGAAAAATAAAGGAAGAAAATATTTTTGAATTTTTTTTGGAAGAAAGGAGTGGGAAAAATATTTGGACTCTTTGAATTTGGACTAACTCACTAAAAACTCGACTACTGAAAAATTGAATTGGACACACACAAGTCGAGGAGAATTCCTAACGAGCACATAGCTAATTTATACCATCAAAATAAGTGAAAGGGGTAGTCAAATTTTAATTAAGTCCGCGGGCGATAAAAATCACGGAATTTGTAAGAGTGATCACCTTTGCAAAAGTGTTCTCCGATTGGGCTACCTAGTTGATTGATATTAAATTTAGTGATAGCTAGGGTAGTACCCAATTGGTAAGCGAGTGAGTCGGGTGATGAAATACGTTTCATGAATGACCGGGTATAGGTCTTAATTGATTTATTCATCACACACATTCAAAAATAAATGAGAGAATTGAAATCAACTAAGAGCACGTAGTCACACAAAAAAAATTTCTCGCTGACAGGAGAGGTACGAGAGTTTAGAAATGTACCTCCCACGGTTTTTACACCGTGGGGTGCTGAATAATTTGAGTTGACCGCGGGGAGATTACACCTATCTCTGTCGGCCTCGAGAATCCTACCTACCCAAAGTAGAGAGGCTTATTTTCCTCGCCTTTGGATGCCCTCTCTCTACCTTGTTCGGTTTCCCTCTCACACTTGTCTTCGATATTACAAATGTAAATGAAAAATAAATGGTGTCTCGAAGCACCGCAATACGAGCCAAATAATAGAATCCTAATACAAGGCTTCTAAAATAATGAAAAAAATGGTAAGAAAAATAAAAGTGAAATACAAATAAATCACAAAAGGAAATCCTCTCCAATGTTTCAAGCTCCAAAGATTGCTAACGACGCCATTTGATAGAGATAGCTTTTTTGTATTTGTGTCGTTGTTGCAACTTCTTTTCCATCAAAATTCCCTTGAACCTACAAAAATATAATAAAACTAACTAAAAACAAACAAAAATAAAGGAAAACAAATACTCGATGCACTAAAAAATAAATACTCTAAAAATAAATAAACTCTATTAAAAATAAAACTCAAATAATAAAAAATCAAAATAAAAACTACAGAAGAAGTAAAAATAAAACTCAAATAATAAAAAATCAAAATAAAAGCTACAGAAGAAGTAAAAATAAAACCTAAAGTCCTAAAAATATAAACTCTAGCAAAACTAACTAAAATTAAAAACTAATAAAAATAAAAAATAAAAAGAAATATAAAGTTAATTCTAGAAAATTCGAAATAAATCTAAAATAAATCCTAAAAATAAAAATGACACAAACTAAAAATCTAAAAAGCACAAACTAAACACACATGGGGTTCGGGGTAGGTTTAGGATAAGTTTAGGCTCGAGTAAGGTACGTGACAGGGGAATTAGCTCCATAAATGGCACAATTGCCTTGAAATAAGCGTTTGAACTCCGCAAACTGCGATCAAGCCTACACATTAAATAATTAAGCATATAAAACCCAATTTTCTGAGAATTATAAACTAAAATACGTCTATTCGGGGTATAAAATGTACACTTTTGGGTGCTTATCAGTGAGCACAAGAAATATCACAATAAAGAGATCCACGAAAATAATCACAAATAACAGAAAGTAAGGTGCACACACAACAATGATGTACATGTTTTGGTAACTTCCCTACGTCTACGAAGAGATTAATATTTTATTATAGTGTCTCTCGATATTCCAGGTTATATCCTCATGCCCCGGGTCAGGGTGTATAATTTATAGATGAATTATAATAGAGATTGAGTTGTACAAGGAACTCATATAACACATGGATATATCAAGGAGTACCTAAATATCTCATCCGAGATTATTGGTAACTGATTTGACCCCATCGGTAAGTGTTCTAGTATATTAAAATACTCATGTTTGGATTAAACAATGATTTGGGTTGGGAAGAACCTTGATTGATCCGGTTTGGTCGGCTACTCTCATGGGTGAGGTTTAAATGAGTCCTCAAAAGGTTGATCGATTCTAAATATAAAATTAAAGAGAATCGAACACCCCCGTATATGCGCACCATTTTACCGCACAATCCATTTCTTAACATGTTCCATATTTCCTTTATCTTTTCTTGGATTCTTCCTATATTTCATACTTCCATGGGCTCTACACCGTGAGCTATGCGCACCATATGCTCTTGCCAGTGATTTAGGACTTTTCACCCAAGGGCTCTGGGCCGTTTTTGCTTTATCCCGGTGTCATTTGAGTTCCCTTTTACGTGTGTTAACATTTACAAATGTCATGAAGCCAAAACCCACGACTTTGACGCCACAGCTTATCTCACACCTTAAAATTTACCATTTCATGTCCCTTTCACTTTAACCTTCATTCCTATTCCGTTTAGGACCACTATGTGTAACACACTTTCCATTATTTTTATTTCATAAAATGTTCCACTTTAAGTAAAATTACCATTTTATCCATTTGTTTCATAAATAACCTTTTACTCCATTTTCACAGGTGTTAATTCCTCAAAAACACAATTAAGTCATCCACACCAACTTCTTAAGTGTTTTTAACCCTTTAACATCTTTTTACACTTGGAGTAATATTCTAGTTAATTAGAACACCTTTACATTGTTAATTCTTATTTAGTTCCATAAGGGCTAATCCTTTACATCATTACTAAGTTCTGTACTAACCTTTCCATGTTTACTCATTAACACTTAGTGAAAACTTTTATTAATACATTCCCAAACACACATTTCTTTACTTCTTCATTCAAGAAATTCATTTACATTTAAGACCACTTTAAAAAAAATACCATTTCTCGTATCAACATATGTAGTCTTATAGTCTTATGTTCATCATATCCAGTCATAATTTGAAGATTAAAATTATAACTTTTATTATTTCATGTTTAAACCCAACTAGACTTTCTTTATACTTGTTTATACATTTTATGACAAAACATTACAAGTTTATATGCATGAAGATGGATTTTAAACCCAAAAATCCTACTACATGGTTTAAACATACATTCATCAATTATTTACAAAAGTTAATCATTATTTCCAAATATTCTATTTTATAAAATGTTTAATACCAATATTTCTAGAAATGCCCATTTTCATAAAAATGCCATCTTTCAATATTCTAAGACTTGAAATATTTACTTATTCTTTAATTTTATCAATATATCATTTTCCAACATAATCAAATCATTTGCAAACATTTTATTTCATAAAATATTTTTCATCAACATTACTAGAAGATACACTAATTTCATAAAACATCAACTTTTACCATTTCAAAACCTTGAAATATTAATTCACTTTTTATTTTTACAAAATTACATTTTCAGCATTTTCATTCCATAAAATACTCAACATCAAACGTCTAAAATACACATCATTTTCAGAACATACAATTCTTAATATTTCAAACCTTGAAATATTTATCCATTCTTTATTTTAACAAAATCACATTTCTAACATTTTTATTTCATAAAAATGTTTGTTATTTCTTTCACTAGAAAACCCATCATCATTCTCATATTAATCATACTCTAACTATTCAACAACAACAAGACTAAAATATACACCAAATAGAGTCTCAAATGTAATGAGTAGATTATCCCTCCTCAGATGAAGCCCGAAACAGTGGAAGGCATGAAAGATCATGGACGTTTACAACCCCCCACCTCCTAAGGTGGACTTAAGAGGGGTTGTCCAGCTCCACCAGATTTTCCTCCAAGAAAACTCCATTAAAACCCTCTACAAAACTTCCAATAATATATTCATCTTCTTCTAGGAACATCCTCTCTCAAATTTCCATCAAAACCCCTTAACAATAACTTCTATACTTTTGATAGTTCGATAATAACAGTAGGGAAGAATGGGTATTTTGGTGTGAGCGAAGTCTCCACACTTAAATAAAATATGGTGGAAACAGATTAAGGAAAGGGGATAAATGTCGAGATTTCTGGCAGTGGGAGTTACCAACCCCACACCTCTCTCTCTTATATATAAAAACAAAGGCCCGAATATTATATTTACACAACTTCGTCCAATAGTCAAGCTCCAAGGCTGACACATAACTTTGATCAACAATTCACACTTTGATATCGAAATTGTGGGTTTACAAAATGATAGTCGTCGTTTGAACGACATTTTCCTTTATTCGAATGATAAAGGCTTCCTCGTTCGAACGACTCCTTTGAGCGACATCCATTTATCGTTCGACCGACATCTCCTTATCGTTTGAGTGCCCCGTTTTTTATTTTTCTTTTATTTTTCTTTTATTTTCTCCAATCTTACCCACAATTCTTCCATAATTACAATTAACCCATCCTCAATTATAATCAATTTGTTATTTAATCAATTTACTGGGAAGGGATATTACGAACTTCCCTCCTTGGGTAATTTCGTCCTCGAAATTCTTGATCCATCAATCCTAAAACTAATGGGGTCTACCAACTTTCATCCTAAGTCCTAGAAATCCTCTAAGACAATTCATTAAAGTCCTTAGAACTAAAGTCACCAAATGTTTAACAAGCAACATGCTTTGATGTTCAGTATTTCGCCAACCATGCCACTACATAATCTACTACGAGTCTCCACTCACCTTATAATCAAGTCTTAACCATTCCTAGCACTACCTATGCTAGTATCTAAGTCATACCAATGCCTTTATGGGCAAACCATTTTTGGAGATCAACACTCACCCAAAGCAAATCATGATACAACCTTCTGTCATATATATCAGTAAAATCAATTTCTAGCTAAGGACCGCGCATCCTATGTCCCACAAATTCCCAGGTTATCCTAATAATATAACAAACATGAGTTTGTTGATAACCATATTATGTCATTCTTTCACTCCAAGGAGAAATAATGTGATGAAATCATTATTGTATGCCCAGTTTACACCATCCGTTGTGTCACTCTGATGAACCTAACACTACCTTAGGTGTCTCATCATTGCGTACTCACTGAAGTCTCACTCTAATCCACTCACTTTGGCAAAGCAACATCGTATGCTAAGTTTTCCCTAGATTTGCAACACTATATTTTATCCTCATCATTGATACTACCATTTTATCATAAACACATTATTTGAATGTGTTTATGATAAAAAAAAAATGAGTTACCAATGGAAATTGGCATTTTTTTAATGGAAATCACTATAACTGATCTTTGGAGAAACAAGCCATATGTTCCTCCTCACAAGCATGGAAATGGAAAATTTATGAGAGACGTGGACTTTGTGAAAAAATAAAAGTTTTGAAAATGGAGTTAATAGGAACTTTAATCCTCAATTTGTTTTAAGGTTTCCATAAAATCTAAAAAAAACATTTTAAGGGATATATGGAAGAAGAAAAGTTATTTAATTAAGTGTATTACCTTTTTGCCTCCTTTGGAAGCACTTTCTCCCTCGGGCTAGGAAACCTTTTATCTAAGGAAGTGGACTTATCGCAATAATCCAAGGTATTATCATCAATCTCATCTAGAGTAGAGACCTCATCATTGATACTACCAATTAGCCTATCTTTAAGTTAAGCTTTCCTAGCCTATGCATTGTCCTCCTTCCTTTGATCATATACCTCAGACTCATTATTGTCAAGATCTTAGGATATGATCACAGTCTCCTTGTTAGTGACAGATAGAGAGAGAGAGAGGGAGAGAGGGAGAGAGAGAGAGAGAGAGAGAGAGAGAGAGAGAGTATTAATCTCATCATCCTTATTCGAGTACATCTTCATAGCATGACACTTCAACTCAGTGTACCCTAGCACTATCTATTTATTTCCTTTCTTTATTGATACTCTATCTATCTTTTAAAAGTTACGTTATTATTTGCAAATATTTTCATTACAGTTCGTCCATAGTATCTTTCGGTATATCCCCATGCTCCTCGTTTTGACTATCCAAGGTCGTCTTAAGAGTATTAGAGTGCTAGCCCTTCAGACTGGTAATAGTAGTCTAAGCCTTCTTACTAAAATTGGCATACTATGACTTAAGGTCCTCAAAATCCTTTTTCTCTTACCAAAAATATTTAAGGCTTTCTGATTATCATTATAACAAGTTTTTATATATCATCCAATCGAGGAAGATAAGAAGGATGTTCCACATCATGGCTTGAGGTGATGGAAGATATTACGTTATTATTTGCTTTAGAAAGGTTGTATTCATATAAGAACTATCAGCAAAGCGAATGACATTGTCCATACAACTTGAACAGCTGGAGAATCCACTAATAGGACCCCTGACCTTCCTTTATCTCCCTCTTTTCAATCTCATTCTAGTTTCTTGTCTTATTATTTATACTCTTGACACCATGGGAAGAAAAAGGGAGGAAGGATGACCTGATACTATGGAGATCCTAGTTGCCCTATGGTCACGATTTATTGAAGGAATAACCATGGTGTGCCACACTCAATTATTAATATGCAAGTCAAGATCTTGCAAAAAAACAAATAAGGACGGGTCATGGAATATTACTCCAAGTAACAAATAAAATTAACAAGTTGAGATAAATAAAACACACTAGCATAGATTTTTAAGACAAAAGGAGTTAATAATAACCCATAGCTCAACTAATTTCACCATAAAACTAACTCCTCAAAAGTTTTAAAGAAAACGTTGTCAATAACTTTTTCATATTGATCCTAACCTGATAAAATAAGCCATGGGATACTCTCGCTGCATCGATAAAACAACATTGGGTTAGAAAGAAATCTTATAACGTGCAATTTTATTATCAAAACAGAAGATAGACTAAGCATAAAAAAAATATTACATAATGGATGTTTAACTCATTCATGAGGAACCCCGATAGATTTCAATATTATTGGCTCGTGCTCCATTAATTCCCAAGATCAGCTTACAAAGAAATAATATTCACTTAAACTCTCGTTAAAATTCTTATTTATTTAGAATGAGTTTGAGTTTGGGGTTTCAACATATGAAGTGAAGGTAATCGGGTAATTATTTATAGAATTGGTGGAACACAAACTATAAAAATATAACTAGGGAGATTCTTGCTGTGAACGCAACTCCAAGACCCAATCTAACCCAAAGTCCCCCTACATGCCAGTTGTGTCCATGTCAAGCCTAGGTGATGAAGAATATCTTATGTGCAAGAATTGAAGGTATTTATTAAACCCAAACTAAACATACGTGTGTCAATGGAAATATCATGGGCATTATATAAATCAAAGTCTCTCTCACTAGGAAGAAAGGGTCTCAAACTTATTTTTCTTCTTTATCCTATATTTATGTTGAAATAAACTATTGTCTTATAACTCAATATAACTAATGTACCTCTAAGAAATTTTGGTATCAATTTCATATAACTCATCTTCATCATCAAGGGGAGGTGAAATAGTTAAACTCGTGAGATCGCCAACGTCTCTAATCACCAAGTCAACTATAGGAGTATGTTATCCATAAGATCTCACATAATTGAATATCTTTCCTTCTTAACTATATTTATTGGGATCACTCTTTCTAATTATATCTTTCCAAAAGGAATATATACTATCCTCTATATCTCATCTCAGCCTAATTTACAGGGGGAGCAACTAAGATGGTGGATTCATTATCATCTTCAAATGAGGCTATATGAACTCATCTCATCCTAGAACTCAAAGGAATTACCATTTTTCTCCATTTTGTTTCTCTCTACAAAAGTGTCCTAGGGAGAATTAGGTGGTATGGACCTAAGAGCTACGTCACTGCCCTTAGACTCAGAGGGGTTTCGCCTTAGAAGTAAAATATAACTTTAGGTCAATCACAATATATAAAATATAAAGGGGTAGGTCTAAGAATACTAATGTTGTGCCTCAAGGTATGCTCTCATAAGAGTCGATAGAGTATCTCAAGGGTTGGTTTAATGTTATGGGTCATCCACAAATAATGATCCAACAAAATCCTAAAGATAAATAAGATCAAAATGTATGATTTGAAGGTCTTACGTCAACAACAACAATAAAAATTGAAAGACCTAGAAAGATGGAGGTTCACTTAAATTGTGACCATAAACTCTCTAAACTCCCCCGAAAGAAATCTAAAGGTGAAAGAAATGATTATCAACACCCTGCAACCACTTATATCCACTCCAATTCTCATTCTTAAATGTATAACTCTGCCAATTAATAAACCCTTAAGTGGATTTTCATGGAAATAATACAAAAGTAAAAGAAAATAAATGCACATATTAATAAAAAAATATGATGGTAGAATTGATTTTACGTATCTATTGATAATTCTTGTCGAATAATGAAAATGTAGATCATCAAAATTGTGGGGATAAAAAGAAATTTGGTGAATATGAAAAGGTCAAATCGAGAAAATGGAAAGAAAACCATTTAAAATGAAAAACCATATTCTTCTCAACTTTCGGACACGTTAAGAACAACAAGTAGCACGTGTGAAGCATCGTTCCTAACTGGCCCAAGTGGGTCTAATGATGACCGAATAAACCTCATTTGTTATTCACCATGTGTTACTAAGTCGAATGAAATAGACATTTAATGGGACAATAGGACCAAGGATAAGTGCATAGGTTACCACAACCTTCACCGCACAAGAGCATCTAGACCTCAAGACAAGCTAATAAAAATTCAATACCATGAATTTATACATATAATTTCATTAATTAATAAATTAATTTTAGGATACTGTTGAGTGCATATGGCATGAAATATGTCATTTTATGATTTTAGACATTGGGATTTTGATATGTTATTTAATAGATTGGGATGTGAGTTTCAGATGTTAAATACGTGGTATTATGTAATTGATTTACGTGTTGATTTGACTGTACTTCTATAGACAATAGCGAACTCATCTTGAATAATTAGGATAAATAATTAAGTGACTTAGTATTATACGAAGCAATGGAATGTTCAAGGGCTAGATGTCGAGGGTTTTTTGTTTTAATTATTCCCTCGACATTGGGTCCCATCAATAATGAAGTAGGTTCTTGTAATACTGAGTAATATTCAAATTAATTAATTATCATGATTTGAACGTAAGCTACGTGTATTAGCTAAATAGTTTAATAATATAATAAGTTAACTTAATAAGATGATAGGCTAGTAAAGCATGTTAACCTTCAAATATGTTCATGAGATGTTTATAAAATTCGGTCTCAGACTATTTTAACATAATTTTAGTCTTTTTAGTTACTATATGGTTTTTGCCAAGTCAAAGGGCCATTTAGAGCTTGTTTTGGGCCTTTTAAGTTAAGGCTATTTTAGGGCATAAGACTAATTTTGAGATTAATGATTTAATATAATATAGTATATTAACTTAATAATGATAACACACTTTGTGAGAGCCCTAAATGCTGATGAAGATGAGGAGGAAACCCTAGATTGAAGAATTGAAGTTTTGTCTTCAAGAATTAGGGGAAACTGGGTATTGATTATTCAATCAATACAAGGCAAGTTTACTTTATTTTAGAGTGTAATTAGAGTCATGTTAGAATAATCTTTATATGTTGTAATCTAATATTAATATTTTATAAACACATTTGTGTTAATAATCAAACATCAATTCGTAATTAGAATTAGTCAAATTAGAACCCTAATTTATGTTATTGATGAGCACATATAAATGGAAAATGAATTATCAAATTAACTTGTGAATCCTTGTAATTTTTATTTAAAATCATCATATATGAATACTATATGTTAAAATATGAAAAATCCCCAGGTCTATTATGTTAATTGATTATAATTTGTAGGCTAATTACACCCTTTCACTTGCAGAAGATGTAGCTAGGTTAAATTGGATTAATCATGAAATTAAAACGTAATACTTGTTAGAATCCCTGTATATGTTTTAAACATTAATATGTTGAATATTTGGTTGGAGGATCGATTTTTGTTTTGTTTTAGAGGATTTGGGATGGTTTAAGTTGGTTAAAAGTCGTCATTGACAAAGTTGGGATGAAGTTGTCAAGATATGAGGGTAAAATAGATTCCTAAGGAGTATAATCGATTATATCCATGATTTTTGGTTCTTTTACTAAAGTTAGAATCGATCCTAATTCTGACGAATTGATTTTCATCACAATTTTGGCCTAGTTTGGTTATTTTTGAGACCTTTAGTTTGGGTAGACTTTAGCATGAGTTATGAACTAGTCTTCTCTTAGGGACGTGAAGATAGATTATTATAATTACATAACTTATTTTAGAAGCCTAGGGATTTAGTTTATCTCTATGGTGTTGATTAAGGAAGAATTATTGTGAAATCATAGAATTAACTAAAATGTATTCATAACCTTTCGAGTAGGGTTATTGATGATCTAAAATGCATATATGGAGAGTTGGTTTTGGGGATGATTAATATACTTAGTGAACTGTAAACCTTTGTTATTATAAAATTTGTTTTAGTTCCATGTTCAAGCAATGAGTCATTAAGTCACTGAGCTACATAGGCTTGAATTGATGTGAGACATAGAGTTAGACTCGTTCATTAAAATTACATCGACTTTTGGGACATTGAAGATCTACTAAAGCTACTATAATTAATAAGACTTTTGTTATTTATTTTAAGATATTTATTTTTGACAGTTTTCTGTTTGAATGCTGCTGGCTATGCACACACTTGCACATTTTTTTCAAAAATGTGTTTTAAAGAGCTTAACAAGTGATTTGGATTTTGAGATGTTGTGTATACCATTTTGAGAAAAGGCCTAACTTCTAAATATTCTTTATTTGAAGTCCATTTCATTTGACTTCAAATTATTCGCACGGTTAACTTTTGACCCATGCATACGATGGAGCCGATTGTTTGAAATTCTACAAATAAGTCATTTTCCCTCTCTTTTTAAAATATCTTGAATCCTCATAATTAATTAACATCTCAGAGAGTATATTTGAGGTTGAGAGTTTTTACTTTTTCTCTATTTTTCAAATTCACTTGTTCCCCCATAATTTATATCTATACTTGATACATAGATATGAAATTGAGAGTGGATGATTACAAGATATGACTAAGTTTTTAACAATTTTGATTTTGATTTCAGTTATAATTGACCTATCATATGATATAACTAGGAGATGTGATGCAAATCTTGGCTCAACAAATCAATGAGAAAATTAAGGAAAAACCAAGACAATTCACTAACATTTAAAAACTAAATTTGATTTTAGTGAATTACACTAGATCTACGTGAGATATAAATGTTGTGTGTGATGTCAGTGTGAAAAATAAGAATTAACACATACAATCAATTCATAAGACGGATTTATGAGGAAACAAAACCCCATGTAGGGGTACAAAACCTCGATGCACTCTAATTTCTTATTCAAATTGAAAAGAGTTTTATATAAAGAAGGAAGGTACCTCTCACTCATGTACTCACGAATAATTACCTATGACCTTCAGACAATCCCATTGACATAAGAAATCCACCTTAAATTACATAAAGTGAACGATGAACTACATTCTCATCCTTAGAATCACGCCTCCAATATCTTCAATAGAACGAAGCACCTTCACTTTTAGATATGGGATTACTAGATCATGCAATTTAAATATCGAATGATTTGAATCGTACTTGATTAGTATAGATCTGAATCAAATCATTATCAATTTCCCCTCAAATATACGGATCAAGTATATATCCAAGTTTCCTCAATTTTGGAGGGAACGAGTGAAAATAGAGAACCAAGATAAAAACACTCAACCTCGAAAATAATCTCAGAAGTTTGTTCGAGTTATAAGGTTATCAGATATACTGAAAAGGAAGGAACATGGACCTACTTATAGGAATTTTAAAAAAATATGTTCTTGCGTGCATATTGTTTACTTTTTTCACACATAATTTCAGCCTGTGTTGAAATAATGTGTAGCCATGCGCACGGGTTAAGTGAAAAGGAGATATATAAATTGGTAGAGAATAGAGATAAATCGACAAGGGATATGAGTCTAGTTATGTGTCTTAAAGAGATACATCCAAATATATTGATTAACTATAAAGAAATTCTAGATAGATGGGGAGAATATTTTCAAGGATTATTGAATGAAGAATATCCCAAAAAACATGTCGAAAATATATAACCGAATATAGGAATGGTATACTCGATTACTAAAAAAGAATTTTATATATTAATAAGAAAAATGGGAAGGAATAAAACAGTTGGCCAGGATAAAATATTTATACATTTGTGGCGAGAGCCCTTGGAAGTCTAAGGTTAGAATGGTTAACATGTTTATTTAATTAAATTTTAAAAGAAAGAAATATTCCAAATGAGTGGAGAAAAAGCACTATAGTACCTTTGTATAAAAATAAAGGGTATATACAAAACTGCGATAATTATAGCGGTATCAAACTGATGACTCATACTATGAAATTATGGTAAAAGGTTATAGAACAAAGATTACGAAATGAGCCAACTATTTGGAACAATCAATTTGGATTTATGCTCGGGCGATCAATCATAGAAGCTATTTAGATATTAAAACAGTTGATGGAGAAATGTAGAAGTAAGAATAAAAATTTAGACATGGTCTTTATAGACTTAGAAAAGGAATATGATAGAGTACCTAAGGATATAATTTTGTGTGGAGAACCCTTGAAAATCTAGGGGTGGAGTGTAAATTTAATAATGAGGTGTCTAATAGCATACTGTTAAAGGTTAAAGATAAATGATATATAAAATAAATAAATTTCGTTATTTAGGACAATGATACAAAGTAATGAGGATGTTACGAGTAGAATATCAACTTTTTTGATGAAATGGAGACAAGAATGCGGGGTGTTATGCAAGAAGAGGATAACTAATAAATTAGAAGGAAAATTTTATAGAACAGTTGTTAGGCTAGTGACCCTCTATGGAGCGGAGTGCTGGGATTTAAATAGAAAATATAAACAAAGTCTCCATGTTGGTGGGATGAGAATGCTTCGACGGATGATAGGAATTACTAGGAAGGACAAGATTAAAAACCATTATGTTAAAGAAAAGTTAGGAGTAGCTTACATTAGCGATACAATAAGAGAAGTAGAGCTAGATGGTATGGACATATTTTGCGTTGTTAAGTAGATACACCTATAACAAGACAAAGACTATTGGAAATAGAGGGTAAAAGAGAAAGGGTTCGACCTAAGCTATCATGGGAAGAAATTATTAGGAGAGACCTTAAGGAATTAAACCTGAATGATAATATTTCTTATAATATATTAGAATGGAAAAGGAGAATCCATATCACCCACCCCATATGATGGCATTAAGGCAAGTATGATGATGATGATGATGACGATGATGATGATACGCACGGGTTAAATCCTGATTGTGGGTATAGTGTCGTGCCATGGGTCCAAAACAGACGATGCTTACGGTTTGAAGCCAAATAAAATTACAACTTCAATATAAAGGAAATAAAAAAGCTAGGTCATTTCCCAAATGTTTTACACAACACATCTCAGAGATAAATTTACTTTCTTAATATTTTAAAACATATTTTGAAAAATGAGCAAGTGTGTGTAGCCAAAAATTCAAATCGTAAAACCATCAATGGATACATCTTCAAAGTGATTCAAATAGAAGTCTTGTGTTGTAGAGTGGATTAATTGATCCTTAAAGTCCAAAAGTCCATGTAGTCTAAATGAGCGCGCCTCACTCTAGGATTCAAGCCTATATATCTTGAATGACTTAATGACCCAATGCTCTGTCACGAAATTTTACTAACTTTTAATATAATACAAATGTTTACATTTTTTATCTTCCTCTTTAGCTATTCCATGGAAAAACTCTGAAAACTCAAAATAATCTTGATTACTACTACCAAACCCACACCACATTAACCATAATACACATATGATTTCAATAAGACATACGACACATCGTAATTGAGTGTGAAATGGTGGACCAGAGTCTAATCAACATGATTACACCTAAGATCACATAAAACAACAAATAACATGCGTAAAGAGTAACTCCTCTTGCTTTGAGAATCCTCAAAAAATTAATGAGATAATAGATGATATAAAGCATGTAAGCATCTAAGATGTGATCATACCATCTAATATCAATGAATATAATAAGTAAGTTCTCCCCTACATGAAACATCATAATAAATAATGTTTCTCCCCTAATATCCATGAAAAAATGTCTCTCTCCCTAAAGCAAGAAAAATATGGGATTTCCCCATATCTCATACATTTCTCCCCATTTTTGACACAAAAAGTCATAGAGATGTAGAATGACATAGATAATGGGTATATCATGGAAAGAAAGTAACAACCAAAATCAATAGACAAGAATTAGTAAATAAAATGATAGATAATCGTGTGAAATATCAAAGCTATAAAGAGTAATATACTCAAAGAAATCAACATAGGTATGAGAAATATACAAGTGTATCACCACCGGAGTGAGAAATGGTATAGAGGCATTCAGGGTCTGCCTATGAGATGGATGTGATGGTGGTGGAACCTCTCTAGCATGGTAACTCTCATCGGGACCAATCATAGGTTGAACTATCTTCCTTGCACGTGTCTTTCCTCTCACCATAATATCATAAATAAGATATAAAATAATACAAAAATATAATTTAATAACCCCGATTTTTTTAAATAGGTATTTTTAAACTAATTTTGAAAAATTCGAGAAAAATAAAATTTTGGATTTAATTATTTTTAATAATTAAATATGTTGGTTTTTATATATAAAAATAAGGTTTTAAGTGGAATTTAAATCGGGATTAAAATTTGGAAATTATAACTTTTTGTATAAAAATCGGGGGAGGATCCGAGCTAAGGAGGATAAAAATAATATTTTTAAACAACCGATTGTCCGATCAAACTAAATTTTCACAGCAGTCATGTCTCTCCGTTCGCTACAACATACTAAAATTTCTATCCATTTTGACGATCCGATCATCCGTAATGAATTTTTGAGTGTTTGTATCTGATTAGAACTCTTTTCATAATCAAACTCTTAATCCATTATATATCACAACTAATTCGTGGATGGACTTTTCAAATCACTTTTTCTCAAACTTTTCAACCAGACGACCTCTCCAAAATTACTCCCTTTCATCTACAAACCATAGCCCCAAACTTATTCAAGATTTGAACCTTAGATTAGAAGGCTTAATGGGTGTTTTCTCAATAGGAGTTCAACCTTCTACTCAGATTTTTGTCCAACTAATCACAGGCATGAATACTCTATTCATTTCCTTTAGTATTATGCGTTTTAAGTGTTGCTTAAACTTTAATCTCATGTTTTTCTTAAAACCAATTAGTAATCTAATTAGAGAAAGTGGACACATAAAACTTGGGGTTGTTTTTATGAAATCTCTTAATATGAATAATATTCACAACCCTTGAGTGCATAGGATTCATGAATGAATTTTGGGTTTTATTGGTGTAGGTTGCATGTAGAAAAACCATAGTTTTGAAACAAATGAATTTGGGGTCGTATAACTCACGTAATTTGTGTTAAGGTAATGAAATTAGAATATTGTTGCATTAATAATGAAATCTCGATGTATTTAATTTAAAATAATTATATGAGATTAATTTGGGTGTTTATGACAATAAGATAATTAAATTAAGATTTAATTGAATTGAACTATCATGCATATTTTGGTACTTTGATTAATTGTGCTTATTTATGTGACTTGTTAGCTTTATTATATTGCCATTGTAACGACGGGTTATTGGGTATTTATACTCTCCCTTTATTTTAGGATGCCTTCTAGGTATGGGACTAGTGGGTAGGCCTTTTGATGATTTACAACTTCTAGTTATAGGACTAGTGAGGGTGGATTATTACGACTTTATTATGTCGGGGTGGGCTGATTTTTATCGCTTTATCGTCGTTACGCTAGTGTAGGCATGAGACTATGTTGAGGTTTATGTTAGAAATTCATCCTATACATAGGGTAGGACGTATTGATAACTTGGGAACCCTTAGGTATGGGACTAAGGGGTATTTTGAAGATCTCACATCGATTAAAAGGGTGGGGTAATTTATAAATGGTGAAATTGAGAAATTGAGAATTAATGCCTAAGATAAAACGGGTATTAAAATTTGTGGCGACATAATGTGTCGGGGCCGAGAGTTTAAATGGGTCAGAGGATGATTTATGTCGTGTCGTGAATGGAACCTTGTCATGTGTCGGGGTCGACAGTTCAAATGGGTAAGAGGACGAATGACACGGGGAAGTCTGACATTTTTAGTGAATTATCACCCGTGGCGGGAGGACCGCTATAATGAATTTTTCTGTATTATCACCCGCGGCGGGAGGACCACCATACCTAATAATTATTGAAGTAACAACATAAATAATTGATAAATTTAGGCAATTTGGGTTAATTCAAAGAAAATTAACATCATGGGACTTGGGAATTTAAAATCATATTGGTGTGCCTTTATAAATGAGGATCTCTACGGGTAGTTAGTAATTTATACTTATCACGTTTAATTATCCCGTTTAATTTAAAATATTCTATTGTGATTTTTATTGCATATAATGATACTCTCTGGATTCAAGGATCCTATTTGAGGGAAGTAATGTGTATTCATGTTTAGGGCTCTGACCTTGTGCGTTGACTAACTTTTCAGGATAAGTTTTGGAGAAGCTGCTTAGAACTATTTGGAGATTTGCTTGGAGTTGCTCTACCTTATGCGTATCAATTTAGTTTTGTTTTCTATTCCTTCGCACTTGTATTGAGACTTAGTTATGGTTATGATTGGGCCATTCGGTCCCAAAGTTGTATGGGTTTTATTCTATTTTATATTATTGGAGTTTAGTTTATTATTTGGAGTTTAGCATGTGATAGATATTTTATTGTTCAGTTGTTGTTATCAATTGAGTTTGATTCAATTATTTATCTTGAGGATTTATTTATTTGTATCTCATATATGTCTCATGCTAAGAATGGTATTTTATTGACTCGCGCCCGACTTAGTTTTGGTGGTGGCCGATGCCAGAATTAGGCGGGGTGTGACAGATGGTATCAGCGCATGGTCTTAGGTCTCGTAGGTTATGAGTCCGTTTAGCTTCCCCATTGTCGATATTTGATTCCCTTTGTTAATTAGTACTCCTTAAGGTAGAGGGTCTAGCATACGTGTTAGATGTTTTTCTTGGAGATGTGAAGCTTTGTGCTAAGGATGTCGTAGGCATTGAGTTTAGAAATAGTAAGCTTAATGTGTAGATCCTTAAAATGGATTTTGGAGACGATAATTATTTTAGATATTTTAGTGCAGATGTTAGGTATTGTATGTATCGATTTTTGATGTTGAGATTTAATTTTAGGATGTTAGCATTTTGATGACTTTTGGATATAGGATCGAGTGGGGATTTATGGGAGCGTGTGGTATGCCGTTATTTTCATAGTTATGCGTATGTATATAGGCAATATATATTATTTTGTTACTCGTGGGGTAGGTGAGCGTAGAATTGGGTGTATGGGCACCCAATTATGGCATCCTACGGGTAGGCATATGTGAGCCATATTTTCTTTTGCGAGATTTACGCGATGTGTATGATTCGTCTAATTTCGAGGACGAAATTCTTTGCTAGTGGGGAAGTATGTAAATACCCCAATTTTTTTAAATAGGTATTTTAAAATAATTTTGAAAAATTCGAGAAAAATAAAATTTTGGATTTAATTATTTTTAATAATTAAATATGTTGGTTTTTATATATAAAAATAAGGTTTTAAGTGGAATTTAAATCGGGATTAAAATTTGGAAATTATAACTTTTTGTATAAAAATCGGGGGAGGATTCGAGCTAAGGAGGATAAAAATAATATTTTTAGAAATCTGAACGTCCGATCGCGCTGAATTTTTCACAGCAATTCTGTCTCGCCGTTTGCTATAACATACCTAAATTTCAAGCCAATTTAAGAGTTCGATCATCCGTAATGATCTTTTGAGTGTCTGTATCTAATTAGAACTCGTTTCTTAATCAAACCCTTAATCCTTTATATATCACAACTAATTCGTGGATGGACTTTTCAAATCACTTTTTCTCAAACTTTTCAACCAGAAGACCTCTCCAAAATTACTCAATTTCAACTACAAACCATATCCCCAAACTTATTCAAGATTTCAACCTTAGATTAGAAGGCTCAATGGGTGTTTTCTCAAGAGGAGTTCAACCTTCTACTCAAATTTTTGTCCAACTAATCACAAGCATGAATACTCTATTCCTTTCCTTTAGTATTATGCATTTTAAGTGTTGCCTAAACTTTAATCTCATGTTTTTCTTAAAACGAATTAGCAATCTAATTAGAGAAAGAGGACACAAAAAATTTGGGGTTATTTTTATGAAATATCTTCATATGAATAATATTCATAACCCTTGGGTACGTAGGATTCATGAGTGAATTTTGAGTTTTATTGGTGAAGGTTCCATGTAAAAAAAAGCTAGTTTTGAAATAAATGAATTTGGGATCGTATAACTCACGTAATTTGTGTTAAGGTAATGAAATTGGAATATTGTTGTATTAATAATGAAATCTCGGTGTATTTAATTTAAAAGAATTATATGAGATTAATTTGGGTGTTTATGACGATACGATAATTAAATTAAGATTTAATTGAATTGGACTATCATGCGTTGTTTGGTACTTTGATTAATTGTGCTTATTTATGTGACTTGTTGGTTTTATTAAATTGTCATTGTAACGACAAGCTATTGTGTATTTATGCTCTCCCTTTATTTTAGGATGCCTTCTAGGTATGGGACTAGTGGGTAGGCCTTTTGATGATTTACGCCTTCTAGGTATGGGACTAGTGAGGGTGGATTATTACGACTTTATTATGTCGGGGGTGGGCTGATTTTTATCGCTTTATCATTATTACGCTAGTCTATGCATGAGACTAGGTTGAAATTTATGTTAGAAATTCATCCTATACATAGGGTAGGATGTATTGATGACTTTGGAACCCTTAGGTATGGGACTAAGGGGTATTTTGAGGATCTCACATCGATTAAAAGGGTGGGGTAATTTATAAATGGTGAAATTTAGAAATTGAGAATTAATGCCTAAGATAAAAATGGGTATTAAAATTTGTGGCGACATAATGTGTCGGAGCCGACAGTTTAAAAGGGTCAGAGGATGATTAACAAGGGGAAGTGTGACATTTTTAGTGAATTATCACCCGTGGCGGGAGGACCGCTATAATGAATTTTGGTGTATTATCACCCGCGGCGGGAGGACCGCCATACCTAATAATTATTGAAGTGAGAACATAAATAATTGACAAATTTTGGTAATTTGACCATAAGACTTGGGCATTTAAAATCATATTGGTGTGCCTTTATAAATGGGGATCTCTACGGGTAGTTAGTGATTTATATTTACCGCGTTTAATTTAAATATTCTATTGTGATATTTAATGCGTATAATGCTACTGTCTGGATTCAAGGATCTTTTTTGAGGGGAATAGTGTGTATTTATACTTGGGGCTCTGACCTCGTGTGTTGCCTAACTTTTTAGGATAAGTTTTGGAGAAGCTGCTTAGAACTATTTGGAGATTTTCTTGGACGTGCAGTTGGAGTTGCTCTACCTTATGCGTATCAATTTAGTTTAGTTTTCTATTCCTTAGCACTTGTATTGAGACTCAGTTATGGTTGTGATTGGGCCATTCAGTTCCAAAGTTGTATGGGTTTTATTCAGTTTTATATTATTGGAGATTAGTTTATTCTTTGGAATTTAACATGTGATAGATTTTTTATCGTTTAGTTGTTGTTATCAATTGAGTTTGATTCAATTATTTATCTTGAGGATTGATTTATTTATGTCTTTTATCTGTCTCATGCTATGAATGGTATTTCATTGACTCGCGCTCGACTTAGTTTTTGTGGCTGCTGATGCCCGAATTAGGCGGGCTGTGACATATAATAGGAATGGAATTCTAAATCAAAGGTAGATGAACCTAGAAATTCTCAAAAATCAACCCCAGTGACCAAATCAAAGACCTTGATGTATAAATCTGACCTAGATATACTCTAAGAAGGGTAAATCATTAAAAAAATAATAGAGATTGAAGACTTACCATAAAGAATCTATAGGAACTCAACCAAATTTGAAAACTAGGACTTAAACACCAACAACCACCACATTTACTCTAATCCTACTAAAAACTATTAAGAACTGATAAAAATAAACCTTGGATTGAAATCGCCTAGGGTTTATGAACTAGGAGGTTTATGAACTGAAATGAGCAACTGAAATGAAGAACCCTAATTTCTACTGCCGACAACCCTGCACACGGGGGCGGTCTATCGTGCATATGGTTAGTCATGCGTACGGTTTCAATCATAATGCTTAGTCGGGGAATAAAACTCTAGCAAAAACTAAGTGTGAAACAAAAAAAAATCTCTCAAAATGATATGATATGAATGAATCCAATGGAATGTAAAATCATTCATATTTTCTAAAAAGCACAATTTTGAGTCAAATGCACAAAAATCAAAACTCACGCTCACATATATACATATGCAAACCTCAAAATGAAATGGTGTGATAGTGATTAGGTGTAAATGACGAACTTATTTTGATAAATAATTTTCCTATAATTATTGATTAATGCATAGATTAATAACACATTCAAAAAAATATTAATCAATTCAATATATAGGGATGAAAATTCTTATCAAATCATTTCAAGAAACTTTAAAGTTCAATCAAGGCATAATTCGTGATAAATATAGTTCATAAAATCGGAAGAATAAGCATATCCAAGTCATAAGAAATTAAAAATGATGCTTAATTTTATCATTACACCAATATCCTTTTAAGGTCTCAAAAAATGGTAGTTTCTAACCATTTGACGCCGTCAAGCATATGTTGTTTTAAATATTTTTATTCGAAAATATATGGCCCTATCTTGTTTTGAGTGTCATGTTAAGTAATTTGCATGTGGCTCTTACCAAAATATTGGCTTTTGACATTGACTAGCTTTTCACACACCTAGATAACACATACCCAGTGATACTTAAGTTTTAAATCAAGTGTAATCACTATAATGGTAGACATTATCAATGCATATAAAATAATCATTTTTCAACTCCTTCAAGTATGAAATGAAAAAAAACCTCACATATGGACCCTAGAAACTTTCAAACCAATAAAAGGTCTCAGTACTTGATCATGACTTAATCAAGCATTAAAAGAAAAAGCTACATAACTATTGTCATATATATCAAGTGATATGCAAGTGCTCAAGTAGTTTGACATCAATACCAAAGATTTCAAAAATTTGACAATTTTTGTTTTTTAAATGAACTCCTAATAAAACATTGACATTATTAGCATTTGCAATAAAAATGGTTAAAAATCCATATTTCATTCATCAAGTCTATTCATCAAATCGCATGAATAAATGTACTTAACCACGTAACCACAAAAAGAAACAAAGTGAAAAATATTTTTGGAATTTTTGATAAGAGAATAATTCATGTATATAAAACATATTAATCAGGGAACAAAGCATATAGAAAAATGTATGAATATCCTCAAATAACATGAAAAATGATCTACGTAAATAAATTAAGCACACACTCACATGATTTGATCCCAAATAAATCAAGAATAATAAATGGATGCCTATAAAATGAATAATCCTAGGAATCCTAGCACTATATCCTAGATAGAGATGGGTGTTCCATCTCCTAGATCAATGGGAGGAACAAAGACAACCTCCCTCTTCACAAATTTAGTTTCAAGTACTTTAAATTCCACTTTCTTCGTTTATGCATTCCTAGGTAATCCAGTGAAATTCCTTAGCATCCATCTCACATTTCTCATAGGATTGTTTAGCCTAGTCCTTGGAATTTGAGAAAATGGTCTCAGTCCAAGATGTACGTATCTCCCTGTAATACCTTATTAGATCACCATTGATGTTGTCCCAAATTTAACAACTGTGTATGATGATAAGAGAAATCAGACACAAATCACTCTCAATCATCATATCAAGTGAGAAAAGTAAAGTAAATAATAAGAAAAAAGACACATAATATAGAGTGGTTCAGCTATAAAAATGAGCATACGTCCATTGTGTTACCTTCTTCTCATTAGGTACGTTGCGTAATATAAGATTGAATTTTCGTTAGAGGTGTATAAGAAAGATAATAGATGAGAATACATGTATAGATCTGAGATGGGAACATGAGATATGGCATTAGAAGCACTTTGGTTGCGGTTGCGGTTGCGGTTGCGGTGGGGATAAGTCCTTAAGTGTGATACTCTAGAGAGCAAAGTCAAGTAGAGAGAGAGGCGGGGATTTGCCTTGTGAATCCCCCTTTTTAGTTAGGTGAGGCCTTCTATTTATATAAGCCTAAAAGATGTTCCACATGTCTAGAGCACGTGATATGTAGATAAGTTATAGAAGTATAGTATCCTTCTAGAAATTGGATAGTTGTCAGGTGACTAATATTAGAGTAAAGGCTGCAGCCTAGTTGGATGGAGGTTGCATCGTTTGGAGAGGTGTCGATGCCTGTTTGAACCAAGGCAGTGGTAAAGGACTAGAGGAGGTGTTGAGACCTGCTTGAACCTAGGCAACGACAAATGCTGACCTAGGCTTCTCTGGCAGAAGGCCTAATTATTCTATGGTGTCGTAGCCTTTATGTTCCAAGGCAGAGACTTGTTAATGCTTCCACGACAGTGGTGGAAAATATTATGCACATCAGTAAGTCCCCAAGCGGTAGTGCCAAGAGCTGGCGACTAAATCTAGCAGAAATCCTCCTGCTGAAGGCATAGTCATGGCAGCTGTCGTACCTAAGACAAAAAATACACTAACTAAATCCTTTGGACAAGATAAGGATAAAGTTCCTACGGACCTAGAATATGGGCATATCATGAATGAGGAGGGGATTTCCTTGGTCGCTCCAGCCTTTAAATTTCTTCATTTTTAGACTTACACACTTCCATCTGTAGAACAAAGGTCATGTTTCACAGTCCTCAATGAGGGGATTTGTTTTCCTATGCATGCCTTCCTCCAAGGGCTGCGGCTACCGATTCCTAGCCCAATTAGGAGAATTTTTAGTGAGATGAATTTAGCCCTATCCCAGTTAGATAAAAACGGCTGGAGGGACATTCTAGGTGCTTTGGCAGAAAAACTTAGGAGGGACATTACTCTTGCAGATTTCTTCTATTTTAAAGGCCAAAGGAGAACTCCATGGACCTTCCGTGGTACTACTATTTTTCTCTATGAAATAATAAGGAGTAATTATATACTGAGAGTTCTTCCAGTGTTAAAAACTAGAAAGGAAAATTATTTTATATTTCTATGGAGAGTTAGGAATGCCATCCCCAAGAGAGTTAGAGAGAGAAGACATATAGGATGGCGCGGACATGGGGTCATCCTAATAAAAAAAGGTAATATGTTTCTTTTACTCCTCCCTTTTAACTTTGCTTTATCTTTCGCGGCTTATAATGACCTTAACATTTATGTACAGCTCTTGATAATCTAGGGCTCAATAGCAAAGCTAGAAAGAGATTTGAGGACACAACAGGCTTCAGTAATAAGTTGCAAAGACTCAGTAGACTGGTCACTTCTACGTCAATTTACGAGCTAGGTTACTTTATCAATAAGCAAGTACCAACGAAGATGACTGCGGATGGTAATTCTTTACCCTTAGTGCAATATATTGCTGATGATGTCGCAGCCAATATATATATATATATATATATATATATATATATATATATATATATATATATATATTACTGCAACCTCTGAAAAAAACTTGTCATTATTTTTAGGGGAAGAGATTAATCGCGAGCTTTTTGCTTCCCAGCTTGCTGAAATGGATGAGGACGTAGTTGTCCTCAATCAAGCTCCCAAGAAGAAGGGAAAGAATAGAAAAAGGGCACCTAAGGAGACAACCCTATGACTGAACCCATTACTTATCCTTTTTCTCAACAAACTGCTGTAACCGACACTGGAGTGACCCCTCCTGCAAAGAAGGCTATAGCCCCTGATAATGTTGCTAAGGAGGGGGAGAAGAAAGTTGATGATTATATAGTTGATCAACTTACCGCAGCAAGAATAATGTCCCCCGTGGACTTTCAAGGTGGGCATATACCCATACATGTTTCTGTTTCTGGATCACCTCCTCCTCCTTCACGGAATATTGTACCAATTAATGCCAATTAGGCAACTCCCTACAATAGAGATAGAGTAGGTTAATATGATCGCCTGCGACCTCAGTTAAGGTAACCTGATCCTAATCCCTCCCGGGATACAACTACTAGGGAATTTAGCAAAATGAGAAAACTTCTAGACATTATTCACCTGGATCGCCTGGTAGAAGAAGACTATAAGGACTTAGAGGAATATGCCCTCCACAGTCTGTTGTGGGTAAGAAATTTATCATTTTATTTTATGTTTAGTTATTTCTTTATACTAACCAACCCTTAAAAATTTTAAGCTATGAGTGTTGTTATTTCCTAGAGGGCCAAATATGAAGGCCTATTCAAGTTGCATTGGGCTGCGAAGATGGTCCATAGGAATGATTTGGAGGTCGTCAGGGCCTCCACTTTTTAGGATTGAAAGAACTCATTTGTCGTGGATCTTAAAGCCTATAAAATGATTGCGGACTCTAAAATTCAAGCCGTAGCTGATGCTCAGCAAGAAGATGAAAAGAACTTTGCACGGGCTGTGAAGGTCTTGAAAATTGCTAAGGCAAAAGCTTTGAATGCTATTAGTCATGCTTCGGCCTTTGATAAAAAAACTTAACCTTCTTCAGCAGAATTATGATGAATTAGAGCAAATGAGTACTTCTTCTCTAAACTAAAATGAACTTGACCATGCCTCATCTCTTCAACAGAAAGGTAATGATCATGCTGCGGCCTTAAAGCAAGCTGCAGACGATGTTGTGTCTGCTTATAAAAACTCAAGGGACTTCTTCCTCATAAATATTTAACTTTTGACTGCACGCCTCTTTTGCTCTGCATTCTGAATACTTGAATGCTTGAAGGTCTCCTTTACTTTTATTTATTTCTTTGAAATATTTAAACACTGAATTTGCTTGTAATCATATAGGTTGCATCCCTTTGACTTTAATGATCAATTTCCCTATTTATTCTTTATATTTCTGAAAACTTTGATGAGCTTTGAGAATTTGTTATGGTCAATAAGGTTGCAGCCACAGTGAATTAACACTCATATATTCATAAGGTTGTTGTAGCCTTTTGGTTACTGCTTTAATTATAAGGCTACGACCATAATTGTAAGGCTGTGGTTATGCTACATATTCCTGGAAATCTGATGTGGACCCAAAAATGTTGCATTCACCACAACTTCTTTTTGTCCCTTGATGTTGGTTTGAATTTTTGAACTTTATACGTTGACTGCAGTTGTTTGCATCAACTGAAGGATCACTTTTGTATATGTTAGAGTCATATTCTTTAGATAAAGCTCTTTAATTATTTGTATATGTCGCAGCAACGTTGAATAGGTGACCCCTGGGGAACAGATTCCCAGCCACGACCTATTAAGCTATGGCCCATATCTTCAATTTACTGTAACACTTTTTCTTTGAGTTAGTTATAACAACAACGATTGTTGGACTGGATATTTTGGAAATTGCTTCCTATTGCCGCAGACACAAAAGTCTGCAACCCATAATTCAGACCTGCCTTTTGAGATTTTGAGAGAAGATATCAGCGATTGTTGGATTTGTTAGCGATTGGGAATTATCTTCCATTCCTGCAGACATGTCTCCTTGGCTTGCACTTCCTATTTACCTTTTATCTTTTCTTTTCTTGTGGAACTATCAAGCCTCCCTAGGTTGGGTTCATTATTAAACCACCCATGGCTATAATAAGATATATATCAAGCCATCCTTGGTTGGGTATTATAAGCCCCAACGTGTAATTGAAGCATCCCAAAAGTTGAGAACGGCCATTATGAGCCCCCGTGGCTAATTGAAGCATCCCAAAAGCTGAGAATGGGCATTATGAGAACCTGTGGCTAATTAAAGCATCTCGATAGTTAAGAATGGGCATTGTAAGCCCCCATAGCTAAATGAAGAATATCAAAAGCTGAGAACGGGAATTGTAAACCCTCGTGGCTAAATGAATGATCTCAAAAGCTGATAACGGTCATTATGAGCCCTCGTGGTTAGATGAAGAATCTCAAAAGCTAAGAACATGCTTCAAGATTTGGGGGGGGGGGGGGTGTTAAGTGCCAATTAGGGACGTCACTCCCTCTCCTCCATGGACATTTCCTCCCGTAACGAATATTCTTCAGGATATTTGGTTCACAAAGATTCCTTTTCAAATCTATAAAAGACAAAGATTTTTTGCCAGGTTATACATGAGGAGATCATGAATCAATATGTAGCTAAAACTGCCATTCTCATATATATATATATATATATATATATATTGTGTGTGTGTGTGTGTGTGTTCTTTCCAAATTAAATACAAAACATGTATGTAAAATCTTCACAATGTTTAGAAATAGAAACTAGAAACTAATGCAGAAATGAAACATGCGGCCTTTCAGTCAACGTCATCTCTCAATCCTCCTTTATGAATCACTGAAGCATTCCTTGGCTAACGAGACTTTCCACCTCGTTCTTCAGGGAGAAGAAGTTATTGGTATTATGACCATGATCTTTATAAAACTCACACCATTTGGCACTGTCTCTCTTGTGGGATGGTGACCTCTGATTTTTGGGCCACTTGAACAGTTTGTCTCCCTTGATAATCTCTAGAACATCTTCATAGATGTAGATCAAAGGGGTATATCTATCATAGCCTTTTGGCTTTGGCTTCTCCATCTTCCTTTTTTGGTTCTTGTACATGACCTCTAAAGGTGTTGCTTCTGCTGTTGCGGCCATTGAAGTAAGGGTTATAACCTTTATTGGAATTACGGCTACTAATTCCAACATAAATATCCTTTGTGTCAAGAATTTTACCTGGCCCTGAAGCGAAACCTAGCTCTCATATAGGTGGTTGATGTAGCTCAGAAATTGCATTATCTCTTCATTTTTTCATGAGTTTGCCCCAGAGGTTCCCTCAGTGCTTTTACTATGGTTGTTCTTTACAAATATATGCTCTAAAATGAACTAAACAATGGTGATAAGTCATGGAACGTAGAGAAAATAACCAAGTATATTAATCAGGGATGCATTCCCTGGTCATTCGTAAGGTTGTTCTGTAGGGTCCACGATCTAAGGTACATATATAGAAACTTTCGTGGCCTCATCAAGGGAATTTCCTCATAGCTAAGTCTGAGGATACTCTAATGATTCCCATCTTCCAAAGAGAACTATAAATTGTATAGATCAACTGCCATAAAAGGGTTGTGGAAGTTAGGCAGTTAAACTGACAGGCCGCATCCTGCTTGAGGCAGTGGGGTGTGGTCCTAAAATTTGGGCCCAAAACCTAAAATGATATCATGGAAGATGTACAGATGCCTACTAGGAGTCTACCAAGAACAAAATAGCCTTTAGGTAAAAAATAGTACAATCTTGGTAATAAACCCTAGATCATAGGTGTAAATAGGAGGAACGAATAGATAAAGTCCTTCCCTAGTTACCCACCTTTATGAGGCTATATCATTTTGTGCTTTTCAGCATTATCTAGATGAGGTAACATCACAACGTATAGAAAACAAATCTAAGCTCATAGAAAATAAGACCAATAAAGATATTTGAGTAAGAACAATCCCCTTTCGAGGTTCTATATGCAAAAACCCAAGCTCCATAACCCGAATTCCACCCGTGAGATAGTGTCTAGAGAGCCCTCATGTATGAAATAAGGTGTAAGGAACCCTAAAATATAAAAAGGAAACCAGATTTAATACCACAGTTCCCATAGATAGCTCCAAATTGATGATATGAGAAATAAGACACAAAACACTCTTAATCATGATATCATGTGTAAAATAAAGTAAAGTAAATAATGAGTAAAAGATAAAAAATATCGAGTCGTTCGGCTATAAAAATGAGCCTACGTCCACTGTGTTGCCTTGTTCTCATTATGTACGTTGCGTAATACAAGATTCAATTATCGTTAGAGGCATATAAGAGAGATAATAGATGAGAATACATGTGTAGTTCTGAGATGGCAACCTGAGATATGGACTGAGTAGAAATTTGGTTGCGGGTGCAGCGGGGATGAGCCCCCAAGTGTGGTACTCTAGAGAGAGAATTCAAGTAGAGAGAGCCTAGTGAATCCCCCCTTTTTAGTCAGGTGAGGCCTTCTATTGATAGAAGCCTAAAAGATGTGTCACATGTCTAGAGCATGTGACATTTAGATAAGTCATAAGAGTATGGTATCCTTCTAGAAATTGGACAGAGTAAAGTCTGAAGCCTAGTTGAATGGAGGCGGCAGCATCTGGAGAGGTGACACTGCTTGTTTGAACCAAGGTAGTTGCCAAGGACTAGAGGAGGTGTCGCGGTCTGTTTGAACCCAGGAAACGAAAAATACTGGCTTAGGCTTATATAGCAGAAGGCCTAATAATTATATGGTGCCACCGCCTTTATGTTACAAGGCAACAACTTGTTAATTCTTCCGCGGTAGTGGTGGAAATATTTGGCATATTAGTGTACAACATTATGTGGTTTTATTCCATCTCATATACACAAATTGGTGCCAATGGGGTTTGAACCCCTAACATGTAGTGTCATAAACCTTACACCTTACTAATGGATATGAAAAAACCTAGGTGTTAGAAGAGTACAAATCTACATATATGAACGATTACTTTCCCTCATCCAGAAAATGTAGGATGTCATTCTTTGGCTACCAAATCAACCATGGCACCAGTTTGTTACAATCCACCCCATTAGGGAGCCCAAAATCCTAGTTGTGTTTAAATTAACCATCACTTAACAAGTTGGCACACTTATTTCAGCTGGGTATTGTCTCTAATAACATTCTGTAACACTCCACTCTACCACCATCGACATTGTCCCCAATTTAATCATAGCTCGCATTGGTATGGAATTGTATTCTATCTCACATCCACAAACGGGTGCCAATGGGATTTAAACCCCAAACATATAGGGCCATAAATCATATGCCTTATCAATGGAGTTAAAAATTCCTCTGTGTTAGAAGAGTGAAAAAATATATATATGAACCACTACTTTCCTTCACTCAGGCGATATGGAATGTAACTCTCTCACTATAACATTAACTATGGCGTCGATCTACTGGATTGTAATAGAATTGTGACATTGTTGATTTGGTCACGAGAGAGTTACATCCCACATCATCTAGGCGAAGGAAAGTAATGATTAATATATGTAGATTTTCACTCTTCTAACACCAAGGCCTTTTAGCTCCATTAGTAAGGCATCTAATTAATTATGCACATGTCAAGAATTCGAACCCAGTGACCCCAGTTTATGGATTTAAAGCTAATTAAACCCTATACCACAGAGTGTGGTGATTAAAGTGGGGGAACTATTGATGGTGCAAGAGTGAGGTGTTATGGAATAGTAGAAAAAAAAGTACCCAGTCAGAATAAGTGTGCCAACATGTTGGGTAATCCTTGATTTCATCGCAATGAGTGCATTGGGCTCCCTAAAGGGAGTAGATTGTAACATACTAGTGCCATGGTTTATTTGTTAACCATAAAGTTAAATCCCATATCACCTAGGTAAAGGAAATTAATGGTTTAAATATGTAGATTTTCCCTCTTTTAACACTGAGGCCTTTTATCTCCACTAGTAAGGAATGTGATTGATGATGCATAATTATTGAGTCTAGGTGGTGGCTATGGAATTTTCCTTTGAAGGGAGGGAAAGTTGGTGTACATTAAAAGATTAAATGGGGAAGATGGAAAGAAAACCATTTTGAATGAAAATCATATTTTTCTCAACTTCCTGACACGTTGAGAATCATAAGAAGTAAGCGTGACGCATCGTTCCGGACAAACCCATGCGGGTCTAATGATAACCCATTAAACCCCATTTTTTATTCACCGTGTGTTACTAATACAATGAAATAGCCATTTAATGGGACAACACAGCCATGTATGAGTGTATAGGTTACCACAACCTTCACCCAACAAGCGCATCTTGACTTCAAGCTAAGTCAATAAAATTGTAGTACCCCTTATTTTTATAAAACATTTAATTAATTGATCAATTAATTTTTGGATGTTGAGTGGTTATCGCATATGACATGCGATATGTAATTTTATGATTTAAGATCATGGACTTTCGATATGTTATTTAATAGATTGATATGTGACTTTGATATGTTACATATGTGGTATTACATAATTGAGTTATGTGTCGATTTGACTACATTGCTATAGATGTTAGGGAACTCATAATAAATCGTAAAGATAAATAATTAAGTGACTTAGTATTATGGGCAATTATGGAACAGTCAAGATCTAGGTGTTAGGTATTTACTTATTTGCATTATTCCCACGGCATTGGGTTCCATTGTTCATGGAATAGGTTCTTATAAGACCGAGTTATAATCTAATTAATTAATAGTTAAGATTTAAACTTAAGCTATGCGTATTAGCTAATTAATTAATTTTATAAGATAATTAATTAACTTAATAAGATGATATACTTGTAAAGCATGTAAAAATTTGAGTAGGTTGGTGATATGTTTAGAAATTCTGATTTGAGCTTATTATAGTGGATTTTTAGTCTATTGGGTTAATATATGGTTTGTGTTAACTTTTGCGCCATTTGGGGATTGTGTTTGACCTTTTAAGTTGAGGCTATTTTAGGGCATAAGACTAATTTGGGGATTAATGATTTAATATATCCTAATAAATTAACCTAATAATGATGACATTCTTTGGGAGAGCCCTAACTTCTAAGGAAGGTTAGGAGGAAACCCTAGCTCGAAGAATCAAAGTTTGGGCTTAAAGAATTAGGCGAAATTGGGTATTGATTCTTTAATCGATCTAAGACAAGTTTTCTTTGCTTAAGAATGTAATTAGATTCCTATTAGAAGAATATTCATATGTTTGAATCTAATAATAATATTTTAGAATTTAATTTGTGTTAATAATCAAACATCAATTCTCATTTAGAATTAATCAAATTAAAACCCGAGTTTGTGTTGTTGATGAGCACATATAAATGGTAAATGAATTATAAAATTAACTTGTGAATCCTTGTAATTTGTATTTCAACTCATTATATATGAATCCTACACATTGAAATATGTAAAAATCCTAAGTCTATTGTGTTAATTGATTATAATTTGTATGTTAATTGAATCCTTTGACATGAAAAAGATGTAGTTAGGTTAAATTGGCTTAATCATGAAATTGAACCTTAATACTTGTTTAAATCCTTTAAAATCTTGTAAAAATATGTTTTAAGCAACAATATATTGAATGCTTGGTTAGATTAGGTTTTCTTTTGTGTTTTAAAGGCTTTAGGTTAATTTCAATTGGGTTAAAGATTCCATTGATGAAGTTGGGACAAAGTTGTCAAACTACAGTGGAAAAATTGATTCTCAAGATGGAGAATTGATTATCTTCATGATATTGGGTTGTTTCCTAATGGGGGAACTCATTATCCCTTTGAAGAATCAATTATGTTCATAAATTTGGTATAGTCGGGTTATTTTATGTCATTTTAGCTCAGGTTGGCTTTTAGCTTGAGTTATGAACTAGTTTCCTCCTAGGGACTTAAAGATAGATTTTAGAAGTATATAAACAATATTTTTGAGGGTAGACATCTATTTTAGAAGCCTAGGGATCTGGTTTATCTTTATAATGTCGGTTAAGGAAGAATTATTGCGTAAATCATAGAATCGACTAGAATGTATTTGTAACCCTTCGAGTAGGGTTATTAATGATCTAAAGTAAGTATATGGACCTTAGGTTTGGGGATGATACATATGCAATCTTGGACCTTGGAATAAAGCATATATGAATGGTTAATGTTAAATGGGCGTAAAAACTTAGAATGAAATAACTTATTTGTATAACCCAATTGACTAGGATTTGTGTTAATTTGATTCACTTATGTGCAATCATACCATGGGTGTGTGTGATCATGGGTGAACTTCTAGGAGGTGTATTATGCGGTGTATATGACATTTACTGTTCTTGGTATTCGTAGTGATAGTGAAGAGATTTACCTAGCTCCTGTTTACCCCGATCCTATGTACTGAACTTCCCATCTCCTGAGTGGGTCTAGAGGGGGATCCTTTCATATAGCCTTGGGGTCGTATGTTTGGTGTGATGGTGTAGTTATTTCCCTTTTATGATACTTTGAGGTTATAGGGTTGGGACCCCTATAACTATAACTATTATGCACAACTGATCCCCGAAGACATTAGGGATAGTCGTACTTTTACTTATAGGATTGAGCATAACCCATGCGATTCATGTGAGTTGAGTATACCTATAGACATTCTGGATTATGTGATTTCCATTAGCTTATATTTTGAAATGATTGTACTAGATTATTATTTATACTAAGAATGGATAGCCATGAGATTATGACCTAAGAATAATATTATAGAATATAATAAAGACATATATACGAAACTGTGACTCAATAATATTAAAGACTGATACACTAGAAATACATATATTTGGAATAAAAAATTATGATTATTAATAGAAGATAATGTTATTTAGTAAGTTATATTCCATTAATGTAAGATATTATCATATAGTAAGAGATCTTAATTCAATAGAAGAACTTAAGATTGCTAACATAATGACTACTTAATTAAAAGATGAATTTATATCACATGGGCCTCAATCGGGTGGGATTAGAACCACATGCTTATTTAGGTTTTCACGGTTATGGTAGCTTAAATAATTTAAAATCAACTTAATAGGGGAATAATATGTGTTATTATTATTGTGTCCCAAATGTAGGTATATTCATAAGCATTGTAGATTTTCCAGGTTTATTCGTCATTGTTGAACTCTTTTTACAAGTCTTCGACCGTAGTTGCTGTCGAACACTTGAGCTACTCGTTGGGAGGAGTTTTTCTAGTACCAGTTCCATATATCATTCCTAGGATGTAATTGTCGAGCATTGTAGATCCTATACGTTCATGTATTCATTTATATTTAAATTATCAGTCATTTGTATTATTTTTAGATTTCCCAGGTTAGAGATTTTTACGAGACGTATCTATTATTTAGAGTTGATTTTTGAGACATTTAGAGATGGAGTTTGATTATATGTTCAATTGGATAGTATCAAAGATGTTTTAATTTATTTAACATTTTATTATCTCGTATTATATTTACTTATATAATTTTTAAAGTTTCTTGGTATGCAAAGAATGTTACTAATTGTTTCTGAATTCTATCATTTTTATATTAGAATTGATCAATCTATTTATATATTTTATAGGGTGTCACGGAATATCGATACCAAGTTTGATCAAAGCACCCTAAAGCGATAACTATGTGAGGTTAATATCTTTTAATACATCAATAGAAGGATATAATGAAACTGACTTCATCTTAGTGAATCTCACACCTCTTATTATATACTTCGACCTCCACTTGGGCCGACATTCAAAACCCCAAAGTATAAGGAAATTAATATTGGAATATTGAACTAATAGCGACTCAGATTGTCTTGGGCACAAGTCAACCTGGCCTCAAATACGTCGCATTTGTAACACAAACATTTTTGTATCATTATCAAGTATACTATAATATGAATCATAGCACATCGGATCTTGACAGGACTTTCCTATCATTCTCCTTTAATGATTATATAAAAGAGAATGCACATCTCGTGTTAGCTTAATTAATGTCGGCTCGATGCTAGAGCCTAAATCACCATACAAAGCTGATATCATGGGTATTTTGGACTTTATGGCAAAGAATAACACATATATTTTTATGACTAGAAGCATTTATTGGAGAGATACATTCCAGCCTCACATTAGTCATGTTTAAAAAAGGTGTGTGCCCCTTGAGGGTATGCACATTGTACCCCCTCCTATTATAGCTATCATCTTCATCTGCATTGTAAACTAAATTATAACTCCTACCACTATTACTCTGTTAAATTTTAGAGAGAAAAATATTGTTTAAACTCGTTCATGGAGAGCTTCCCAATGAATAGTATAAACAACTCATTTACAATCGATCTAGCCCGATTGTTTGAACCATTTACATATGGTTGCAATACATTTAAACTCTTTATCATTTGAATGTATGTTCATTATTGTTCATCATCACATGACCCAATTTTATACTATACTAGATATCACCATCTCCACAGTCAATCGACAAATATAAAGAAAAACTTGTTTTGAAAGGCTACAACCAAAGTTTCAGATTTTATTATTTTTACACTCATGTATGTATGTTAATTTTAATAACTACAATACTAAATTCATAAATACATTAAATGGATGACAAACCCACTTTCCCAAATGATGAATTATATATATGGAATATTCAAAAAGTGTTATTGCTCTCATGAAGGAGAAGAAAGTATCCAAGATTGTCAAATCACTTTAGGATTTAAAGAATCACCAAAATAGTTGCATGAGAAAATTGACAACATGATGAAGTCAAATGATTTCAAGATTAATGAGTGTGACAAATGTATTCATGTAAAAATCACTCAAAGGGGATATGTTATTGTGCATATATGTGTAAATGATATGTTAATTATTTGTAGTGTTAATGATGTGACTAACTCTACCAAACAAATGATAATTAGTATAAATGAAGTACTTGGGTGTCATTCCAGGAATCAATGTTTCTAAAAATTTTACTGGACTTAGTTTGTGTTTGTATCACAATGTTGAGAAAATTCTTAATAAGTATAATAATATGACAACAGTCGGATGAGAACACATGAAGACCCAACTACTTCATTTATACTAATAAAGGTGCATAACACAGTTAAAGTATTCTCCTATAATGGGAAATTTGATGTATCACCCAAATTACACTCGACCTGATATATTTTACTTGGTAACTAAGATAAGTCGATATAATAGTAATCCTTTAAAGAACCACTAAAAGGCCTTAGTATGGGTACTTATATATCTCATGTACTATTTGAATTATGGGCTACATTGTTTTTAATATCCAAATATACTTGAAGGATAAAACAATGCAAATTATATATATCAGACTCTATGGACTCAAAATCCACAAATGGACATTTTTTTTACCTTTGGAGGTGAAGTTGTATCTTAGAAATTCTGAAAGAAAATTTTCATTACAAGATCCTCTATAAAAACTTCTTAGAGGATATTCTGATCTAGCCTTAATTCGGTGCCAATAATCATAAGAGATTGTGATACTCCATAAATGTTTGTAATGGTATAAAGTAGTAACTATAACGATAAGTTGTAAAACAAATTTCATTGATACAATCTTTTTAAACTATTTCTATCAAATGGAATATATCCATTGAATATCTAAAGTCAAAGGAAAATAATGTGAACCCCCCTAAAAAGGTATACCTAAAGAGAAAGTAAGAAGTTCATCAATGATATGCCCAATATGGGCACCTACCATAAAGACTAAGTGAAAGGTTGATGCATGGGAACAGATAGTTTGCAGCCACCTTCTCCTTCCACACTATACAACTTACTGCGAATACTAGCATGTTATATTTCACTCAATAACTGTCCTACTTCTAAAAATATTCCACGATCGTACAACTTATCCACATGTCACGTGCTCCGTGCACGTGACATTTCCTTTTAACTATTATAAATAGAAATTCTCACCTCACAAATACTAAGAAGAATCTAGATGCAAAGCCTTATAGGAAATGAGAAAGGGTAATTTTAAACCCAACTATCTTAGCATTGACCACGAAATTCATCTAAAGAAGATAAAAAAAATATCAAAAGCTCATCATTAGTCGCAACCTCTAGGGCCACAACTAATCTGCTGCCTCAATTTACATTGCAACTTATCCTAAAAAGCTACGGAACTCATATCGAAAAATGTGGCTAAATCTATTGTACGAGATTATGAAAGATAAAGGTATAGGCATTCAAATATAAATCAACAAAAATACGGCACAAGAGCACGGGATTCAACATCAAGAAATGTGGTCGCAATGGTATATACATGCAAGAGAGATTTAATGTTCAATGCCACGGAGGGCCATAAGAAGTTCAAAAAATATAAAACAGCTGAAAACCAAGTATTGTTGCTAACAACCATAGAGGAAAAGTGTAGTATAAAATAATTACAAGGCAAAGAGAAATGATACCAATAGGTCACGTCCTCTTCAACATCATTATCTGCATCATTAGTCGCAACATCTATTTCCTCCTCTTCACTGACCTTCCTAGCAGACACTTCATGCTTCTTTCTAGCCTATCCCTCCATATCCTTCATCTCATCCATGCACTTTATGTGCTCAGCCTCATTAAGCTTCCAGGAAAATATTTTGTCTATGGACTTTAGGAAGTTCTCCGTGACCCTGTGCCTTAACGCTTGCAAGCCATGGAGATAAGCCTCATTGTTGATCATATAAAAATCCCTAAATGTTTTGAATGAGGCCATAGCATCATCAAAAACTTTATTAAAGGGTGCAACATGCTCCTCATCCTTCTTCTTGGTGGATTTAATATATTTGTCTTAAAGTGACTTCAAGGTTGCAATATAATTGGTTATCATTTTTTTGTTCAATGCCTCAGCCACAATCATCATCTCTTGGAGGGAGATATCCTGTCAAGTTGCCTCAAGAGTCTTGGCCTCATAGTCTTTCAAGTCATCCATAACCTACTTAAAGTTGTCTTTAGCCTCTTTTTAAGCAGTGGTTTTGGTCTCCCCCTTCTTGTTCTCATCCATTTTATAAGCCCGGAGGGCTACCTCTGAAGACTTTTTACCAACTTCAAAGGAAGAAGTACGAGAATTCTCTAGCTCGAAGTGGTGGCTAGACTCCGCAACCCTATGAAGTTTAAATAACCCTTCATACTTGGCCCTTTGGTCCATGGCAGCCTCTACATCCTGAAATTACAAAATTGGAGTTAGTACAACATGAAATAATTATCTATAGAAAGTAAACAAAGTGGCATATTACTTTCCCTCAGTAGATTGTAGAGGGAATATTCCTCTAAGTCTTCTTGATCGTCCTCCAGCAGGCTATGTATGTTTGTACTATATGCATCCCTTCTCATCTTAGAGACTGTGGAAGAAGTCATATCCCAAGGGGACATTGGATCAAGTTTCCTCAAGTGAGGTCATGGACAACCTTCAGCGTCCTTTTTTGCCCTGCTCTATGGAATGGGCAAGTTGGCATTAACTAATATGATGGTAGGAGAAGGGGAGTGTTTAAAATGTTAATAGGGTTGGAACCCCCATAAAAGGCCCCCCTAAAAATGTTAGTCCTGCCTCGTCCAGCTCACTATCAATGTCATCATCAACTTGGGCTTTCACAGTAAAACCCTTATTTTGTGGCCCATCATCCGCGTCAGCATCAATAGGGGTCGCTTCCTTCTCAATGAGAGGGTTAACCTCCTCAACCCTAGCAACAACAGTTGACTCCTTCTCAGCCTCAGGATCCACCTCCTTGGGTGCCCTTTTCCTATTATTCCCCTTCATTTTGGGGGCTTGGTTAAGGTGAAGGGAAGCCTCATCCACCTCATTGTGTTGGGAAATGAATAGCTCATAGTGCCAAATATACACCGTGGTAAAAAATTTAAAAGAAATTGGGATACCTTTCGTGGTAATTTTGATAATGTCCTTGGCTAGGAAGTATCCTCTTTTGAAAAGCTTCCAAGAGGTTACAATGCGAAGACAGAGTTTCTCTTCGTCACTTAATAGATTTGCATCCTCAACCCTCTTCATCTTCCTGATGTTGAGTTTCGAGATTGTAAAAGATGTATTTATAAGGAGTTAATAGGAGTTGTGGAAAATATAAAAAAACTAAGAAAGATAAGCTTATGTGTATGATGTAAAGAAAAAAATAAAAGTCGTGGAAAAATTTTACCTTCTTCAGATGGGAGACCCTATTTCTACGGTAACCGAATTGATCTTTCCCTCTCATTTTCCTCGAATTAGGTCTTTTAGTTGTCCCCAGAAATGAAAAATAATTTACCTTTGTAGTTTTTTACACTGGAAGGCCTTCGTGTCATTAGATATCAGTCCCCTTTTTGCAGACCGAAGTAATAGTATCATAGATTGTCCTCTAAGTTCTCTTTAGGTTTATAAAACTCAAAGAACTACGCGACAGAGATGTCCTTTTAAAAATGTTTCTTTCAAATGACTATAGTAGCAAGGATAGTCCTCCAGCTATTTAAGTCAATATGGGTCGGGGCCAAATTCATGGTGCTTAGAAATCTACTTACTGGAACTGGGAGTGGAAGCCGCACACCATGGAGAAAAGCATAAAAGGGAAGAAAACACCGTCATTGGGGATCGTGGAGCATGACCTCTTCTCCGCAGTAGGAAGTGTACAAATAGTTCCTTGTGGGAAAAAAATAGTTCCTTTGGGGAATGCAAAAGACTTAGCCAAGGAACTTAACCACTCCCCATTCATCATACAATAGTGGTTAAGTGATGTAGGAGTTTTCTTAGTAGATTGTCTGCGGCCAGAAGTCCCGGCCTCAATATTCTTGACCATTATCACAGCGTTTACCTCAATAGGGGGTTTGTTACTTGAATGGGTGTCTTCATGCATTATTGTCGTAATCTACGTGGGAACTCTATAATCATATGAGTTCGCGGAGTCAAAGTCTATCGCCATATACTTGAAGAGATTTTAGAGTTTGCAAGGCCGAATGGTTTTTATAGGTTTTATGTGGAGCATCGTGGTAGGAGGAACACCATAGTTCCTTTTCCATAAATCCTCCAAGTTTCCCAAGTGTTCCAATGCATAAGGCTATGATAAGGACCTGAAAAGAAGAACGACTTCATAATTAGTTACCACAACCATTATGATCAGAAGGCCATTGAGGAGATCGCGCCTATGTGAAGATTAAAAATGAAAAGATTTACGAGAAAAAGGAAGCGGCTAAACCACAAGAATATACCGTAAATGGAACAAATGGACGCAGAAAGAATCAAGTTCAAATTAAAGGTCGCAGCCATCTAACCTAAAGATCCTAAGAGGCTAAAAGCAAGAGGAGCTTTTACCTGGGAGCAAGGTAAAAATAAAGTCTGTAGTAAGTCAGTTAATGACAACTAAATGGATACAGCCAGGAGGACATTAACCTAGGAGAAAATTAAAAATAAAGACTGAGGTAAGCTAATGCAGATCCACAATCAAGCCGCGGTCGAGGGATAAATAGAAAAACAGTTTGCATTCCAAGCTTTCAAGGATCGAAAGCCAAAAAACTTAAGTTTTTTTCCAAGAATAGCAAGAACATGTTCTTGGTGTTCCTGGCCAAAAACAAAATTTTAAATAAAGGCTAGGAAAATATTTACCCAGAAAATACCTCATATACCAAACCCTATCATTTCTAACCTAGAGTTGCATGCCAACAACCCAGTATAATCCCAACTTTATCAATTCGAATCCAATTTCATTCTAAACAACATAATAAATAGAAAATAAGAAATGAAATTCAAACCAAAAATGAAAAAAAAATGAAAAAAAAAGCCTTAATGTTCTAGCACAGTCAGAGATTCAAATGTGCGCATAAATTGAAATTAAAGTATGGAAAGAAATTATAAGGGACGGTGACTTGGAAATAAGTGAAAATTGGAAGAATCAGGGGTTTCTCCACTACCACAGCCCTAGCTCAGCCTCGAACCACCACAAATCAGTCTTCAAACCTCGCTTAAAAATAGAAAATAAAAGTTATAAAGTGTAATACCCTGTACTTTTAAAGATATTTAAATTACAAAGGTGGGCGTAATTTGGTAATTTAAGGAATTATTATGAATAGTAATTTGGGAATTTATGAGTGTAATTGAATAAATTCAGAATATAAAGTGAATAGTAAATATTAGTTTGTAAATGTCAGATTAATATTTACATGGATTATATTTTCTTACGAGACTAAGAATGTGAGTAGGATTATTTTAATTACATGTCGCAGTTGGGTAAAGCGACAAAGGAAAACAGTTTAATTGGAAAACCGCATTTAAGTTGTGTTGGGTTAAATTAGTGATTTGCAGTTAAGTGACTCGAATGTAAATTTCAATTGCGCAGTTGGTCTCAAAATGGTCGAGATAGTCAGAATAGAGTATCTGGGGGAAGTAATTGATTTTCGGGAATTTTTGGACCCATAGGGACTCGAAATTGAGTAAACGAGTCATTTTTGGGTTTATAAGGGATAAACCCTTATTCTCTCTTAAAAATAGAATGGGAGAAAGAGAGAAAGGAAAGAAAGAAGAAGAAGAAGAAGAAGAAGAAGAAGAAGAAGAAGAAGAAGAAGAAGAAGAAAAAGAAAGCAAGGAGGAAAAGGGAAAGAGGAAGAGATTTTCGGCCAAACTCCGCGGAATTTGACTCGGGGTCGTCGAATTTTATCCACGAGGCAAGTGTTTAACTTGCTTTAAATGATTTAGTGTGTTTATTTATCATATTGTAGTTGGTGTGTAAAACTATATGATTTTTGGGTTTGGGGATTTTTATATAAATGGGTTTTTGGGAGAAGTTTTCATAAGAATTTATTGTGATGATGATAGTAGATGAATTCTAAGCTTAAATCCATGTTAATGGTGTAAATTATGGTGAGAAATTGGAAGAAATGAAAGTTAGGGTTTAATTATGAAAATGGTTAATTTTCTTGGTTTAATTGGTTAAATCCAAAAATAAATTATTGTGTTAGGTAATTTGTAGTGTTTATATCTTTATATTGTTGTTGGGTGATTTTAAGATCCGTGAAAATGGGGTTGGATGAGTGTTGGGAAAAAATAAGGATTGAAGAAGATGATGAATATTGACACAATGTCATTTTCGAATCAATTCGGCAAAGAAGCGAATTGATTCAGCTCTTGCTCAAAAGATGAAAGTTGTAGATCTTTTCCAGACGGTCGCGTGGGCGCTGACCGCGTATTTTTATGATTTTTTTGAATTAGTTATGATTTTTCTAAGGAAGAAGTTCTGAGATTGTAATCGTTAGCTCGGGAATCCAAAATAGAAATTTTTTAGAGATTCAAATGCATGCCATTTTCTGTATGATTTGAACTAGATACTCATTTATGGATGAACAAAAAGGTATTGAAGTTATATTTCTAATTTTATTTGAATGAGGTCAATTGGACTTATTTAGAGTGAATTATAGTTGTTTTAGTGCAAGGTGTTTAAGCTGCCAGAACACTTGAGTTACAGATATTTTTTAGAGAATTCAAATGCATGCCATTTTCTGTATGATTTGAATTAGATGCTCATTTATGGACGAAAAGAAAGGTATTGAAGTTATCTTTCTAATGAGATTTGAATCAGGTCAATCGTAGTTATATAGAGGGATAAATCTATATTTCACTAGAGGGTATTTAATCTGCCAGAAAATTTATGATTCGCTTAGGCTGTCAGAAAATGTGAGATTTTTCTTTTTAAGCCTCAAATGACTAAAAAATTTATCGGGGAAGTGTTTAGGACCTTGATAAAATATATTTCTGGAATAATGATGGAAGTAGGTCTATGATTGAGTGTTGGGCTTTAATTATGTGAGAGAATTAAAGTTGAAATTCATAGGCTTGATTGTGACGTATTCTAATTCAAGATGATAAGAATATAATTACGAAAAAAGCGTGAGCGAGCTTAAATTTGTTGGGTTAGTAGGTTAACAAGGGTAACTACTAAGTTGATATAAAAAGGGGTAACTAGTACCCTTAGAGATGTGTGAACACTCCTATATATACGATAGTCAGATAAATCGTAAGACAAATATGTGAGAGATAAATACTACGTACTAATACGTATTATCGGGTTGAGTGAATGATGAATTATTTTTGTCGTGCGTCATTGTCATTGTTGTAAAAGCTCTTCAATCAAAAATCTTCACAAACCCATAAAAGTATAACAAAACTAGTACATAGCGGTAAGTGAGGTATCAATCCAGATCTAGGGGTGAAACACAAAATTGGAGAGGACATATATAGATTCAATTGAATTTTATTATTATAATTCTATTTTTGCTATTTCTATTTTTTATGGACTTTTCAAGGGATTTTTTTTAACTAATTAACTATACTAATTTTTATAACTACTAGTTAAGAAGTAAAAGCTAATTTAAGAAAAGTGAGATAAACAAAATTGTACTAATAAGTAAACTAACAAAATTGGACTCATGATGGCTTCAAAATTTTATCCCATAAATGGGAGATTAGCCCTCAATAATCATCATCCAAAAAAAATAAGATAAACAAATAAAGAATGAGATGATTAAAATAAAAGTAATAAGAGAGGAATAGATCAAACCCATTTAATCCTTGAATTGAAATGGAAACTTCAATTACATTAACAATCTCTCAATTACAATCCCTCACTCATGTATTTATCGAATCTAAAATAAAAATAAAAAGGATAGTGGATGAATTCATAATGGACAATTAAATAATAAAAGAGATTTGGTAAAAATGCAAATCCTAACATTATAAAATTGTACATTAGAACTCACCTAAAGAAATAAATTCTACATCATTAATTTATATTGAGATAATTGCTAAAAATGCAAAATCTCAACATAGAGGAATGGATTAGAATTTACCTCCCATAATGGATGAATTACTACATCAATCTATTTTGAAATAATTGCTAAAAATGCAAAAAATCATTATAGAGGGGTGGGGTTGAATTTATCCTAGAGATAAATTTCACTACACACCTCTATATTGAGATATTTGCTAAAAATGCAAGTACTCTCTAAAGAGTTTGTAGAGAAATTTATCACACAAGAGTTTTAAAACTAATTTGGAGATCCCTTGCAATTTGGCCTAAGTATTCAATTTATATGATGCACATGGAGGCTAGGGGTAAATTGGGTATTGGTAAAATTGAGTGAGGATGAGAGAACATGAATATGCCAAAGGTATGAGGTAATAAAATGTGATATGGGTGCACATGAGGGTAGTTGGGAAGACATGAGGAAAAGGTGAGTTAAAAGGTGTTGGAGGAATTTTGGGTAAAAGGGGATAAGTTGTCTTTTAACACATGTGGCATTTTATTTTGGTTTGGTTTTGTCTTTGGCAACTAAAAATCGTGTGAAGCTTGGGGGAAGAATGGAAAATGGGTTTTGTTAGCTAAGGATAGAAGATGTATGGAATCGGGTTGGAGGTTCGAATTAAGGGAGAAGTAGGTCTGATGGCGGGGTCGGGTTGTGGCTTTGGGTCGGTGTGGCAGCGGTTTGGGCGGGCCAGGTGGTTCGCGCAAGTGGTTTCCGACGACGGGTATAGATTCGGTTTTGAGGTGGGTTTTCGGGTTGCTCCGGATTTGTCTCAGGCGAGTCTGACGATGGGTTTCAGGTTGAGGGGGGAGTTGGGCCAGGTTTTGGGGTTGTGGATGTTGGTGGTTGTTAATTAATTTTGTTAATGGTGGATGATATAGGTAAGAGGAGTGAGAAGTTGGGTGTTGTTGGGAGTTTTTTGGTTATGGAGAGGGATAAGAGAGAAAGTGGGTGGAGGTAGAAGATGATGGAAGGGATGATAGTATGGGTGAGGGTGTATGGGGTTATGGTGTAGGTGAGGGTGGATTATTGTGTAGGATAGTGTGGAAATGGTATTTGGGTGTGAGTAGGTTTAGGATAAGTGCATGTGGTGTAGGATAAATGTGTGTGCGTTTAATTTGGACCCTTAAAAATAAATAACACTAAAAAAAATAAAACGAATAAAACTAAAAATCCTACTCTAAAAATAAAATAAAGACGCAATAAAAAATGGAACTAAAAAGAAATAAAAAGATAAAAAAATAAAAATCTATTAACACTAAACTAAAATCCTAAAAAGAAAATGTAAAATCTCATAAAAATAAAAACAAATGAATTCCTACAAAACTAATCCTAATAAAATAAGACTAAAGACTAAAAACTAAAAACTAAAAAATCAAAGTAAAAATAAAAATCATACTAATTAAAAAGAAATATAAAAAATAAAAAATAAAATCTAGAAAATTCTAAATAATCTAAGATAAATCTTAAAAATAAAATGACTCAAACTAATAATCTAAAAAGCATAAACTAAACACACACGGGCTCGGGTGAAGGGTTTAGGAAGGTCGTGGCTACGCTAAGGTTACGGGACAAGGTATTTAGCTCCATTAATTGCATATCTAACTTGATTTATCGCTTTTACATCGGCAAATGCTTATTGAGCTACAAAACAAACAATTACTATCATAAGTCCAAAATTGTCGAGAATTAGCAACTAAAATGCATCTATTTGGGGTATAAATTGTACAGTTTTGGGTGTTTATCACACCACCCCCAAACAAAGCGTTGCTAGTCGTCGAGCAATAAGATAGAGAGAAAGAGAAAGATAAGAAATCAAAAGTGTACCACTTTCGATTTCACTTAGCATGTGCAACAAGCCTTTAAACCTATAGGTTGCCCTACAAAACGAGTTGTGTCTCGTGAGGATTTGTAGGGAATATACCCACAAAATTCTTATTTGAAAACGACAGTCTATATCTTATTAGACATAGATTGATTGCACAATCCATCATGAGAGAAATAATTTAAGAAATACAAGCTAGAATTGCATAAAATTTAGCTAAGTAAATACTCAAGACACATCCTTCCTAGAACTCAATGTGTGTAGTGTGAATCCGTCAAAATGGGTCGAGTATCACAAGAGTAATTCCTAGATTGCCTTTATTGGAATCAATGCTTCAACTTCAAAATCTCATGGATATATCTCTGTCAAACGAACTCTCGAGATTAGGGTTAGTGTATCGCTCTTATGTGTGAGGAGTTGAGTAAATGTAAGCAAGTTCAAACGTCTCACACACATATAAGAAAGAACGAACAATTAGAAAGAAAAATGATCTCATGAAAGAAATGTTAATCACTATAGTGAGAATGTCGAGTTATTCACCACGTTGACTTTCATTTTCCCGAACACCTAGGGGAAATATGGATGATAATGGGTGAGGGGTAAATGAAATGAGAAGGATGGTATGAGGTGTGGTATGATAGGATGGATGTGCGAAATGATGGATGATGGATGTGATAGAAGAGTGTTCTATACTTGAAGAGCAAATGTCTTTATTACAAAAGAACTAACTACAAAACTCTATATATGTTTTTTTTCGTTTCTCTCCATTTTTTTCGATTTTTCTTTTCTTTTTCTCTATTTTTTCTTCTATTTCCTATATATTCTTTTTTTTTCTTTTTTTTCCATTTTTGCTGTTTTTCCTTTTTTTTCTCTTTTTAAACCAGCACTGAAGACATTTATCATTTGGAATCTACGCTCTTTTATTTGAAAATGAAAGATGATATATGAAATGAGTGGGGAGTGTATATGGATGGTGAGGGGAATAGATGTGAATATGGAATAATATGGGAATGTAATGGGTGAGTGAATGGAAATGTGATATGGAAAAGTGGTAGGTGTATAGATGAAAACCTAGTGATCAGGACAAATTTCAATACACGCGTTTCTTAAAACTCCAAAAAGATGTCGTTCTCAGTGATAAAGACAACAATTAAAGAATAATGAGATCATACAACTATTAAGTGCGGACCCAAAGGAAGTTGAATCAACTTGTGACTCGGAGATTGTGTAAAACACTCTGAAAGGTGAAAGGCACGAATCTCACAAGCTAAAGTCTGTACTAGTGACCCTTAAGGTTTTCTTTATAATTGTAATACTCCTCAACTCTAACCATAGTTATGTGATAAGTGCGCAAATTTTGTTGAGTCTAGAAATTCATAGTGCAACATGCCTTGTTATGTATTACATAAGCTATTTACAAAAAATATTCTCTATCTTGATTCCTAGACTTTGAAAGATAGATGATTGAAAATTCATATCAATGATTGAGATGAAAGCAACTGCACGAAATTTTAAAAATCAGGTTTAAAAATAAAAAAATTTCAAAAGAGGTACGATTTTGATAGAATTCCCCACCCCTAAACAAAAAGGAATATCGTCCTCGATGTTAAGAAAAATGATTTTTTAAAATTAAGAGCATAAGGTAGGAAAGAGATTACCAGAATGAACCACTAATGAAGCGGGCATATATCACCAAGAATAAACCTGAATAAGAAGTGAGAGAAAAAAATGTGTACAAGTCCATAACATGGTAAAGCATTGGGTGATGTGAAACACCACCCCCAAATAGGATAATACTAGTACAAGAAGCACACGCTGCCTCCCGGTAGCACTAAGTTTAATGTCTTCAGCCAGATCGATGGGATCTCACCCTAAAGATAATAACGAGGAAAGTGCGGGGTGGCAGAAAAATCGGGTGATGAGAATCACCCCCAAACAAGACTGAAGCGTCAGTCTTGTTGGATAAAGGATAAAATGGGTCAATGCATTTGTATGGCAAAGTGCATCACGCGATGCAAAGCATCGGTGGACCATGGGCAGGTGGGTATTAGGGTAAAGGTGAGGGTGGAAAGGGTCAAGAGGTATCGGCCACAGGCCTTGTTGAGCTTAAAGGTGAGGGTAACTAGGGCCCTTTAGGCATGGTGCTCAAGTTGGTGAGGAAGGAAAAATGTTTTGGTAAGTGGAATGGGTTCGGCTGTAGAGAAATCACACGACCGTTCTATGAATGGGCAATGATAATGGTCACGCCGTGACACACCAACGAGATGTCGATGGGAAAAGTTAACACCACAAGATAGTGGCGGGCATGGAGGAACTAGCTCGATGTCACGAAAGTATAGAGTAGCACCACAAATACTCTGATGAATGGTGGAGGATGGTTTGAGGTTAGGATATAAATATATGGTTGGGAAAAAGTAAGGTATAAGATCTAGATTCAAACTAGGTGATGGGACAAAGGGTGGGTTGGGTGGGATAAATGGTGGAGGAAGATGATCCAACTCAAGCGTGGGAGACACACACTCATTGGGAGGAGTAAAGGAATACTCACAAGAGAGTGTGGTTTCTAAAGATTGAGTGATCAACTTCTCCATAAGAGTAGCATCAGTGAATGTGGTGGATGGGTAAGACGAGGCACCAAGATCAGATATAGAGGGATCACTAGAAATATTGGGCTCAAGATGAGTCAAGCATAGTGGAACAGGATCCATATCCGGATAGTTAAGAACTATCACCGATTCTATCTCGGGAAAATGATGAACACTCGTAGCCGGAGCTAACCTATAATGAAGTGGTTCCTCGGGAACACAAGGGTGAAGCTCGATAGGTGTAGACTCAGGCATTTTTTTGGATTCGAAAGGAAAGGGAATAGGAACCTCAAAGTGGGGTTCATTTGGACAGGGTGGGATTGGATCAGTATCACTAATGAAAGATAAGTCAACACAATTGTCGACTTGGGACCCGGACCATGTAATGGTCCCAACTTTAAGATTCTCGGTGTGGGAGGGTTGGTCACACTCAAAATCCATGTCACAAGAGGACACATCATCATCACACTCGGTAGCAACGATGGGTGGAGCCATAGGAATGTACGACCCTCTTGCACACTCAAATTCATTTAATTGTTATTCAAGCCTTTGGAGAGCTTGAGTTTGAATTTGATTGGCTTGATCTTTCTCGAGTATGAATTTTTGCAAGAGGCTTTCGAGTGCGGATGTGTATGGTGGTGGTGGAGTGACGGGTGGTTGTGGTGGTCGAGGTGGACACAACTCGCTACCATCATGAGTGTACGACGAATACTCAAATGAAGTGTGGGGAATGGAGCCAAGTTCATCATACACGAAAGGATCGCTTTTGTGATAGACAAATGGTTGATACACATGGGGTGCGTAGTGAGGGAACTGATCGCGAATGGGCGCACAAGGTTCCCATGACGACTGTTGGAACGTTTGAGGATCCGCAACATCGGGTTGGGATTCGGATTGTGTGGGAGGGTGATAGGCCTCCACGATTAGCTCGAGTACTCACACAACTCAGGATTAGGTATATCGGGATAATAGGCTGAGGCGGGTTTCAAATAGTGTCATATGGATACACAGGCACCATGGTGGGTTCAGATGGATATGGAATGTAAGGTCACTCATGGGACATGTGATCAACATAATAACAGTGGGTGCACAACAAACGATGAGACACGTCAACACTTAACACCGAGGGTGATGGAAAATGAGGTGCGTTCATGGACGGGTCAATAGTATCAACGGGACTCGTGAGAGAGGTGAAACCATTAAAAATATCATAAAGAGACGGCTCGGGATCACTCTCACACGTATCGCGTGTCAATGGAAAATGACCAAAGTAGTCCCGTAAAGGACGTTCTTCGGCCATGTGGAGAGAAATATTTTTTTTTGGAGTTTGTAATTTTTTTCAAAAGGAAAGAAAATATTTTTGGATTTTGTTTTTTTATAAAAATGAAAGAAAAGGTGAGGAAACTATTTGGACTCTTTGAATGGACGAACTAACTAAAACCGACTACCGAAAAAAAATTGAATTGGACACACACAAGTCAAGGAGAATTCCTAACTAGCACATAACCAATTTTTAGCTTTAAATTTAGTGAAAGGGTAGTCAAATTTTAATTAAGTCCGTGGGCGATAAAAAATCATGAAAATTATCTTAGTGATCACCTTTGCAAAAATAGTCTCCTATGGGGCTACCTAGTTGATTGATTTTAAATTTAGTGATGGCTAGGGTAGCACACAATGGTAAGCGAGTGAGTCGGGTGATGACATCCCTTCTCGTGAGTGACCAAGTGTAGGTTTTAGTCAATTAATTCATCACACCATTCGAAAATAAATGCCAGAAAAAAATCAAGTAAGAGCACACAAAGCACACAAAAGAATGGACTCACTAGCAGAAGAGGCGCGAGGGTTATGAAATTTACCTCCCATGGTTTTTAGGGCGTGGGGTGCCAAAAAATTTGAGTCGACCGGGGGGAGATTATGCCTATCTCAGTCGACCCCAGAAGTCCTACAGACCCAAGGTAGAAAGGCTTCTAAATCCTCTCCTATAGACGCCCTCTCTCTACCTTGTCCGATTTTCCTATCACCCTTTCTTCTATTATTACAAATTAAAAATGAAAAATAAATGGTGTCTCTATGCACCGTAATACAAGCCAAGAATAAAAATCATTGTACAAGACTTCTAAAATAAAAAAAATGGTACTAAAAAAATAAAAAGTGCAATACAAATGAATCACAAATAGGTAATCCTCGCAAGTGCTTCAAATTCCAAAGATCGGCAAAGGCGCCATTTGATGAATTACTTTTTGTTGTGCGTCGTTGTCGTTGTTGTAAAAGTTCTCCAATCAAAAATCTTCACAAACCTATAAAAGTAGAACAAAACTAGAATATAGCAATAAGTGAGGTATCAATCCAAATCTAGGGGTGAAACACAAAATTGGAGAAGACATATCTAGATTCATTTGCATTTTATTATTATATTTCTATTTTTGCTATTTATATTTTTTTATGGATTTTTCAAGGGATTTTTTAAACTAATTAACTATACTAATTTTTTTAACTACTAATTAAGAAGTAAAAGCTAATTTAAGAAAAGTGAGATAAACAAAATTATCCTAATAAGTAAACTAACAAATTGGACTCATGAGGGCTTCAAAATTTCATCTCATAAATGGGAGATTAGCCCTCAATAATCATCATCCAAAAAAAAAGATAAACAAATAAAGCATGCGATGATTAAAATAAAAGTAACAAGAGAGGAATAGATTAAACCCATTTAAGCCTTGAATTGAAATGGAAACTTCAATTACATCAATAATCCCTCACTCATGTATTTATTGAATCTAAAATAAAAATAAAAAGGATAGTGGATGAATTCATAATGGACAATAAATAATAAAAGAGATCTGGTAAAAATGCAAATCCTAACATTATAAAATTGTATATTAGAACTCACCCAAAGAAATATATTCTAGATCATTAAATTATATTAAGATAATTGCTAAAAATGCAAAATCTCGGCATAAAGGAATGGATTAGAATTTACCTCCCATAAGGGATGAATTCATCTACGTCAATCTATTTTGAAATAATTGCTAAAAATGCAAAATTCATTATAGAGGGGTGAGGTTGAATTTATCGTAGAGATAAATTTCACTACACACCTCTATATTGAGATATTTGCTAAAAATGCAAATACTCGCTAAAGAGGAGTGTAGAGAAATCTATCACACAAGAGTTTTAAAACTAATTTGGAGATCCCTTGCAAATCGCTTAAGTCTTCAATTTATATGTTGCACATGGAGGCTAGGGGTAAATTGGGTATTGATAAAATTGAGTGAGAATGAGAGCACATGAACATGGCAAAGGTTTGAGGTAATAACATCTTATATGGGTGCACATGAGGGTAGTTGGGAAGACATGAGGTAAGGGTGAGTTAAAAGGTGTTGGGGGCATTTTGGGTAAAAGGGGATAAGTTGGCTTTTAACACATCTGGCATTTTATTTTGGTTTGGTTTTGAATTTGGCAGCTAAAAATTGTGTGAAGCTTGGGGGATGAATGGAAAATGGGTTTTGTTGGCTAAGGATAGAAGATGGATGGAATCGGGTTGGAGGTTCAAACTAAGGAAGAAGTGGGTCGCGCAAGTGGTTTCCAGCGATGGGTGTAGATTCGGTTTTGAGGTGGGTTTTTGGGTTGGTCCAGATTTGTCTCAGGCGAGTCCGATGACGGGTTTCAGGTTGAGGGGGAGTTGGGTCCAATTTTTGGGTTGTGGATGTTGGTGGTTGTTAATTGATTTTGTTAATGGTGGATGATATGGGTAAGAGGAGTGAAAGGTGGGTGTTGTTGGGAGATTTTTTGGTTATGGAGGTATGGAGAGAGATGAGAGAGAAAGTGGGTGGAGGTAGAAGATGATGAAAGGGGTGATAGTATGGGTGAGGGTGTATGGGGTTATGGTGTAGGTGAGGGTGGATTATTGTGTAGGATAGTGTGGAAATGGTATTTGGGTGTGAGTAGGTTTAGGATAAGTGTGTGTGGTGTAGGATAAGTGTGTGTGTGTGTATGTGTGTGTGTTTAATTTGGACCCTTAAAAATAAATAACACTAAAAAAATGAATAAAACTAAAAATCATCCTCTAAAAATAAAATAAAGACTCAATAAAAAATGGAACTAAAAAGAAATAAAAAGATAAAAAAATAAAAATCTATTAAAACTAAAACTAAAATCCTAAAAAGATAATGTAAAATCTAATAAAACTAAAAACAAATGAATTCCTACAAAACTAATCCTAATAAAATAAGACTAAAAAATAAAAAATAAAAATCATACTAATTAAAAAGAAATATAAAAATTAAAAAATAAAATCTAGAACATTCTAAATAATCTAAAATAAATATTAAAAATAAAACAACTCAAACTAAAAATCTAAAAAGCGCAAACTAAACACACACGGGCTCGGGTGAAGGGTTTAGGAAGGTCGTGGCTAGGCTAGGGTTACGGGACAAGGTATTTAACTCCATGAATTGCATATCTGACTTGATTTATCGCTTTTACATCCGCAAACGCTTATTGAGCTACAAAACAAACAATTACTATCATAAGTCCGCAACTAAAATGCGTCTATTTGGGGTATAAATTGTACAGTTTTTGGTACTTATCAGTGAACACCTATTGATGCATAGTAATAAATAGGTTGTGTGAGTACATATAGTATACAAACTAAAAAAAATGGTGATCAAAGTATGAGTCCGAGCCAATAGTCTTTTTTTTTTTATTTACATTTGGAGTCGAGGATTAGATCGGGCGAATGAAAATCATAGGAGAATTGGAGTCGATGATTAGACCATTCCAATACTCCTTATAGTATATATATTGTGTGAAATATATACTATATAAATAATCTACTTAATTAGAATGATAGATGATTATACTAGAATAAATATGAAAGTGAAATAAATTCGTAAAGCAAACAAGTACGGTGAATATTAGAGAGAAATATATTACGCATAAGTATGAATAATTTGATTGTGTGAATACCTATAAATTTTGTACTTAGGTTGGTTGAATACCTACAGTGCCTATATGATATTGGAGTCGAGGATTAGACCGAGCCAATATTCTATTTTTTCCATTTACATTTGGAGTCAAGGATTAGACCGGGCCAATGTAAATGATAGGAGAATTGGAGTCGATGATTAGACCAGGCCAATACTCCTTGTAGTATATATTGTGTGAAATATATACTACATAGATAATCTACTTGGGTAGAATGGTAGATGATTATAAGATGGTCATACATATAAAAGATAAATAAATTGGGATAATTGGAGTCGATGATTAGACCGGGCCAATTATCCTTATAGTCTATATTGTGTGTGAAATATATAATATATGAATAATCTACTTGGATGGAGTAGTAGATAATTATTATGTTTTAAATACATACTATATAAATAATCTACTTGTGTAGAATGGTAGATGATTATATGATGTTCATAAATCAAAAAGGCAAATAATTTGGGATAATTGGAGTCGACGATTAGATCGGGCCAATTATCCTTATAGTCTATATTGTGTGTGAAATATATACTATATGAATAATCTACTAAGATGGAGTAGTAGATAAATATTTGTGTGTGAAATACATACTATATAAACAATCTACTCGGGTAGAATGGTAGATGATTATATGATCTTCATACATCAAAAAGGAAAATAATTTGGGATAATTGGAGTCGATGATTAGACCGGGCCAATTATCCTTATAGTCTATATTGTGTGTGAAATATATACTATATGGATAATCTATTAAGATGAAGTAGTAGATAATTATTGTGTCTGAAATACATATTATATAAATAATCTACTTGGGTAGAATGGTAGATGATTATATGATGTTTATAAAAAATATTATTAAGTTATACATACTAATTTCATGAATATTTTTACTCACTAACACTCACTATACACCGCGAAGTTAACACACCTTTCAAGTTGTAAATCTCTTTGTTTCATTACTTTCTTTATCTAAGAAATCATTTGATATTTCAAAGATTACTGTTGATGTCTAAAAGTGGAGTTGGTCAAAATTTATAATCATGTATACCATAAAGATAATCAAGCAAGGAAGACACACAATAAACAAGGTTTTGAAAGTGGTTTATATATGAGAAAAGCCTGCATCCACGACCTTTAGTATTTTTGGTGGTTACATTAGCTCACGATTAAGTATGTTTTATCTTGATTGAATAGTCCCTTTGAGATAAGAAAGATCATGTATTTATATTGGATGAGAACTCAAGAGATAAAATGCCTTTATATATTCAAGAATTTACATCTGTATACAATAAATAAGACTATTGATATTGATAGGTATGTGTAAAAATGTTGTTAGCTATTCTACCCAAGTGACTCTTGTTATTCTTGACGGTTCATATTCTTGAGATTGGTCGGCATGTTGGACGACCGAGTATCTCTGGAACCGACCAAGAAGGTAAGTATCATGAGAATAGCCATGTAGGAGGACATGTTTCTGTTTCTTATTGGTCCATGTAGATGAATAATTTTACATACAACAAAAAACAAACCAATATTGTATGCTTGATAATTGAACGAAAGTATGGAGTATTTGTTCTAAATATCTTTCTCTGTGTGTGTTGGTTAGCATCCGACCTCCTGGCTTGTAAATTTTTTCATCAGTATATTTGATAATAGAATTTTTGTGAATAATCTGAACTTTAGTGAACATCCAAAGGGTATATTGGTCTTTCTGCATTTTGGAAATCGTACGTCCACTAGCAGTTCAATCGTTTATTTAGTTTAATCAATTCATTTTTAGTTTTGAGGTAACCTATAAAAGGATGGTTGTGTTCCCTGCACTTCTCCTTACCTCAAAACTTTTGAACTCCGGCTCTCTCTTTCTTCTTAAGCTCTCTTTCTCTACTTTTACAGTTTGCTCTTTGTCATCGTTTCTCAAACTCTATAAACTTTCTTAACTTTCCCCCCTTTCATTTTTCTATCTTTCAAACATGGTGTAGATTATAGATGAAGGTTCCTTAAAGGAGTTTAAGGAATGAAAAAATATTCCCAGTTGGTAGGTTTAGAGATAGCAAGTGGACCTGTTGATGTGTTGTCACTATCTAAGGGTCACTGGATCCCAACTTTATTCATTGTTAAGTGTGGCATAACATTTCCCCTAAATCCCCACTTTCTTCAACTTTGCCAATATTTTGATGTAGTTTTAGTGAGAGTAGCCCCTAATAAATGGAGGGTTATAAACAGGGTATATAGGTTAAATGAAATCCATGGTACTTGAATTGGCATCCCTGAGTTGAAATTTTGTTATAAACAGGGAACCACGGGTTACAACACCTATCACTTAAAAACTAGGTAGGCCAATAGGACACTTATGGTTAATTTGCCTAACTCAAACAAGGATTACTGAGACTTTGGTGTAGAAGTGAAGAATTGGCAACATTCCCCTTTCCAGAGGGGGTAATATACATTGGACCCAGGTGCCCCCAGGAAGGACATGGCATAAATTATACAATATTTTTATTTTCTCTTTCCTTTTTTCTTACTAACTATTTTATGATTTGTCGACTAACTATCTTGATTTCTTTTTATGCAGAGGAAAGCAAAAGGAAGTGTCCAAAAGAAGGGGACATTAATATTGAAGATCTTAAATATTTGTGATCCATCCACCAAAGAGCATGAGAAGATCATCCCCGAGTAGCTTCTATTTTGCTAGAAAATAGGAGTTATGTTACCTTATTTGTTTCCCAACCAATAATCAGTTTGTCCCAGTCCCCATCAACTTAGACGAGGAACTAGTTTTTACCTCATCTGCTACTGAATCAACTGGAGTAGAAAGAGAATTTGAACAATGATTAACATCATCTTCCTTTGAATTTCTTGATCTTACAACCATCTGAACTTCACCCTCCATAAAAATGGTGAAAATAATAATTCCAAACTTAATGACTGGATCTTTATCTCCTTCTCACCAAGAAAAGTTCACCCACTGACAAGAGGTCTCAAGTCCTCAATGTGGAAGAAACAAAAATTATTGAGCATCAAGTCAAGATGTTGAAGAGGGGTCTTCTCAGTTAATAAGATTGGCCTAAAAAACTTTTGTCGACTAAGTCAGAGATGGATATACCTATGTGGTTATCAACCCTAGGTTGGCTAGGGGTCCGACTAAGTATGGAACTATGCCAGAAAATAAGTAGACAATAGCCCTGATGTCTAAAGCCCGATTGGTTGAAAGGGCTAACCATAATTTGGTACTTCTTCGTATTTCACTTCTTCGTATGTTTTTAATAATTTTTGTTTGATCTTTTTTTAACTGATGTTTTGTATTTATTCTTTTGCAGTTCTTGGTTTATTATAACCAAATGCGGGAGATGGATGACCAGCTGAAGGCTTCCCCGGTTGATGTAGAGAAAGATTTTGAAGGCTTGTAGAATTCCTTGTAAGAATCTCATAAGTCCTTAGAGAGAGAGAGAGAGAAAAGCTTAGCAAGAGAAGTTGAAAGTGGCCGAGGATAGGGAAATGAAAACAGAGAACAAAATAAAGGCTGATGATAATAAAGTGACCCTTTTTGAAGAGAAAGTGAAGGAAGATGAGAGAAGGGCAAAGGTTGTTGAGGATAAAATTTCCATTTTGAACACTAAAATTACTGCTCTGAAGTCTAAGGGTAAAAAAAATAAGGAGGAGGCCATCAACAAATGATGGGGCAAGGCATTTACTTCTGCAACCATCCAAATTGAGTATGCCAAGAACTTCTCCTATAAAGATGGCTAGTTGGATGCCTTAAAGAAGACCAACACCCAAGCTGATTCTGAACTATTTTAAAGGCATAACCCAGGAACCCATCCCAACTCAGATGAGGAGTTTGATGATGAAGATGGATTTGGGGAATCTTCTATTATGCCAACTATTATAGACGACCTATCCCCTTCTGACTTAGCTTCCAAGGATAAGGAGAATGTTAAACTCCTTTAGCTAGTTTGTGCCCTCTCTTTATGTATTTTTCCTTTTTTCTTTCCTCCTTCTTTATTTGTAATGGATCCATAATTGTAACACTTGACTTATCAATGGAATGAAGAAGTTTTTTTACCTATTTGGTACACTTTACTTGTCTGACTATTTTTTTTGTCTTCCTTGTTCAGATTTATGTTCTTATACTTGTGAATTTCCAGTTTCATGCCATGGAGAATGTGATCAATTATGCTAAATTTTACTTATTAAAATGTTGCAACAGTCTTCTTGAAGCTGGTTATGTGGCTTTTACTAAAATAGAGTTGGTAGAGTTATGAGGCGATGATGCCTCTGACAAAGTGAAAGATGCATATGTTCATCTTTATTGTCTTTTTAATAGAGCACTGGTGAACATGAGAAGATTGAACAACTGCAAGATGACTATAATATTTTCCGGCCCCTACTACACTCTAATTATAAAGTAAAGTATGAAGATTTAAGTGCAGGTTGGGGCTTTGATAAGAAGTTATAAAAAATCACATTTGATTTAAAGAAGAAGTAAGTTATGCTAAATAGAGAAGTGGAAACTGCTCAGAAGATTGTTACACTCTTGGAAAAGGATAATAATGCCTTGAAGAAGGAACTAGATAGTCTGACGAAGACAGCTGACACTGGGCCAAATGAAAGGGGCCTCTTTCCTAGAATTGGGGAATGCCAGGCTGCTAGAGGAGCAGGAAAACTTAAAAAAGAAAAATCCAAGTCTAGGCAATCCTTTAGGCAAATAGTGGTTGCGCGCCCAACTATGTATGAAGAGAGACGTAAGAAGACCTTAGCCGACCAAGATTCTTTGTTCCAGGAGAAGGATAAAGCCATAAAAAAGCTCCAAGACATGGTAGACTGACTAACTTTTCATTTCCATTAACAACCTAAGGCTATATTGATGGATGGATATGATAAAGCTTTAACTCACCTAGACGACCACATGGAGCAAGCTCGTTGACAAGGATATAAATGGGGTTGGTTAAATTTTTTAGGCTATTAAAGACACACAATAAAAATTAATTGTGGTACTAATGCACTTAGGTAAAACTATACGTAGTTTTATTCAGGAAGTGGTTGGATTAGATATCTTTGGCGACTAAGTGTGTTAGGAATGTATTCGTATGTTTAATCCATTCAGGTAAAACTTCTTGTGTTTAACTTTAGGTCATATATGAAGTTTTACTAACTTCTTGTTATTGACTTGTCAAAGATGAAATCATACATGAATTTTAAAGGAAAGTTCGAAACTTTTTTGAAGTTCAATTTTTTTGTTACTGGTGGATGTATATCACCTTGGAAAAGTTTGACTTTTTTAAGTTAGAAAAGTTTGTTAGTGGTGGATTTATATCACCATACACTGAAAAAGGAATAAAAAGGAAGCATAATTGGTAGAAACTCGCAACTTCATTAAATTGAATAAACGATTACAACAAATAAAAATTACTGATAATATTTTTGAAGGTGGTTGGAGTTTTATGGATTCTTGAATTCTTCCCCTTTAAGCGTTTCTAGGCAATATGTGCCTGGTGGGATGACTGTCGATTATGATAAGGACCGTGCTAGTTGGCCTCCAACTTTTTACCCTTCTGAATTACCTTCTTAAGGATATAGTCTCATTATTTTAAGTTGGTCAGCTTGACCCTCCTATTGTAGAATCTAGTAGTCCTTTGTTGATAAGAAGCCATTCAAATTGCAACATCCTCTCTGACCACTTAAATCATGTCTAGATTCAGTCTCCTCATAAGAATACTCTTAGGGGGGTCAGAATTTAACACCTTGTGAGTTAGCAGACTTATTTTAGCTGGTACCACTACCTCAGTACCGAAAGCAAGCAAGTATGGAGTCCCTAATGTTGTCATTCTCGATGTGGTCCTATAAGCCCAAAGGACGTTATGCAACTCATTGATCCAGTTCCTCTTAGCATGATCCAACCTTTTCTTCAACCTGTCAAGAAAAGTCTTGTTAGTGACCTATGTCTTAGAATTGAATTGTGGATGCCCAGGTGCTGGATGAAGTTTTTGAATCTTGGACAAGATGTAATATTCCTCAAAGTTCTCATTATCAAACCGAGTACCATGATTAGTGATGAAGGCATAAGGCATCCCATAATGACATATGACCTGCTTCCATATGAACTGAAAGACTCTTTGATAAGTCATATCAACCAAGGGCTCACCTCCACCCATTTCATGAAGTAATCAACTCCTACAACCAAATACTTGAACCTTCCTTTGGTGGTCAGTAGTGGGACGACCAAGTCAATCCCGAAATTAATAAACGGACAAGGAAAAGTGATGGGATTTAAGGCAACCCCGATCTTCTATGAATAGTGGGAAACTTCTAGAATTTATCACACTTCCTGGTGAAAGAAACACAATTTGCCTTCATTGTCGGTCAGTAATTGCCTTGCATTAATATTCTTTATACGAATGATTGGGCGGATGAATGAGATTCACATGAGCCTTCATGTACCTCCTTGATCAAGTCATGTACTACAACTATATGAACATAACAACGTAGGGAGACAGTGTATCCTCTTATATACAAAATGTCTTTCTCCATAAAATAATTGGATGCTTTATATCTCGGCTTCCTAGCTTTTCTCTGGTGGGGTGGAAGACATACCATTTTAATGTAGTCTTTGATCAGATCCACTAAAAAAGGTCCTAAATCCATAGAGATAATGTTCACATCTTCCCCATCGATGCTTCTGTGTGTTAGGAACTCTAATGGAATAGTTCGTTTGAGTTCTATCTGAGTTATTGATACTAGCCGAGCACGTGTATCTACTCAGGCATTCTCCATTCTAGGGATCCTAACCATCTTGACTGCAGAAAATAGAGAGACAGACTCCATGGCTTTGTCCAAATACCTTACTATGATTCCTCTTTTAACTCCATATACCTGAAGCATTTGATTGACAATGAGTTGAGAGTCACTATGTGCCATCACCTTCTCGGTAATTGGTGATAAAGCTAATTCCAAATCCGTAACCAATGCCTTATACTTGACCTCATTATTGGAAGCTTGGAACTGAAAATGTAAAACATATATCACATTTAGGTCATTAGGAGTGTTAATGACAAGTCCTTCTCCACTACCAATGGCGCATGGAGATCCATCCACGAATATTTTCCAAACTGGAATGTTATTATTGAAGTCTTTCTCTGATAATACTACATGCCTAAATATGTCCTTGCTTTGTTCAACTAATTATTGAGCTCTTTCTTAAGCAGTTGATGTTTCTGGTTGGTCAGTGATAACCTTAATTTTCTTTAGAGCTGAGGCATCCTCTAAATAAATATGCTCGATAGGCAAACTTAGGTTATTAGTCCTGCAACTTCCACAACAACTACAACAAATCAACTACCTAAGAAATCAACCTTCCTGAATTTTTTGGTTTGTGAAAATCTTATCGTAGGGGAAAATTAGTGTACACCCCCAAAGTGTGAGCTTGGAAGAATGGTCTCATCCATCTCAAATCTTTAATAAGTGCAAGTGCTAGATTTTCCAAGTGTAGAAACCTGATTTCAGCTCCTCAGAATGCTTTGCTGGTTTAGTATACATGTTTTCAAATTCCATACTCTAGTCGGATCAAGGCATAACTAATAGCCAACTCTAAAACTGCTAAGTACAAATACAACCATTCTCCCGAAACTGGTCGAGAAAGTAGTGATGGAGACCCCAAATATTTTTTCAACTCAGTGAAAGCTTTCTCACATTTATCTTTCCATTTAAAGGTCTTTTTTAGAACCTTAAAAAATGGAAGACACTTTTATATTGCTCGGGACACAAAATGATTGAGGGTTTCCACTCTTCTAGTCAGTTTTTGCATGTCTTTCTTGCATGTTGGAGATTATATCTCAATCAAAGCCTTTATCTTGTCAGGATTGGCTTGGATTCCACTTTGATTCATAATATAACCCAAGAATATTTTTTCTTGTACCCGAATATGCATTTGGTTGGGTGGAGTTTCATCTGGTGCTTCTCTAACTGGTCAAATGTTTGAGACACATCTTTAATGTGGTCGGTGGTAACCTTTCTCTTGATGAGCACGTCATTCACATATAATCCATGTTCTTGCCAATTTTCTCTTCAAACAATTTATTCACAATCCTCTAGTAAGTTGATCTAATATTATTTGGCCCAAAGGGCATAACGTTATAATAGTATATACCTTGGCTAGTGGTGAAAGAAGTACTTTCCTTATCTTTTGGATTTATTTTAATCTAGTTATAACCAGAAAAGGCATCCATAAAGTTGAGTAACACATGACCTACAGTTGCATCTACTAATTGATCAATCCTTGGTAAAAGGAAAATGATTCTTTGGGCATGCTTTGTTGAGGTCTGTAAATTCTATTCACATATTCCACTTATCATTCTTTTTGTAACCATCACTACATTGGCTAGCCAATTGGGATACTTAACATCTTTAATAAATTGAGCTCTGTGTATTTTTTTTACTTCCTCCTGGATGGCCTTGTTCTTCATGGTACTGGACACTTTTCATTTTTGCTTGATCATCTTAGCATGTTTGTAGATGTTGAGCTCATGGAAGACGAAATTAGGGTTAATTCCTGGCATATCCTCATGGATCCAAGTGAACAAGTTCTTTTAATCTCTAAGGAATTCAATCAATTCCTATTTGAGGGAAGGTGTTATGTTTGGGCCAATTTGAGTGGTTCTTTTCATATTCTGATCATCAAGCATAATGGTATTTGTTGCATCCATAACCCGTCCCTTGACTAGATCTTCTTCCTCATGGGGATCCAGAGTGTTGATATGATAGGTAGTAGTGCTCTTCTAGACTTCCGGCTAGTTGACATATGTGTAATAGCATCCTCTAGCTCCCATCTAATTATCATTCATTATGCCGACTCCATAAATAATGTGAAACTTCGTACACTAATGTACTGTAGATGGTACTGCTTCTAAATGCTTCATCTTAACTTTGTCGCGAATTATGTTATAGGTTGAAGGGACATTTTTATCTAGTACAAAGATATGAATACTCTCCTTTCTGCTTACTAGATAAGTGCCGACCCAGACGTCCTGCTTAATTGTCCCCAAGGGATAAACTTTTTCTCTTGAGAATCTTATGAAGGGCCAGTGGTAAGGTTTTAACATGCTGTATCATAGCCCTAGGCTATGGAAACTTTTATGGAACATGGCATATGTTGAACTTCCATTATCTACTAGGATTCTTGCCACTTTGCCATGATGAAACCGATAACTGATAACTAGTGGGTTGCCATGAGGGCAAAGTACTTCGCTCAAATCATTCTTGGACAAGTCGCTCACTAATTTTTCCTTGTTCACTTTCATGAGCCGACCATCTGTGTACTCGGACATGTCAATTTTTATGATGGAAGGATACGATTTGGATTTAATTAGATAATATTTTATCTTAACTATCGCATCTTCACCACAGGTGTCTCCTCCTGCAATGAAATTACAACCAAAATAAATCATTCCCACCTCTACTTCTGGCTCTTTTGGTTTCTTTGAAAGGTCGGGATCATCCTCGTAATCATCGTCGCGAGCAATTTTCTTGTCATCTTTTCTTCAGCAAGGTGACTCAGACCTCCTTCTAGCTTCTCAACCACCAGCCCGATCAATAAATTTAGTCAATCCCCCCCCCCCCCCCCAACGAATGAGATATTTCACTTCGTTCTTCAAAGTGATGAAATTTTCAGTGGCGTTCCCGTGATCTCTATGAAAATCAAAATATTTTGATTTATCTATCATGTTGGGAGGCGACTTCAGTTTCCTAGGCCTTTTTAACTCTTTATTGCCCCTAATCTCCTCTAGTATATGATGCACACCTTTGGTGAGTGGGGTATATTCATCATAATTGTTGATTTTATCAATCTTCTTGTCATTCTCATCGTTTTTGGTTGAATTATTATGGATTTCAGTCTTCAACAATAGAGCTTCTTTAGAAGTTATTGCCTCATCGACGTTCATAATCTTTCCATCTTTGGCCATTAATTTTGTCCTGTTCTTGGGAGGATTTTTTGCCAGTGCATAGTAAAGGTCCATGGCGATCAGTCCACTTATCGGCACTGCAATGGAAGTCTTTTCCTCATAGTCAATCATTTCTAGTTTCTCATTATTGAATCAAGTGATGTACTCCTGAGTAGTTTCCCCAGGTCTTTGATGAACGCTCAAGAGATGAGTATCACTCATGACTAGCTTGGCCCCAAAATAAATATTATCGATAAACAACTCAACCAATTGAATAAAGCTAGTATTTTTCCCTCGGGGTAGTTGTACCCTATCCGGACTAAGTTTGTGATGGAACTTAAGAATGGCCGACAGTGCATCTCATCATGGACAAAGTATATATCATCAGCAGTCTGATATTGCTCAATATGAAGAACTAGATCAGTCTTTCCATAATACATGTAAGTAAAACTTGTTGGCTTAAATTTAGAAGGTGTGGGATAATCCACAATAGCCTGGATGAAAGGGGATCCCTTTAAAAAACTCCTCTGCAAAGGGTTCTTAGTCTTAAATGTTGCTCCTAAACAATCTTGTAGTTGATGTATGGATCCTTTCTAGGTGTGCTCCTTTATTTTAGACTTGTATGAGGCAAATTTGGTGGATTTACTATGCACTTATGTTGAGCTATCTTCCTGAGAAGTATGCTCAGGACACACATAACCTCTTATGCTAGCCCTAGACCTCGCGGATCTTTCTCTATGCTCGTAAGACCGATCTGGTTCTCTGTGATAATATATGGCTGCCTGGGGCCCCAGACTATCAAAGGAAGATTCCTTACTTAAGCGTTATAATGTGCTCGGTCATTCGGAGGAGAAATACCAAACATCATAATAATTTATTAATTAGATTGACGACGTTTCCCCCCGGGTGGTAAGATCTGTCACAAGAAGATCAGGAGTGACTACTTATCTCATTTCTAGATGGTTGAGGTGGTATGTCCCTTAAAGATGTGTTAGTAGTGGACTTTTCTTGAAATGTACGAGTCAATTGGTAAACTGACACTTGCATGGCTTTATGTCCTTTAGCAAGGTTGAGTAAAATTCCCTGAAGATCTTCTGCCACACTTAGAGGAGTAGATGAATCTGGATTGTTACCTGCATCTACAAGGCTGCTCTCAAGAATAATTGTCATTTCTTAGAGAACTTCTAAGGTGAAAAAATAAATAAAATAGGTAGCAAATGATGACCAACATTCATTCTCATAGACGATGCCAATCGGTTGATATCTAAAAATGGAGTGGGTCCAAATTTATAATCACAGATAAAATAATAATAATCAAGCAAAGCAAACACACAACAAACAATATTTTTAAAGTGGTTCAATTATGGAAAATGATTAATAATTGTCTTCCTATAGATTCAACTATTCAGTCAGTTGGGGTTAAGCTCTGTTCCAAATGTTTGGCTTGTCCGGCTAACATAGAATCATTAGATCACTTGTTCATTCATTGTCCTTCAATCAGACTGGTGTGGGAATTTTTCTCAAAATTAATGGGGATTGATATGAACACTTAGAATTTCTCTTCTCTTCTTCACAGTTGGTGGATCAAATCTGGGCCTCAAGACTATTCTAGATTCCTTGGTAAATGTATCCCAAACATTGTTTGCTGGAAAATATGGAAAAGTAGGAATCAAACCCTCTTTGAGAATGTTAAGGTTGATAACAAAGCTATTATTCATCAATCAATCTCATTCATCTCTGATATTTGAAAGGGAATTAGATTCAAAAACTATATCTCTTTATTTAACCAAGGGGTTCACAAAGTTTTCAATCTTCTAATTGGTCGAAATCTGCACTTTGTTAAATTAATCAAGTGGAGACATCCTACTCCATCTTGGTTCAAGCTAAATTCGGATGGGGCATCGAGAGGGAATTCGGGGCAAAGTGGTATAGGAGGGATTGTTCGAAATGCTAGAGGTGATCTTATATTCGCGTATGCTAAATCTGAAGGAATTGCCTCAAACACTTGTGTGGAAATTAAAAACATCTGGTTAGGGATTAAGATGTGCCTGGACTATAACCTAAAAGATGTGGAAATAGAGTCTGATTCATTCTTTGCGGTGAACCTAATCAACAAAAATTGGAAACCTCCTTGGCAACTGCTGGAATATGTTGAAAAAATCCACGATATGCTTGCAAAGAACAATTTCAAATTAGCTCATTATTATAGGGAATCAAATATGGCTGCTGACTCTCTTGCGAATTATGGGATCAATCTCCTTTCTCTTTCACATTTTCATCAATTTCTGGACCTTCCACCTATAGCTAGATGAGATGTCAAGCTGGACAAATTGGGATGCCATTATATTAGGACTATTGTTAAATTCTCTTAGTTGATGTAATGGGGGTTTTATAAAGCACCATATTTACTTTTCAGTTTCCATGGATCTCTTGTAATCTTGTTTTGATTTGGGGGGATTCGTCCTGTAATTAATAATTTTTTATTGGGGGTTCTAAAGAAAAAATATATGAGAAAAGCCAACATCCACCATTTTTAGTATTTATGGTGGTTACAATAGGTCAGGGTTGAGTATGTTTGTGCCTGATTGAATCATCCCTTTGACCTAAGCGAGATCTTGTGTTTATATTAATTGGAAACCCAAGAAATGTAATGCCTTTATATATTCAGGCATTTACATTTGTATACAATAAATAAGATTGTAGATATTCACAGGTACGTGTACAAAGGTTGTTAAATATTCCACCCGAGTGACTCTTGTTGTTCTTGATGGATCGTATTCTAGAGGTTGGTCCGCCTGTTGGCCGAGCAAATGTCTCTAGAGACGACCAATAAGGTAATTATTGTGAGGATAGTCATGTGGGAGGACAAGTGTCAGTTTCTCGTTGGTCTACATAAATGAATGATTTTTACATGGAATAATTACTTACAAAAAAAAAAACTATTTTCCTTTGTCATTACATGTAATCTTGAAAATATACACTTATCACATTTTCAACACTTACTAATACACTTTAAGGGCTGAAATTTATATTTTCTTTATTTCATGTTAAAACTCATTAAAATATTTACTGAACTTGTATGTATGCTCATTTCCAAATTACTACAAGTTTATATACATGGGAATTGGAATTTTAGGTGAAAAATTCCAAGAAAATGAGTTTAACACATGATTTATTCAAGAAATTTCATAATATTTCCAAAAGTATGCTTTTCAAGACTAAAAGACTTTTTTGTTCTTCAAAATTGAATAATTGCCTAACTTTATTAAAATTCCATTTTTACAGGAAAACATGAAGACTTTATTCATAAAATATCGCAACAAGATAAATACTATTTCAAATATTTTATTTAATAAAAATTTTAACACTAAATTTTCTTGAAAATATATTATTTTATCAAAACCTTTTAAGATCACTTGTAATCCATTTTACAAAGAACATGAGAAAATAGTTATCTTGAAACATGCATACATTATAATCTTAAAACTCTACATACAAGACTAAATAATAAGGAAATAGAGTTCTTAAACGTAAAGAGTAAAGTTTCTCACCTCAAAGATGCCTTAAAAATGGTTGGATGAAGAGGAAGGTGATGGCAACCTCCCATATCCTAAGGTGACCTTAAAGAGGTTGCATAGCTCCACTAGTTTGCTCCTTCAAATCTCTGACAAAACCCCTTTAAACTCCATAATTTCTTCTTCATTTCTTCTCCAAGAATCCCCTAACAAGTGGTGTATATGGGTTTTATGGGATTAAATATGTTGAAAAAGGGTTAGAGTATGATGGTTTGGGGTGGTGGGGTGGTGGTTCTAGAGTTTTGGGTGGTAGAGAAACTTCAAGAGCTAGAGAGAGAGCGAGAAAAAATCTGATGGAGGAGTGTTGGAATGGCTTCCAACACTCTCTTATCTCTTATTTATACCCAAAAGCCCATAAAGCTATTAACCTTTGGTCCACCCCCCCCCCCCCCCCCCCCCCCTCAATTTAATCTGCTCCATTGTGAGCTTGACAACTCAAATGATCCAAGGGCCTAGATTTTGACAACATTTTTCAAATATGAAAATTCTAATTTTTGCAGTCTCGTTAGAACGAGAATAGACCTTGTTAGAACGAACACACATCTTGTTTGAGTGGGGTTTGAATGATTTTCTAATGAGGGTGTTCAACCTTAACAAAACATGGTAGTTCGATGGTCGTTTAAAGCATCGTTCCAACGAGATCAGGATCTCCTTCAGACGACCAAGGGTATCGTTCTAATGACCCTAATTTTTTTTCAAATTATATATAAGGCCATTCTAAATCCAATTAATCACACCAAGGACACAATATTACCCAGATTTGACCCACTATCCATCTCTCTATGTCTAAAGCCCAATTCGGTCACTTTAAGTCAGCAAATTACACGGGTACAATCAACATCTTGGGAGAGATTTTTACATTCTTACATCCTTGATGAATTTTATCCTCAAAATTGTCAATCCACCAACTTCTCAAGTTCATGTTGGTTATCAATTCTTAATCTAGGTAATATGGGTTCTTAAAGACTAGGTCATCGAAATCCTCAAATCAGTAGGAAGTCATCATACATCCTATCAGAATGGGATGTCACTAAGTAACTCAACGTGGGAAAAGTCCTAGGCTCATCATAAGGCTAACCATCAACATCAACTGACAGTCCTTGAGTCTCCACTTACAAACAATCATCCTTGGTTTAGTCTTAAGGCTTTCCTCTTATCACCTAAAGCATACTCGACACATCTACCAGAGTAACACTCCCAAGTGATCAATACTTACCCAAATGTAAATCGAAACAAAACTATCATTCGATTCGTCATCAAGGACCATTTCAAGTGAGACGACTACACATCCTGGTTCTCCTCAAATTCTTGGGTCATTCTGACCATACACATTCACTTAAGCTTGATAATGACCTCTCACAACTAGTTACTTACTCCGATAAGTGAAATATTGACTAACTTACCAACCGTACGTCCAATCGTTATTTCAACAACGTCTTTATTTGAACTTAAGATCACTTTAATAATCCAACTACGGAACACTCACCCGAGTATTACAAAATACACTCACTGTGTCAAAATAGCATTATGTGCTATGTTTTATCTAGTTCTAACAATTTATGGTATCCTCAAATCATAACCCCCCTCTTTACAACTAGAGATGTTAATCGCTATATTGGTCAATCCATACGATCATTAATCCTAAGGAAAGTGAATACTAAGATTAAACTGTGTTGCAGAAGGCGCAACCAGATGTACACTGAACTTGTGCAAAATAAAAGGGAGCTGCAATGACCACACTAGGTCCAGCATCACTCATTCTGAGCCAAACCATGCTATGACTAAACCATTAACATGGAATAATATCAGACCACCGAAGTCAAAATAACACATTCCTTAACCATCGGGACTAAAAGAACACAGTCCTCGATTACCTAAAGTGATAAACACAACAAATTGAAATGAACGAACAATCGTTTCGAGTGAATCCCATCCGCATGAAAATGACTATGGTTTACGAAAGGTGAACCTATGCCATACCCTTGAATTCAATGACTCCTCCCAAGCATTTTTATCAGACCCTAGTCTATCCATACACCTTTACTTGAGTCACCAACCATCAGGAATCGGATCACGAACCATCCACCTTCACGAGACGAACGTAAAAACCATACTATTGTCCTTTGGGAATTCAACACTGGACATCCCTTCTTAGGAGTAATGATTCCCCCTTTCATTCTCGATAAACACAAATCGCTCCAGTTGACGAATTCCAAACACCTTTGTCAATGACGACTTTGTCCATTTCTCTAGTTAATGAGACTTGGTGATCAACCTAACACAGCTACGTTATTATCTACTTTATTGTGCAGTAACTACATCTCTTTAGGCAATGCCTAACTAGGAAAAACTCTCATCTTAGTATAACCTCCAATGACATAAGGTCATTATTGTGCCCATATCTAAACTTTACCTAAATCGAATCTTCATGATGGCCACACTGGTTGCCATTATCACATAAGGGTAATAAGTACTATACTAGTCTACACCTCTTAATCCGTACAATTTTGCTAAGATATGCCAAGAACTAGTCCTTTAACTATTAGAGTTATCCTAACTTATACCGACGACATTAGTTAATACTCTAATCATACCTCAATATCCCATGTGGAATGTTATTCACAAGACCTCAATCATGATGTCATTAATACAAGTCTCTAATGCATCTCCTCGTACTCGTTAAAGTTAAGTATAAGACCTTCTTCACTAGTCATTTTATGACAAATGAAAATTATGTCCAATCATGGCACTAATATCCAATTTCCCTTAGAAAGTTACATCACCTCTTTGTGCCAACTCAAATGACATCACCAAAGGCTGACACCATTCGACTCCTCTTGACCAATAACCTTAGATAACCACGTGACCTTTGATACAGCTATCATTGTAACACATTGCATTTCAGAACACCGAACTTGATTGTCTCCCTAAGGACACCTATCATACCTCAATATAAGAGTCATTAAAACCAGACATGATTTCATCACCCATGATTTTCCCATAGAAGGTACTCTTTGTCGACTTCCTAACATTTTCCTCAAATGACTGTTAGATACTCACCCAAAGACTAGCCTATGAGTCTCCCAACATGGCGATCCATAATCATCGAACACCTCAAGGTGTCATAATAAGTAGATTTTTATTCCCAAAGACACCACATGCAATTGATCTCAAGGGTTGGATGGATTAGATAATTTCCTTATAAAATAAGTAAAAGCCAATTTTTAAGAAATCCCTCTCAGAATGGCTACTACACAGGCACCTAAAAAGGCTACTTCTCGCAAAACACTGACTAGCATCTGTTAAAGCCAGCTACTCCTATCCGAATCGCTTCAGGTTTAGTCATCACTTGGGATATTGAAAAAAGGCTATGGGTTTTAGATGAAAATCTTATTTTCCTTTCATTTGAAACCTTATCATGGATCTAGCCTATAACCCTCCCCTTATGACCTCATAGAAAGTCCAAAAAATTTCTTTCAAATGACTCATGCCATATACTACGTATTAAACCCACACTGATAATACTAAGGATTCTGGAAGGATATTAGACATCGTGTACAACCTATAATCCTCTAAGTCCACACTACCGACATCACAAGGGATCTTGTTCCTCAAACGTTGCATCTTATTCTCCAAAACCACATTATATAAAGCTACCTAGGATTTATTCCTATGTCACTTCAAATCATCATTATTACACATATAACACACTTACCACCAATGGATCGTAACTATCATCATAGCTTACAAGATATATTTATGAATAAAAACTTACCAAGGCACTCACTAATAATTATGGTATCCTATCAACTAAGGCCGACGTACACATCCTCAAGTAATGACCAACATGGGTATACATGCCCACCTCATTGTTAAATGCTTACAAAATGACATTACCCCAAGGATCGTGTTCGTCTAATCACATAATCATTATTAACCACCTGTAAGTACCTAACCAATGAAACTAATGCGACCTTATCACAAAATCAACACTTCTTAGACATGCTACTCTAATCGTCTAACTCCGCAGTTTGCTTTAAATATCTCATATATATAATTCAATGGATGATACTTACCTTAATTAACATCTTAACAGACCTCTCACATCATTATGGGTTGACATAAATGCATCTCACACTAGAGAATGTGGTGTCACCACTAATGGCCTACGCAGATACTCATAAATTACTAACACTTCTAAATCAAAAGTGCCGAGAACTATTAATTATAATTAACTTTGCCACTTTCTACATGGAAATGAATTGCATGTCAAGCTAATTTCCTTGACTCCATCGTCTAGAACTTGAATAAAAATCGTTACCCATCTAGCATAATCGAACTAAGACCAACACCGATGTCAAAGATTCACTACCGTCCTCGCAACGTCACTCCCAAAAGGAACCTTAAACCTAGTGCTTTGATACCAATCGTAATGCCCCGAACTCAATTTATAGGTTACCCGTAGTCAACCCGGTCAGTTACGGAAGTAAGGTGTGAAGTGCAATGAGACAACCTAAATAATGTTTCTAGTTCAGTTTTATTTATTAACATTTTCCTTGTTTAGTATGCGATTCCAATTTATCTTAAGCTATATGTGGGACCCATGGGAAGCGACCTCAGAATCTAAGCATTCAGACCTACTAACATAAGTAAAAAGAATACTTACCAGCATAACACTCTCAAAACACAAAATCGCTTAAAACATGTCGTAATAAAGGAAGGGAATGAGCCGAATGCCTAGTGGGAAATACAGCAATGCAATATAAAGTCAAGTGGCAGAAAAGAATCTATAACGTACCACCTACATGCACATGCAAATACCATATATATATATATATATATATATATATATATGCATGAATTCCATATTAATTACAAAAACGTTACTTAATTTAATTAAATAACATTAATCTTACATTACTAATGCAAATACGTTACTAATGCAAAAACATTACTAATGAAAATCTATTTTTATTCCGCTTTAACGCATCTAATTAAATATTTAAACAAAGCACCATTTGTTTAGAAAAAACAATTCATTTATCGAAATTTCCCATATACCCACACCAAACCCACTTTAATATTTTCCTTGAAGGTACCTTTCAACACACGCGTACTCCGTGTTAGAAAATACTTGTTTTCCTTTTGAAAGTCATTCATAACACACACTTGTGTTAATTATGGGTTATAGATTGCTTGATTACCCACTTGTGTACTTCACTTGTGTCATTAACTCACGCTTTACTGCAACTTAGTCATTTTAATATTTCGTCCAAATTACCTTTACAAATCAGGAACATTTATCAATTTCAATTCATAAATATTGTCTTTTCTCATTTTCTTAGCACAACAGATTTTTTTTATCATGTTTTGCCTTTTCTCATTATCTTATTCTTGGAATTAACCACATAACTGCATACTTTAATGGGCTCCACACCACCGACTACGCTCCCATAAGCTTTGACTAGTGATTTGGGTCTTTTACTCTAAGGATCTAAGCCATTTGTAATTTTTTTTCTTCTTCCAAGTTCCCTTTATAATGTGTTTTACCACTTTATCGTCTCCATGTTATCCCACTTTTATCGACCAAAGCCGAAATTCGGGGACTATTTTCCCAATTTGTGTTACACTTTGACAGTCCCCGTTTCTTACCCTTTTACTTTAACATTGATTTCATTTCGAAAATTACTTCCGTTTAGGACTATTTTGTATAACACTTCTTCCAACATTTTTCTGTAACATTTTGTGTAAGAAATATATTGATTTCATAAGTGTTATTTTCCAAAAACATTATTAATTTATACATACCAATTTCTTGAATGTTTTTACTCATTAAGACTCATTGTACACCTTGGACTTAACATACTTTTCAAGTGGAAAATAAATTGATTTCATTACTTTCTTTATTAAACAAATCATTTGATAATTCGAAGACTACTTTACAAGAAAAATACCATTTTCCTTTATCATCACATGTGGCCCTAAACATATACACTCATAAATTTTTAACACTTATTAACACATTTTAATGGATGAAATTTATATTTTCTTTGTTTCATGTTAAAACTCATTAAATATTTTACTAAACTTGTTCGTACGCTCTTTTCCAAATTACTATAAGTTTATATACACGGGAAGATGTATTTTAAGTCCAAAAATTCAAGAAAATGAGTTTAACACATGATTTATTCAAGAAATTTCAAAATATTTTCAAAAGCATGTTTTTCAATACAAAGAGATTTTTATTCTTCAAAATTGAACAAATGCCTAACTTTATTAAAATTCCATTTTTAAAAGAAAATATGAAGGCTTTGTTCATAAAATATCGCAACAAGATAAATGTTATTTCAAATATTTTATTTAATAAAAATTTTAACACTAAATTTTCTTGAAAATATATCGTTTTATCAAAACCTTTGAAGATCACTTTTAATCCATTTTACAAAGAATGTGAGAAAATAGCTATCTTGAAACATGCATACATTATAATCTTAAAACTCTACATACAAGACCAAATGGTAGGGAAATAGAGTTCTTAAACTTAAAGAGTAGAGTTTATCACCTCATAGATTCCTTAAACATGGTAAAATGGAGAGGAAGGTGATGGCAACCTCCCATCTCCTAAGGTGGACTTAAAGAGGTTGCATAACTCCACTAGTTTTATCCTTTAAATCTCTAAGAAAATCCCTTTAAACTCCATGATTTCTTCTTTATTTCTTCTCCAAGAATCCCCTAAAACTTCTCCATAAATGGATATATTGCCTAACATGTGGTGTATATGGGTTTTATGGGCTTAAATATGTTAGAAATGGGTTAAGGTATGGTCGTTGAGTGTGGAGGGGTGGTGGTGCTAGGGTGGTAAAAGTTGATTTGGGTGGTAGAGAAGCTCCAAAAACTAGAGAGACAGAGAACATCTGATGGAGATGTGTAGGAATGACCCCCTAACACTCTCATATCTCTTATTTTACCTAAAAGCCCTTAAAACTATTAACCTTTTGTCGACTCCCCTACCCCACACCCCCACCGATTTGATCTTCTCTATTGAGGGCTTGACAACTCAAATGGTTCAATAGTATAGATTTTGACAACATTTTTTTAATCTAAAATTTTATATTTTTACAGTGTCGTTCAAATGAGAATGGACCTCGTTCAAATGAAAAAAAAACATCTCGTTCGAATGAGCTTCTAAGGAGGGTGGTCAACCTTTACAGAATATGGTAGTTCGATGGTCGTTTAAGGCATCATTCCAACGAGATTGGGATTTCATTCAAACGATCAAGGGTTCCGTTGAAATGACCAATTTTCCCCAAATTAACTATAAGGCCATTTTAAATCCAATTAATCACACCAAGGCCACAATATTACCTAGATTTGACCCACTATGCATCGCACAAGGTCTAAAGCGCAATTGGATCACTTTAAGTAACCAAACTACACGGGTACAATCAAAATCTCAGGGGCAGGTGTTACAGGTAGGCCTAACCTGGGACATTGGAGAGCCTTCATTTAAAATACCATAAGATACTTAAAAATGTGGGTTGGGTTTTAGTAAATTTTTTGCAAAAAAGAAAGGATTGACTTTTTGCTCAAAAATGGCAAATGAACTATTATTTATAAACTTAATATTTATGACAATCAATAATATTCTAGATTTTCAACCGTTATTTATAAATAGAATGTTGGTGTAAATATTATTTGATGGAAATGGGGGTTTTATTTGATTTTGTGCAGTTTTGGACCCAATTTCAAGTGGGACTCGCACTCCGATTTTAGCGGGACCATTTTCCATTTCGACGAGAGTAACATGGTATATTTAGATGTCAAACCCCACTAAGTGGTGTCTGAGAAAATTGTCTTTAAAGTTATCCACTTGATATGTTAAAATATGTTGTAAACTTGGTTAAGAGCATTTGTCCCCCATAGGAAAAATGTGGAAAAGGGTAAGAGTTAATAAACTCCTACATTAAACCATGGGTTGGGCTCCAAGGATCACCCCAATTTTGTAATGGGGAGAGGGCCTAGGAAATTGTGGGTTTAACTCGCACTTACCATCTGGCCGACCAGCTCAGCTCGACTGGTGCACGAGTCCTGGGCTTGGGCTTGGGCTTCATGGAGTATTATCTTTTGATGAAAATTTATTTATTAAACTTTCTTGCCAAGTTTAAATTAACCTATTTGTTTGGACCCATTTTGGCTTTTATTTTTTGTAGAAAATTATTGAACAATTGCATCTGTACATCTGCTTTTATTTTTTCGTGGGAAAATTACTTGACGGTTGTGTGTGTTCGTTTGAAAGTCATTGTGACTGTTCGAATGGTCATAATTACTTCTATATAAAGGGTTTACCTTTTGCATTCTACCACTAAATCTACGTAATTTCTCTCTCTCTCTCCGTCTACATTATTTCTCTTGTGTATTCGAGCACAAACACAAGTTGCGTTCTCTAAAGCCCTCATAGTTTAAAGCGATACTACGATTAGGGACGGAATCCGTTTTATCCTGGGAGATGATTTCTTACAACCTTGGACACCAAGTGAGGGAGAATTTTCGTCTTAAGGACATAGCGTGAATCGTTTGTCTCGGATTACTTCTTTGAAGGATTATTTCTTCATTTGTTTAACACAGATTTATTCTTTCTTCATTTGTTCTATATAGATTTCTTGTGTGTAATTCTTATTTATTGTTTACTAAATTTTGTGCTACAAATCTGTGTCTAATTATTAAATACGATTTATGTTATTTATTTTTATTATAAAATGATATCTAGAATTACAATCTTCGGACAAATTTATTTTTGTTAACTTATATTTCTGGAATTTATTCAAAATATTTTAATAAATACATAAAATATAATTGTTTTATTTTTCATACCAGAATATATTTTGTTTTTGAACAATAGATTTTATTTATATATTTGAATTCTATTAAATACATGCCTGTAAATATTTTAAAAAAATAGTTGTTGTTACTGTTTTGTCTTTAATTAATTGTAGATTTAAATAAATATTTTTTTTTAAACAGAAATGGCTACTTTATCTAATAGCATTATTGTCCCTATGGTTGGCACACCCTTTGGGAAAAAGCCTAAAAAATTCAATGGCATAGATTTGAAACGTTAGCAACAAAAAATTATTTTCTATCTAACCACTCTTAATTTGGCTTAGTTTCTGAAAGAAAAATATCCCACTCTTACAGAAAATGAGACTAGTAAGAAGAAAGTGGTTACGGTGGATGCATGGAAAGATGTTGACTTCTTGTGTAGAAACTATGTTCTCAATGGAATCGATAACACATTATACAATGTGCATTATGATGTTAAAATGACAAAGGAACATTGGGAGTCTTTGGATGCCAAATATAAAATCGAGGATGCCGACACAAAGAAATCATTTCTTAGACTATAAAATGGTCGATAATAAAAGTATGATATCCTAAGTTCAAGAACTTCAAGTTATTTTCCATAATATTCATGCCGAGGGTATGTCTCTAAGAGAATCATTTCAAGTGACTACAACCATTGAAAAATTTCCACCATCTTAGAATGAATTCAAGAATTACTTAAAACATAAATGCAAGGAGATAAAGCTTGAATAATTAATTGTCCATTTGGTAATTGAGGAAGATAACCTCAAGTAAAAAAATGGATTGAAGGATTTCAATCCATGGAATCAAAATTCAATGTAGTTGAAGGGGGATCAAAGACTAAAAAAACAAAAAAGCATAATGGTGAAGGTCTAAGTGAAGGATATAATAGTGTTAAAAAATTCAAAGGAAAGTTGTACAACTGTGGCAAACTAGGACATCTCTCCAAGGATTGTCTAAAGACGAAGAACTATATGAAACCAAATGATCAAGCAAATATGATTGAATATAAAAAATTTCAGTGAATGTTAATGATATTAACCTTTCTGCGGTTGTTTTCAAATGAAACTTGTTTGGTAACAACAAAGAATGGAGGGTTGACACTGGTGCTACTCGCCACATATGTGCCAACAAACGGTTGTTCTTTGCCTACAACACTGTTGATAATAATGAATAAATTTACATTAAAACATGCTTCGCCTTATAAAGTTAAAGGACGTTGAAAGATGGTGCTGAATATGACAAATGGCAAAGAGCTCACGCTAAACGATGTGCTTCATGTGTTCAATATTCAAAAGAATTTGATATCCAGATCTTTTCTTAGCAAAAATAGATTTAAGCTGGTATTTGTATCGGATAAATTTGTCCTTACTAAGAATCATATGTATGTAGGAAATGTCAAGCTTAGTGATGGCTTCTTTGAGATAAATATAATGACTATTGTACCCAATTCTATTAATAATAAAAACACATATTCTTACTTATTGGAGTCTTTTACGATTTGGCATGAAAAATTATGACACGTTAGTTATGATACTTTGCGTAGGTTAATTACATTAAACATGTTGCCTATATATGAATTCGATCACAATCATAAATGTGAAATATTCGTGGAATAAAAAATGGAAAGAATGCCCTTTCATTTTGTCTAAAGGAACGTCGAACCTTTATATTTAATTCATTTGTGAAAACAAGAGGAGGTCAAACATATTTTATTAATTTTCTTGATGATTGCACTCGTTATTGCTATGTTTATTTGCTTAGAAGCAAAGATTAGGTAATTGATGTGTTTAAACACTACACAAATGAAGTTGAGAATCAACTTATCAAAATGATAAAGGCAAAATAAGTGATATAGGTGGTGAATATAAATCCCCTTTCGAACAATTTTGTTCAGAGCATGGAATCATTCACCAAACTACTGCGCCTTATTCACGTCAACCTAATGGTATTGATGAACATAAAAATACACCATTGAAAGAAATGATGAATGATATGTTGATAACCACAGAACATGTGGGAGGAAGCATTGCTTTTCACTAATTATATTCTCAACAAAATGCCTCATAAGACGACATACCATATGGGTTATGGAAATGTCATATACATAACTATAAATACTTAAAAGTGTATTTATGCTTGGCAAAGGTAGTAGTTCCTAAACCTAAAAAGATGAAGATACAACCTAAAACCATTGACTGTATATTCATTGGTTATGCCAAAAATAGTAGCGAATATCATTTTCTTGTCCATAATTATAAAATTCTTTATATGCATGTTAATAACATTATTAAATCAGAGGATGCTACGTTCTTTGAACATATTTTTCCCTATAACATGGAAAGTGAATAAAGTTCAATTAAAAGACCTCAAGATACAAAAACTAGTAATAATCAAGTAATTATAGATAATAATTATATAAATGAGAATGAACCTAGGCATAGTAAAAGTTCAAGGAAGTCAAGGATTTTTGGACCATATTTTCTAACATATTTATTACACAATGAACCTCAAAGTTATAAGGAAGCAATTTCATCTCTCGAGTCTTATTATTGGAAATAAGTTGTTCAGAGTAATATTGAATTCAAACTGCAAAACCACACGTGGGAATTGGTGGACCATCCACCCGATAATGAGACGTTAGGTTACAGGTGGATCATCAAAGGGAAAGTGAAAACAGATAGATTAATTGACAAATATAAAGCTATACTTGTTGAAAAAGGGGAAAAATAAAGGAAATGAATAGATTACTTTGATAACTATTCACATGTTACACGAATTACATCCATACATATGCTGATTGTAATGGCAACAATAAATGGACTCAAAATACATCAAACGAATGTAGAAATGGCCCTAAATGGTGAATTGGACGAATATATATATACATATCTGTGTGTGTGTGTGTGTGTGTGAGAGAGAGAGATAAAGGAGGAGGGCTTTTTTTGTCCTCCCCAACTAACGGTTGATATTAAAACTGATGAGTTTGGTTTACTAGTGGTTGAGATTACATCTTACGTTTTCTCTAACGAACGACTGAAATTACTCCAATCTCTTTTCTAATAATGCTAAAGTGGATACAATAAATGTGTCGTGTCCAATACTGCTAAAGTGGATACACAAGGGTCGAGGTCTTCGTACGGGTGGTGTTTGGGGTAATACATCTATGTTGAACACATTAGGAGAACTAATTCTCTCCCTCTCTCCTTACTATTGTTCTACAACTTCCCTAAATCCATATAATCATCCTCATGATATTGCATTTTGTGTTGTTTCATGAATTGGTAAATATTTTACCCACTCCCTCCTCTCATGAATATTTTACCCTCTCCCTCCTCTCACGAATCATCGGTCGGTGTTTGCATTTTTTGTGTTTTGTGTATAAAACACTCTCTTGGTAAGGAGAGAGAGAGCATTGGTTCAAAGATATTCTAGCTCTCTCTTCCTCTCTCTTAACCTCCTTTCGGGTTTTTAGATTTGGGGGTTTCGCAAAAAAAAATGTTTTATAGTTTTTTTGATGGGTTCTGTTGGGTCTTAGATTCAATCTTGGGGATGAGTTCAAGTTTAAAGAAAAAAAATTATTGCAATTGTACAACAAATTTTCACCACGCCCAAATTTTCTAAGAGACTTATACTTAGATCTAAAAATGGAGAAATTATCGTGGATTTAAAAATGGAAGAGCAAGAGAAATCGTAGATCTAAAAATGAAGAAATTATAAAGATTTTTTTATGTTGATGCAAGTTTTATGAGAGAAGTAATTTATTTGTTTTAGTTGGATTAAAAAAATGGCTACTGAAGTCGGAGTTGAGTTGACTGTTTTTCATGGATACTAAAGATGGATTATTAACATTTCCTTTCTTAGTTATTGCTAACTCTTAGTTTTTCATGGTTCCTCTTATATTGATGTAGCGGAACTGACGGTTCACATTTACAAGTTTTTTTATTCCAATTATTGAGAGGCTCAGACACTGGAAAAAGGTGGAGGTGTATTTGTTTGTTTTGCTATTGATGGGTTGTTTCATTTTTTATTCCTATTGAGGAATCTTTTTCAAATTGAGTTTTTTTCACATGTAAGATCATTTATGTTGCTTTATTTCATTATTTCATATTACCTGTATATTACAAGTTTTGTGATTGTTTCAATTTTTGTTGAAGTGTGTGGAGAGAGAGAGAGAGAGAGAGAGAGAGAGAGAGAGAGAGAGGATAGGACAAAAAAAGGAAGAAAATGAAGAAATTGGTATCACTAGCTTCACAAATGGCTACACGAGCTTCACAAAATGGTTAAGCTTCACAAATGTCTTCACTTCAACAAGAGTGAAGAAGATATTATTTTGGGACTAAGTTCACTTTTGCTCTCAAGCTATTTTTAACACAAAAAAGGTAATAATGAAAAAAAATTTCTTTTCAACAAACAAAAAGATAATTTTTAACAAAATAAAATAGTTTTTAACAAAATAAAACAGACTATAACAAATTAAAAATATCTTTTAAAAAATAGTTTTTAAAGAATAAAAATATTTTAAAAAAAGTTTTTTGAAAAATAGAAATACTTTAGTGAAAAAATCAGTTTTTAACAATAAATCAATTTTTAAAGAATAAAAATAATTTTTCTAAAATGTTCTTTTAACAAAATAAAATATAGTATTGATACTAAAAGCTGTTTTGTTTTGTTAGAAATTGTTTTTTAAAACTATTTTTTTTTGTTATAAACAGTTTTTATTTTGTCAAAAAAGTTTTTTTGTTAAAACAATTTTTTATTTTAAAAGTTGTTTTTTTCGTTATAAGCTTTTTTTACTCTCCCCCCCCCCCCCCCCCACAAAAAAAAAAAAAATAACTGGTTTTTATGATTTTTTAAAGATATTGTTTCTTTGTTATAAATTGTTTTTATTTTGTTAAAAAAATTGTTAAAAATTATTTTTTTCAAACCGTTGTTTGTTATAAATAGTTTTATTTTGTTATAAATATCACTTTTCATGGAACCAATTTCATATTTGGTGATGAAAAATGTAACAAAGAATAATAAATTAATCAAAATATACTATAGTCTAATTAAAATAATTAGTAATCTATTATAGTAAAAAAATTAAATTAGCAATAATTACAATAATTATAAAATAATATTTGACCTTATAGTGTAAATACTATTTTACCTAAAATGTTTTATGTTTTAAAAGCATATTATATTTTAAAGGAGGTGAGGGTATTTTTGTTTTTTCTATATTAAATATATAAATAGGGTGTGGGGAAGGAACTTAAGGGTGTGGGAATAGCCACACCCTTTATTAATCGTGAAACAATTATGTAGCATTTTCTTGGAATTTCTTTTCTCCAGGTGTTGAGATAATGTGGTTTTGTACCGCAATAAAAAGGTTGATAGTGATGTCAAGACCGTGTTAGGACAACTCTACCAGACATTGATATGAGGATCGAATGCAGTGAAGTTTGACTAACAAACTAAAAGAAGTTTTTAAATTTTGTTATAGATACATCCAGCTTTTAAAGTTTGTTGAACATTAAATGGTTTTAATGGACTGTTTTCATGCGTTTTGGCCTTTCTTCATGCGTGTTTTAATTAATTTTTGCTCCCTATTAGAAGAAAGGACTGTAATTGAATTGACCTTTGTTCATGCATATTGGCCTTACAAACCTTATTGACCTGGGATTTAAGTTGGCCTTATAATGAAATTTAATTCCCCAACTTGATACTTTTTTTTTCTTTTTCCTGCAAAAACTTTCGACGTAAAACAAATTTATCACGAGAATAAAATTATTGGTGTGCCATCGGCACGGGTACTGAATATCACGGGAACAAATTTATCGTCGTGCCATCGGCACGGGTACATTCGAGTATATATATATATATGTGTGTGTGTGTGTGTGTGTGTGTGTGTGTGTGTGGAACAACTTGAAGGGTTTATTTCTTATGGACAAGACAAAAAGGTTTGTGGGCTAGTCAAATCGCTTAAAGCAATCTCCCAAACAATGACATGTTAAGTTTGGCAATGTTATGATGTCAAATGGATTCAAAATTAATGAATGTGATAAATGTGTTTATGTAAAGAGCACTCAAAATGAGTATGTTATAGTGTGTCTATACGTCGATGATATGCTTATAATTAGTAGAAATGTGAATATAATCAAAGCTACGAAAAGAATGTTAACAAGTGTGAAAGACATGGGTGTCGCGGATGTTATTTTAAGAATTAAAATTCTAAGACATCCGATGGTTTATTATTATCTCAATCACACTATATAGAGAAAATATTTGACAAGTTCAAGAAGTATAATATTATACCAATGAAGACACCCAGTGATACTAACAGTGACCTAACCACCAATATTGGTGAAATCATGTCACAATTAGAATATTCTCGTATAATAGAAAATCTAATGTATGTCATGAACTGCACACAACCTAATGTAGCATACTTTATAAGTAGGTTAAGTCGTTATACGAGCAATCCTAGCACTGAACACTGGAAAGCCATTGTTAGGGTTTTGGGGTGTTTAAAACAAAACAAAAAGTTTGGACTACACTACACCAAAAATCTAGGAGTACTTGAAGGGTATTGTTATACTAAATGGGTATCCGAATCTAAAGACTCTAAATCCACAAGTGGATATGTCTTTGTTCTTGGTGGTGCGATAATCTATTCGAAATTCTAAAAACAAAATTGTATTACTAGATCCATTATGAAATATAAATTTAATACGTTAGAAAAGGTTAGAGAAGAAGCTAAATGGCTGTTGATAAGCATCCAAGAGTGTTAAAACAAATCTTCAAACAAATGGTTTTTAATTGCTAATTCTAGATCAAATTGGTCTTATAAGCGTTTATGTCTATCTTCTAGGTCAATTGTCGTTTACAGATTTAAAAAGCCGTAATTCAATTCAAATGTGACACGGATGTGGTTAAATGAGCTAAACCCCAATCCTCGTACCTATTACTCTGTTCCCTAAACAAGCCAAGACCAACCCTAGCCCACCCTATTATTACTCTCTGTGTGTGTAGTATTATTGTTCTCTCTCTCTCTCTCTCTCTCTCTCTGTATATATATATATATATATATATATATATATATATATATATATATATATATGTGTGTGTGTGTGTGTGTGTGTGTGTGTGTGTTATACTGTTTCATGTCATTTTTATTTCTTTTTACATTTTCTAGTGTGTCTTTATTTTTACTTTGATTATTTTATTATTTTACGTAAATATTATACCGTGCTTGTCGTTATATCAGTTTCTGTATATATTAGGTATGCGTAATTATTAGATTTTTAGATATTTTATTTTAATTGTATTTATTTTTTATTTTATTAATTTAGTTTTATTATTATTTTATTTTATTTTATATAAGTATTTTATTAATAGTTTAGGAATTTAATTTTTAGTTTTTAATTTTAATAGATTTTATATTTTAGTTTTATTAATTTCATATTTTTTTAGTTGAATTGTAAATGTTTAGATAATTTTATTTATTTAGGAGCAAGTACCCTCTCACACACACCATTCCATACACCTAAGCACACTCTAACACCTCCCTAACCTACACCTCTTTCCCATGTACCTTACCCACACCCAATACGCACCCACACCTTAAACCAAAACATCAAATCAAAATTTCACTATTCATCATCTCCTAGCTTTCATTTTCTCTCTCATCTCTCTTCGCCCATAACCAAACCACTCACCACACCTAGCTCAACCACCTTCTTGTAACCCATTCTGACCCCAAAACCCTTAATCGGACCTACTCACATTCCAACCCAAGATTCAAACCCAGACATCTCCTCTGATTTCTACCACCTCTCATACCTCTATACCCGGACCCTCCAACCCGAAGCCTTGACCCAGCAGCCCCTATACTTACCGAAAACCCATTTCCCATAATCCAAAACTCATACCCAACCTTATAAGACCCATGAACCAAAACCCACATGACTTAAATCGACCCTATGTCTGCCAAGATACCAAAACAATCCAAAAAAATAAACCCACATGTCTAAAAGTCCTTTGTCTCATTCATCAAATTACCTTTCAGAACATCTCTTCCACATGCACCATTAAACCTTTTCAATTATTCCTCTATCCCCTTGTGAATCTTATATAATCATGAAGGCTCATTCATTTGTAGGACCTAGAAGCTAGTATAGAAGACCATAGACAAAGAGGTTTTATATTGTTTTTTTAGTTTAGATAAAAAAATAAATTGAGTGACTGTAATTCAATTGGGAGAAATATAATTGAAGAAATTCATTGCAATTGAAGGCATTTTTGGGTTTGATATATTCCTCTCTAATTCATCTTGTTTAATCACTGCATTCTTTTATTTTTATTTATTTTTTGTGTCTTAGATGATGATTATGGATGGCTAATCTCCTATTCAAGGGATGAATTGAATCCCCCATGAATCCAATTGATTTAGTTTGTTAATTTAAATTTGTTTGATTTCCTTTGATTAGTAAATTTAATTTCTACTCTTATTTTCACATTGAGAAATGAAAAATAATCCTTGAGAAAGGATTGAAAATTGTGTTATCATTTTATCATTTGATTCATACAAGAGATAGGCTTATCAAATTGATTGAAATCATAATAAAGTTTTCTCCTACTCTACTTTTTATTTTGTATAATTAAAATTAGTTAGGCGAATCAATCCTAGTGGGTGATTGATATGATTTATTTTAATTCATTTTGAGTAGTGTTGTGGGAATTAAAAGTACTTTTCTAAAAGAATATTTAATTAATTCATTACTGTAATGAGAATTACCTTTTGAATTAAATGAATATTTTGGAAATCAATCAACTTAAAATAGTTCAAATTAGTGTAAATTATGTGAAATGGGGGTGGATTTACATCCCTTGGTTTTTCTGTCTCATCATTTATCTTTCACTCATTTTTCATCACACTTTTTAGTTATTTCATTAAACTTATATTCTAGTTCATTTAATTTCATTCACTTAGTTTAGTTAATTCACTATCATCACAAAATTGTTTTAATATAGAAAAATCTTAAAATAATTAAAAACAAAGAAAAAGCAAAATAGAAAAATCTATCAAGATAATAACTAGAAAATGGGATTACATCTCTTTTCTCGTGATTCCCTCAATTAAGTTTGATTGATACCCTTACTTACCTCTATACGAGTTTTGTTATATTTGTGTAGGTCATTGAAGGATTTTTATTGGAGAGGCTATTCTACAACGACATAAAAAAAGAATTTTTGAATTATAATTCATTTGTTTTATCTTTTTGACTTTTATCACCATTTTTTATTTTATTAGAAGTTTTGTAGTAGAATTTTATCATTTGGCTTCTATTGTGGTTCTTGGAGACACCATTTATTTTTCATTTATATTTATAATAATTAATCACAAAAAAGCAAAGGGAAACGGGACAAGTTATAGAGAGAGCACCATTGGAGTGGAATTTTAAAACCTAATTAGTTTGGGTCCATAGGACTCCCGGGGATGACTGGTGGTAGGTGACCTTCCCCCCGATCGACTCAACTTTGTCTTGACTCTATGTGTGTAAAAGTCGTAGGAGGTACATTTCTTTATCACCCGCGCATCTCCTGTTAGAAAGTCTATTTATTGTTTGACTATATGCTCTTATGTGACTTTATTTTTTGCATAGTCTTCCTTTGAATGGCTTGATGAATTAATTGGACTTAAGACCTAAACTCGTCCATTAAAATTATAAGGGATTTCATCACCTGACTCAATCACTTAATTCCACTTGCTTGTTAACTCGCGCCATCAGATAATTACAATTAACTAAATAGCAAGCCAAGTAGGAGCGCATTTTACAAGGGCGACGTATAAGATTTCGTGATTTTCTCACCTGCGAATTAATTAAAAATTTGACTACCCAATCACTTAATTGAAGATAAAATTGGCTATGTGCTAGTTAGAATTCTTCTTTGCTTGTACATGTCTAATTCAAATCCTTTCCTAGTTGATTCTATGTGCTTCGTCCTTGTGTATTTCATACCGAGTCCACTTTTATCCCTTTTCAAAAATTCAAAAATATTTTTCATCCTTTTTCATATTTAAAAAAATCAAAAAATATTTTTCATTCTTTTTCTTATATTTAAAAAAACAAGAATATTTTCCTTCTTTTTCAAAATTCAAAAACCCAAAAAAGATTTAATTTATTTTTCAAAATGTTTTTTTTTAAGTCAAAAATATTTTTGGAGAAACATTTTTTCCACTATCCATCCCGTCATGGTCGAACAAAATCCTTTACGAGATGACTTTAACTGTTTCAGGTATTCACAATGCACCTATTGTTACCACATCAATCACATGTCCCATGAGTGCTCATACCTTCCTTATCCATCCGAACCCACCATGGAACATGTGTATCCATATGACACTATTTTGGAACCCACTCCGGCTTATTATCATGACATATCTAATACTGAGTGGTGTGAGCAACCAAATTATTTATGGAGGATTAATCACCCTCCCACGCAATACGAATCCCAATCGCATGTTATGGATTCTCACACGTTCCAACAGTCATTATGGCAACATAGTTCACCCCATCCCGATCAGTCCCCTCACTATGCTACATATTATTATCAACCTTTTGTCTCTCACGAAGGCCATCCTCTCGTGTATGAAGAACATGATCCCGCTCCACACACTTCATACGAGTATTCTCCGTATAGTCCTACTAATAGTGAGTTCTGCTCACCTCAACCATACACCGTCGTGTAATACCCCGTACTTTTATGAATATTTAAATTACATAAGTAGGTGTAATTTGGAAATTTGATGAATTATTATGAATAATAATTCGGTATTTATGAGTGTCAAATAATTACCAATGTGTGTTACATTTACTTTGGGGACTAAGTAAATGAGTCGGAATATTTTTATGCCAAATCACAGCCCTAACGACAGTATGTCATTTGACTCTGTTGGTGAGGCCAATATTGTCAATGCATTTGATGCTTGACAATTGGATGAAGAAATATTTTATGGGGAAGATTTATCTTACTCTGATATTTCTAATAATTCTAATGAAATTTTATATGAATTGGAATCTGATTCGGAATCAACCGATGAAGAACTCGTATTTATGTATAATACTGCAGAAGTACGAGGAAGTAGCGAAGATGAGCTACAATCAATAGCCCCTCGTGAAATAGTTGGAGAAGAAATCACTTTTACCAACGAACAGTTACAAAAAATTGATAATCAAAGACAACTTATAAAAAAGGAAGATGTCTATAAATTATCAAAATTCAAATTATTCTCAACAAGAATATTTGAACAATTTAATGGTAATACTACTGCTGGCTCAACATATAATGAAACAGCAGATATAAAACTCTTTGATTTAAAAAATATCAAAAGATGGAAGAAAAAGCACCCAAATATAAAATATATTCATATCGGGTTTATTCAAATATGTATTACTGCCTTATTTAGACAAGGTATGGATACACCCGTAGCTATACTAGTCTTAGACAAAAGATTCAGTAATCCTATTAATGCCATAATTGGAGGAATTCAATCCAATTTGGTAAATTGAGTAATTTGGTTTAACATCAAATCAAATTTCTTCATATCCATTAATGATCCAAATACTGAGGAATCTGTCATTATAAAAATCCAAACCAAAGGGATAGGAATGAAAGATACCTCTAGAAATATGTCAATACATTGGAAAACAATTCATGAATTGACAACTCTACCACATACTAATACAAAAGAATGTGGATAGAAATATTATAGAAATATTTGAACCTCGACCATTTGACTCGGCAATACAGCCTAGATTAATCAACTGGAGGGATTTGGAAGTACAAAAACAATGGATACTACCCTAAATTACAGAAGCACCACCTAAAAAATAACGAAACAGCATTGAAATACAGGTATCTGGTAATAATGTTTATTTTAAAAATAAACAATCAGAAAATTGGCAAAAGAATTTTCCTGATAATGATTGGGAAAAATTAAAAGGAAAATTTTTTTTAAAGGGAGAGAGTAGTAGTAATAGTAAACCCCCTATTGCTATGAAAAATATACAAGTGCCAATTTTACCTGGAACAAATTATCTAAAAGAAGATAATATAAAATCCAATCAAATTTATCATTTCTAATTAGGAAAAGAAGAAATTATCTTCTCACCAAGCCATGGAAAGAAAAGATATACCTATGTATTAGGTTACTTCCATTTTGCAGGCTATAAACCATATAGTCTTTGTACATTAATTGATACAGGAGCAACAATATGTTCTTGTAGACTTGATGTTTTACCACCTGAAAAATGGATAAAAATGAAAAATCCTATTGTTGTAACAGGCATCAATGGGACATAAAATTTCATTGATTTAAAAGCTAAAAAAGTGGCTATATGGTTGAATGAAAAGAAATTCATTATTCCAAACATCCTATGCTTTCCAAAATGCATGGAGATTTTATTCTAGGCAATAATTTTATCTCGGAATACTTGCCTATAAGTATTGATGATGGAACAATAAATTTAACCCTCAACAAAGATGTAGTAAAAATCCCTTTACTACAACAGCATAAATATAAATGCGAAAGAGATTTTCGCCCTACTAAAAAAGGATATATAACTCCTATTATTAAATCCCTTGAAACAACTCATTGGCTTCATACTATTGTAAATAATAATTTTAGTGAAAATCCATTAAAATTATGGGACAAAAGTCCAAGATATTGTAATCTCAAACTAAGAGATCCCAATGTCATTATAAGAGTAAAACCAATTATCTATACCAGAAATGATATAGATGAATTTGATAAACAAATCAATGAATTATTGGAAATAAACCTCATTGAAGAAACAATAAGTCCACACTTTAGCCCCGCCTTCATGGTGAGAAAACACAATGAAGTTATAAGAGGAAAAACTAAAATGGTTATAAATTATAAAAGATTAAATGAACAATTAGAATTTGATGGTTATTTTATCCCAAGAAAGGATGTATTAATTAACCAAACTAAAGGAAAAAAGTTCTTTAGCAAATTCGATTGTAAATCTGGATTTTGGCAGTTAAAACTAACTGAAGAATCCAAACCATTGACAGACTTTAGTACCCCTAGAGGACACTATCAATGGAATGTTATGCCTTTTGAGCTAAACATATCTCCTTAGGTATATCAATGATGGATGAACAAAATCTTTAAAGACCTTAAAGATTTTTGTGTTGTCTATATAGATGATATTCTTATTTTTTCAAAAATAGTGGAAGAACATAGGCATCATCTAAAAATTATTTGTGAAAAATTCCAAAAGAATGGAATTATTTTATCACCAAAGAAAATTGATGTTGAAAAAACAGAAATTAATTTTCTTGGCATAATCCTAAACCAGGATGCCCTACAATTACAAGATCATATCATCTCTAAAATAAGAGATTTTAATGAGGAAATTTTGGATAAAAAACAATTACAAAGTTTCCTAGGAATCCTTAATTCTGGAAGAAATTTCATAAAAGGATTATCTAAAAAAGAATTACCACTTCTTGAAAAACTTAAAAAGACTGAAGTTTTTACATGGAGTGATAATGATACTCTTGTTGTTAAAACAATTAAACAAGAGATTATTACAAATTGTCCAAAAGTTTATTTTCTAAAAACATGAGATAAATTAATATTAGAAACGGACGCTTCAAAAAATTGCTGGGGATGTGTTCTCAAAGCAATTCCTAAAGAATATTGGAATGAAAACAATCCTTCCAATAATTTTGGTATTCGTGGTAAGAAAACCACTATCCCAAAATCAATTCAAAAACATGAATTGATATGTGGATATAATTCAGGGAAATTTAAACCAAATGAACTGAATTATATTATTTTGAAAAGGAATTATTAGCAATAAAACTTGCTATTAAAAAATTTCATATTTTTCTAGCACCCGAATACTTTATTGTCAGAACAGATAATAAAGCAGTAAAAGACTTCCTAATAAATAAAAGAAATATTTTAGAAGGAAGAAGACTTAAATGGTTCAACCAAATTGCTATTTATACTTTTGAAGTTGAACATTTGAAGGGTACTAATAATTTTCTTGCAGATTATCTTAGCAGGAACTATATCGAAGAACCTACTAACCAAGTAGAGTTTTTTGAAACCCACTAAACAAGTGGAATATTTTAAATAAAACCCACTAAACAAGTGGAAGATCTTGAAATATATTTTTTATCAAAACCACTAAACAAGTGGATTATTTTAATTTCAGGGTGGGAGATAAGCATCCTGGTGAAGTTAAAAGAGATTGGGTCACTATTGCTAAAAAATAAAAAACCCAGAAAGCATCATTTAGTACACAATCTAAACCAGATCCTGTGTACGTCGTATTCAGTTTAAGAAACCTAGTCTTCTATGATACTTGGCACCAATGTTTTCAACAAGTAAATAAATTTCCTGGTGCATGTCATCATAAATTTAATACTATGACAGAAGCCATAACTGCAAGGGAAAATTGGGTGAAACAATTAGGACCTCCTAATATGATTTACCAGTTTTCAAAACTTCAGACCAAGGAAACCCTCCTTGATACTGAAACTTATGATTTTCACAACCCAGGAATCCCCTGCGAGTTTTATACACCTTTAAATGAAGCATGGAAATTTCATCTTCGAGACAAAAGAAAAGATTTTATAAAAAAACATGAGTATCCTTGCTGATAAGATTGTTGAACAAACAGCAACCTTAGACAAGTTTAAAAATCTTAGTCTCAAGATTTTAAAAACTTTAAATTATGAAAATGAAGACTTTTCTCTGGAAAAAATTGAAACTTTTTTGGACTTTGCAGAATCATTGGAAAATAATTTTTCAGATAAAATCTTCAACACTATTCGGAGAATTTGCCTATTTGAAAAAGCAAAGGCACTTCTTCCACGTCCTTTATTTCAAATGGAAATTTTACCAAAAATAGAAGATCATGAGCAAAAGATAAAAAGTCTTTTACTCCATTTTGATCAAAGTTTAAATTATAGTGATGAAATGCCAAAACTGCATTTTATTACTGAAGAAGGTTATCCAACTTGGGATATCGAGGCTATTGAGTGGGTCTTAGTAAACAAACCAATCTTCTCAAATTTATGTTGTTTTAACAACTTTGAGTTTTTACCCATGATGATCAAAACACTTATTTATCATGTTTTGATAAAAAGCAAGTATAAATACACCCGCTATTTATCCTTCCATATTACTAGCACAATTGGTTAGCGGTCTCGAGAAATTTTCTACTAACCCTACCAAATCTGGCACCTTCGAGCCAATGAGGATTACGAATGGGATGAAATCGAACAAAATTGGGAAATTATGCAACCGTTAGACCAGTTGGACACAACTAGATATTGGTCACAAAACTTGATCAATATTTCAAACCTAGAAGATTATTATCGGGAATTAACTTTAAAATTCATGGTAACTGATGGACGAAGACTATTTGTTAATGATTTGCTGATAAACTAAACTACCTCGCCTGAACAACGAGCAGCGGTTAGGGAATTTCTAAATAATTTGAAAAACAAAAATAATTTAGATGTTCCTTATGAACAATTAAGTCATGCGTAGGAATATGAGCAAGCATAACTACATGGTGGGTTAAGTGATGAGTGATAGTTTACGTTGTAAACACGCGTGTTGAGAAGTGTCGGGTACGACTAGTGAATTTTAGTTAAGTAACTTGGATGGAGATTTTGAGCACACAATTGGGATCGGAATGGCCGAGATAGTCGGAATAAAGTGTGTGGGGGTAGGGTTTAGGTTCTGGGGACGTTTGGGCTAGTAGGGATCGCATTTGAGTATACGAGTCAAAATTGGGTTTTATAAGGGATAACCCTTATTTATTTCTTATAAGGCATGAGAGAGAGAGAGAGAGAGAGAGAGAGAGAGAGAGAGAGGGGAGAGAAGAAAGAAAAAGAGAGAAAGAATGGAAGAGGAGAAAGGAAGGGAGAAAAGGGGATTCCCGGCCAAACTCCGCGAGATTCGACCTAAGGTCGTCGAATTTTATCCATGAGGCAAGTATTTACTTACTTTATTCATTTGAGTGTGTATCTCATATTATAGTTGGTAAACTAGATAAATTTTGGGTGAGAACCCTTAAAATAAATTTGGGAAATTTGAGTTTAAGTTTACAAATTGATGTATTATAAAGTCTTAATGATTTCTAGTGCTAAACCCATGATAATGTAGTGTAGAAATGGGAGAAATGATAAAACTAGGGTTTTAATGGTTTTAGGGTTTAAATCTAAGAGAAACGGTTTAATAACACAAATTAATTGATGTGTTTGTTATAAATCAGTGTTAGGATGATTACATTGTTGTTGGTTGATATTAGAAACCATAAAAATGGAGATTGGGTTTATATTTGGGATTTTTGGATATTGAGAAATCACCCAAATAGTACCCTCTGAACAGGGCGAATCGATTCAGGTCTAGACCGAATCGATTTGCATAAGGGAATCTGTAAGGTTGTCTCAGGCCGAATAGATTCGGATTGAGACCGAATCGATTCACCTTTGGGGACTTTCTTTTAGAGCTGTTTTCGAATCGATTCGGATGGATACCGAATCGATTCGCTAGCCCGAATCGATTCGCATTTGGGGCGAATCGATTCGCATTTGGGGCGAATCGATTCTCCTTTCTTGAATTTGGTAGTTTTCTTCCCTTAAGTGTATGGGGAGTTAAATCACAAATTGGAGATTTTATAGGAGATTCTAGATGTGATATTAGGAATCCTAGATAACAGAATTGAGGGTGGGTAGGCCTTGGGTTAAAAGGGAGAGCCTTGGATTAGTTAAGGGTACAATCCGGGGTATGGACCTAATGAATGTTTAGGATGAGAGACATTTGAGAAAATTATTTGGCAAGCATATGTAGATATATTTATGCGGTTAGAATAAATATGGGCCGATCAAAATTTAGAAAATCCTAGGACGCGATCAGGATGGAAGTTAGGATATGGGCTAAAGAGAATTGAGCGGTTATCCTATAAGTTTATTGACGACTATTAGTATATGTGATGCGATACCTATGGAATTTAGATAAGTAGTCAGTATACTTATTTAATTATTATGAATTCGTACATTCGGATTTATATTATAATCCTTAAAAGGGATTAAAGTGCGAGTTATATTTTAAGTAAGAGAATGCTTAACGATTTGGTATTTTAAGTATATGAATACTTATATATTATTACGAATGGGAACATTCGGGATATTGGCTATTGCTATAAGAGTTTGGAAATTATAGCCAAGATATATTGAGGAGTTGATATGTTATATATACGGGAGTTTTTACAGTATATATATGATTTAAGATGAATAAATATATATGTATGTGATTGGTATATTTGTATTTTAGAGGCTGGTTCCATGGGCATAGGGATGGACAACCAAATTATATTTATATATCTCTAGTGCTATCCAGGGAGGTTGAGCAATATGGGTGAATCCCCTGTCTTGCGAAGCGGGGAGATATATCCCCAGGTCATATCGTCCCGCATATGTGTGCGATATTTTTATCCCACTTTCGGGAGGGAATATGACCGCCTCCACCATTTTATAGTATTACCATGTTCATGAGAGAGTCTGACTTGGTACTGGGGTTAATTTGAGTATGCCCGGATGATGATAGCACGTCGAGACTGCATCCTCGAGTTATAGATCGGTGGGATGGTTATTATACTTATGATTGTAATATAGGTATAAATATACGTGTTGTTTATAGTATATTGCTTGTATATGAAAATGAGATATCATATAACCCTAATTGGTGTAAAATCTAAAATGAATAAAAGGTTATTCTTCTTCTGGTAGTCTTATATAAGGAGTAATACAAATGTGAATCGTAGGTTCAAGTGGGAACTATATAATAAGGGACATTATGCTAAAGTGAAAATGGTATTTCAAGCTAGTGAAAGTTACGGAATATGAATGACATAGTTATATATATAGAAACGAGGACTATATATACATATATCTAATCAAAAGATTTATCCATTAAAGCTTATGTATTAGCTTACGGTTTAACATCGTATATCACACCAGGTAGGTGATAGTAACGAGGATTTAGAAGTTGGGTGAAAGAGATTAGTTAGGCGGGGTAGCTTAACTAGGTTGTTTAAAATGAATGTGATAGGTGTGCACTATTAGAAGAGGGGTGAGGTGTATCTCATGGGAGTACGATACTAGTTTTAAATATGAGAAATTACATATTTCAAAATATGTCATTCGATGTACTTGATGAATATTTTCAAAACTCGGGCCCTGACCCGTTTCTCTATTTTTTCCTCTCTTGCAATATATGTATGTATATTAGGTGTCCAGACATAGGGATGCCTGGATGATGATTCTTTCGAGTCAGATGTTTTCTGTAGAAGCTATGGATGCAAGCAGGTTTATCCTAGACGCTTCTATCCTTGAGATCTAGATAGGAAGTATTGTAGAAACATTCAAGCTAATGGCCCAACTGTATTCATTTATTCTTTTACTGCATTTTAGTTTGCAGCATTTCAATTTGGTTATATTATATTGTACCAACAGTTCGGTTATTTTATTTCATCACAGTTGTTGTATATAAACTATTATGATTGTTTTACTTGGTTGGTTTGTTTAAAAAGATTAGTTAAATAAAATTTGGACGCCAACCTAACAAGTTATTAGTAATTAAATTATTTTTCGACAGTGATGCTGAGAATGAACCATAAGAGATTCATTTTTTAATCTGATAAAGGATTGATCACCCGATATTTTATTAGGTAGGGTGTCACAGATGGTATCAAAGCATCAGGTTCTAGTGTCCTTAGGAATCTGTGTAGACGTACTACGCTTTCAGTGTTGCTTTCTATTTGAATAGAGCCTTATGATTAGGACTGTTGGTTCCTATTTTGAGATTTCATTCTCCTGCTATTATGTAAGATTATAGTAAATCTTTTGCACGCTCGTGTGATGATTGATGAAGGGCGACTAGGGAAGGCCTTTATGAGGGTAATGGGAGGCGGGGCTTAGTTAGAGATGTAAGTTGAATTTGGGGACGAGGACCTCAGTTGAGCTCACTCCCTTTGTGGCATCTTCATGAACTGCTGCATCGACTACTAGAGTGTAGTCGTTATATTTATCCAAGTACCGCTACAGTAAAGAGTTGTGCTAAACTTGAATTACCTAGTGAAGTAAATTGGGAAAAAGTTTGAAAGGGTCTTTGATAAGGACCATACGTTGAAGTTAAGTCATGCAGAGCTAATGTAGCTTTATTAAGTGGAAGTATAGGGCACAGAAGCCTTGGCTTATATAGGGGTATAGGAATGCCCAGATGCGAAAATTTGAGGAAAATTTTTTCACTCGTTGGAGCAATGTCGAAATGGTGGGAACGATGGTCACCATATTTGAGAGAAAAAAATTTTTTGGCTCACAGAGGAATCTCACGAATGGTTTTAACCGTTAGTTTCTTTGATTTATTAGAAATAAAGAGAGTGCAGTTTCTAAATTATTCACATGACGATCGGTCAGAGGCCGACAGTAAATAAAGAGTTATGTGGATGAGTGAACTTTGTATCGAATTAAGGTAGGTACAATGAAGAGAGAGTCCTTCAGTGGAATGATAGGCTCACTCATAAGTGTTGCTAACACTTATGGAGAAGTTGTGTTCGTGAAACCCCACAGGTGGACATCCGCCCGGGGATTCATTGAAACAGGGCAGTTGAGGCTGGTAGTGTAGTTTCCTTTTAGATGTAGAAGTTAAGGGAACTATGAAGGCGATTGTCAAGATCGATGCTATAGAGTTTGAGATACTGATAACCTTAACATGTTAAGGGTGGCCAGAAATGGGGAATGCTGTAATGTGGAGGGTAGAACCACACACTTTCATGTTGCCCAATAGAAGTTAAAGGACAAGAATAGGGTGCCGAGATGGGGCATTGATTAAAGTAGTTTTTGGTTCAATTAGGACAAGTGTATTGTATCTGGGAACCATTTGGAGCAGCGAGGGTAATTGACAAGAATGTTATTATGAGTTTCACCTCAGATGAAGGAGGCATATTCTGTGTGGCAAGGTTGAGTCACAGTATTTTATTAGCCCTAGATTCGTGTGTGTGATTCAAGTTTACTGGTAGTATCGATAACATTATATAGTGTATGTCCATATATTTTTCTGCGGTAGCGGGGTTCTATTTTCCTTCATTCACTATAAAAGTGGGTGTTGATATTTTGAATTTATATTTGGCTTGCACTGCTCATTTTGTATGTGTTATACGAGTATAGTACTATTCTGAATATAATATGTTCGGGGATGATCAGAGATATAGTAGGCTAGTGATTGCAAGGCTATCGTATCCGCAGTTCCAGGGTGGAACTAGTTGTTTTAGCGATATCTCACCTGGATACGGGTTGATCTCACCTTTATTATATGTTTAGATGGAACCTCGATGAGTAGATGTTTCATTTTTCCCGATTTTAGTGTGTGAAAACCTTATAGGTATGATTTAAGGTATGCAGGATTTAGTGTTAAGTTGTGAGTTTAAGCTCATTATTGGTTGTGCAAAGGACTTAGTGTTAGTACAAGAACTTTGTGGTATGGATCCTTGAAAGAAGTAGGAGTTCAGATCAAATTTTGTTGATAGATGGGATGGAATTATCGCGATTGCATATTTGAAGCTAATGGACCTCCACGATCGACAATGTTAAGTAGTAGTGTATCGAATGGGTTCCTTGTTTGGATTTTTCTTGCGAGACACTCCACACACGAACCTTAATGATGTCGAGAGTGGAGAGATGTTATGGGATGCAAGGATGTTAGTTTTGATGATAAGTTACCTGGTGTGAAGAAAACACTATAAACTGAGAGCCATGTCATGATTGGAGGCTTATGGAGATGGAAGTGTTATGGAAAAGCATTAAAATGGTCCTCACACCATAAGTAATGGGTGAGCTAAGATTTAGATAATTGATTTGAGGCTTATAGCCAGGACTTGATTAAAAGGAAAATTTGGAGGCAGTATGCTTTGGTTATGATGTTAGTAATACTTTTGCAGAGCATAGGCTCCCCGATTAGTTAGACTTTCCATTCTTCTGAAATGGAAGGACATAGTGGTAGAAATGTGTTAGAGTATTTATGAGGTAGGATTTAGAACGTCCTGATTGTGTGCCTTAGTCTGCTATATCTTTATGACTGGCGATGCGAGGAAGTAATGTAACGGGAGGGTTCCTTATTTGGATTTCTCTTTACGAGACATCCCACGCATGAAACCGAGCTAATGTCGGGAGTTAAGAAAGGTCTTGGCCGCTAGGGACATAGTTAGTATAATGCTCGATATAGGTTGATTGTAGTAGGTTGACCACGAGAAGATAGGCGGATTAAACTTGAGAAGGATTAAATTTCTAGATATATGAAGAACTAAATTTTAAACTATTCGGGTTATAATTACCCAGGTGTTAGTACAAGGCCGAGGAAGTGTGTTGATTTTATATACCGTCCGTAATAAAAGGGATGTAGTATATAAAGCCAAAGAAGGTTCTTTAGGGTAGTTATAAATGGAATTCGATTGTATTGGATTGAACGTCGTATAAGGTACGTAATAATCCAATTATATAAGTCCAACAAGACTTGTCACACCTAAGATAAGCGAGAAGACTGACGGGAATATTCAAGCGCAAGTGTAGTTTCCTTTTTGAGGGAAACAAGATGTCTTGTTGTAGATGAGTGGACGCTTAGAGTTGTGGTTTTCTGATGGGATCAATACGTTAGAACTGTGATTGTAGGCTCATTTTCTTTTAAGATGGCTATAAAAGAACTAGGTGCGACGTATCGTTGTTAGAGTTAACCTTACGTCGGAGGTAGTGTTTTAGTATGTAAATATGTAGTCAAGCTTATGTTTAAGCTAGTACATTAGAGTAAAAAGTCTTGAGATAGGTGAGTACCGTGAACGAGTATATGGTAGGATACCATTCTGTTAGTACCATTTGACTTCTGGGTACAGGTCGTATCCGAATTTTGAGGATGAAATTCTGTTATAAGGGGGAGAGTTTAATAACCCGTACTTGTATGAATATTTAAATTACATAAGTAGGTGTAGTTTGGAAATTTGAGGAATTATTGTGAATAGTAATTCAGGATTTATGAGTGTTAGATAATTATCAATGCGTGTTACATTTACTTTCAGGATTAAGTAAATGATTCAGAATTTTTTATGTCATGTCATAGTTGGGTTAAGTGACGAGTGATAGTTTATGTTGTAAAAACGCATGTTGAGAAGTGTCGGGTATGACTAGTGAATTTTAGTTATGTAACTAGGATGGAGATTTCGAGTGCACGGTTGGGTTCGGAATGGCCGAGATAGTTAGAATAGAATGTCCGGGGGTAGTGTTTAGGTTCCAAGGACTTTTGGGCTAGTAAGGACTCGCATTGGAGTATACGAGTCAAAATTGGGTTTTATAAGGCATAACCCTTATTTCTTTCTTATAAGGCATGAGAGAGAGAGAGAGAGAGAGAGAGAGAGAGAGAGAGAGATAGAGAGAGAGAAAAGAAAGAAAGAAAAAGAGAGAAATAAAGGAAGAGTATAAAGGAAGGGAGAAAAGGGGATTCCGGGCCAAACTCCGCGGGATTCGACTCGAGGTCGTCGGAGTTTATCAACGAGGCAAGTATTTACTTGCTTTATTCATTTGAGTGTGTATCTCATATTATAGTTGGTAAACTAGATAAATTTTGGGTGAGAACCTTTAAAATAAATTTGGGAAATTTGAGTTTAAGTTTACAAATTGATGTATTGTAAACTCTTAATGATTTCTAGTGTTAAACCCATGATAATGGAGTGTAGAAATGGTTAGAAATGGGATAAATGATAAAACTAGGGTTTTAATGGTTTTAGGGTTTAAATCTAAGAGAAATGGTTTAATACCACAAATTAATTGATGTGTTGGTTATAAATTAGTGTTAGGATGATAATATTGTTGTTGGTTGAGATTAGAAACCATAAAAATGGAGCTTGGGTTGATATTTGGGATTTTTGGAGATTGAGAAATTGCCCAAATAGTGACCTCCGAACAGGGCGAATCGATTTGGGTCTAGACCGAATCGATTCGCATAAGGGGATCTATAAGGCTGTCTCAGTCCAAATCGATTCGGATTGAGACCAAATCGATTCGCCTTTGGGGACCTGCTTGTAGAGCACTTTCTGAATCAATTTAGATGGAGACCGAATCGATTCGCATTTGGGGAAAATTGATTCTCCTTTGCTGAATTTGGAAGTTTTCTTCCCTTAAGTGTATGGGGAGTTAAATCACAAATTGGAGATTTTGTAGGGGATTCTAGACATGATATTAGGAATCCTAGATAACTGAATTGAGGGTGGGTAGACCTTGGGCTAAAAGACAGAACCTTGGATTAGTTAAGGGTACAATCCGAGGTATGGTCCTTGAAAAGTACTGAGTGACCCGATATGTGTGTTTTAAACAAAACCAAATTTTTCACCAAAAATTATTCCAACTTTTAATTATGCACGAAACCAAGCTGTGAAAAACCCAATTTTTACTTTAAACCAATTTTATCTTGATTAATCCTAAACATGCATCTAGTGATTAAAGCATGTAAAATAAAGTAAAGAATACTCACAACAACGGATGTACGAGGAAGAAACCCAAAACGAGAAAACAACCTCGGACAGCCCAAGCCAGATAATCACTATAAATAATGATTTTACAAATATAGATTATCCTTACACTAAGACTCGATCCCCATGGGTCTTGGCGCTCCTTCTGATCTTCAACCGTTCTTCAACAGTGTCCACACAGAAATTCTGTCTTTTATGATACCTGTCCACAACACACGCGTCCACGTATGTCTCGGTGTCCACTGAATGGCTTGATACATCTACGATATCGAACACGATGTATGTCGCTTCTTCACCGCAAAACCAGCAATCACAAGTGTTCAATGACAAACAAACTCAAATTTGGTGTAGTAAGATCACGTAAGCGTATAAGAATGATAACTCGGATCTTTGCAAACTCTGAGGATGTGTTTAAGACTTTTAAACCTTAGAAAACATGTGCAAACAAGGTTCTGGTTCGTAAAACTATTTTCCAGAATGCACACATACCAAATTCTGATGCAAACACTGTTTAAATAGAATTAAAAATGCCACCTCGATTTCCATGTCGTTTGAATGAAAATGCAAGTCATTCGCGCGACATCAGCATCTTGTTCGAACGAGATCTGATATCGTTCAAGCGACAGAGTTGACTTTTTGACTTTTTGTTCAAAACATCTCTTCCATGAGAGATCCAAATAATTCAAACTCCTATTCGACCTTATCAGAATAAAAACATAGTGTAAACAATCAAAACACTTTTAAAACATTTAAAAACATTTTTCTTTATAAAAATACATCCCTATATTTTATAAAAATAATTCTGAGCACCATTAATTATACGAATTCATACCTGAGTGATCTCAGAATGCAATTACCTTTGAAGACGATTAACTTCGGCATGATTATTTATTTGAAGCTTTTTCGCAACGTCTTCAATTTTCTTCAATACATCATAGACCATGTGGGATCGTGATACAATAAAAATCTCCCTATAACATATTACAAACATAGTTTTGTTCACGGAATTAAGTCAAAACAATACAGGGACTCAATTGGAAACAATTTGTCCTTACAAATCTCCCCCTTTGACTATTCCGAGACAAAACTAAACCAGTGAAATGCCTAATCGGGCCGTCAAGCCGTATGACACCTAAATCCCAGACAATAAACCCAAAATAAAAAATACAGGACACGGACTAGTATATGTAGCATCGGCAAGCATGAACTGTCTGAATGTGATGTAGACTTGAAATCTTGAATCGCTGAAGCATACCTACAAACATGAAACAGACAAACAAATACCCTGTGTGAAGTATGGAGGAACAAATAAATACAATATATATATATATCCAAATGATACCAAACAATAATAGATATCAATATGAACTTTGCACAATCAGTTATTAAACAATTTGAGCAACAAAACGATACCAATTTGATGAATGCGAAAATGATACCAATATGAACTACCAACATCAATAAGTGATACCAATTTGTAAAAAAAATAAGAATCAAAACATGCTCAAATCTCCCCCTACATCACATACATCCCTCCCCCTTTTTGTCTCGAATAGACAACCCGGTGAAAAGATAAACCAATTTGAAATATCTAGCATGAGAAAATAAACCAATATGAATGAATGTGAAATCGCTAGATAATCATGAAACAACCAGCTAAAAATGATCAACTAATGACAAAGCAGTAGGTAGTAAACCAACAATCACACAGAGAGAATAGCAATCTAATCAGGTGTGACAAATGGACTCATATGCAAAATACCAATTTTGAGATAAAAGAACCTGCATATAAACCAGTCAGTCCAGAAAAACTTCTAGCAGTACCAAAAATATACTAATTTAACCCAGAGGACTGCAAACCAATAAGAAGCCACAATTCATCATGTCGTTCGAACGAGAAAGAACTTGGCTCAAACGAGATGCGAAGTCGCTTGAACGAAATACAGAGGTCGTTCGTGCGACATTGGATGTCATTTGAACTACTTCTCACGACCTGCCAAAATTTCACATTTTCCCAGAAATATGTTATATTTTTGCCCAGTGAAAAAATTTCCACAAAAAAAATTAGCAAAAAGCCCTGACAATACCAAAACAATGTTAAAACAGTAGGCTTTTAACACAAAAACGCAAAAACTCATAAAAAAATAAAAATGTGAGTTACATGCAAACATAGTACCGATGTGCTCAAACGTGGATATGGAATGAATGGGCATGAAACTACAATAAATGACTCACAATTCCAACACATCGAAACGATCAAGAAGCTCTAATTGATAGTGATAAATCATCAAACTTTATCATAGCCATATGACAATAAAAGTGTGAGATTGATGAAGTAAACAAACTACATGCACACAAACCCAGAATTTCGACGATTCTACAAAGAATAGCGTCAAATTGCAATGTTTCAACATTAGGATTAGTTGTGCAAACCAGTTTAAATTTTTAATCCATCCAAACTCCCTCAATAATATCATAAATTCGTTGGAATGAACTAAACAAATTTGGCCCTTTTCTTAGCATATTGCATTTTCTTTTGGGCTCTTTTAAAAGGGGCTTTCATGACGAGTTAATTTTGAACTCTCGTAGCCCTTTCCCGTGAATCACTCATTATTTTTACCAATTCAAATCCTCATGGTAAACGGTTCTTACATGCACACTTATCCTTAAGTTTACTTATGCATAGATGACAAGATTGAGATAAGAACGCCTCACCAAATTCAAATATGCAAGAGAAGTCAAACATCCATATAAACTCGTACATGTGTGCAATGTTGGCATATATACAAAGTCGAATCAAAATGCATATCAACTTCGAAACAAGCCCATATAAACAATGGTTAAGATCATTCTAAGCATCAATAATAATTACCAAATGTCCTAGCCACATGGATAATGAAACGATGGGGGTCCAAGCACACCAATATGCCACATCAAACATGTAAACTCAAAAACAAAAAACAAAAATCTTTTTGGATTTTCATATTTTGACCCAAATAAAAGCAAAATCTTTTTGGGTTTTTCAAAAGTTTTCTCAAAAAAAAATCTTTTTGGATTTTCAAAAATTTTATTAAAAAACAAAATCTTTGTCTATTTTTCAATTAGACTGAAACAAATGAAAACTATAATACAAAATGATACACATGTCATAATTCTAGCAATGAATAAATCATGAAGCAAACTAGCATATGACAAACATGGCAACACTATCATCCTTTAGATTTATCATGGGAAGAATCAAGTGCACCCAAACGATAATCATGAAGTTTAATTCCTAAAGCCACTAAATCCGATTTCCTAACCCAAGTAGGTGTGAACCGACGCATGGGGGTTTGGGGAACCGGGGTAACTTTATTCCTAAACTTCCTAGGAACTTGTCTAAGGTCGTAACAATAACGTTTAAGGTGACCTTTTCTACCACAAAATGAGAAAGTGAAGCGATGGTGGGAATGGTTACCTATATGTGGACCTTTTCTAACCTTCCTAGTGTTTCTCACACGTGCGGGGGGAATGGGAACAACTCTCTCATCAAAACCTATACCTCCCATATCTCCTTTAATTTGGATGGTGCCTAGGATCTTATCTAACTTCTCTGACCTAGCCTCCAAATAAAACTTGACTCTAGACGAGTCTCTCAATCTCTCCTCCAACTCGTGAATCCTAGACTCGAGCAAACGCCTAGCTCCTCAAACTCTAAAATCTCCTTTTTCAAGGACTCCATCAAAGCACATAGATTATCTCTCTCTTTCTCCACAAACTCTAGCTTCTCCCTAAACTTTTTCTCTTGTTCCCTAAGATCCTCAATCAAACTATCATTATTTTTTATGGAACGCTCATTCAACTTAGCTTGCAATTTTGAGTTAGCCTTCTTCACCTACACCGTTTCGGCATACAACTCATTAAATACATTTTGCAACTCTTTCACATCTACCTCCTCCTCGTCACTCTGTTCACCCTCACTAACATGGGATACACTCAAAACCTCCTCGAAAGTGTCATGCACATGAGAATCGTCGTCTCTCACATGACATTCCATAAATGCAACAAAGTTACGATCAATGGGGGAACCCTCTCCCTCTTTCGAATCACTATCACTTAAGGTGGCATTATAGACAACGAGTTGCTTGCCCTCTTTCTTAAGTCTAGCAGGACACTCCTTAACTTTGTGACCATACCCCTCACACCCAAAACACTTATCTGACTCATCTCTCTTAGCCTTCTCAAACTTATCCTTAGAGGTGGGATCTAATTTGTTGTTCTTGAATTTTTCAAATTTCTTGGCATCTTTCGATTGCTTTTAAAACTTAATAAATTTTTTAAATTTGTTTTCGAACAAAGAAACATCCTCAAAATCATAATTGGAATCAAAATTTGAAACTTTAATTTCCTCCTTCCGGGTTTTCAAATCAATACCTTTTCTTTCTTAGGCACTTGCTTGGAGGTAATCATATCGATTTCATAGGTTTGTAAGTCACCTACAATCTCTTCTAGTTTCGTTGACTCTAACCAACCCAAGGAGTTTAAAATGGTCACTTTCGCATCAAACCTACTAGGCAACGACCTAAGGATTTTCTTAACGACACGGTTGTCGGGAATTTTCTCACCTAGGTTAAACGGCGAGTTAACAATATTCGACAACCTAGGATAGAACTCATCAAAAGCCTCACTCTCTAACATCCTAATGGTCTCAAACTGCGTGGTGATATTTTGAAGTTTTGACGCCCTAACCGTGCTAGTGCCCTCGTGAGTGAGTGCCAAATATCCCAAGCCTCTTTTGATGTTTCACAAGTCATAGTTCTATTATATTCTTCCTGTGTGACATGTAAAGCAATAATGTGGAGACCCTTAGAATTCTATTGTGCAAGTCTTTGTTCAGTTTCGGTCCCCGACTCAACAGGCTTTAAACTAGTGACTTCACATGCAATAGTGGTAGGGGGTGTTCAACCTTTCTCAACTTCAAGCCAAACACGCTCATCAATAGATTTTAATGCACATCTCATTATCATCTTCCAATAAGTGTAATTAGTGCCATCAAAAATAGGAGTTCGAGAAAATTCATTATATCCAGAATTAATCTTTGAAAACACACGAGATCACAAAACAAATAAAATATGTTTTCTAGCTCTGATACCAATTTGAAAAGTACTGAGTGGCCCGATATGTTTGTTTTAAACAAAACCAATTTTTCACCAAAAATTATTCCAACTTTTAATTATTCACCAAACCAAGTTATGAAAAACCCAATTCTTACTTTAAACCAATTTTATCTTGATTAATCCTAAACATGCATCTAGTGATTAAAGCAAGTAAAAAAAGTAAAGAATACTCATAATGCCGGATGTACGAGGAAGAAACCAAAAACGGGAAAATAACCTCAGTCGGCCCAAGCCAGACAATCACTATGAATAATGGTTTTACAAAGACAGATTAGCCTTACACTAAGACTCAATCCCCACGGGTCTTGACGCTCCTTCTGATCTTCAATCGTTCTTCAATAGTGCCCATGCATAAATTCTATCTTCTATGATACCTGTCCACAACACATGCGTCCACATATGTCTCGGTGTCCACCGAATGGCTTGATACGTCTATAATGTCGAACACGATGTTCATCGCTTCTTCACCGCAAAACCAGGAATCACAAGTGTTCAATGATGAACAAACTCAACTTTCGTGCAACAAGATCACGTAATAATATAAGAATGATAACTCGGATCTTTCAAACTCTAAGGATGTGTTGAAGAATTTTAAACCTTAGAAAACATGTGCAAATAAGGTTCTGGTTCGTAAAACTGTTTTTCAGAATGCACACATACCAAATTCTGATGCAAACACTGTTTAAATAGGATTAAAAATGCCGCCTCGATTCCCGTGTCATTCGAATGATAATGCAAATCGTTCATGAGACATCAGCATCTTGTTCGAACGAGATCTGATGTCATTCGAGCGATCGCGTTGACTTTTTGTTCAAAACGTCTCTTCCATGAGGGATCCAAATAAGTCAAACTCCTATTCGACCTTATCAGAATAAAAACGTAGTGTAAACAATCAAAACACTTTTAAAACATTTAAAAACATTTTTCTTTATAAAAATACATCCTTATCTTTTATAAAAATAATTCGGAGCACCATTAATTATACGAATTCATACCTGAGTGATCTCGGAATGGAATTAGCTTTGAACACGAATAAACTTGCACTAATTTAAACTTCTACATGATTATTTCTTTGAATCTTTGTCGCAACGTCTTCAATACATCATAGACCAAGTGGGATTGTGACACAATAAAAATCTCCCTATGACATATTACAAACGTAGTTTTGTTCACGGAATTAAGTCAAAACAATACTGGGACTCAATTGGAAAAAAATTGTCCTTACAGACTAATGAATATTTAGGACGAGAGACATTTGAGAAAATTAGTCGAAAAGCGTATGTAGATATATTTATGCGGTTAGAATAAATATGGGTCGATCGAAATTGAGAAAATCTTAGGACGCGATCAGGATGGAAGTTAGGATATGGGCTAAAGAGAATTGAACGGTTATCCTATATGTCTATTGACGACTATTAGTATAGGTGATGCGATACCTATGGAATTAAGATAAGTAGTTAGTATACTTATTTAATTATTACGAATCGGTACATTCGGATTTATATTATAATCCTTAAAATGGATTATATTTTAAGTAAGAGAATACTTATCGGTTTAGTATTTAAAGTATATGAATACTTATATATTATTACGAATGGGAACATTCAGGATATTGGCTATTTCTATAAGAGTTTGGCAATTATAGCCAAGTATATTGAGGAGTTGATATGTTATATATACGGGAGTTGTTACGATATATATATTATTTAAGATGAATATAAATATATCTATATGTGATTGGTATATTTGTATTTTCGAGGCTGGTTCCACGGGCATATGGATGGGCAGCCAAATTATATTTATATATCTCTAGTGCTATCTAGGTAGGTTGCACGATGTGGGTGAATCCCCTGGCTTGCGAAGCAGGGAGATTATATCCCCAGGTCATATCGTCCCGCATATGTTTGCGATATTTTTATCCCACTTTCACGAGGGAATATGACCACCTCCACTGTTTAGTAGTGTTACCATGTTCATGAGAGAGTCTGACTTGCTACCAGGGTTAATTTTAGTATGCCCGGATGATGATAGCACGTCGAGACTGGATCCTCGAGTTATAGCTCGGTGGAATGGTTATTATACTTATGATTGTAATATAGGTATAAATATACTTGTTGTTTATATTATATTTCTTGTATATAAAAATGAGAAATCATATAACCTTAATTGGTGTAAAATGTAAAAAGAATAAAATTTTATTCTTCTTTCGATAGTTTTATATCCGGAGTAATACGAATGTGAATCATAGGTTCAAGTGGAAACTATATAACAAGGGATATTATGCTAAACTGAAAATGGTATTTCAAACTAGTGAATGTTACGGAATATGAATGACATAGTTATATATATAGAAATGAGGACTATATACACATATATCTAATCAAGAATTATATCCATTAAAACTTATGTATTAGCTTACGGTATAACATCGTATATCACGCCAGGTAGGTGATTGTAATGACCCCATTTTCTTATGCCAATATATAATTGTCTTCTTTCAGTTTCGTCACACTTACTATCTAATAATGAAATATTATTACATATATGATATTCTGAGTTCTTAATATGACAAAGCCCATTTTTAAATTTGAAGAATCAACGATAAAATGGGTCAAATTGAGATTTTATGGCACATCCTAAGCTAAGTGATAAGTTTTGGGGTAAAAAAATGTAATTTTATGAAACTTTAGGGACTTGGTTTTAATAAAGAAAGTTTCAAGGACCAAAATGAAAAATAAAATGGGCCTTTTCGAAAATAAAATATTTTCAGGGACCTATAAGAAATATTAAAAATATATGATGTGAAATTACCAAAATGCCATTCAGGTGCAAAATGACCCTTAATACCTTTCCACCTCATGCTCGACACCTCATGCTAGGTTTTGACACCTCCACCATACACATGTCTTTATTAGAGGAGAAGCCAAAACACATGTCGTCGTTAGACGAGAAGCTAAAACACGTGTCGCAGTTCGGTGAAATAAGACTGCAAGACCCCTCTGATACGCGACACTTCTACGCTGACTCGTCGTTGTAAAGGCTTGGTCAGCTAGACACGTGTCAATACCGTGATATCTTTGGAAAACAATAAATAGGGCCTTTGGGATCATTTGAAACACACACCAATTCCTTGAGAAATATAGAAAGAAATAGTGAGAAAAATTGTGAGAAAGTTTAAGAAGAAGTTCTTAGGGATATTCATCTTAAGGTAATCTTAATGTTATAATGCATCTTTATAGTTTTAATTTATTATTTTATAGCTTTACTTAGTAGTTATGCTGGTAAAATACAATAAAGAATTCATTAATCAAAACTTAAAATTTAGAAGAAATCCAAGTTGATTTTACTTTCAATATATGTAAACTTGTTTGAAATTATATGCTTTTTAAAGAAATTGCTCGTTATTATGGAATCCCATTTAAGTAATTCCAAAGTCAGGCCCGGCGAAATTCTGTCTAGATGAGATGGTATTTAAGTGGTGCCCCTGTGACCCTCCATCTCTACTGGGAACCGACTGATGAGGAAGGACTATCAATTGAATTCTATAATTATGATCAATGAGTTTTAAAAGTTAACAAATAGGTATTCAGTAATCCTTTAAAAGAAGAGGTTATTATACTATAAACTAGACCTTAGAACGTGTACTTAAATCTTTATCAGATTAACGTGTGATCGAAGATCAATACAAGTAAATTTGACCTCCGTTTTTGGGTGAGTACTCTGACATTCCTTGTGTATTTTGATTATATGATATTATGCAAACTATATATTTTTTGTGAACTGCTTTTATTCTCAAAATTCATGTGATACCGGTGATTGATTCAATTGTGATATGTTTATATTTGTCCATATAAACATACCAATTAAAATGATTATTGAAAAGGATATTGAATATTGAAAATATGATTCGACCTAAGGGACCTCTTTACTAACTGACCTTCCCAGCTGGGTTATCGCTGGTGTGCCCTAAATAAGGTGTTGTGACGAACTAGTTCAATTGACCCTCAACTACCGGGGTATAATATGGTAGAAGAATATGGTACTAGAGTTTACTTGGCCATCAAAATGATATGATTGGGAAAAAAAAGATATCACATTTGATTTGTTGCATTCGTCTTATTCTGAGCTATCCAATTGTGATATATATACTTTCATTTCAAAATATATATCTATTTACTGCAAGTTCCTATCCATATATGTATATGCCTTCTCTTTTGACTTGAATAGGTATCTATTTTCTAAAATCCCTCGAATGTCTGGAGATTGAACCTCATTCGGCCTTTAACTGATGTTGTATAAATAACCATTTTTCAGGAAACGTTTAGGCTCACGGGCGGAACGAAAATGGACTATATTGAAGATTTAGCTTTTAGAGCTCTTTTTGTAAAATGTTTATTTAGAGCATGTCTGGCTCTCTTGTAATAAGGTTTGATTTTTCTCTTAAGTTGTAACTCGTTGTTACTTTTAATATATATGAAGTTTCCTTTAGAAATCTCTGATGACGTAATTCCTTTACTTTTAGTATTTTACGATTCATAACCATGTGATTATATTTGCGTTGCATTTATTTAAGGAAATAATTAAACCGGAATATTTTTTGCCTTAGTGGCATGTCAAGACACTCGTTCCCTAATATTATTTTGGGTCGGGGTTGTGACAGAGGTGGTATTAGAGCATAGGTTATGAAACCATAAACTACTGAACATAAGTTTCGAACGTTATAGATTTTAAGTTTCCATACATAGGATACAGGATTCAATATTAGACTTATGTGATAACCCTCCACATGTCTTACACTATATATATATATATATATATATATATATAATTATTTATATATCATTGTTCTTCTAAATTACAATCTTGGTCTAGTATAATACATCTTACGTTTGGCCATGACTATAGAAAATGACCAAGGCAAGATCAACTCCAGGAACTAGTGGTTTGAGTATGGAAGGACTGGAAGCTGCATACAAGTCAATTGAAAGTCTAGAAAGAATTGTGGAGCATCAGGTGAATAATGGAGCACCAAGGAATATTGAATAGTTGTACTATTGAACAGTTCAAGAAGTTGAATCCGTCGTATTTTAAAGGTACTCCTAACCCCACTGAAGCAGAAAATTGGGTGATGCAAATGGAAAAGATGTTCAATTTTTTTAAGTACACAGATTAACAACGGGTTTTATTTGGAACATTCATGTTAGAAGGTGAAGCCGAACATTGGTGGAGAGTGACTAAGAGAATGCATGGGGAAAGTAATAATCCCATAGGTTGCAATGACTTCTTAATGATCTTCTACGAGAAATACTTTCTCGAAATGGTGCAAGACCAAAAAGTAACTGACTTCATGAGTCTGGTTCAAGGAAATATGACGGTTAGTCAATATGAGGCCAAGTTTACTGAGTTATCCCATTTTTCACCTCATGTTGTGATAACCGATGTTTTAAGAGACAAGAAGTTTGAACGTGGGTTAAGGTTGAATATTCATAGATGAATTTCCATCCTAAAGTTGACATCATATAATGACGTGGTGGCTAGGGCAATAATAGCTAAGAAGAATAGTGAAGAATATAATCAGGTTAGAGAGGGGAAGAGGAAGTTTGGAGAACGAAGAGGAAGGAACCCCAATAACAAACCCTTTAGGACTATACCTAATATAGGACAACCTTTAGTAAACAAAACCTTTAATGTTGATAAATGCCAATGTTGTGGTAATATTCATAGAGGGCGACCGTGTTACTTGGAGACGGGGAGTTGCTTTGGGTGTGGCCAAAAGGGACATAAAATGCGAGATTGTCCTAACAAAGGGAAGGTGGCAACAAAGACTTCTAATGGCAATAAGGATCAGGGCAGACAAGGTAGAGTCTTTAATCTTTCTGATGTAAAGACTTCTAATGCAATAGTGTCAGGTACACTTTCTATATGTGCACAACCTTTTTAAGTTTTAATAGATCCTGGTTCTACCCATTCATTTGTGTCTGTGCGTTTTGTTAATCGATTTCCTAATATTCTTGAATCCTTGAATCATATCATACACGTTTCTACTCCTTCGGGTGAGTTATTGACGGGAACATTAGTATACAAGTCTTGCCCTATAAATGTCAGTAGTCATAAACTATTCGCTGATTTGATAGTTTTAGATATAAGAGATTTTGAAGTCATTTTGGGGATGGATTCGTTAGCATCATATCATGCTAGGGTGGATTGTTTTGAGAAGAGAGTTATTTTCCAAATTCCTAACCAACCAGAATTCAGTTTTGAAGGAACTAGCATCTTATCTCCCATGCGTATTATCTCTGCAATGCAAGCTTGTAGTTTTCTTAAGAAGGGATGTCAAGGATTACTTTCCAGTGTTATTGATTTACAAACAAAAGATCTTAGTTTAGAAGATATTCCTATAGCTATGCTTTTTCCAGATGTTTTTCCATATGATTTGCCCAGTCTACCTCCTAGTAGAGAAGTAGAATTTACCATTGACCTTGTTCCTGGAACTACACCAATCTCAAAACTAATTTATCGCATGGCACCTTTATAATTAAGGGAATAAAAAGTTCAATTACAAGATCTGTTAGACAAGGGTTTTATTAAACCTAGTATATCCCCTTGGGGTGCTCCAGTGTTATTTGTTATAAATAAGGATGGGACAATGAGGTTATGTATAGATTATCGTGAACTAAATAAGGTGACCATTAAGAATATATACCCCTTACCTCGTATAGATGATTTGTTTGACCAACTTCAAGGTGCGCAAGTATTTTCGAAGATTGACCTTAGGTCAGGTTATCACCAATTGAAGATTAAGGAAAAGGATATTTCGAAATCAGCTTTTCCAACTGGATATGGTCACTATGAATTTCTTATGATGCTATTTGGATTAACTAATGCATCAGTCGCTTTTATGGATATGATGAATAGAGTGTTTAGAAAATATCTGGATCAGTGTGTGGTTGTTTTCATTGATGACATCCTTATTTATTCCAAAGGTATTGAAGAACATGAGAAACATTTGGAGATAGTATTACAAATCCTTAGGAAATAGAAATTATATGCAAAATTAAAGAAGTGTGAATTTTGGTTGCCTAGTATTTCTTTTCTAGAACATGTCATATCCAAGGAGGGAGTGTCAGTTTATCCTCAAAAGATCGAGGCTATACTAGATTGGCCAAGACCAACTAATGTTACGGAGATTCATAGTTTCCTAGGATTAGCAGGTTATTATCGAAGATTTGTTGAAGGATTTTCTAGTATAGCCAAACCTCTATCCAGGTTAACACAAAAGACGGTGAAATATGAATGGTCTGAGGAAGTTGAGAATAGTTTTTGAGAACTTAAGAATCGATTAGTAACTGCCCCAATTTTGACTATTCCTTCTGGTACAGGAGGATTTGTGATTTATAGTGATGCTTCTAAAAATGGTTTGGGATGTGTGCTAATGCAAAATGGGAAAGTAGTAGCTTATGCCTCGAGACAATTAAAACCACATGAACAGAATTATCCAACCCATGACTTAGAATTAGCTGCTATAATTTTTGCTCTTAAGATTTTGAGACATTATTTGTATGGTGAGACTTGTGAGATTTATACCAATCATAAGAGTTTGAAATATATCTTTACTCAGAAGGAATTGAACATGAGACAAAGGAGGTGGTTAGAATTGATGAAGGATTATGATTTAAATATTCATTATCACCCAAGGAAAGCAAATGTAGTAGCTGATGCTTTAAGTAGGAACTCTACAACAAATTTAGCATGTCTCATTACAAATCAGGAACCTTTGTTAGCGGATTTGAGAAGTATGGAAATAGATGTACGTATTTATAGCAAAGGAGGAATAATCGAAACCTTACAAGTACAACCCACTTTGACGGACAGGATCAAAATTACACAAGTAAATGACGCACAACTGAAGAATATCAGAGAAGAGGTTATTGAAGGGAAGAGATTTGAATTTGCGATACGGGATGATATATTGAGGTTTGGAAATAGAGTGTGTGTTCCACGTGATGCCCAACTAAAGAGGCAAATTTTGGAGGAAACTCATTGCTCGAGATTTACGTTTCATCCTGGAAATACCAAGATGTATAGAGATCTTCGAGACGTGGTTTGGTGGAACAATATGAAAAGGGAGACAGCAGAATTTGTATCTCACTGTTTGGTTTGTCAACAAGTAAAAGCTGAACATCAGAAACCATTAGGATTATTACAACCTCTACCTATCCCTGAATGGAAATGGGAACATATTACCATGGATTTTGTTACAGGTTTAGCAAGGAGTTCAAATGATAATGATTCTATTTAGGTAATTATTGATAGGTTAACTAAATCTGCTCATTTTCTTTCCATTAAGATTACCCATTCATTAGAAAAATTAGCCAAGTTGTATGTACGGTAAATTATTAGCCTTCATGGAACCCCAGTTTCAATTATTTCTGATCATGATCCTAGATTTGTGTCTTACTTTTGGAAAACCTACAAGTTTCCATGGGAACAAAATTGAATTTCAGCACTGCTTTTCATCCTCAAACAGACGGACAATCTGAGAGAACCATCCAAACCTTAGAGGATATGCTTAGGGCATGTGTACTTGATTTTAAGGGGAATTGGGCTGATCATTTGCCATTAGTGGAATTTGCATATAATAATAGCTATCAAGAAAGTATTCAACTGGCTCCGTATGAGGCAGTTTATGGTATAAGGTGTCGTTCTCCTGCATGTTGGGTAGAAGTTGGAGAAAGAAAATTATTTGGACCAGAATTGATTCAGATCACAACAGAGAAAGTGAAATTAATATAAGACCGACTTCAAATCGCTCAAAGCCATCAAAAGAGTTATGTTGACAATCGACACCGACCGTTAGAATTCCAAAGAGGAGACTATGTTTTCTTACGAGTATCACCGACAAAGGGAGTAATCCTATTTAGGAGGAAAGGAAAGTTAAGTCCAAGATACATAGGGCCTTTTGAAATCCTTGAAAGGGTAGGTGTTCTTGCGTATATAATAGCCTTACCCCCTGAACTCTCGAGTGAAAATAATGTGTTTCATGTTTCAATGATGAAGAAATACATCCCTGATCCAGCACATATCTTAAGTCACGAGCCTCTTCAAGTTAGAGAAGATTTGACATACATTGAGGATCCAGTGGAAATCTTGGACCATAAAGATCAAATATTACGAACCAAGGTTATTCCACTAGTCAAAGTATTATGGCGGAATCATTATGTTGAAGAAGCAACATGGGAGTGGGAAGATGAAATAAAGGAGCGATATCCATACCTTTTTGGAAATTAATGTAAGTAAAGTTTGGGGACCAAACTTTTTATAAGGAGGGTAGGATGTAATGACCCCATTTTCTTATGCCAATATATAATTGTCTTCTTTCAATTTCGTCACACTTACTATCTAATAATGATATATTATTACATATATGATATTCCAAGTTCTTAATATGACAAAGCCCAATTTTTAATTTGAAGAATCAACGGTAAAATGGGTCAAATTGAGATTTTACGGCACATCCTAAGCTAAGTGATAATTTTTGGGGTAAAAAATGTAATTTTATGAAACTTTAGGGACTTGGTTTCAATAAAGAAAGTTTCAGGGACCAAAATGAAAAATAAAATGGGCCGTTTCGAAAATAAAATATTTTCAGGGACCTATAAAAAATATTGAAAATATATGGTGTGAAATTACCAAAATGCCCTTCAGGTGCAAAATGACCCTTATACCCTTAATACCTTTCCACCTCATGCTCGACACCTCATGCTTGGTTTTGACACCTCCACCGTACACATGTCTTTATTAGAGGAGAAGCCAAAACACGTGTCATCGTTAGACGAGAAGCTAAAACACGTGTCGCAGTTCGGTGAAATAAGACTGCAAGACCCCTCTGATACGCGACACTTCTACGCTGACTCGCCGTTGTAAAGGCTTGGTCAGCTAGACACGTGTCAATACCGTGATATCTTTGGAAAACTATAAATAGGGCCTTTGGGATCATTTGAAACACACACCAATTCCTTGAGAATTATAGAAAGAAATAGTGAGAGAAAGTGTGAGAAAGTTTAAGAAGAAGTTCTTAGGGATATTCATCTTAAGGTAATCTTAATGTTATAATGCATCTTTATAGTTTTAATTTATTATTTTATAGCTTTACATAGTAGTTATGCTGGTAAAATACAATAAAGAATTCACTAATCAAAACTTAAAATTTAGAAGAAATCCAAGTTGATTTTACATTCAATATATGTAAACTTGTTTGAAATTATACGCTATTAAAAATGATTCTTTTTAAAGAAATTGCTCGTTATTATGGAATCCCATTTAAGTAATTCCAAAGTTAGGCCCGGTGAAATTCTGTCTAAATTATATGGTATTTAAGTGGTGCCCCTATGACCCTCCATCTCTACTGAGAACCGACTGATGAGGAAGGACTATGAATTGAATTCTTTAATTATGATCAATGAGTTTTAAAAGTTAACAAATAGGTATTCAGTAATCCTTTAAAAGAAGAGGTTATTATACTATAAACTAGACCTTAGAACGTGTACTTAAATCTTTATCAGATTAACGTGTGATCGAAGACCAATACCAGTAAATTTGACCTCCATATTTGGGTGAGTACTCTGACATTCCTTGTGTATTTTGATTATATGATATTAATCAAACTATATATATTTTGTGAATTTCTTTTATTCTCAAAATTCATGTGATACCGATGATTGATTCAATTGTGATATATTTATATTTGTCCATATAAACATACCGATTAAAATGATTATGGAAAAGGATATTGAATATTGAAAATATGATTCGGCCTAAGGGACCTCTTTACTGACTGACCTTCCCAGCTGGATTATCGCTGGTGTGCCCTAAATAAGGCATTATGATGAACTAGTTCGATTGACCCTCAACTACCGGGGTATAATATGGTAGAAGAATACGATACTAGAGTGTACTTGGCCATCAAAATGATATGATTGAAAAAAAAAAGATATCACATTTGATTTGTTGCATTCGTCTTATTCAGAGCTATCCAATTGTGATATATATACTTTCATTTCAAAATATATATCTATTTACTGCAAGTTCCTATCCATATATGTATATGCCTTCTCTTTTGACTTGAATAGGTATCTATTTTCTAAAAACCCTAGAATGTCTGGAGATTGAACCTCATTCGTCTTTTAGCTGATGTTGTATAAATAACCATTTTTCAGGAAACGTTTAGGCTCACGTACGGAACGAAAATGGACAATTTTGAAGATTTATCTTTTAAAGCTCTTTTGGTAAAATATTTATTTAGAGCATGTCTGGCTCTCTTGTAATAAGGTTTAATTTTTCTCTTAAGTTGTAACTCGTTGTTACTTTTAATATATATGAAGTTTCCTTTAGAAAGCTCTGATGACGTAATTCCTTTACTTTCAGTATTTTATGATTCATAACCATGTGATTATATTCCGTTGCATTTATTTAAGGAAATAATTAAATCGGAATATTTGTTGCCTTAGTGGCATGTCAAGACTCTCGTTCCCTAATATTATTTTGGGTCGGGGTCGTGACAGAGATAGTAATGAGGATTTAAAAGTTGGGTGAAAGAGATTAGTTGGGTGGGGTATCTTAACTAGGTTATTTAAAATGAATGCAATAGGTGTGCACTATTAGAAGAGGGGTGAGGTGTATCTCATGGGAGTGCGATCCCAGATTTAAATATGAGAAATTCCATATTTCAAAATATGTCATTCGATGCACTTGATGAATATTTTCAAAACTCGGGCCCTGACCCATTTCTCTATTTTTCCTCTCTTGCAATATATGTATATATATATTAGGTGTCCAAACACAAGGACACCTGGATGATGATTCTTTCGATTCAGAATTTTGCTGTAGCAGCAGTGGAAGCAAGCAAGTTTATCCTAGACGCTTCTATCCTTGATATCTAGATAGGAAGTATTGTAAAAACATTCGGGCTAATGGCCCAACTATATTCATTTTTTCTTTTACCACATTTTAGTTTGCGGCATTTCGATTTGGTTGTATTATATTATACCGAGAGTTCGGTTATTTTATTTCATCTCAATTTTTGTATATAAACTGTTCTGATTATTTTACTTGGTTTGTTTGTTTAAAAAGATTAGTTAAATAAAATTTTGACGCTAGCCTAATAAGTTATTAGTAATTAAATTGGTTTTCGATAGTGATGCTGAAAATGAACCGTATGAGATTCATGTTTTAATCTGGTAAAGGATTGATCACCTGATATTTTATTAGGCGGGGTGTCACACGTTGCACCACCAACCATCTCTTCAACACCACCATCCACATTCACTCTCGAAATATTCTTGCAAAAGTCCATCCTCAAGCAAGAGAAAGCCCATCAATATCAAAATCAAGCTCTCCAATAGCTTGAACAATGCTTTAGTGAAATTGAGTTTGTGAGCGAGTTGGATTACCTACCAAGTCAGCCCATTGTTGACCTCATGTGGAACGATGATGAGTCGTCTTATGATACTGATTTTGAGTAATACCAACCCTATCACCTTGAGAATCTCGAAGTTTAGACCACCTTGTGGTCCGAGCCCCAAGTTGACTATTTTGTTGACTTATCCATATAATGTGATACTAATCCATGCCCTGACAATCCAAAAGAACCCGAGGTTTTTCCTCCCCTTCCATATCCAAATGAACCCACATTTGAGGTTCCCTTACCCGTTATATCCAAAAATACACTTGAATTATTACCTGCTGCACCCATTGAATTTGTCCTCGAGACACCCATTCCTTATAGGTTAGCTCTGGCTACGAGTGCTCCCCAATGCACCAAGATTGAATCGGAGATGGTTCCCATCTCCCTTGATATGAATCATCTCACTACAAGAAAAAACATCATTTATGTCAGTTTAAAAATTAACGTTATGTCAAACAAATGTAAATTGACATAAATAATATTTATTTATGTCAATTTGGCTTTTAAAGTAAATTTTTATTTCAATTGAAGTAAAATTGAGATAAAAAAAACTATTTATATCATATTTGTATATAGATGACATAAATATACCTTAATCATTTTATCCCTTGAGTAAAAACTGAGATAAACGGGAAAAAAAAAAACGGGTTTTTCTTTAATTCCCGCTCCAAAAATTTGCCCCTCAAAATTACCTGCTCTCTCTTTCTCGTACAATCATCTTTTTCGTGCACAACTCTCCCTTGCACGGCTCTACCTCTCTCTCGCTCGCACGCGCAACTCTGTCTCTCTCTCTCTTACTTACTCTCGCATGTACAGCTCTCTAACCTCTAGCTCTCTCACATCTCATCACCTCCGGAGTCAGAAAGCTTCAATCAATTAGGTACAAAAGGCCCTAATATGGATTTGCAAGGGTTTTTGTAGATATACGGATTCGATTTGTTCTTGATTTGTGTGTGTCTGATTTGTGTATATACGATTTGTTCTTGATTTATGTATATGTGTTTGTAGTATTTCTGTATGAAAACCTAATCTATTTCTTGTCCTTTTCATTTTGTGTCATTTATCAGATTTGTCATTGGACGCCTTCCCTCTTCTCCAATTTTCTACTCCGGCCCAGTCTGCACATAGAGAATTTGGGTACGTTGCTTTACCAATTATTTTTTATTTACATTAGTAAATAGTTATATTTGTGCCAAGCATTGTTCAGGCCTTTATTTGTTTAGATTTATTACAACTATTAGCAATAATACTCTTTAAAGAATTGTGTCTATTATAAATTCAGTTTATATATTGTCATTTTTTTTAAATAGAGATATTAAAGAAATAGTTGAGTGTCATTAGTTTCAAGCGTAATTTTATTTGGTTTTCAGTTTATATGTTCAATGTTTAATAATTTTGGTTTAAGACTTGTTGCAAAAAAAACTAGGGTCATTCGAAGAAAAGTCCCTCGACAATTTTTTAATTAATATACAGTCCAAACTTTTTTATTTTGTTCCAAAAGATTCCTCATCGCATAAAACACTTATAAACTTTTTTTTATCTTATCCTAAACTTTAAGAAATAATTATCAAAAAACAAAACAAGGGAGTTTTTGCAAAATTAAAAAATAAGGTGGGCTAAATGTAAAATATACTTAGCTCCTAGGAACTAAGCATTAATTGTCCCGGTTGACTTAAAACATTTAAGTTAAATGTAAAATATCAAGTTTTTTACGTAATGCAAAATGTTATGCTTAATGTATAATATTTAGATGTTTAGAAATGTACAGTCAATTCATTTAGTGCTTAGTACTTGAATTTTGGTTAATATTTTTAGTTCTTAATTCGTAATTGTGCAGTATTGCGCTTGTGTCCTTCAATATTCGAGTTTCTTTTGAGTTAGACTTGTAATATCCGAGTTTCTTTCGAGTCAGGATGGTTAATTTTAACATGTTAAATAATGTTTTGCCTGAGTTCTGGAAAAAAAATCAGTCTTACAATTCTGCCCGTCCTGAATTAAAATCTTGGATCCGTCACTGTGTGTATCAGCCTTGATGTTCAGAGTTCTAGATTGCAATTAATTTCAGTGTGTGTGACGTTTTAGATTGTAATTAATTTCATGTTTATGTGTGTGTTTGTGTATCAGGGTAGAATTATGAGTTTATTTTTTTTTGGATTCCCTTGAAATGTTTAAATAACATTTGATTATTAGTTAGTACTTGGTTAAATTTCTCTCATTTGAAACGGAGTCAGTGCATGTTTGTGGTACTATATTATCAAATTATATGGTGTTCTTTATGAAATTTATGTTTTTTAAAATATTCTCAAATAAGTGTCTGTTAATAAAATCGTTATATGGATTCTTGAATATTTTTATACACTCAATGACTATTGTGTTTTGTGATCCAATATTTTTGTGATTAGACATTTGGACCGGTGATTTCATATTTTTTAACATTTTTAGCAAAGATGAGATAAATGATATACAATTTATGTTAGATTATAAAAAATTTTGATGTATATATCCCCTACGCTTCATTGTTTAACAAAGTGTGATATCAATCCAACTACATCCTGTATTGCATTGTAATTGATCATTCATTAAGAATTGCTGTAAATTAATTGATTCATTAATGTGGTTCCATGATTAAAAGAGACATTTGATTTCGGGAAGGTGAAACTTATTCGAAAATTTTACAATGATTTTAGTACCATATGATGGTCAAAGCATTTTCGTTAGCTCCAAGTTAGTGTTTGCTTGTCTCAATGATTTCAGTATCATATGATGCGTTAAGATATGTTAGTTTGTTTTTAAAGTTTCATTGTCTTGTTTTAGTATGTATATCATATACTCGCTAATGCCTCACTTATGTGCTTTTATTAATTTTTAGCATTACTTGTCCTATGCTTATACTATGTGCTTTCATTAATTTCTTCATTATATTATAGGTATATAATCGCTAATGGTTGTTGTTGTTATTTATAATATGTATAACAACAACTTATGTTATACATATTATATATAATATCATATTATATATAACATTATAGTATAATATGTATAATAATTTTGTGAATTGAAGTTATTCAATGTTTGGAATTGGTTTTGGTTGTATAGTGTTTAGGTGTTGTGTTAGTGTTCTTGAGTTGGTTAGTTATGGTTGATTGAGTCTTATTACTATTAGGTATTAATTTCTTTGGAAGTGTTGTGATAGTTTTAGAGGGATATTATACTTTCTACGTTATTTTCTAATGGTGTGAATGTATTATGTTGTATAATATTGCATTATTTTTAACAATTACATATCTTTTATTGCTTATATCTCACTCGTGGTGGCTTACATACTTAGGGCAGAATGGACAGGTCTTGGATGAGCAAGGACAGATTATCAAAATAATACATAGAAGGTGTTGATAATTTTCTTTGGGTTGCTCAAAAAGCCTCCTTGGATGAGAACTTTATACGATGCCCTTGTAATCAATGTGGGAATAGATTAAAAATGGGTGTTAAAGAAATCAAACAACATTTGTATAGTTCGGGTATCGATCTGAATTATACTGTATCGAAATGGCACGGAGAGGAGGACCATAGTGAAACACTGTCGGATGTTAATATGCGTGATCCTATCTGTGACGATCTTAATATGGATACCATGGAGGATGTGGAAGAGTTGATTGACATGGTGGAGGATATAAAAAGAAGACTTCACATGAAATGTAAAAAAAATTCAGAAGTTGCTTTTAGATGCAGAGAAGCCATTGTATGAAAGATGTAAAAAGTATGCAAAGTTATCTGCTATCGTCAAGCTATTCAATCTTAAAGCGAATAGTGGGATGTCTGATAAATGCTTTTCAAATATGTTGTCAATCATTGCCGACAAGCTTCCGGATGACAATGTATTGCCTTCATCTAATAATGAGGCAAAACGTTGCTTATCGGTATTCAGAATGGACTTTAGGAATATACATGCATGCCCTAATGACTGTGTACTCTATAGAAAAAAGTATAAAGAAGTTGTTGAATGCCCCACTTGTGGAACATCCAGGTTCAAACAGAAGAAGAATTTTAAAGGAAAAAAAGGTATGAGGGGAAATAAGGTGTTCCTGCGAAAGTGTTATAGTACTTTTCACCCATTTCGATATTCAAAAGGTGGTTTCAAACTAAAGAGACCGCTAAGTCTCTGACATGGCATGCGGATGATAAAATTATTGATGGTTTGTTGTGTCACCCAGCAGACTCACCAACTTGGAAATTAGTTGATGAAAAGTGGCCCGATTTTGCAGCAGAACCAAGAAATTTTTTATTAGCACTATCAATGGACATAATTAATCCTCATAGTTCCCTTAGTAGTAGGTATTGTTGTTGGCCGATCATGTTGAACACATATAACTTTCAACCAGAATTGTGTATGAAAAGAAAGTTTACAATGTTGACTATGTTGATATCGGGTCCAAAACAATCGGGAAATTATATAGATGCTTATTTGGCTCCGTTAATAGAAGGTCTGAATACCTTGTGGCATGAAGGAGTTAAAGCCTACGACGCCTTTCGACAAAAATCTTTTACTTTTCGGGCAATACTGTTGTGGACAATTAATGATTTTCCAGACTACGGATATTTATCTGGAAGTGTTGTTCAAGGCTATACTGCTTATCCAATATGTAGTGAAAAAATGAATTCCATCAGATTACAACACTGTGCCAAGTGTGTTTATATGGTACATAGGAGATACCTTCCACAAAACCATCCATTTTGAAGCTAAAAAAAGGCTTTTAATGGTGAGCAAGAGTTCCAAACCTCCCCTGAACCTTTAAGTTGCGAACAAATATTGATAAAAGTTGGGAGACTTAAGGTTGCATGTGGAAAGACGGGAAAAAGGTGAGGGCGGTTAATTTGAATAAATTATTAAAGCGTAAGAGACCGAGGAGGGTACCTAATGGGGTTGAAAAAGGCAGTCCTAGTAATAATGGGGTTGAAAATTTTTGGAAGAGGAAATCGATATTTTTTTAACTTCCTTATTAGAAGGATTTGCCTATTCGACATAACTTAGATGTCATGCACATTGAAAAGAATGTTTGTGATAGTATCATCGGAACCTTGCTTAATATTCCAAAGATGGGGTGATGTGTCAACTCGACCTTAAATAAATGGGCTTAATAAGTGAGTTAGCACCGCAGGTTAATGAAAAAAGGACATACCTACCGCCAGCTTGTTATACATTATCGAGAGAGGAAAGAAAAATGTTCTTCCAAACATTGCATGACCTTAATGTACCGAATGGGTACTCTTATAATTTTAGAAGCCATGTCTCTATGGAAGATTTGAAATTGTATGGCTTGAATTCTCATGATTGCCATATTCTAATGTAACAACTTCTTCCAATTGCAATTCGATCGGTGTTGCCAAAACATGTGAGATATGCAATCATGAGAGTATGTTTTTCTTCAATGCCCTTTGTGACAAAGTAGTGGACTTGCAAAAACTAAAAGAAATTCAGAATGAAATTTTGATCACATTGTGTTTACTGGAAAAATACTTTCCACCATCCTTCTTTAACATTATAGTGCATTTAATGGTAAATCTTGTGAGGGAGGTCGAACTTTGCGATCCATTTTCTTTCGATGGATGTACCCAATTGAAAGGTTATGTCAATTTATTTTACTATCATGTATTAATATAAGTAAATAAGTGTATCGATTTAGTTTTTTTTAATATGTTAGGTGCATGAAAGTATTAAAGGGTTATGCGAGAGATCGTAATCGCCCAGAAGGTTGTATTGCTCAATGTTACATAGCAAAAGAAACTATTGAGTTTTGTTCCGAGTTCTTATCGAAATTATATTCAATTGGAATTCCGACGAAGATAGATGCTGATAAATCGATAGGAGGTTCGGATGTCGTTACATTAGAATATGGCAATCATGAGACTTGGAGCAGTCACATCTTCATGTGTTACATAACACGAATGATGTTCAACCTTGTATAGAGTATGACTTTCCTGACTTCCCATTAATATGAAGTTAGTTCCCCACATACTTATCTATAGATATATTAATAATTAATGTTGCGTTACTCATTAATACTTTGTTAGGGAGCATAAATAGTACTTGAAAGAAACCCGTCCTCGAAAAGGGAAAAATAATAAGTGGCTTGAAGAGGAGCACAACCGCACGTTTATCCATTGGTTAAGTAAAAGGGTATGAATTAGGGATATGTTGACTTAACCACCACTTTAATTTTCATTAGACTTTACCCATTTTTTAGTTTTCTTTTAAACAATGCCACTATTTTTTATTTATTAGTTGCAATTCTTAGTGAAAAATAATTTCGAAGTCTAATACCAACTAGAGGAAAATAGTGGCAAAGTGTAAAGTAATACTAAATAGTTGGTGAAGTCTAATATTAAAAATTAAAGTGGGAATAAAGACGAAATATCCCAATAATTTAATATGTTAGTTTGAATTTTGTTTTGTAAGTAACTAAAATTCTTATATTAATAGGTTTCTCTCGAAGAAGAACTCCCAAACAATAATATCTCAGATGACTTAAAATGGATTGCTCGTGGACCTCGTTGAGGCGTCATCAAAGTTCACGGATATGTCATTAACGGTGTTCGTTACCTAACAAAGGATCACGGTGATGCACGAGTAACCCAAAACAGTGGAGTGAGCTTAGTTGCTAAGACGTTGCAGATAGCTAGTGCAAAGGACAACAATCATGTTTGTACCAATATGATTTTCTACGGTGTCATAAGGGAGATATGGATACTTGACTATTTTTCAATTCAGAGTCCTTTATTCAAGTGTGATTGGGTTGACAACAAAAATAGAATTTACATAGACGAGCTTGGTTTTACATCCGTCGATCTTGATAGAGTTGGTCATAAATCCGATTCTTTCATCTTAGCCTATCAAGCAAAACAAGTATTCTATGTTCCAGACCAAATGAATCCTAAATATTCAATCGTATTTTCAACTCCTCAAAGGGATTACTATAATAATGATGATGAAGATGATCTCAATGATGGATGTCTCAGGGATGATATTTGCACTATAGTTTTGCCAACTATTGAATCCTTTGACATGGTTGAGGAATCTTCCAAAACTTATATGCATGAAGATTGTGAAGGGACATGGTTAGATAATACGCCAACATAATTGTGTTAGACGATGTTATGATGTTTAATGTTTGAATTGTTCTTTATTATTAGTTATAGTTGCTTAAAATGTGAGCTTGTTTGGTGCGTTGTTCAACTTTTTAGTTTTTTGTGTGGAACCTACAACAGTTGATTATTGTAAAATGAATGTGTGGAATATGGGATATGTGACATTTGTTATAGACTATGGATTATTTTTTTCGGCTTAATATTTTGATAATTGTTCTCTTGTACATTTTAATTAACATAAAATAAAATGGTGAATTTTAATTTGTGGTACATTTCAATAATTGTATTGTTTGAGTATTTACGATTTGTATTAATGAAATCTATATTATTACTCTTTTTTGCGTTTCAACAGTTCGATTTCTTTAACTTGAAATGGAAGACATTGATCTCGAACCCGTGGAGAAACCTTCACAATATAGTAGTAAAGGTAGAGGTGTGGAGAAGCTAAAGCGATTGACTAAAATAAAGTGCAGTGAAGAACGGATAAGAGTTTTATATAACGATCTTGGGCAACCAATAAGTACTAGCAAAAAAGAATTATCAAGTTATGGGGGTTTGATGGTTAAGTTCTTTGTGCCGATAACTTATCCAAGTTGCCTAAAGTGCCAATAAAATTGAAGAATGATTTGGGGAGGCAATACAGGTATATATATTATATATATAGTTGTTATATATAAAAATATATTGTTTGACTCATTTTTGTTGTATGTATCTGTGGATGTTAAATAGTTTTCCAGTCGAAATGTGCATTTTTGTTATATATAACAGTGCCAGTGCTGTTATATATATATATATATATATATATATATATATATATATATATAGAGAGAGAGAGAGAGAGCGAGAGATTATGTATTATACATAGTGGCAGTGTTGTTAACGGTACTACTTGAAAAACCCAAACAATCTTTAATCGACACAATCTCAACAAAGATTTATAAAAACACAAAAAATAAAGGCCTATGCATAATGCCACATTATCTTCATTTCATTATTGTTAACAATAGGTTCTAATTGGTTGTCCTCCATAGACATTGCGTCGGCCACCAAGACAATAGCAATATATATTTCTTATAATAACATTACATACAATTAGAGCCCAAGAACCAATTCAACTTCTAGTATCTCAGTTAAACAAACTATTTTCGTCATTTAACAAACTAATTAAACTAAATCTACATCAAATATGCATAGGATTAAAATAAGTAGATCTGGCACATGCGAGATAGGAAGTACGTGAGTCATCAGAGTATCGCACGTACCCAGCAGGCGACTTCTTATCATACACACCGGGTTTATAGGGGTGAGTTACTACATTGTATGGGACATAGGGCTAGAGATCCGCCTTCTTCCGGGTTCCCGCCTCTTTCCACGAATCTCCTCGCATCCCTCACAGTAAATTTTCACCTTTATCTTCGTCGTCTAATTACGCATCACAAATTCAAATCACATGACATGAAACAAAGTTAAAGTGAGAGAGAAATATTAATCGATTAGTTGGAAACATTATAAGAACTAAATTATGATTAAACTCCTTTAGAGTTATTGAATAACGCTACATTTCTGCAAATTAAAGTAGTGTAGTAGTAACATCCCTTTACCCCGCTGCGACCATGTCCACACACCCCTCCCCAACTCGAAAACCCATAACCCAACCCTTTACCCACTGCTTCCCCTACCAGCTGTCAACCATAAACCAGCCACGTCTCAAACCCAAATCCTACACCCCCTGTTACCTATCTCTCCCACACGCACCCCTTTCCCCTACCACTACCTCAATCACCCCAGTGCTACCAAAACCGACACAGCCCCTTAACCCTACTAATAACCCATCTCCACCACGAACTTGATTTGACTAACTTAAGATTGATTGCCAAAATCCACACAGGTCTAACTGATCGAATTCAACTGCATATAAAAATATAAAATTTCAGTGGAGTTAAAAAATGTCCCAATCAATATTTGGCTCTAAACTCAATGTGTACATGATTCACAATGAAACCCAATCATACCCCTATATGTTACACTACGCTCTTAATAAGATGAATGAAACAATCATATTTATATAGTATATTACACCATGAGATAAAATATCTATAAACCTGCCATGGTTTTCATCAAACTAACAAAGGTATTAACCAAACCAGGTCAATGAAAACCCAATAAATAAATTTATAGTAAGAAATAGAATGCGGCCATTTATTTCGAACATAAAAAAAGATTACAAACATAAATTGTTATTTATACAAAGCCGTGAAATATATACTCACAAATTTTCTTTCTTCACGGGTTCTAATTTAGCAGGGCATCTAAACACCATCTATAAGTTTAATTATTCCTAACAATGTGTACTGTTATATTGCAAAAATAGTATTAAATAGTTATATTAACATCGAGTTCGCCAAATATAACAATGTAATACTTATATTACAATATGAGAGTTACCTTATATTCCAAAAATATTCAATGCCAAGAAAATTTAACCTCAATCCAAAACTTTGAATCAATTAAACAAGAAAATAGGTTAGCTGAATCCATAAGCTTAATGAAAAATATTGAATTAAAAATAAACAGTTAACTTTCCTTTTTTGGACATAATCACTGAATCAAATTCTACGATAATAATGCATCTTTATTCATTACAAAAAAAAGTGAACTTGATAAATAATCAATATATGCATTCTTCAAGTAAACAGTGTAACTTAAAAGTTCAAATAAACCATGAACCACTAACAAAATGTAAGAATCCCCCAAACATGTACTCTTTATTGATCAACAATAACAAAATGGCATCAAATAAACTACTTAACATAAGATAGAATCAAGTTCAGTCTCAATTATAGGTTAACAGATACTTTTCAATTTTCTTATGTATAAGCCTAAAAAAGCAAATAAATTCAAGTTAGAAGTGGGAAAATAATCAATAAAAATAAAAAAAATTGACACAAAAATGATAACTATGTGAAAAGGAGAGAAAGTCAAGAGAAGTACCAAATCATGGGCACTATATCAACAGTGCTCAAGCACACTTACAGTGAACATTTTATTTTCGTTAACGCAGTGGCCCATGTTAGTCGAGTCAATGGTCCCCTACAGATAACAACTTACACATATGCAAGGTCAAATGCTCACATCCAAATTTGATGTATGCCTGGGTTGCAGAAGTATTTTACTCAAACACACATTCGAGCTCAATAATATTGGTTTATTAAATAACATAAAGAATAAATGAAAAAGAAGGTCCCGAATTTTTCGCAACATGTATGAAATAATACTTTATTATACTTTCTTTATACTATGCGCCATGTTTTATCACAGTATCTTCTTCATTCTCAAGTAGTTGAAAAAGCACGTCATGAATTTTCCCCCTACAAACCCCAGTAGTATCGCGTTACATATATGAATGCACTGGTAAATTGGAAAAAAATTAAAAAAGTAGGTCCCAATAATTTTGAACTAAATAGAGTTCCAAGTAAGCCCACATGTCATAAATAAATGCTCTGGTATTTCTTCCATTAACACATGTTCATAGATGAACTTGCATTCCAATGTCATCCAAACTAAAACATGTCAGAGATAAATGCTTTGTTATGGTTTCGACAATGGCAGTCATAATGATTCCCTTAAGGCCATGAAGGAGCATCATCCAAACAAAAAGTGTTTAGATAATAAAAAATAATTCTATGAAAATTATATAAGCAATGCCAAGCAAAACCTCCGAAATTCATGAAACTCAACCTGAGCTAACCTGGGAATACATGAGTGTGTAATGATTAAATCTGAGCCAAAAAATGCAAAATTTGATAATGTCAATAAGTAAATAAGATATGTTTTTGCAATGAATAAAAGAATACTTGAGGCAAGAAACCCAAAATCGAAAAAACCTAACTTGTCAAGCAATCCGAGTGTGTCGAAATCCAAAATCGAAGGGAAAGACTGATATTTGATTCAATGCATTACACCAAAACATACTAAATCATAGGCATTCACAATAAAAATAAAGAAGAAAGCTCATAAATCCAAAAAACGTAAATAAATTAATAATCATACACAAATAATATAAAATAAGGAAATACACAACCGCATAAGGAATTTTAGCATGAAAATCCCACAATATGATTATATGAATTAACCCATAAGAAAAATCGAAAGAAAATATCGATCAGGGAAAGAAAAATCACAATGTTTATTAAAAAAGCCAAGAACATAACCCCATTTTGCAACAGAACCCCTGAATATCAATATGTGACCATCATTTTTAGAGTAAATTTCCATTAAAATCTATACAACCCAACATATATAAAACTTGGAAATCATAATCTATGGAAGAAAATGATTACTTTTCACAGAAGCCCCTTGTTTTTAGTTTACATATTTCGACTGATTTTAAGAAATCTTTATAGTGATTTTAAGACATGTATTCAACATCTTTCTTTTTCAGATCAAATTTTATATTGATCCGAATAGCAAGAGGATGGTGTTATCCTCTATGGGTTACAGATGGAGAGCATTCAAAAAAACCTCACTAGACTTTGGATCATACCATTAAGACACCAACGCGAGCTTCTCAAACATCCTCCTCCAAAATACGAGAAATTCATTAGTCTAGATGTGTGGACTGAATTTGTTTGCAGTCGGCTAACCAAAGAATTTGAGGTATAATTGAAAAAATAGTAAAAGATTTGTGTGGTACTTTTTGTTATTCTTTTCTAATTTTTTGCTTTTATTTATAAGATTATAGGTGAGGCACAAAGGTAAAAGCGATTCAAGGTCACATACAATCATCGTATGAGCAAGAAGGGTTACGTCGGTCTTACTGAAGATTTGGTATGTTTTAGTTTGAATATTTTCATTAGATTTGTGATGGTTTGAACTTGAACATTGAATTATTCTTTAATAATACGATTTTTTTTGTTTTATAATTGATACCAGAAAAAAGAAGATGGGTTCGGAATATAAAGATGATAGAGCTTTCTTATGGTTTAAAGGCCGTGAAAAAAAATGGTGAATATAGAGATGGTTCATTAAAAGAGGTGGCGGATAAAATGGTTAGTTTTTATAAATTACGACACGACTTCCTTTATTTGGTATTTTTTAGTGTATGACTTGTAATTTTGATAATATTTAGATGACATTCTGAATTACTGAATCTACTTCATTGTAGGATGAATTGAAAAGACAAGTTAAAGATGGTAATTTAATCACCGAAGGAAGTAATGAGGTTCTTACTATGACATTGGGTACTCCCGAACACTCGGGTCATGTTTGGGGTTGGGATTCAGAGTTGTTCCCACAAGGTACTTCAATCTTCCAAAGCTTGGTTCCAAGAGACATATTACTGAGTTAGAATCTGAATTAAGAGAAGCGAAGAAAAGATAAAAGATATAGAAGCCCATTTGAAGTTAAGAAATGAGCCGGTTGCCGCAGCCCCAACAGTCGTACCCCGAGCTGAGAAAGTTGCTTCATATATGTGTGAAAGTGAAAATATAAAGCATTCAAGTTCAGGTGGAAAAATTTCAACACAATCACTTTCTTCAAAGGTATAATGACACAAAGATAATTATACAAACACAAACCATTAAGGTTTTATGATTTTTGTTGTAATTGAAATTTGTTTTCGTGTTTCTTTGGCACAGTTCAAAGATAGTGGTGTAACACATAGTGAAACGTTACTACCTCAATCAGTAGCTGCTGTGAAAAGTGAGAAACCTTCTTCGATAGCTAGTGATAAAAGTATGAAACAAGTGTCTTCTTCAAAGGTAATGGGATCACATTTCTCGATGGTGATAACTTTGTAGTTTTACTTGGTTGGATTAGTAGGGTACTGAATTTTATGTAGTTTTACTTGGTTGGGACCAATAAATTGCTTAATTTTAATAAATTGCTAAATTTTAATGTGATTATTTTTCGTAATTTAGGTTAGAAAATGTAGGTGGCTATTAGCAATAAAACTAACATCGTTGCCGAGGGGATCGTATTCCATAGGAATGGACCAAATGAGAAAATTCATAATACAACGTTAGGATTTGAGATACTTGTTCCAAGAGAAATGTATTTTGTGAAAGAGGCTATTGGGTCATATATTGCCTTGACCAAAGAGGTAGTGTTGTTGGGATTTGAGGTAAACCAACGGTTCTTATGTTTATCTATAAGTTCGTGTTTGTGATATGAATGACTTTGCTTTCTGACATTTCACGTGATTCAATGCAGAATGAAATGGAAGTTAGGAAAAAAGAAGGTCATGAGAAAGAGAAGGATGTCTTCGGTGAAAGTAGATCTGATATAGTTAGAAAGAATGTTGATTGCGATTTGATAACCGCCTTCACCCATAATTTATTGATAATGAAGACGAATCAAATAACGATTCCACTGGAGAAGATAAGGGTCAATGCTATATTTTTAGGAACAATTTGTTGGACTTTTGTGCATTGAAGCCTTTAGATGTAACGTTCATTATTTCATATATGAGGTATAACTTAATTCAATCATGTTATTTATGATGCATTGTTGCATATATGAGGTATAACTTAATTCAATTGTGTTATTTAAAATGTGTAGTGACTAATTTAGTTACTTAATTTTTTAAGTTATTGTATGATAAGTTTCAGTGCTTCCGAGAAGGGTTTCAGTTCTTCAATCCTAAGTCTTTCAATGGTACAAAAAATAATTATTTAACTCGATTTATTGGAAAAAGGTTGGAGAATGCAAAAAAAAGTGAGATTTGCTTCATTCCTTACCATCTCGAATATATGTAAGTAGTTAAATTAATTTCATTCCTCACATTCTATAAACTATATAATTATGATAATATTCATTTTACAGGTTCCATTGGGTATTGATTGCCATTGATTTGTCCACAAGAACTATATATTTGTTGGATTCATTGAATACGGTACCACGTGACAAAAATAAGATGTATATCACTACGTGAGTACAACATAATTTTCAATTTTAGTTGAAATACATTATGAGTACATTATTATTGTGATCTCCTTATACACATGTTTGGATTCTCTTTATGTGTAGTGGGATTAACACATTAAACATCAATGGGAAAAGGCAGAACGCATCATGGAGTTGTATTAAGGTAAATTTTATCATATAGTTGTTGTTATATAACATGTATGCGGTTGTTATATATTTGTGGGTTTTGTGGCTTGAAATGATGATCTTGGATGATGGGATGCCGCTGGATTCCGGAGATGGGTTGAAATGATGGTCTTTTTTGAGTCAATGTCGATTTCCCTCGCCTCAAAAGATGGCAAAAAGACTACTTTTAAATATAGGTGGGATCTCAATTCCTTAATTTTGAGATGCTACTCACGGGGAAAGTGTCTTTTGTTAGTCTTCCAATGGATAGGGGAACAACCAATCGAATGATTTTTAGTGCTCTTGAGTTATTAAGTAAGCCTGATAATAGCTATCAGTCTTTCTCTTCCCTGCACTGCCTTATCTTCTTTCACTCGATCTGCACTACCTCCATGTATTGATATTGGGTCGGCACGGGAAGAATTCGCTATCGAATAGGAATACACATTGATCAATCTATATATATAGTAGCTGCTATAGGGTTGTTACTGGTTGTCTTCTTTTTAAAGATGCCTATGAGTTTTTCTCTACTTCCCACACCATTACCCCATGGTCCAAGAACTTATGGAAGCCCTTTATCCCTCCTAGAATCTCAGTGCTTGTTTGGAGAATTCTTTTGGAGAAAATTCCTACTTTACATTCTCTATGTTGATTTTTAATGTCATTTGGAGGAACAAGAACCTAACCATTTTTAAAAACCATGCTCCATCTACTCTGTATTAAAGAGATGTTTAAGCACAGGGCTGATATATATATATATATATATATAACAGTTGTTATCCCGAGTATCGCTTTCCCTAACACAAACTACCCCTCACGAAAGCCATCTATCTACAAGGCAATTACGAACAAGACACCTTACCACTGTCTGCAGCAGGCCATAGGGAGGGGACTGGACTGGGAAAGGAAAAACGAGTCCCCTTATTCACCATAGCGCCTAAGGGGAAAGTTCTAGGGTAAATAAGGCCTATAAAAAATAGAAGGAAACCGATATATAGTAGCCCTCCTCTCTCTCTCTCTCTCTCTCTCTATATATATATATATATATATATATATATATATATATATATATATATATATATATATGGTAAAAGAGTTGGGATTGCTGATTTACTGTCCGACCGAGGCAATGGAATGGTTCTACATGCCATGCTATATATATAGCAACCCTATATATTTTGTTTGTATATTTATATTTTTTAAACAGGGTGGATAGTCTTGTATATAGAGGGAACTCTGCCCAATTTTTTTTTAAGTTTTTATAATTGTTTGTGTTAAATAAAAAATCTTCTCGACTTGTACTCTTTTATTATTTGTCTTGTAATAATGCTTTGTGTTAACTATTTCCCAATGCAAGGAAATGATAAACTTCATTGGGGATATTTTTTGTTGAAATTCATGAAGCACTTAATGGAGGATCCTTCCATACATTTTGAAACAAAGGTATGTTACCAATATTTTCTCTCTTTCTCCTATTATATAAAATATTCCTTAGTTATTAACTATTATATACCGTAATAATAAATTTAATTCCATCTTCAATTTTTTAGATGCGAAGATTGCCCGATAAAGCTACGTACACATTGAATGAGCTAAATGAAGTTCACTGGAGTTCATTGAGTGAATTACGGATTATGTACATTAGGTACTTATGAATAACTGTATTTTATTATGTCATAATGACAATTTATTGAGATGAGCGTGTTATGATGAAAAATATGTTGATTATATTTGATTGAAGGGCCTCATTTTGGGTTAGATAGCGTTGAGAATAAACTTGATCGAGTATTACGTTCGACACGTCCTATCTTGAGTATTGTGGATCTTATGATGTAGTTTGCAATGCTAGTTTATGGATATTGTGATGTATCATCACTATTTTTAGAATATTATCACGTAGATAACTAGAGGTTAGCTAATTTTTGGATATCATCACGTAGCTCACATACTAGCTAGTTTTTGGATATGATGTAGCTCACATCAATATTTATTGATTGTAAGTATCTTGACGTATATATCAAGTTCGTGATATTTATGACCTTGATTACTATCTATTTACAAGGGTTAATTTAACCTCAAATAATAGTTGTTTATTAATGAAATAATAATTTTTTTAAAAAATTTATATCAACATTTATGTGAGTTTTAAAAAAACTCTCATAAAATTGCTAAAACTGAGATAAATGTGATGTTATTTATGTCAATTTTTCATGAAAATGTGATTAAAAACATGTTGAATACTGTAGTTTTTATGTGTGTTCTTAAAAATTGAGATAAATGTGATCTTATTTATGTCAATTTTACGAACATTTATGTTAGGGCTTTATATGTCTGTTTTGAAAAATTCTAAAACTGACATAAATGACTGTTTTTCTTATAGTGTCTCCAGAGATGTTTGGCTCACTTTTACCACTACAGTTTGTGACACATTGGTGGATACTTTGATCTCTCCATCACTTGATACCACACTCCCTCTTGAGGAGAACCTTGAGGATTATTCCTACCCTTAAGATGAGTTTGTATCCCTTACTCTCAAGTTAGAACGTTTTCCTCCACCCATTTTCCCTCCTGACACACCACCATGTTTGGACCTTGTTCCCTTACCATTATAATCTACCCATTTAGGTCCTTACATAAAACCGCCACCCACCCATGAACTCCATGATCCCACTCATGATTTCTCCCTCCATTCCTCCATCCATGAGAGTATTTGTGGTGATACTCTCCATTTAGGTGATACAGAGCTTGTTCCTCTATGCCCGCCACTATCCTCTTGCGGTGATTTTTATTCTCGGCAGCTCAGTGACGCATCACGACGTCCATTTATAGAATGGTCATGCGCTTTCTATGATCCCCACTCCATTCTAATTTCCAAACCATTTTTCCTTCCTATCCAATTAGAGCACCATGCTTATAGGACCCTTGTTTCCCTCACCTTTATGCTTAAAAAGGCTCGTGATCGGTACCTCTTCACCCTCACCCTTACCGTTCTTCCATATACCCTTCTCCCCACCCACCTTTAGTCCACCGATACTTTGCATCGTGTGAAGAAATTTGGCGTATAAGTGCATTGACCTTTTGTAATACCCCGTATTTTTATGACTTTTAAATTTGGGGATTTATTAAATTTAAATTGAGATATTAATTTAATATTAATTCGAAAATTATTTTAAATATTTACTAGCGTGATAAGAGTTAGTAATTATTGCGAATTTGTTGAATATTACTTGATGGATAAAGTAATATGTATAATCGAATTTATTAAATTATCATGAGTGTATAATTTGATAATTGTGGAAATTAAATCGGGACGCGCCCGTATCATGTCAGGATTAAATTATTATTATTAAAAGTGAATAAATTATAAGTCGCCCGTATGGTCATTTCAAGTGTGCCAATGTGTCCGAAAGGGTCGAGATAGTCAAAATAATGTTCCTGGGGATTTAGTTTGGGTCTCGGGGCGTTTTTAGGCCTAATTGGCATCTCGGGAGGGTATTATAGACATTTGACATTTTTGGGTAATTAAACCCACGAATTTCCTAAGAATATATCAGCCTTTAGGAGTTTCCTTCTAGGGTTAACAAACACATAATCAAAGAACGGCCATTAGAGAAGGAGTTGGAGAGCTTTCCAAGCAACTCAAGGCCAAGGACTCACCCGTTTGCGCCGCCACTACCACCAAAACGTAGATTGCATGACAAGGAATGCAACCATACCTCTTTCGTCCACAAATTAAAAAGTCAAATTCCAGGCAAGTATCTATCTTGCTTTATTTTAGTTTGTGTTTCAATCATGTTAGTCTAGGGTTGTTTAGAACATGTTTCATGGCAGAAATCAATATTTTTTAGACTTAAAATCATATGTTGTAAAGGAAGTAGACATATTCTGGACATCTAAATCACATGTAGAGGATAAGCCACGAATTTGTATGAATTTAGAAGCAAGTAATATAGAAAAGAATTGGAAGAATGGAAATTAAAGGGAAAATTAGGGTTCTTGAAGTGTATGTCAATTTTACTCCATTAAATCGTTATACTTGATGAAATCGGACATATTTTATGTAGAAAATCATGTAGTTTGGTATATAGTACTTGTAGTAATGTTGTTTGGGAGTTTGGGGATCATTAATGGAGATTTGGTTGAGGTTGAAGAGGTAAACCCATAACTGGACAATGGCAGGTTTTGTCATAACTGCTTGAACGATCGATCGATCAAGAACATCGATCGATCGATGCTATCGATCGATCGACCCCTTTTCCTTGATCGATCGATCCCTCCAGGAAAACTATGTATTTTTCTTATGTTTGTTTAATCCGATTAAAATGCGTAGGAACCCTTGAGTATTATTGTTAGAACATAATGTGATATAGAGAATACCAGTAGGGTCTAGGTAGACCCCGTCGAGTGAAATTTAATATAGGATGAGATTTTGGGTTAATGAGGAGTTATTCATACGTATAAGAAATCATGCGTGCGTTTAATAAAATATCGAGACCGTAAGGGAGTTAGACTATAAGGTAAGTGAGAGTATGCCTACTGAAATTATATTTAGGAAGGTGGAATACTTCTAGAAATGAGGAGTAAGTATGAATTAAATTATATATGAGAATAAAAGTGACAAAATCGCTATGCGAGATAATCGAGTAAAATGTGCTAAGAACGGATAACTATAATTATGGGTCGTCGGCGCACCTAATGTAGATATGAGAATATTTATATATATATATATATATATGACTGTGCGATTGTGCATACATTATATATATGTGTAAAAATCATACCCGAGCTACTTGCTATCACGGGGGTTTTCGCGCCGGGATAGTCTTATCTCGAATGGGCCTTTATAGGGGATAACGACTTGTACCCTAGAAGATAGAATCCTTGATACAGGCTATTTGAGTGATAGTTAGATGGTCCTAAGAGACGTGAGGGTGTGTACTGACCTCTTAGTGACTTGGAACTATACTTCGCCTCCAATTGTATGTGTTTTATGTTAATACAGTTCGAGAGTGATTTCGAACTAGTATTTCGCTTAGTATGAGTGATACGGGGACTTGATAACAGAGTATGCCAGCACCATAGATTTTATGTGGGGTGATGATAGTATATATACTATATGAGTGACTAATGTATATATATATATACTTAAGTATGGGAACTTTCTACTTCGCATAAAAGTAGTTAAGTAATGAATAAATACTCCAACTTTATTATAAGTGTTTGGGAATTTTGTGACATCACTGGGTTATTTTAAATAAAATAAGATATATGTGAGAGCTTAATTTTCAGAAATTAATAATCTTTGCCATAGTATTTATCGTAATGAAACCTTATGGGAAAGTTAAGTTAAAATAAACTCTTGAGATTAGTAGTACGGTAGGCGTGCACCCTAAATGAGAGGTGAGAATTTCTCAAGAGAGTGTCGCATACTAACATGGTTGTTTCATTAGACGGTAAGCATTTTGAATACTTCCTAAACTATTTTTAAACTGTTTTACACTCGGGCTCTGACCCATTTCCTGTTATTTATTTTCTCTTGTATATGTGTATATGTTACAGGTGCCCAGCCACAGGGGCGTCATACTTAGATTCCTTGGAACGAACGTGCTGCAGCTTATGTGGGAGTTGCAGGCCATTTCTTAGATGGCCTCGTTGTTAACTCTACTCTTATTTTAGTTCTGATTAGTAGGTAATGTGTCGCCCGTTTCCTTATTCAGTTGGATTTGTCAGATATTTATGTTCATTTATTTTCAGTATTTGGTACTCTTTGGGATGTAATTCGTGTCGATATGTTTTCATTTGTAGTTTTTAAACTTGGTATTGGAATATGAATGGTTAAATTCTTGTGTGCTATTATCCATCCTTAGTAGTTATAAATTCTTAAACTGTTGGTTATTAAAAAGGTTTTCATATTTGGATTTTAAAAAAATTGAATTAAGGTTCCAAATTGTTTTTACACTTAGTTCAATTATTTAGGGTGTTTAAAATGGAAATTTTATTTTGCGACGGTGATGCTAAGAATGAACCAACCGTTCACCTTGATTTTTAATTTAATAAAGGACTGATCACCCGATATTTAATTAGGCGGGGTGTCACAGGTGGTATCAGAGCATCAGGTTCTAGTGTCCTTTAGGATCTGTACGGCTTATTTCGCTTCCAGCTTTGCGTCTTTGATATAGAGTCTTATTTTTAGGACTGTTGTAATCTTGTGTTTATGCTTACGTATTCAACCATTTGAGATTTGATAATAACTATAGACTAATAGATTTCCTTCTCGTTTTAGATGCCTTCGAGATGCGCACCCCGAGACAGGAATGCCCAAGCCGAGCTGCCAGTAGCTACGACTCAGGGAATGATGAACGCAACTGAGGTAGCCGTTATTATTTCTCAGGCAGTGAATGATGCATTAGCGGTATTGCAGCAGGATCCACCCCAGATTCAGGCAGTTGCTCCAGTACCATCACAGCTTCCATCTGCATGGGAGTGGGTTAGGGATGCCTTTAAGAAAGCGCATCCCCCAAAGTTCTCGGGTAGTTCGGACATCGTAGTCGCCAGCTAATGGAAAAAGGATATCCAGAGGCATCTGCGCATGTATGAGTGCATTGATATGCAGAGACAGCTATTGGATTCCTTTTAAGCTAGTGGGAGCCTCTTTGAAGTGGTGGGAGTCCTCCACCATCTTAGAGGATATGGACAGCATCACGATTTAGTCATACTGGGCACGGTTTGATCGCAATTATTTCCCATCCGCCGTGCAAACTTAGATGAGGCGGAAGTTACTGAATCTGAAGCAGGAGAGTGTGACTATTGCTGAGTACGGGGAGGAGTTTACAATACTTCTCACTATAGTGTTAGATGAGGCACCCACAGAGGGGAAGAAGATACTGTTCTTTGTAGATGGATTGGCCTGGAGGATCCGTCAGCACCTCATAGGTAATCTATCATTGAGTACCTACACTGATGTACTCAATGCTACTTTATTACACTGTCAGGATCACCGCTTCCATCTGCAGTGGAGAAAACGAGCAGGGGAGTCTAGCCAGCTGTAACAACCCAGGCTTTTGAGCGGCTATTTTATATTATTTTCTCGATGGGCTATTTTTATAAAATAGGGGAAGTTGGAGTAAATATTGTTTCCCGTGATATTAAGGGATAATATTTACTATGTTTTGTCTATTTACCGTATGAGAAGGTAAATGGCATTATATTGTGCTATGTTGCGTCGTTATATGTAAAACAACGGTTATGGTTCATATTTAAATTGTGGTATAATTACTGAAATAAAATAAAATTAGAACATAAAATTTGTTCACACTTTCCCGAATGCCAAAATAGGGGGTGCGGTTGTTTTTAGAATGGTCGAGATAGTCGAAATAAGTGCCAAGTTGTACTTTGGAGTTTCGGGCACTTTTAACGCGTTATGACTCAATTAAGTGGATACGAGTTATTTTAATGGTGTATTAGCAATTAAAAGAGGGCATTTATGTTTTAAGACCCATTTAAGTCCCCCACCCCTTTTTCTTTCTTCATTTGTGAGAAAATCCAAAGGAGAGAGAGAGAGAGAGAGAGAGAAGAGAGAGTTGGGAGAAATGGAGAGAAAAGAGAGAGAAATGAAGATTTGGGCCGGATTTCCATTGTTACCGGAAGAGGATCAGAGACTACGAACCTCGAGGCAAGTTTCTTACTTGATAGATTTGATTTAATGTAATAAATTGCATGTGTAGTTAAGTTTTGGAGATTTAAACCCTAAATGGGTATTTATTGATTTTGATGATTAAACCCTTAAATCTTAGTTTTAATTTGATTTGAGAATAAATTATTAGTTATAAAAGGTGTAGAAATGATTTGGGAGAATTAGATGTTGTTGATGTTGGATAAAATCAAAGATTTGAGGTTTTGGGAATTTTAGGGTTCTTAAACTCGTAGCCCAAACTAGGCAAGATTTCAGGACCGAATCGATTCGGCCCTAGGGGCGAATCGATTCGGATAAGGAGAGGGATATAGGTCTGGCAGACCGAATCGATTCGGGTTAAAACCGAATCGATTCCGCAATTATAGAAAGTCAGTTTTGCTCACAGAATCGATTCGGCTGTTTAGCGAATCGATTCGCAAGGGTGAATCGATTCGGCCCAGGGGGCGAATCGATTTGGTTCCCCTATTTTTGTGAGATTTTTCCTAGTTTGATTTTTAGCACTTTTTCTTTTAGGTCCAAGGCTTAGGGACCTTTATTTGGGGATTAATGGGGAGTCCTAGAGGGTGGTTTTGGGTAGACTAATGCCATAGGATTTAATGGGATGTTTGGGCTTACCCCGAGGGCTAGTTTGTGTAGGTTGATATCCGAATGAAATAGGAGATTAACCGAAAGATAAATTGAAGATAAAATATCAATGTTGAAACATTTGGGAGATACTCCTTGAGGGAGATTCATTTTAAATGGTTTATGATACTATATTGAAGTCTTGGGGACTAGTTGAGGTTAATGGCACTTCGGGTCTTAAGTCATTAATAAAATATGACTCAAAGAATAAGAAATGTATATTATTAAATGTTGTACTAATAAATAAGTACAAATGATTTTGAGAATATAAAAATGGATGTTTTAAAATGAAAAGGAAGATGACTTTTATAAATGTTAAAAGGTATGGATACACACCCTCTCTAAATCGCTATCTTAAGGGAAGTTCACGCGTTGTGGTGATGCCCCCTGACAAATTAACGCATGGGTGGATATAGTCCCTAGGCCATGTGAGCGCTTGTGATTGTATATTTTCTGCGATGGGTAGGAGATTCCGGGTGTGGTCTTGACTATCCCGTAGGCACATGGTCGCTTCCCGAAGTTTGGTAGGATCCCAGGTTGTCTAAATAACATGCCCTAGAAGATGATAGCCATTTAGGGGCGCGCACAGTGGGGAAACCCGAACGGGCGGTCTTAGAATTGTTATATATATGTGTAATTATAACTATTCTGAATCAAGTTGGACTTGATGTATATGGGTGCCATAAAGAGCACAATGAAATGCCATAAAGAGCAAGATGAAGTGCCACAAAGAGCACAATGAAAATGCCACAAAGAGCATATGATGATAATTATATTCCTGATAAGGAAGATATTTTTACAAAATGTATAATTGAGAAGAAGTGCCACAAAGAGCATAAAACTATGATTATATTTCCTGATAAGGAATGTGACTATGAAATGAAATTGTATACGATGAGATTGATTGGTAAACATTTGATAAAATATTGTACCATTTATATATATTCCTAAAGAATAAATGGGAATTATGTTTTGATGGTGAATGGATATAATTATGTATCCTTGAGTAGTAGTAGATGAGACCTCTAATATATATATATATAAATACATATAATATTGTGCTAAGGGTCTAATGTATCTCGATGATCAACCTTGCCTAGTAGTAGTGTATCAGGGGGGTTTCTTGTTTGGATTTCTCTTTGCGAGACACCCCACACACGAATAAGGGAATAGTGTTGTGACTGGTAGAAGTTAGCCTTTAGTACTTGGATTAATTAGGACAGGGTCTAACGTATCTCGATGATCAGCCTTGCCTAGTAGTAGTGTATCGGGGGGTTCCTTGTTTGGATTTCGCTTGCGAGACACCCCACGCACGAATAAGGGCATAGTGTTGAGACTGGGGAGAAGTTAGCCTTCTATTCTTTGTTTAACTAGAACATCATTGATATTGCGCTAGGTTGCTTTAAGACTGAGAGGTGAGAAATATTATTGTTAACTGCGAGAGAATTACGCACTTAACTGTCATGCATTTTATTCACATGGGAATCATATCAAACCGGGCCCTGACCCGTATCTATATATCTTTATTTCTGCACATACTATTGCCGTTACAGGTGCTCTACCGCATGGACACCCGTATTTACATTTCCATTTCGGTTGTCATGGAGCTACAGCATATTGCGGATGTTGTAGGTTATTGGTATTAGACGCTTCTTTCCATTGTACTTTAGTTAGGTTCAGTTTATTTATTCGGGCGTGTTTGCCCAAGCGTTGCACTCATTTACTATATTGTAAATATTGAAATGTAATACTTGGTGTAACTATTTGTATTAGTCTGTGCACCGACAACTTATTCGGTGATTATTTATGAAATTGTCGTTCTTCATTATCGATTTTTTATATCCACCATTTTCGCAAATGCTATTGTCTAAGTGTTTTCTTTTATTTACAAAATTTTCTTTTATTGACAATCCGTTTTCTAAAATGATTGGTGGTTATCTCGTACTATTATTTTAATCGACAGTGATGTTGAGAATGGACCATCTATGACTCCTGTGATTATTAGAGTATTGGGCTGGCCACCTATTATTTTAGTTGGCGGGTTGTCACAGATGGTATCATAGCATTAGGTTCTAGAGTCCTTAGGAATCTGTGCGGATGTATTTTGCTTTCAGTGTTACTTCTGATTTGATATAGAGCCTTAAGATTAAGATCGTTGATTTTCATTTGTGAGGTCTCGTTCTTCTGTTACGCTATGAGAACCCCGAAAATATTTTACGTTATCGTGTGAGACTAGTAAGTCGTCAGATGATAGGCATCAAGGAAGGTTATCGTGAAGGTGTCGCGAGATGGGATTTCTAGGAGCTGTAAGCTGTAGTCAGGGATGTAGGCCGCTTTAGAGGTCACCCCTTTTATAGCATTTTCTCCTATTGCTACTGTGACTACTAAGTACAGTAGAGTTGATTTTCCATGTTCCGTTGTCAGTAGAGAGTGGTACTAAGCTTGGGATTCCGAGCAGTGTCAATCTAAAGATTGAGAAGTCCTTGATGATGAGCACATGTTGAAGTTCGGACGGATCGGAGAAGTGAAATCTCATTTGATGAGAATATGAGGCCCGAGAGTCTGGCCTAGAATGGGGCATAGAAGTGCCCAGGTACGGAGATTGGAGGAAAATCTTTCACCTATTGGAGCGAGATTTAAGTGGCGGATATGGTAGTAGCCTCATTTTGGTGGAATGGGAGGTATTGCCCATAGAGAAACCCGTTAGATATTTTAACAACGAGTTTATCTGGGATGTCAGGAATGACGAGAAATCAGATTCTCAAGTATTCATGCGAGGTTAGTTCAGAGGCCGACGGGGTGTTACGGTCAAGGAAACTGTGCACTGAAATAAGGTTGGTACAAGGAAGTGAGAGAGCCTTTCAATGGCAATGATAGGCTCACAAGTAAGTGTTGCTAACACTTTTGGAGAAGTAGTGTTCGTGAGGCCCCAACGGTGGACATCCACCCGAGGGAGGCTCATTGAACTAAGGCAGAGGAGGCCGGTAGGATGTTCTCTTTACTAAAGAAGTTAAGGGAACTACGCCAGCGATCGCCAGGATAGCTAGAAATGGAAGTAGTTGGATTGGGTGCGACTAGAATGATGTGTCTGAAGACCATTAGAATGTCCAAAGATTGGCTAATATGTTGGAGGGAATTTCCACCATAGAGGAGGGTGGAGTGTTCCTTACGATAAGATAGAATGGTATTGTATTTACCCTAGATTCGAGTGTGTATATTGAGCTTGTGGTAGTATATATACATGGCTTCCATGATATGGAAGTTCTATATTTTCTTTCACTCGTTATGGGGCGAGTGATGATATGTGTGGTGTGTGCTACTTGTATTATATGTAATATACGAGTAGAGATGTTCTCGAATTAGTTGGGGTGATAGCAAGCGAATAAATTGCAAGGCTATCCTATTTTCTAGTTCTAGAGAAGAACTAGTTGTTCTATAATATCTCACCTAGATATAGGATTGGGACTTTATAGAGATGGTTTACGGTGTGTAGTTAGTTTTCATTTTTATTTTATTTTATTTGTCTTACTTTATTTGTTTTTGATTGCTTGCTTGCTTTGTTTTCTTTGCTTGTGTATGATGTTGCCTGATCTCCACAACCAACTAGTTAAGGGGATTGTGTGGAGGGGTTCCTTGTTTGGATTTCGCTTTGCGAGACGTTCCATGCATGAACCTTAATGACGTTAGGAGTGGAGAGATGTGCATATTCTTTTCTTTTCTTTCTTTACTTTTCTGTTGGTTGAGATGCTGGGTTGGAAAGGTTTAGCCAAGAATCACGTAAATGAGTGATTGAAGGGCGAAGTTGATGTGCGATATATGGGCACTATGATAGTTTTTCCTCTGATAGATGTGGGGAAGACTAAAATATGAAAGTCGAATAGAGACTTGTGTTTATGCCTTAATGAGAAGGTCATCTACAAAAGATGTATGTATGTATATTGGGATAAAGTAATTGTAGTGCCTTATAGAAAGTAAGCGCTCGATCAGTTAAAATTTTTATTTTTCTGTTATAGTGGTAAGACTTAAAGTTAGGATTTTAGCGATCCCGATCATGTGTCTTCGACCGTTACTTCTCGACGACCGACGATACGAGGTAGTAGTGTAACGGGAGGGTTCCTTATTTGGATTTCGCCTCGGCGAGACGTCCCACACATGAAACCGAGCGACTGTCAAAAGTTGGGAAAGGTCTTGGACACTAGGGATCTAGTTAGGATTATACTTATACGACTCGATTAGGATAGATAGATTGACGTTCGGATTATTAGGATGTAAAGCCCTTAGGGCATGTAGCATGGTTTTAGGGAGGCGGTGAGGAGTTGACCACAATAGGTTTGTGGGTTAACTCTAAGTGGGATTTAGTCCCTAGAACGAGTAAGTTAGCTTGAGTGATTCGGAATGTTAGGCCATTGATGGAGGGGCCTTTCTTAGATAGAGTGACGTCGGTAACTTATCTTCGGAGGAGTTGAAGTATGAGCCGACTTATACTCCTGCACTCATGTTGTTATGATCGAGAGTGAATTCTATGAATCAGTCTTTGCCAGGAACGGGAAGTATTAATGCTAGCGCATGAACCCATTGTTTATGTGTCTCACAGACTTAAACTCCATCAGAAGAATTTTTCCCCGCTTGATATAGAGTTCATAGCGGTAGTATTCTCCTTAAGGAATAGAGGCACTACTTCTTGGGTAGGAAATTATCTTTTCACGAGCAAGAAGTTTGAGGGACTATCGATTGAATATCCCCTTTCGCTAAGGAAATGCGGACGGGTTAGTAGATGCGCCGAGTAGGGAACCGTCGGAGAGATTAGGGAAGGCACGTGATGCCAAGTAGAACGAGCTTCTCCGAGGGGATGCTCTAGAAAGAGCATTTATGTCTATAATTGACCAATTCACCCACTAGTATGAAGAGACTAGTGGTGGGAAGAGAAAGGATGGGAGTAGTAGTGTAGTAATCGAAACCTCTGTACAATTGTTCGAATCATTTTTGTAAGTAGAGTGCTTGGATAAATAAGTATCTCCTTCCGTAGTAGAAAGGTAGGATCGATAGTTCTAGAGGAACGAATAGGTGCTATGTTAGAGCAAGAAGAAGATAGACTAAGATCGAACAATGATGACCTTAGAAGAAGATAGACTAAGATCGAACAATGATGACCTTAGTCCGAGCCCAATAGGGACGCCATTTTCACCAAGGGGTTTTCTAGGAATGATAGTTCAGTATAGTATACCTTAATATGGTTATACTTTATGCCTGAATTTTGAGGGCAAAATTCCCTTCTAAGGTTGGAAGTATGTAACAACCCAGGCTTTTGAGCGACTATTTTATATTATTTGCTCGATGGGCTAATTCTATAAAATAGGGTAAGTTGGAGTAAATATTATTTCCCGTGATATTAAGGGATAATATTTACTATGTTTTGTCTATTTACCGTATGAGAAGGTAAATGGCATTATATTGTGTTATGTTGCGTCGTTATATGTAAAACGACGGTTATGGTTCATATTTAAATTATGATATAATTAATGAAATAAAATAAAATTGGAACATAAAATTTGTTCACACTTTCCCGAATGCCAAAATAGGGGGTGCGGTTGTTTTTAGAATGGTCGAGATAGTCGAAATAAGTGCCAAGTTGTACTTTGGAGTTTCGGGCACTTTTAATGCGTTATGACTCAATTAAGTGGATACGAGTCATTTTAATGGTGTATTATCAATTAAAAGAGGGCATTTATGTTTTAAGACCCGTTTAAGTCCCCCAACCCTTTTTCTTTCTTCATTTGTGAGAAAAGACAAAGGAGAGAGAGAGAGAGAGAGAGAGAAGAGAGAGTTGGGAGAAATGGAGAGAAAAGAGAGAGAAATGAAGATTTGGGTCGGATTTCCGTTGTTACCAGAAGAGGATCAGAGACTACGAACCTCGAGGCAAGTTTCTTACTTGCTAGATGTGATTTAATGTGATAAAGTGCATGTGTAGTTAAGTTTTGGAGATTTAAACCCTAAATGGGTATTTATTGATTTTGATGATTAAACCCTTAAATCTTAGTTTTGATTTGATTTGAGAATAAATTATTAGTTATAAATGGTGTAGAAATGATTTGGGAGAATTAGATGTTGTTGATGTTGGATAAAATCAAAGATTTGAGGTTTTGGGAATTTTAGGGTTCTTAAACCCGTAGCCCAAACTGGGCAAGATTTCAGGACCGAATCGATTCGGCCCTAGGGGCGAATCGATTCGGATAAGGAGAGGGATACAGGTCTGGCAGACCGAATCGATTCGGGTTAAAACTAAATCGATTCGGCAATTCCAGAAAGTCAGTTTTGCTCACCGAATCGATTCGACTGTCGGCCCAGGGGGCGAATCGATTCGGTTCCCCTGTTTTTGTGAGATTTTTCCTAGTTTGATTTTTAGCCCTTTTTCTTTTAGGTCCAAGTCTTAGGGACCTTTCTTTGGGGATTAATGGGGAGTCTTAAAGGGTGGTTTTGGGTAGACTAATGCCCTAGGATTTAATGGGATGTTTGGGCTTACCCCTAGGGCTAGTTTGCGTAGGTTGATATCCAAATGAAATAGGAGATTAACCGAAAGATAAATTGAAGATAAAATATCAATGTTGAAACATTTGGGAGATACTCCTTGAGGGAGATTCATTTTAAATGGTTTATGATACTATATTGAAGTCTTGGGGACTAGTTGAGGTTAATGGCACTTCGGGTCTTAAGTCATTAATAAAATATGACTCTAAGAATAAGAAATGTATATTATTAAATGTTGTACTAATAAATAAGTACAAATGACTTTGAGAATATAAAAATGGATGTTTTCAAATGAAAAGGAAGATGACTTTCATAAATGTTAAAAGGTATCGATACACACTCTCTCAAAATTGCTATCTTAAGGGAAGTTCGCGCGTTGTGGTGATGCCCCCTGACAAATTAACGCAGGGTGGATATAGTCCCTAGGCCATGTGAGCGCTTGTGATTGTATATTTTCTGCGATGGGTAGGATATTCTGGGTATGGTCTTGACTATCCCGCAGGCACATGGCCGCTTCCCGACGTTTGGTAGGATCCCAGGTTGTCTAAATAACATGCCCTGGAAGATGATGGCCATTTAGGGGCGCGCACAGTGGGGAAACTCGGACGGGCGGTCTTAGAATTGTTATATATATATGTAATTATAACTATTCTAAATCAAGTTGGACTTGATGTATATGGGTTCCATAAAGAGTACAATGAAATGCCATAAAGAGCATGATGAAGTGCCACAAAGAGCACAATGAAAATGCCACAAAGAGCATATGATGATGATTATATTCCTGATAAGGAAGATATTTTTACAAAATGTATAATTGAGATGAAATGCCACAAAGAGCATAAAACTATGATTATATTTCCTGATAAGGAATGTGACTACGAAATGAAATTGTATACGATGAGATTGATTGGTAAACATTTGATAAAATGTTGTACCATTTGTATATATTCCTAAAGAATAAATGGGAATTATGTTTTGATGGTGAATGGATATAATTATGTATCCTTGAGTAGTAGTAGATGAGACCTCTCATATATATATATATATATATATATATATATATATATATATATATATATATATATATATACATATAATATTGTGTTAAGGGTCTAATGTATCTTTACGATCACCCTTGCCTAGTAGTAGTGTATCAGGGGGGTTCCTTGTTTGGATTTTGCTTTGCGAGACACCCCACGCACGAATAAGGGCATAGTGTTATGACTGGGGAGAAGTTAGCCTTTAGTACTTGGATTAATTAGGACAGGGTCTAACGTATCTCGATGATCAGCCTTGCCTAGTAGTAGTGTACCGATGGGGTTCCTTGTTTGGATTTCGCTTTGTGAGACACCCCACGAACGAATAAGGGCATAGTGTTGAGACTGGGGAGAAGTTAGCCTTCTGTTCTTTGTTTAACTAAAACATCATTGATATTACGCTAGGTTTCTTTTAGACTGAGAGGTGAGAAATATTATTGTTAACTGCGAGAGAATTACGCACTTAACTGTCATGCATTTTATTCACATGGGAATCATATCAAACCGAGCCCTGACCCGTATCTATATGTCTTTGTTTCTGCACATACTATTGCCGTTACAGGTACTCTACCGCATGGACACCCGTATTTACATTTCCATTCCGGTTGTCATGGAGCTACAGCATATTGCGGATGTTGTAGGTTATTGGTATTAGATGCTTATTTCCATTGTACTTTAGTTAGGTTCTGTTTATTTATTCGGGCGTGTTTGCCCAAGCGCTGCACTCATTTACTATATTGTAAATATTGAAATGTAATACTCGGTGTAACTATTTGTATTAGTCTGTGCACCGACAGCTTATTCGGTGATTATTTATGAAATTGTCGTTCTTCATTATCGATTTTTGATATCCACCGTTTTCGCAAATGGGATTGTCTAAGTGTTTTCTTTTATTTACAAAATTTTCTTTTATTGACAATCCGTTTTCTAAAATGATTTGTGGTTATCTCGTACTATTATTTTAATCGACAGTGATGCTGAGAATGGACCATCTATGATTCCTGTGATTATTAGAGTATTGGGTTGGCCACCTACTATATATCTGATTTGTGGACATTGTTAAGTTCATGTCCAAGTGTTCTACTTGGACAATGGCAGGTTTTGTCATAACTGCTTGAACGATCGATCGATCAAGAAAAGTGAGGGTGTAAAAATCATTTTAATAATCACAGGAATCGTAGATGATCCACTTATTATTAGAATAAATTAGTGTGTGTGTGTGTGTGTGACTGTGTGATCGTACATACATTATATATCTGTGTAAAAATCATACTCGAGCTACTTGCTATCACGGGGGTTTTCGCGTCGGGACAGTCTTATCTCGATTGGGTCTTTACGAGGGATAACGACTTATACCCTAGAAGATAGTATCCTTGATACAGGCTATTTGAGTGATAGTCAGATAGTCCTAAGAAACGTGAGGGTATGTGCTGACCTCTTAGTGACTTGGAACTATACTTCGCCTCCAATTGTATACGTTTTATGTTAATACAATTTGAGAGTGATTCCGAACTAGTATTTCCCTTAGTACGAGTGATACGAGGACCTGATAGCAGAGTATGCCAGCACCATAGATTTTATGTGGGATACCGATAGTATATATATTATATGAGTGACTGATGTATATATATATATATATATATATATATATATACTTAAGTATGGAAACTCTCTATTGTTCATAAAAGTAGTTAAGTAATGAATAAATACTCCAACTTTATTATAAGTGTTTGGGAATTTTCTAACATCAGTGGGTTATTTTAAATAAAATAAGATATATGTGAGAGCTTAATTTTCAGAAATTAATTATCTTAGCCAAAGTATTTATCTGAATGAAACCTTATGGGAAAGTTAAGTTCAAATAAACTTTTGAGATTAATAGTAGGGTAGGCGTGCACACTAGATGAGAGGTGAGAATTTCTCAAGAGAGTTTCGCATACTAACATGGTTGTTTCATTAGCCGGTAAGCATTTTAAATACTTCCTAAACTATTTTTAAATTGTTTTACACTCGGGCTCTGACCCGTTTCCTATTATTTCTTTTCTCTTGTATATATATGTATATATTACAGGTGCCCAGCCACAGGGGCGTCATGCTTAGATTCCTTGGAATGGACACTCTGCAGCTTATGTGGGAGTTGCAGTCCATTGCTTAGACGACCTCGTTATTGACTCTACCCTTATTTTAGTTTTGATTAGTAGGGCATGTGTTGCCCGTTTCCCTATTCAGTTGGATTTGTCAGAGATTTATGTTCATTTATTTTCAGTATTTGGTACTCTTTGGGGTGTAATTCATATCAGGATGTTTTCATTTGTAGTTTTTAAACTTGGTATTGGTTTATCTAAATGGTTAAATTCTTGTGTGCTATTATCCATCCTTAGTAGTTATAAATTCTTAAACTGTTGGTTATTAAAAAGATTTTTATATTTGGATTGGACAAAAATGGAATTAAGGTTCCAAATTGTTTTAACACTGAGTTTAATTATTTAGGGTGTTTAAAATGGAAATTTTATTTTGCGACAGTGATGCTAAGAATGAACTAACCGTTCACCTTGATTTTTAATTTAATAAAGGACTGATCACCCGATATTTAATTAGGTGGGGTGTCACACCTTTTAGCCTTTATCCAACAAGACTAATGCTTCAGTCTTGTTTGGGGGTGATTATCATCACCCAATATTTCTGCCACCACGTGGTTTCATAGTTCTTATCTTTAGGGTGAGTTCCCTTCGATTTAGATAAAGACATTAAACTTACCGCTAACGAGAGGTAGCCATCAGTTTCTGAGTACGAGTCTAATCCTGTTTGGGGGGGGTGTTTCACACCACCCAATGCTTTACCATGTTTATAGACTTGTACACATTTTTATCTCATTACTTATTCAAGTTCCATCTTGGATACGTATTATCCACTTTATTAGCGATTGATTATGATAACTTATTTCCTCCCTTTTGCTCTTAATTTTAAAAATAATTTTATTTTAACATCGAGGACGATGTTGCCTTTTTTTGGGGGGTGGGAAAATTTATCAAAATCGTACCTATTTTCAAAATCTTGTTAGAAATAAGTCACTTTAATTTTTTTTGTGCAATTTAATTCAATTTTTTGGTATGACATGAAATGTCTATCATTCCTCTATTAAAAGTCTCGGGTTACCCTTGTTCATGCCCAAATTACGCTTTTATAATAAAATTAAGTGTACCTCTTAAGGCGTATTTGCCCTACGAATTTCTAAACTCGGAAAATTTTCAATTTCATATTTACAATCAAAAGTTGAAAAGTAATTACATTCTCAAGAGAGACTTAAAAGAACACTTATGGATACTCAAACCCATGAGAATTGAGCTATTCACCTTTTTGAGGGTTTTTACGTATCTACGATTCACAAGATGACTCAAATTTCTTTTGGTACCGCACTTAGTAGTTGCATCATCTCATTATTCTTCATCTTTAGCATGTGTCTTATACTTTGAGTCATAAGAAACATGTGTCTTATACTTTGTCCCGAGAACCAAACCATTCTTTACCATACACTCACCAGTTCTCCATATCGCATTACCATTCACTTCACCCATTATCTTTTCATATTTCCCTTGTCCAACTATATTACCCACACCATCCATATATCATTTCCAATCATTACTGTCCATCATTTTTTTGAGAAAAAAAGTGTTTGAAATTTTAAATGTAAAATGTCTTCATTGTTGGTTTGAAAGAGAAATGCATCGCAACAAAAAAAGAATATATATATATATAGGGAGGGGTTTAGAAGCGAACATAAAAGATGAACATTTTGATGAATCTTAACAAAAAAAAAACACCTAACACTCAATCAATATTAATTCCTATATTATAATTGGTATGCACCAGCGGCAACAGACACACGTGATTTTTAATACACCCATGTGACTTGCATGTGACACGTGTGTCCGTTGCCGCTGACGCGAGCCAATTACAATATATGAAATAAAATTGATTAGGTGTTAGGTATTTTTTATTAAGGTTCATTAAAATGTTCATGTTTATGTTCATTTATGAACCTCTCCGTATATATATATATATATATATATATATATATATATATATATATATATATATATATATATATATATATATATATATATATATATATAAAGAAAGCATGCGATCACAGTTTTATAAAATGAAGACATTAATAATTGTATTCTACTCTTCCCAAAAATCCTACCATCATATCATCCATCTTCTTATCTCATTCCTCATGCCTTACATAAATGACACTTTCTTCCTTGGTGAGGTGTTCGTGCCAATGAGAAGACTATATTGTGAATGACTCAACATTCTCAAAATAGTGCTCAAGATTCGTTCATGATATCAAATTCTTTCATGTATCCGTCATTTCTTATTCGTGAGTGAGACTTTTGGCCTCTTTTACATTTACTCACCTCCTCACACCCTAGAGAGTTACACTTACCCAAATCTCGAAGAATTCAATTCAGAGAGACATATCTAGTGAGATTTGAAGTCAAAGCGTTGATTCTATAACGACGATCTAGGAATTACTCTCATGATACTTAAGATTGTTTCACACTACATGCGATGAGGTTTTTAGAAAGGACTACGCTTTTGGTATTAAGTAATTTTATGCCATACACTCATGGTTGAACATTGTAGTCCATGAAGTCTTTATAGATGGGATCTGTAGCTTTTCATCGTCAAATAAAATACTACCCTTTCAATAAATCATTTTTAATAATTTTTTGAATTTTATTGATACATTCACTGCAAACCCTCACGAGACAAAACTCGTCCTATAGGGCAACCTATAGGTTTAAAAGCTTGTTACACATGCTAAGTGTACTCGCAAGTGCTCGAAAAAGTGGCACACTTTTGATTTCTTATCTTTCTTTCTCTCATTTTCGCTTAAGGACTAACAATATCTTGTTTGGGGGTGGTGTGATAAGCACCAAAAAGTGTTAAAATAAATCCCCAAATAGATGATTTTTAATTGCTAATTCCAAATAAAAAATGTCTTATGCACGTTCATGTCTATCTTGTAGATCAATTATCGCTTGCAGATCTAAAAAGCCTTAATTCAATTCAAATGGGACACAGATGCGGTTAAATGAGTCAAACCCCAATCCTCGTACCTATTACTCTCTCCCCTAACCAAGCCTAGACCAACCCTAGTCTGCCCTATTATTGCTCAGTGTGTATGTGTAGTATAATTGTACTTATTTTTAATATATATATTTTATGCTGGTTCATGTCATTTTTATTTCTTTTTATTTTTTAGCGTGTCTTTATTTTTACTTTGATTATTTTTTTTATTTTATGTAAATATTATATCGTGTTTGTCGTTATGTTCGTGTTTGTATATATTAGGTGTGCGTAGTTATTAGATTTTTAGTTATTTTATTTTAGTTATGTTTAGTTTTTCATTTTTATTTTATTCGTTTAGTTTTATTATTATTTTATTTTTTGAGTGTTTTATTAATAGGTTAGGACTTTAATTTTTAGTTTTTAATTTTAATAGATTTTATTTTTTAGTTATATTAATTTAAATTTTTTTAGTTGAATCTTAAATGTTTAGATAATTTTATTTATTTAAGAATAAGTACCCACTCACGCACACTATTCCATACACCTAAACAAACTTTAACACCTCCCTAACCTACACCTTTTTTCTATATACCTTACCCACACCCAATACACACCCACACCTTAAACCAAAACATCAAATCAGATTTTCACTATTCATCATCTCCTACCTTTCTTTTTCTCTCTCATCTCTCTTCCCCCTTAACCAAACCACTCACCACACCTATATTAACCACCTTCTTGCAACCCATTTCGACCCCAAACCCCTCAACCGGACCTACTCACATTCTAACCCGAGATCCAAACCCAGGCAACCCCCTCCGATTTGTACCACCTCTCATACCTCCATACCCGGACCCTCCAACATGAAGCCTTGTCCTAGCAACCCCTATACTTGCTAAAACCCATTTCAACCTCCAAATCCATTTCCCATAACCCAAAACTAATACTCATCCTTATCACACCCAAGAGGCAAAACCCACAAATCCCATTTAAATCCAAATGACTTAAATCGACCCCATGTCTGCTAAGATGCCAAAACAAACCAAATAAATAAACCCACACATGTTTAAAAGACCTTTGTCCCATTTACCAAATTACCCGCATAACATATCTCCCATGCGCACCATTAAACATTTCCAATTATGTCCCCTAGCTCCATGTGCATCTTATATAACAATGAAGGCTCATTCATTTGAAGGACCTAGAAACTAGTAGTTTAGACCATAGAGAGAGACATTTTATTTTAGTTTTTTTTAGTTTAGAGAAAAAAATAAATTGAATGATTATAATTCAATTGAGAGAAATATAATTGAAGAAATTCATTACAATTGAAGGCCTTTGGGGGTTTGATATATTCCTCTATAATTCAACTTATTTAATCATCGCATGCTTTTATTTGTTTATTTTGCGTCTTGGATGATGATTATGGATGTGATGAATTGAAGCCCCCCACAAATCCAATTGATTTAGTTTGTTAATTTTAATTTATTTGATTTCCTTTTATTAGTAAATTTAATTCGTACTCTGATTTTCACATTGAGAAATGGAAAATCATCCTTAAGAAAAGATTGAAAACTATGTTATCATTTTATCATTTCATTCAAACTAGAGATAGGCTTATCAAATTGATTAAAATCATAATATAATTTTCTCCTACTCTTATTTTTATTTTGTTTAATAAAAATTAGTTGGGTGAATCGATCCTAGCATGTGATTCATTTTATTCATTCTAATTCATTTTAAGTAGTGTTGTGAGAATTAAAAGTACTTTTCTAAAAGAATATTTAATTAATTCATTTGTGTAATAAGAATTACCTTTTGAATTAAACGATTATTTTGAAAATCAATCAATTTAAACAGTTCAAATTAGTGTGAATTGTGTCAAATGGGGGTGGATTTACATCCTTTGATTTTTCTCTCTCGTTTAGTTATATTTCACTCATTTTTCATCACACTTTTTAGTTATTTCATTAAAATTTTATTCTAGTTTAGTTAATTTTCTTCACTTACTTTAGTTAATTCACCATCATTACAAAATTATTTTAATATAAAAATCATAATAAAAATTAGAAAATAAATAAAATGCAAAATAGAAAAATCTAGAAAGAAAATAACTAGAAAATTGGATTACATCTCTTTTCTTGTGTTTCACTCCATTAAGTTGGATTGATACCCTTACTAACCTATTTACGAGTTTTGTTATATTTTTGTAGGTAATTGAAGGTCTTTTTCATTAGCTTGGCTTAGTCTACAATGACAAACATCAACAAATAGTCCAAGTTATCAGCTGCGAAACTTCTTAGAGGATATTCCAAATTGGGTTAAACTTATGCCTTCTGTATGTATATATTTTGATTGACAATCAGAGATTGGGAGGGCGTAAAATACCAAGTATAACGGTAAATCTAGACATATTAGTCATAAACATAATACTTTTAGGCAACTGCTCTCAAGTAGAATTATTTTCATAGATTATGTAAAGTCAAATAACATTGCGAATCTTTTTACCAAAGGTTTGAATAGAGAGCAAGTGGAAAGGTCATTGAACAGAATGATCTTAAAGCCCGTGAACTAACTAAGAGTCACCATAGTGGCAACCCAACCTAGTTTACTCGCTATCCCAAGATATAGGTTCAAAGGGACAACCGAATTTTATATAACTCAATCCATACTGGCGAGATTTCTACTCCCACCCATTCCTATAACGAGACATTGCATATCTGTCGCAAGATTCATGATAAGTTATACTTTTTATGACATTTATAGCTTGATTTTTTCAAGTGGGGTATTGCATGATACTCTTCATGGAAGTCACCTATGTGAGTGTAAAGGGACCGCTTCTGTGAGAGTTTTGAAAGGTTAAATTTTCTAAAACACTTACGAACCAGGTGATGTTAAAGGTCAAAATGAACACGAACATGAGAATCACCACTAATTGGCCAAGTAAATCTTATAAATACTCACCAGGGACAGTGCAAAGTATCTAGCTACTTATCCCAGTTTTCTTCAACCGTACTCGAACTTGCATATTCATATTCCTTTTCATTATGTACAAAGCCAGTTTTCATTCATGTGGGGGATTGTTGAAAATGTATTTTTTATCAGATTTTGGTCAACTTCGAACTCAATTTCAAGTGGGACTCGCACTCCGATTTTAGTGCTTTCTCAGGAGAGTAAGATGGTAGATGTCGAAGCCCACTAAGTATTGAATGACAAAATTGTCTCTAAAATCACCCACTTGAGATGTTAAAATATGTTGTAAACTTGGTATAGAACTCCTGTCCCACATAGAAAAAATATAAAAAAATTGGAAGAGTTATTATACTCCTACATTGCACCTTGGATTGGGCTCCAAGGGGCACCCCAATTTCGTAAAGGGGAGAGGACCAAGGCAATTGTGGGTTTAATCCACGTGTGCATGCCACTCTTAACCCATTTCTTTGAGCTTGTTTTGGCTTTTATTTTTCGTGGGAAATTATCGAACAGTTGCGTCTCTTCATTTGTTTTTATTTTTTCATGGGAAAAAACTGAACATTTGTGTCCATTCATTTGAAAACTATCGTGATTGTTCAAATGATCATAATTACTTATATATAAAGGGTTTTCCATTCTTCATCTTACCACCATTTTTTTTGCATAATTTCTCTCTCTCTCTCTCCCTCTACATTATTTCTCTTATGTTTTCAAGTACAAACACAAGTTGCATTCGTCGGAACGCTGATAGTTTGAAGTGCTACAACGATCAGTGATGAAATTCGTTCTATCCTGAGACGATTGCTTACAACTTTGCGCTCCAATTAAGGGAGCAAATTCGTTTTAAAGACACAATGTGAATTCATTGCGCTCGAATTAGTTCTTTGAAGGATTGTTTTTTCATCAGTTAACAGATTTATTGTTTCATCATCTGTTCTATACAGATTTTTGCAAGTAATTCTTATTTACCGTTTACTAAATTTTGTTTTAGAATTCTATTTTTAAATATTAAATACGATTTATGTTATTTATTTTGAGTATAAAATAATGTCTAGAATGACATTATTTTTACAAATTTTCAAAAAATCACATCGTATATTCTGAAAAATCGGATAAAAATAGATATTTTAGACATGCCATAATGCGATCTATCTTTTTTGTCATGTAAATTTTTTGAATCTTATGTCAAAACTGAAAAAAAAAATTTGAATTAATTGTTTTTGGTGAACTGAAAAATTGAGTTCACTCAACACTAGAAGTTAGAACAGGTCAAATTCGTAACTTGTAAATTCTAGAAAGTGAAAGAGTCCAGAAAAAAAAATACAGCACATGATAAACTACGGTCTACGGGTAAATTTCCTTCAAATTATTTTTCGTCAAAGGAATAAGTTGGATTACGTAAAGATGATATGGACAAGAATGAGGAATGAATGTTTGAGGATGCAGTTGAGAGGTGGGGGGTTGAACTGGAAGACTTAGCTTGTCTCTGTGTATATAGTATAGGTCATGAGATCACATTGTAGTTGGATAGTTATGAATATAGCGGTGGATAGAGAGATGAGACAAACTAAGCTGTGGATCATTAAATGGTGGGGGAGCTCACTTTTGTTTTGTGGGGCAATCCACGGTTGTGCAATTGACCCCGCCTTTATGTTACGTTTGGGACACAAATTTTAATTACAAGTCACATCCGTCATCTACGAGTTGGGTTCGAAAAATGCATTTTTTTTTCTATTAAAATATAGTTATAATAGGTCAATACTCACACACACACACACACACACACACACACACATATATATATATATATATATATATATATATATATATATATATAGTAGTGCTATGAGTCCCAAATAATTCCCCCAAATCTCTCTCAAAATGACTTGTGCTTTGTGCCCTGACGGGACCTCCATCACATGGCAATAGATGACCGGTAAGTGAAAGAATAACGTGGCGTCCACATAGGATTTGTGGGAGATTTGAGGGAGTTATTTGGGACTCAAAGCATTATTCATATATATAACCCTCCGTACTTATCATTTTTTTAAAATAGTAAAAAAAAAAAATTTGGGGCTGATTTTTTTCTATGATTTTTAAACATTTCAATAAGACCATAAAAAAAATCAACTCAAAATGAATTGTTTTGCTATTTTAAAAAAATCGATCAAATTTTGTCAGTTTTTAAGTTGTTACAAACTGACAAAGTTTGATCGATTTTTTTAAAATAGCAAAAAAATTCATTTTGAACTGAATTTTTTTTAATGGTCCTACTGAAATGTTTAAAACCTATTAAAAAAAATTAACTCAAAAATATTTTTTTTACTATTTTATCAAAAATGTTCTGCGTCAGCGGTATGCAAACTGAGGTATGCATGAGAACCTCTCTCTCTCTCTCTCTCTCTCTCTCTCTCTCTCTCTCTCTCTATATATATATATATATATATATATATATATATATATATATATATATATATATAGGGAGACGTTCACAAATTAACCTAAAAATATGAATTTTTTAATGAACCTTAACAAAAAATACTTAACAATTAATTAATTTTAATTCCTATGTTGTAATTGGTCCGCGTCAGTGGCAACGGACACGTGTGTTGATCGATCCCCCCTCTCCCCCCCCCCATGGCAGCCCTGCTGCCATAAGGGCTTCCATGGTGATGGTGGTGGTCGGGGGTGGGTTGGCGGGGGTGAAGGGGGGATCGATCGATACGCGTATTCGTTGCTGCTGACGCAGACCAATTACAACATAGAAATTAAAATTAATGAGTTGTTCGGTGTTATTTTGTTAATGTTCATTAAAAAGTTCATCTTTTAGGTTCACTTGTGAACCTCTCCATATATATATATATATATATATATATATATATATATAGAGAGAGAGAGAGAGAGAGAGAGAGAGAGACTCTTATATGTACCAAGTTTAAATACTGATTTTTTTAAAATAGCAAAAAAATTATTTTTGAGTTTAATTTTTTTATATGGTATTTAAACATTTCAAGGTACTCATATAAATATAATCAGCCCAAAATAACTTTTTTGATATTTTTTAAAAGTCGGTCAAAGTTTCACAGCTTTTAATTAAAAATTGTGAAAGTTTGACCGATTTTTAAAAATAGCAAAAAAAATTATTTTGAGTTTATTTTTTTTACATAGGTCCCTTCAGATGTTTAAATATCACATACAAAAACTCAACTCAAAAATATTTTTTTTATTATTTTATTAAAATAGGTTTGCATATGCAGGTATGTAAACTTGGTATGTATGACTCTCTCTCTCTCTCTCTCTCTCTCTCTCTCTCTATATATATATATATATATATATATATATATATATATATATATATATATATATATATATATATTATGGTGGGATTGCAATTTGTCGTATATCGCTTTAAACATTTCTCACACGTTGTATGACTCAACTTGGTGACTGTTGTGATTGATCACATTGATTAAAATTCCTATACCACGAACTCGGCTCATTCATGTACTATTAAGACAGGCCTCAATGGATATATTCTACCAAAAAAATCAAGAATTAAATATTCTACTAAAAAAATCAAGAATTTTACAACATAAATAAATAAATTATGTATTGCACCACTCCGTAATATATATACAGACACTCGACACTTTGTTGAATACACCATTGGCATAAACATGGCATATCATAAACATAACATATCATATTTACTTATGTAGAAGCCAACAATATATATATCATGCTCCAACGCTCTTCCTAACATGCAACCCCTGCTAGAATTATTAATGATTTGTTTTTCACCAAATCTAATTGAATGGAGGATATATTAAAGTTATTTTATATAAGATTTTCATAAAGCGATCTTGAAATATTTTTTAAGAGACATATGTTTTGTAAATTTTGAGGGGCATTTTTGAGAAGAGATATGCAACCATTGAGAAAAGTATAGGCCATTAGAAAATGTCGTGTCATGTTTGAAAATGATGAGCCTATTATGAAGGTATATGCATGTCCACAAAAGACTCATCTTTATAAAATAATTTTTGAGAAGAGATCATGCCTATTTTTTAAGAGATTATGCATGTTATAAAAATAGGCGCATCATGCCGTGAGCTGCGAAGGGTGAAAGGTGAAAACAATAATGGAATGATCCAAAAATAGGCATGAATACCCCCCAAAGGTACCAAAGTACTCCGAGGAAAGTGGTCGAGATTTACGATTTCTTGAATTGACTAGTATACACTTATTTTGGTGTTAAAAATGGACGTGAGGGAGTTAAAACTCATAAAAGTAATCGAGTGGTCCAGGCATAGGCATGGACACTCCAATAGGTACAAAAGTAACTTGAAGGGAGTGTCTGAAACTGAGTGGTAGACATTTGTTTTGGGGTTAAAAGTAGGCTCTGGGGAGGAGATAGTGAAAACATTAATGAAGTGGCCCTTAAAGAGGCACGAATACTCCAAAAGATACCAAAGCCACATGAAAAAAGTAATTGTGTCTTCACGGGACTTTCAATTTTGACAATTTACATGTATACGCTCGTTTAGAAGTTTAAAATGGACGTTAGGGCGAGAAAACTCAAAACAACAATCGAATGAGTCGGAGAGAGGCACATACACCCTAAGATGTAAAAAAGTAATTTAGAGGAAGTGTTTTTGTTCTTATTGGACTCCTGATTTTGAAATTGACTAGTAGACATTAATTTTGGAGGTAAAAGTGGGCTACAGGGGTGAAAAGTAAAAGTAACAATGAACTGGCTTGGAAAGAAGCACGTATACCCGAGAAGGTACCTGAATAACTTGATAAAATACTCAAAACCACAACTAAGTGTCATAGGTGTAGTGAGTCCGGAAGGAACATTCCCCCATTATAGGTTATAATTTATGTTCATGTATTCTTGTTTTTTATATTTTTCCTTATCCAATCCAATCTTTTATTTGGTGACACATGCCTAACTCCATCTTTACATACACAAGTAGATCTTCCTCTTAATGCAAAAACCTATAACAACGAGAACACGCTCCAATACAAGATGAGAGTGTGTGTGTAGCATACCGGGCTAGACAAAAGAGGGAGAATAATGACGACTTAGCTTAACTATTCAAATTAAAATTAGGATAAATTACCTAAACAACCCCTAATATTTGTTAAATGATTCTATTGGTCCCCTAATATATTTTTCTACCTATTGAGCCCTCAATGTTTATTACTTGTTTTTAATCAACCATTTTGTAAAAAAATAAAAAAAAAAGTCAAAATTAATGAATTTTGCATAATTTACCTCTTTGCCTTTATTTTAACATGTAAAATTACATTTTTGACCTTACTAAAGCTTCAAACATATTTTTTACTATTTAGTCTTTTAAAATATATTTAACATTAAAATTTATTTTGTAAATTTTAAACGATTTTTTAAAATATGTTACATAATGATTATTAGACGTAATAGATATTAACTTTTCTACTTTAAAACATATTAAACAGTAAATATCTAGATAATATCTTTTAACTTTTTGCTTTAAAATATATGAAACTGTAAATATAATATAGTAAATAATTTTTTTTAATACTAAACTGTAAATATTAAACTATAAATGCTAAACTGTAAATATGAAGTTATTTAATATTAAACTATAAATATTAAAATGTCTACTACCAAACTATAAATATAAATTGTTTATTATTAAACTCAAAGTATAAAACTGTAAATATTGAACATTAAATGTTAAACTGTAAATATTATATTATAAATATTAAATTGTTTAATATGTTTTAAAGGAAAAAAATTTGAAAGATATTATCTTAATAGTTATAATTTAATATGTTTCAGAAAATTAATATCTATTATCTATAATATTCAATATTTAATAGATTTGTTTAAAAAATGATTTTTTACAACTTGCAAAATAAATTTCAAGGTTTGATATACTTTTAAAGTGTAAATAGTAAAATACAGGCTGGAATGTTTAGGGCCTGTTTGGTTTGCAACTATAATTTTGTTTTTTGTGTTTAAATACAATTGTGATAAAAATTTGCGTTTGACAACCTATTTTTAAACACCGAATTAATATTCCTGTGTTATAATCAAGTTTATCAGAAAACAGTAAAAGAGTATTTTATAACTTTTGTTTTTTATTTTTCAATTAAGAATTATTCATTCTTAATATTTTAAGGCATTTACACCTTAATATATAATATACATACATAATACATTAATATGTGTGTAATTATTATAATAAAAAATATATATGTACATGTACACAAAATTATGTATATTTATATTATTAAATTATATAATATACTAAGATCCATATGTTAAATAATATTATCAACAAATATATGATGCTTATATATAATTTTATAAATGTATTATTAATGTATGGAATAATATAAAATATACATATAGTACATGTGTATGTGACACCCTCCTAATAAAATACCCGATGATCAATCATATACCAAATTAAAACAGGAGTCTCATATGGTTCTTTCTCAGCATCACTATCGAAAAACCAATTTAATTATTATTAACCTATTAGGCTGGCGTCAAAATTTTACTTAACTAATCTTTTTAATCAAACCAACAAAGTAAAGCATTCACAGAGTTTATAAATACAAAACTGAAATGAAATAAAATAACCGAACACTCAATTCAACATAATACAACTAAAACTAATGCCACACTAAAAGGCGGTAAAAGAATAAATGAATACAATTGGGCTATCGGCCCGAATGTTTTTACAATACCTCCTATTTAGATCTCAAGGATAGAAGCGTCTAAAATAAACCTGCATGCATCCACAGCTGCTACAGCAAACGTCTGACTCGAAAAAATCTGCATCCAATCATCCCTGTATCTCGACACACACACACACACACACACACACACACACACACACATATATATATATATATATATATATATATATATATATATATATATATATATATATAGAGAGAGAGAGAGAGAGAGAGAGAGAGAGAGAGAGAGAGAGACGGATCAGAGCCCGAGTTAGAAAATATTTTACAAGTGCATAAATGTCATATTTTAAAATATGATTTATCTCATATTTAAATTGCTTTTTGTACTCCCATGAGATACCCCTCACCCATTTTCTAATAGTGCACTCTTATCGCATACCTTATAAACAACCTAGTTAAGCTACCCTGCCTAACTAATCTGTTTCCCGCAATCTCTGAAAATCCCCATAAACCCAAGTACTAAGGACCAAACTTCTCCCCATTTCCAACATTGCGCTACGTTCGCACGTGGGGTGTCTCGCGAAGCGAAATTCAAACAAGGAACCCCCCTGATATAGCACTACCTGGAAATGTTGATCGTCGAGATCCATTAGGCCCTCAGCACATAACACGTATATATATAGCTCGTAGAAATATATACACATATAGATAGTTCTTATAAGAACCTTTAATTCATTTTCATATAAATACGGATATAATCTACCGGAAGGGGAAATACACCTTATCAGTCTTTTAACTTCATATACATATGTTTACTTTATATGATATCTCATATTCATATACAAGAAATATACTATACACAACAAGTATAATAACCATCCCACCGAGTTATAACTCGAGGATGCAGTCTCAGAGTGCCTATCCAAATTCGGGTTTACTCACTATACCACTGTACCAAGCCAGACTTACTCATGGTCATGGTAAAATACACAACGGCGGAGGCAGTCATGTTCCCTCTGCAAGTAGAGTACACACATCGCACTCAAACATGAGACGATATGACCTGGGAATATACCCTCCATGCTCCTCAAGCTAGGGGATTCACCCACATCGTGCAACCTCCCTGGATCGCACTAGAGAAAATATATAATCTGGTTGTTCCAACCCTACGCCAAAGGAAAGCCCGTGGAACCAGCCTCTAAGATACAAATAGACCAATCTCTCTCTCACACACACACACACACACACACACACACACACACACACACATATATATATATATATATATATATATATATTCGTATCATATTATATATATACTGTAATCCCATCGTATATATAATCTACGTCATTTCTCAAATATATATATGCCTATAATTGCCAATCTTATACAGCGATAGCCAATAATCCTGAATGTTTCCATTCGTAATAGTATATAAGCATTCATATACTTGAAACACTAAACCCATAAGTATTCTCTATATACACACTTGCCGAAGATCTCTCTCAAACGTTGTTCGACCCGAACCTTCACTAAGTCCATACCCCGGATTGTACACTAAACTAATCCAAGGTTCTCTCTTTCATTCCAAGGTTCACTCACCCTCAATACCGTCATCTAGGAGTCCTAATATCATAACTAGAATCCCCCATTATAATTTATAATTTCAATTTAACTCCCCTTAAACTCAAAGAAGGAAAACTGCCAAATTCAACAAAGGCTAATCGATTCTCCCCAAATGCGAATCGATTCGGGCTAGCAAATCGATTCGGTTTCGATACGAATCGATTCGAAAAGTATAGCAAGCAGGTGCTCAAAGGCGAATCGATTCGGTCTCAATCCGAATCAATTCGGCCTGAGACAGTCTTACAGGTCCACTTATGCGAATTTATTCGGTTTAAACCCGAATCGATTCGCTATGTTCGGAGGGCACTATTTGGGCTATTTTATTTTCTCCAAAATACCCAAGTATCAACCCATTCTCCATTTGATTGTTTATAACCTCAACTAACACCACTATAATCATCCTAACACTGATTTCTAACTAACACATCAATTACTTTTCTCCGAATGTCAGGTTGGATTTTTTATTAACAATTTCGACCTCGGACACCCTTTCGTAGAAAAATCATTACTAATTCAAAAAAAAACAAAAAAATACGCAGTCAGCACCCACGCAACCATATCAAAAATATATAAAAATTTTATTTTTTGACCAAGAGCCGAATCGATTCTCTTCCTAGCCGAATCGATTCGGAAGTGACGTTGTGTCACTATTCACCTTCTTCTCCAAAAATCCTAAACCTCCATTAATACATCTCCAAGATTTTTATTTCTTCTCCCAACCTAATTTAATCATAACCAACTATATATACACACATAAAAGGGGTTCTAATCATTTTAGAACCCATAACCAACAACTAATTTCAATTAATTCCTAAATTTCTCAAATTAGATATTATTCGAGTTTTATCCGTTTAATCTTCCGAAACACACGTTTGATTCACGAAAATCCAACCCAAAAATATTTATAGTTTATCACTACCAACTATAATATGAGATTTATGCTTAAAAGAAATCAAGCAAGTAAACAGTTGCCTCGTGGATAAAATCCGACGACCTCGAGTCGAATCCCGCGGAGTTTGGCCGGAAATACCCTTTTTCTTCTCCCTCTCTTCCTTTATCTCTTCTCCTCTTTCTTTTCCTTCTTTTATTTCACTCTCTCATGACTTATATAGAGAGAAATAAGGGGTTATCCTTTATAAACCCAAAAATGACTCGTTTACTCAATTACGAGTCCCTACTGGTCCAAAAATTTTCGAAACCCAAACACTACTTCCAGATACTCTATTCTTACTATCTCGAACATTTCGAAACCAACCGCACACTCGAAATCTCCATCTGAATTACATAACTACAATTCACTAATTAAACCCAACACATCTCAATATGCATTTTCCAATTAAAATATTATTATTCACGATAATTCCTCAAATTTCTAAATTACACTCACTTATGTAATTTAAATATCCATAAAAGTGCGGGGTATTACATTCTCCCTCCTTACAATGGAATTTCATCCCCAAAATTCGAATACGCCTGGTACTACCAACCTAGAATCACTACTCATACTACATCCTGCACACATAAGTCGAAAGGTACAAATCCAAATGGTACCCTACCATATCCTCGTTCACGGTAACCATCTATCTTAAGGCTTATACTCTAACGCACTAGCTTAACCAAAAGCTTATCTAAATCTCCATATGCTACCACGTTACCTCGGTCGTTAGGTTGACTCTAACGTCACATCGCACCTAGTGCTTCTATAGCCGCATGTAAAGAAAATGAGCCTATAACCGCCGCTTTAACTTATCGATCCCATCGGAGATCCGCTATTCTAAGCATCCACTCATCTACATCGGGACATCTAATTTCCCTAAAAAAGGAGACTACACTAGCGCTTGACTATTCGCATCAGTCTTCTCGCTTATCTTGGGCGTGCTACCTCTTATTACCCAAATATACTTGGATTATTGCGTACCTCCTACGACGTTCCATCCAACCCATTCCAATTCCACTTATACTTCCTCACGAAATAATATTCAACTTTATATAATACGCCTCTTCTGTTTTGGACGATATATAAAATCAACTTACCAAGGTGCCCATACACCTTTGGCGTGTGCCTATCTGCACAACCACTATAAACATCACCGACGTAACACTCTCTCTAAAAATGGGCATTACATTCTTGGCCTGGTGCTAACACCTGGGTATTCTCAACAATCTTCTCAATATGTAATTCTTTCTATACCTGAAAATCCAATCTTCCTCAAGGGTAACCCACCAATCTTCTCGTGGTTAACTCACAACTATTTCCTTATATCGGTGCCACCAGTCCTTCTAGCCTTAATTCCTAATATTCCTAAGATCAACGTGTTTCCTATATGCAAAAAAATGAGTACGATTCTAACTATGTCCCTAGTACCCAAGACCTCTCTCGACTTCTGACATTCTCTCGGTTTCATGCGTGGGACGTCTCGCAAAGAGAAATCCAGACAAGGAAACCTCCCGTTACACTACTTCCTCGCATTGTCGGTTGTTGAGATATAACGGCCTAAGGTACACCATCGGGACGTCCTAAAATCCTAACTCGTAATCGTACTAACGCGCTTCTATCTCTATGTCCTTCCACCTTGGCGAGATGGAAAGTCTAACTAATTGGGGCACCTACTCCCTGCTAACATATTACCTCTGAATTTTCCTTCCACCCGGGGCCTGGCTATAAGACTTAAATCAATTCCTTAACCTTACCTCACCCGCTTACATGCAGTGAGAGAACCATTTCAGTGATCTTCCATAGCACTTCTATTTCCATAAGCGTGCAATCATTACACGGCTCTCAGTCCATAGAGTTTTCTCCACAATAGGTAACTTATTATAAAAACTAACATCCTTGCATCCTATAACATCTCTCCACTCCCGACATCGTTATGCATGGAGTGTCTCACAAGTGAAATCCAAACAAGGAACCCCTCCGATACAATACTACTTAACTTTGTCGGTTGTGGAGGTATGTTAGCTTCAAATGTGCAACCGGGATAACCCTATCCACTCTTTCAACAAAAGGTGGTCTGAAATCCTATTTCTTTCATAGAGCCACACCACCAAGCGCTCGTACTAACACTAAGTCCTTTGCACAAAAAATGACAAGCTTAAACTCACTGCTTAACAATAAGTCCAGTATACCTTAAATCATATACATAAGGTAGCCACGCACTCAAATCATGATAATGAAATATCTACTCATCGAAGTTCCATCTAAACGAATAATAAAGGCGAGCTCAACCTGTATCCATGTGAGATATCGCAACAACAACCCGTTCCACCCTAGAACCGCGGATACGATAGTCTTGCAATCATTAGCCTGCTATCGCTCCTATAATATAATAACATTACTCTTATAATAGTATCATACTCATATAACATATACAAAACGAGTAGTACAAACCAGATACAAATTCAAACTAGAACCCCGCTTCCACGGAAAATATATGCACATATACTATATAATGTTACTGATACCGCCACAAAGCTCAGATTACACACACGAATCTAGGTTTAGCGAAATACCGCAACATTATCTAGCCACGCAAAATATACCTCCTTCCTCTAAGTCAAAACTCGTAACAACATTCTTGCCAATTTCCCTGGCTACTCTAAATGGTTCCCGGACATGGTACACTTACCCTAAATGAACCGAAAACTACTTTAATCAATGCACCATTTTGGCACGCTACTCTTGTCCTTTAATTCCTACTGGTCAAGGACTACCCATTTGGTTCTACACTCTACATCACCCTATTCCCCATATATGGCCTTCCTGACCCTGTTCAGGTTATCAGTATTTCAGACTCTATAGCCTCAATCCTGACAATCACCTTTGTAGTTTCCTCAACTCCTCCGACTAAAAGGAAACTTGCTACTGGCCTCAATTGCCTTAATTCAATACATTTCCCCATGTGGATGCCACCAATGGGGTTCCATAAACACAAATTCTCCATAAGTGTTAACAACACTTACTAGCGATCCAATCGTTCCACTCAAGGGTTATCTCTTCATTGTACCTATCTCAATTCGGCACAAAGTTCACTTATCCCTATCACTCTTTATTCACTACCGGCCTCTGACTGATCCTCATGTGAATAATTTAGGAACTTCATTCTCTTCATTTCCGATAAATCAAAGGAACTAACGGTTAAATCCATCCGTAAGATCTCTCTATGAGAAGAACATCCCGCTTCCCCGAACATGGTGACCACCGTTCCCACCATTTCAATATTTCCACCACAAGTGAAAAAATTTCCTCAAATTTTCACATATGGGTATTTCCATACCCTGCTCTAAGACAAAGCTTTTGAGCCTCCTAATTTCGCTAAATCATGTTACACTTCCTCCGCACAGCTTAACTTCAACGCATGGTCCTTATCAAGGGCCCTTTCGAACCTTTTTCCCAATTTAACTTCATCGGGTAATTCAACTTTAGCACCACTCTCTACTATAGTTGTACTTGGATAATTGTAACTACTATACTTTAGTAGTCGTCGTAGCAATCCATAAAAATGCCACAAGGGGAGTGACCTCAACTACGGTCCTCGTCCCAAACTCCAATTTATATCTCTAACTAAGCCCCACTTCTTGCCACTCTTGGGATGGCCTTCTATGGTCGCTCTTCATCGATCAGCACACGAATATCGAATGAGCACGTGAAAGATTTACTATAATATTATATGTGGGTACCCGAAAATTAGAACTATGGGCCTGGACGAGTAGCCCAGTCCTGTTGGCCCAAATTCCAGGCCCCTCATCTTTTATAATTGATCCGGTCTCCCCCCACGATCCCATTAAGGGAAGTTATAGGGGAAATGGAAAACATGGAGGAACCCATCACCTCCACTCATCTACATGTACATGTATATATTACACCCTAGGTCCGGGGCAAAAGGACAAGTTGTATTCTCTGTAATCACTCTCCGGAGTATATAGAAATAATATCGACTGCACCACCGTGGACGTAGGTACATCTTGGTTGAACCACGTACATCCTTTGTTGTGTGACTAGCATCTTGTATTCCTTGTTCTTTTCTTGATAATTGTTTATCTCATATTTATTTGTGTTGCATAATAATTGCATCTACAATTGGCGTCGTCTGTGGGAAGTGTTCATCTTTCCCTGAGAAGAGCCCACGTCAAGAAAGGAGTTTAAGATGTCTGGCCACAGCAGCAATGCTCCCAAGAAGGAGATATTCAAGAGCCACATGCTCCTCGCAGGATTAGGTCTGAAGTCCGACGTTCAGATCTGAGAGCTCGCCTGGAAAGACCAGCCTCAGAAGAAAGTCAGAGACCAGCGAGGTCCATGCAGATATCTAGGTTGATTGATGCGTATGAGGTAAGGCTCCACGAGCAGAGGGAGTCTTCTCGCAGATATGAGGCTGAGAATGCTCGCTTGAAAAGAAGACTGGAGAGGGAGCTTCATCCTGATAACAGGAGACGCCCATATCGCACTCCTAGCCCTCAGGCGAGCAAATCTCGCAGCCGAGGAAGGAGCCCTAGGCGAGAATCTCAAAGGGACGAAAGAGGCGAGTCAGACGACGACCTCCGCGAACAGCTGCGAAGAGCTCGCCGCTACCAGAGCCCTGCTCGCAGCGATGAAAACTTACGAAACATGGTCCGCAGGGAAATGGATCAGCATCCCGCTCACCACGGAACAAGATCAACTAGAGAGCTCATGAGGCGAGCTCTCAAAACCCAGATGAAGTCGCCTTTCACAAGAGAAATCGAAGAGGAGGAAGCTCCCAAGAAATTTTCCATTCCAAATTTCAAGATTTATGACGGAAAGACTGATCCCATCGATCACGTCAGGCAATACCGACAGACCATGACCCTCTGGAGTCACCGAGATGCCCTGATGTGCCGTATTTTCCCCTCGAGCCTTCATGATGTAGCACAGAAGTGATTCGAAAGGCTCCCCCAACGGTCAATCAAGAATTTCAAATCCCTAGCCGAACTTTTTACAGCCCGATTCATCACTAGTAGCTCCCATCCTAAAAGGATGGATGCTCTACTAACAATGAAGAAAACGCCTCAGGAGACCCTCCGAGAATACGCGAAGAGGTACTGGGAGTTATTCAATAAGATCGAGGACTGTGCAGAGGAAGTGGCAGTGGCCTCCTTCAAAATTGGGCTCCCTAGTTCTTCCCTCCTCTACCAATCCCTGACGAAGAAGGAAGCTGTGACTATTGACGACCTAATGGCTCGAATCGAGAAATACGCAAAGGTGGAAGATGTCACCGGCCTTAATACAGGAAAAAACGGTCGAGCTAAGCTCACTACCAAGGTAGGTGTGAAAACTGAGAACCAGAGGAAAGGAGGAAAGAACGAAGGAAAAAATGGCACCCAGAACGGAGGGAACCAGGACGCATAGAAAGCATTCCAGGCAGTCAACACCATCTTCAAAGAACCAATTTATAAGGTTCTCGCGAAGATCAAGGATGAGCCATTTATCAAGTGGCCCAAGAAGATGGGGGGAGATCCCTCGAAGAGGAACAATGCGTTAAGATGCGCTTTTCACAAAGAGGGAGGACACAAGACCGAGCACTGCAAAGCTCTTAAGTCTCACCTCGAAGAGTTGGCCCAGTCCGGGCATTTGAACGACTTTGTGGAAAAAAGGGCAGAGAAAGTGACTGCCAACAGAGAGGTGAGACCCGACAACATGCTGGAGGATGATGCTGGACACGAGTTCACGATAATTCACGGAGTATCTGACGTCAAGTATGTACAAGGGAACTCATCTCGAATGGAGATGAAAAAACTTACAGCGGTAATGCAGGCTTTTCAAATCGATCCAGCAAAGTCACAGTCAGGAAAGCGTCGACGAGTAGACGACGTCAACTATAACAAGCATATTGTTTTTACGGATGAAGATTTGATGGGAGTAAGGACCCCACATCATGATGCCCTGGTCATTACACTCAGGATAGCCAAGTTTGACATCGACAAGCTTCTCGTCGATCAGGAAAGCTCATCCGAAGTAATGTACCTCGACCTATTCAGGAAATTGAAGTTGAGCGTCACCGACCTAAAGGAAGCTACTGTTCCTTTGGTCGGCTTCGCTGGAAAAATGGCCATGCCCCTAGGCAAGATAGTGCTGCCAGTTCGTGCCGGGAACGTCTCCAAGATGATTGAGTTTTTGGTAGTTGACATCGAATCACCATACCAGGCCATCCTCGGCAGAGGGTGGCTTCATGCAATGAAGGTGGTCTCCTCAACCTACCATTAGAAACTCAAGTATGTAACCGAGCGAGGAGTAATGGAGATCCACGGCGACCAAGAGATGGCGAGGAAGTGCTTCATAGCAGCCATCCGACCAAAGCCAGAGAAGAAGGCCGGTCAACCCAGCGAGAAATTTGAAGAGGGTGTGATACCTTCTAAATAGAAACTAAAGTATGGAAGACCACGAGTAGAGGAGACCAGGCTCCTCCCCTCCGAGCGTGTCATCGAGGACCTGGTAGAAGTTATAGCCGAAGTTGGTGACAGTAGCAAAGTCTTCTTGATTGGAGAATCTCTCACTGACCAAGAACAGAAGGAGTTGACGACCTTGCTAAGACACAACGTAGATGTTTTCGCATGGGAACCATACGAGCTGCCTGGCATTGATCCTGATATGGTCTGTCATCAGCTACACGTCGACCCCACATTCAAGCCAGTCACGCAGAAGGCACAAAGAACTGCACCCGAGAAGGCTAAAGCGATCGAAAAGGAAGTCGAAAAACTGCTGGATGCAGGATCCATACGGGAAGTGTAATTCCCCAAGTGGTTGTCCAATCCAGTAGTAGTTCCGAAGAACAATGGGAAGTGGAGAGTTTGCATCGACTTCACTGACCTCAACAAAGCATGCCCTAAAGATAGTTTCCCCCTCCCAAAGATAGACCAACTAGTAGATGCCACTATAGCTCACGAGCGAATGAGTTTCTTGGACGCATACTCGGGATATCACCAGATCCCCTTGTATGCCACAGACCAGGACAAAACGGCATTCATCACGACAGTTGGGTTGTATTGCTACAAGGTCATGCCATTTGGGCTCAAGAATGCGGGGGCCACCTACCAGCGACTGGTCACAAAAATGTTCAAGGATCAAATGGGAGACACAATGGAGGTCTACATCGATGACATGCTCGTTAAGAGCAAGAAGAAGGAAAATTACCTCTCAGACTTGTCAAAGACCTTCGAAATCCTCAGGAAGTACCGAATGAGGCTTAATGCGAGCAAGTGTTCCTTCGGTGTCCAGTCAGGAAAATTTCTTGGATACTTGGTCAGTAAAAGAGGCCTAGAAGCTAATCCGGACCAGATCGATGCAATCGACAGAGTACAACCCCCTCGAACAGTCCGGGATGTGCAGAAGCTCACTGGAATGCTCGCCGCCTTAAATCGCTTCATTTCCAAATCCTCCGAGAAGTGCAAGCCTTTTTTCCAGCTTCTAAAAGGGAGTAAACCGATAGAATGGAGCCCGGACTGCTCGCGAGCTTTGGACGAGCTCAAATCCTACTTAAGCTCTCCACCACTGCTTGTCATACCACAGCAAACTGATTTTCTGTACCTGTACCTCTCGGTATCCAATCACACTGTCAGCTCAACGTTAATATGCGAGGTCGCGGGAATCCAATACCCCATTTACTACATGAGCAAGACCTTATTAGACGTCAAGCAAAGGTACCTGCCATTGGAAAAGATCGCCTTTGCACTGGTAATAGCCTCGAGGAAACTGAAGTATTATTTCAAAGCTCATACTATCATCATCCTTACATCGCACCCCCTTTAGGCGGTCCTAAGGAAAGCGGATTTGTCGGGCAGATTGTCTAAGTGGTCAGTCGAGCTTGGCCGGTTTGACATCCAATTTCAACCACGGATCGCTATTAAGGGTCAGATCCTTACTGATTTCATAGCCTAATTCACTGGCGAAGAACTCCCCGACCAACCTCAACCAACAAAGCAAAAGGAGAACCCAACAACAGTGGAAACCTGGAAACTATTCGTTGATGGAGCCTCCAACTCAAAGGGGGAAGGCGTAGGCATTGTTCTCATCATCCTAGAAAACACCCCCATTGAGCAAGGAATCAGGCTTGGATTTGCAGCCTCCAACAACGAAGCAGAGTACGAAGCCCTAATAGCCGGTATCCAAAAGGCGCAAACTCTAGGAGCAAAATGTTTATAGGTGTTCGACGATTCTCAACTAGTCTCCAATCAGATAAGTGGAGATTACAACGCGAAGGATGAAAGAATGGCAGCCTACCTCGCCCTGGTGAGAAAACTAATGACGAACGTTAAGGAGATCAACATCCAGCAGTTTCCCAGAGGGCAAAACAGTCATGCCGACGCCTTAGCAGCCCTAAGCTCGGCAGTTGATTCTAGCCTTAAAAGGGTCATTCCCATCAATTTCCTTATTTGTCCAAGCATTAACCACAACAGCAAGCTGCCAAACGTGGAACAGATACTCTAGGTGGGATCAGCCCCCAGCTGGATGGACCCCTTAAAAGACTAGTTAAAGGAGGGCACGCTCCCAGAGGACAAGAAAACCGCCCACCAAATAAGAGTCAAAGCTGCTCGCTTTCACTTATCCACAGGATGTGACTTGTATAAGAAGTCCTTCTTCGGTCCCTACCTTAGATGCGTCCACCCAGGAGATGTCGAGCAAGTACTGCGCGAGCTTCACGAAGGAATCTATGGAAGTCATGTCGGAGGAAGGTCTCTAGCCTTTCGAGCAATGAAGGAAGGCTATTGGTGGCCATATATGCAAAAGGACTCCGCAGTATATGTCCGTAAATGCCTGAAATGCCAACTTCACGCTCCTATGGTCCACCAACCCGCCAGCGACCTGAAATCCCTGACCAGCCCATGGCCATTCGCCCAATGGGGAATGGACATCATGGGACCACTACCCACTGCTGTCGGCAATCGCAAATACCTGTTGGTTGCAACTGACTACTTCACCAAATGGATCGAGGCAGAACCATTGGCAAACATCCTAGACGCTAATATGAAAAGGTTCATATGGAGGAATATAATCACACGATTCGGAGTCCCCAGAACCATCATCACTGATAATGGGACACAATTCGAGAGTGGCCCCTTTCAGGACTTCTGTAACGAACACGTGATCAGGCACAACTTTAGTTCGGTGGCCTACCCTCAGAGCAATGGGCAAGAAGAAGCTTCCAACAAAACTGTGATCGATGGATTAAAGAAGCGATTAGAGCGAGCCAAAGGTGCATGGGCAAACGAGCTACCCCATGTCCTATGGGCACACCGAACAACTCCTCGGTGAGCAACAGGAGAAATCCCATTTTCGCTAACATATGGCATGGAAGCAGTCATCCCACTAGAAGTGGGTTTGCCAACAATGAGATCTGACCTTGTCGACCAAGGTCAGAATGATGAGGCGTTGCTCGCTGAACTCGACCTCACCGATGAGCGTAGAGAACTGGCCCTAGTGAAGCTTGCGAACTATCAACAACAGCTCTCAAGGCATTACCACAAAAGGGTTAACCCGAGAAGATTCCAAGTTGGGGACTATGTTCTAAGGAAAGTCCTGGGCAACACAGTAAAGTCATCAGACGGCAAGCTAGGCCCAAACTGGGAAGGACCCTTTAAAGTAACTAAAGACGACTGGCAAGGTGCCTATCATTTGGAAACGATGGAGGGCAGAGAGATACCACGAGCATGGAACGCAGCTAATCTCAAGAAATTCTATTTTTATATTCTCAAGGAATTCTATTGTTGAATCTTTTTCTTGTATTTGTTATGTTAAAGGACAGTTCATTCCCCTTATTACTAATGAAATCAGTAACAGTTACATTTTACCACACATCTTTTCCAAATCACAGGCACGATGGTCGATATATAGCAGGGGAATACCCCTCCTCAGGTCATCATCATGAAACACGAGAGACCTCTTAGCATTTCCCTTGGCAATATATAAAGCCCTATAGAGGATTCTTAGGCAATGAGATCAGATTTTATACTGGCCATCAAACCTACTTCGGTTGAACAAAATCCTGATAGGATGAAGACATCCAATACCAGATGTGTCCTCGCCAATTGCCCTACTTAGGCCTAAGGGAGTGTGATGACACAACCTAAAAGGTAAAATGGGGCATAATGTTATTTTGGTATTATACTGGACTGGGGGGACACTTGCATGACAAAACAAAAAGGATTATAAAGCAGCAAGAATAACAACTTGTTATATTTACAACAATGATAATACATGTTTAGTCGGCGAAGCTCGCCCAAAGCATTTACATTATCAAAAAAGACAAAAGAATAACAACTTGTTATATTTACAACAATGATAATACATGTTTAGTCGGCGAAGCTCGCCCAAAGCATTTACATTATCAAAAAAGACAAAAGAATAACAACTTGTTATATTTACAACAATGATAATACATGTTTAGTCGGCGAAGCTCGCCCAAAGCATTTACATTATCAAAAGAATAACAACTTGCAAAAATTCAAGAAGGTGGAAGCCTCCGAACAAGATAATCAGCCACTCTAGCTCTTCGTCCGTCATCAGGAGCGGGGACCAGCTCTTCCACAACCTCATTTACGTCCAACTCTAATAGTTACCGAGGAATAGCATCAATGGGGATCCATCGATCATCCCTCCTGAATGGGTTGGGCATCAGAGTGGAGGAGGACATCTCGTGACGATACCATAACACCGAGTTCCTCGGGACCTGAAGCTCTTTCAAGGCACTCAACCACCCTCTGATGAAAGAAAGTTCCTCGAACTCGGATAGTCTTGTTGGAGCATCTATCCAGTCTTGATCATAACCGTCATCCCACGCTTGTCGAGGACCCTTCTTGAATAAATGACGCAATCGGGTAACGTCCCTTTGAAGCCCAGCAACAATTACATATGCTTGACGGACATCATCACGGAGCTCTTCCATCTCCTTATCACGCTGTTCTTCTGCTTCCCTGTTCCTGCCCCTGGTGCTCCTACCAGCTCGCGGGAGGGGAGGACGAGTGGAACCTCGCGGCATAGGAGGAGTGTGTCCAGCTCGCGAAGACGAGGAGCCTTGCAGAACCGCTTAAGTAGTGCTCGGTGCATGCTCTCTAAGTTGCAAGACTTCCCTCCTCAGGTTTTCATTCTCCTACTGTAGGAACTCCCCAACTTGGTTTATCTCAGTGGCCTCTAGTAACCTTTCTCTCAGTACATTGACTTCCTCTTGTACAGAGGCACCAATGCCTTCCATCTCCTGGAGCCTGTCCTTCAGCTTAGCCACTATCTCGGACTGCTCCTTATACTTTTGATTCCTTAACCTGAGAGATTTGCAAAGCCTAACAAAGGCCTGACGAACCTGAGGACTAGCATTGGGACCAAGAGTCCTGCCCTATTGAGATGTGGCAAGAATATACTCTTCTACACCAGTCAACTACAAGACATAAAAGGGCAATGGAAAGAAAAATCAATCAATGCACTGGAAAAAGAAGCCTTTTCATTTCATTGATAAAAGTCAAGTACATCGAGCAGAAATTGGAAAAATTACAAGCAGAAGTACAAAAATAGTCCTAAAAGAAGATTAACTAGCAACCTCAGGCTGCCCAGAGGTGGCCGGCTGCTTCCCCTTGTCAGCAGCAGCAGAGGCACCCCCCTCTACAGGGATGCCCTCATTCGCCTGGGCAGGACCAGTATCGGCAGGAATTGTCTGAGAGGCAAGATCAACACCCTCGATGGTTGGGGCAGGGGCTTCTTCATCCATAGTTGGCCTCGGACTCGGGTCATGCTCGTCGAACAGAGCAGATTCAGCATCAACACCATCATCTAAGAGGGCCTTGTTCCAGCCCTTCTTGATGTTCAAACGGCTGATGTAGCCTATCTGAACTTCGGCGTCTTCATAAACAGCAGTCCACCCGAAGTTGTATGAATCCTCCTTGATGGTGGCTACCTGAGACTCTTTATCCTTTAAATGCTCGGTCAGAGCCTTGTTCTCCTCCACGACACCCAGCTTGCTCGAGCAGACTAGGTCATAGGCCTGCCTCATCTCGCTCAGCTCCTTAACCGTCGCATCCCTCTCTCTGTTAGAATTGATGAGGGCCAGATCAGAGGACACTCGGGCGGCATCAGCAGCCTTCAAATCAACCTCCAGCTGAGAACCCTTGACTTCCTGAGCAGACTTCTGCTGCTCCAGCTTGCTATTCCTTCTCACCAACTCGTCACGAGAACGGTAGAGCACGGCGAATTCAGTCACAAACTGCTAAAAATAAAGAAGAGATCAAGAAAGAGAAACAACTAAAACTTGTTAGGAAATTAAAAAATGGAGAGGATCTTACCAAGGCTAGCCTCTGGCTAGCTTGTAGGGCCAATTGATCAGACCCCAGCACCCTCTGGCGATCTGCAGGAAGAACTGCCCCCTCGAGCAGCGCAGGTGCCAACTGAGGAGAAATGGCAACTGAGGCCCCCTCGGGCAAAGCAGACACCGGGACCAAAGCTTGCCCAGCCTTCGTCCTCAACTCCATCTTTCTCCTCTCTTCCTCTTTCTCCTTCTCCATCCTCTTCCTCTCCTCCATCCTCTTCTTTTCCTCCACCTTCTTTCTTTCCTCCTCCTTTTTCCTCTCCCTCTCTCTCACCTGCTCTTCCTCTCTTGCTCCTGAGTAGAAGACCGAGAACTAGTAGCCACGACCCCTAAAGTGGACTTTTGTTTCTTTGACCTTTGTGCAAGGAGCACGTGGTCCTCATCATCATCGTCTCTAATCAGGTTCTTCCTTGGAGGCATCTCTTCACCTGAACTGTTGGAAGTGCTCGACAATCCTCGATCTTCAGAATCCTCTTCACAGTCAGAAGAACTGCTACTGTCAGAGCTCCCTTCACCCAAATTACTCGCAGCTCCTGCAGGCTTACTCTCAGAGCTGCTCTCCTCTTCGTCCAACTAGATAGGCTCAGCAGTAGTCTCTCCGAAAGAATCAAACACTGGAACACTACCCACAGGTCGTGCTATGAAGCTGGAGCCTACGTTCTTATACTCGAGCAAAAAGGCAGCAGACCTGGTGTTGATGTAAAAAATTAGATCACTCTAATAATTCAATCACAGATAAATAAATGAGACAAAGAATTTTAAAGTGGTTCAGACTTACAAGAATGGCCTACGTCCACTGTTTTGGTATTGCTGTTTGTATGGGAATTCTCGATTACAAGTTATCTCAAGAAATTCCGATCTTAGGGTCATCTTACAATGAGGATTGTACAATGTATTTATAGCCCTGAGGTTGTAATGTGAAAGGGTATTACATTAAATGTTATACATATGAAAGGGTAATACATTTAATGCCCTCTTTGCGTGTGCGTCTGAATGATAAGCATTTAATGAATCAGTTGAACTGTTGGTTATCCAGCTATTAATGCTTTGTTCGAGATGCAGCTCGGACCGCCTGAGTTGCTCAGACCGCCTAAGCTTCTTGGTATTCAAGAGTTCCTCGGAGAGGTTTGTTCCTCGGAGCGTATGAGTTCCTCGGAGTAAGCAGTGTTCCTCGGGGAACTAGTCTTCCTCGTTGTAGTCTTGTTCCTCGGAGTGAGTGGGTTCCTCGGAAGTGTTTGTAGTTGCCATGTAGATAGCCACGTGTCTTCATAGGATTGGTCCACGTCAATAGATTAAATTTGGTATCAACAGAAGCCCGCAATGTTTCATAGTTCGAAATTTGAGGAGTATGGAACATTCTTTCTCGGAATATGGTAGCTTTAAATAGTCTTCCTGATTTTTAGGAGAATTTCCCTTGTATTTATTTCTCCTTCCAAATTCGTAGAATCATGCTTTTTTGGACTTTTCTGCGTGCTTCGATTCCCGCGTTACTTTTCGTCTTTTTAGCCGCTGTTGCCCGCTTTGATTCCCGCGCTAATATTTAATGCCCTTTTAGCCGCCGGTAACGTAATCATCCTTTTTTGTAATCATTACTTCACCATTTCCCAAGGCAAAGTATTAAACTTCACAGACGCTCCCATCGTCTTCTACCTTTTCAAATTTTTGTTTTTTGAGTTTTTCATTGTCTTCTACTCTCTTGTGCATTCATCTCTTCCGTCGCTTGTTGTCAACAGCTTCAGTCTTTTTTCTGTAAGATCTTCTTCCTTCTTCTTCATTTCTTTATTCACCATGGTTTACTTTGTTGAGTCTCTTGAGAAACTTCGTTCGAATTTCTCCATCCCCTCTTGGGTTGTCTTGGAAAAACTTTTTGAGCCTTCTGATTATTTCAATTTGGCTGAGGGACATTGGTTCCCCAGCCTCTTTTTTATTGAATGTGGATTTTATTTTCCACCCAATTCCTTGTGTCTGGAATTTTGTCAGTACTTCGACGTTGTTCTTGCACGAATAGCCCCCAACATATGTAGAATAGTTAATGGGGTGCATAGATTAAATCAAGTGCATGGAACGCGTATAGGAATCCCAGAAATCATGTTCTGCTATAGATGGGCAGTCAATGAAAATATTTATTATTTAAAAACTAGATATTAAACAGAGCCTTAGTAGTCAATCTCCCTGATGCCAACAGGGATTATTTTGAACATGGGGTTGTCATAAAAAATTGGCAACACCCTCCATTGACTGGTGATGAGGTTTACCAGGGACCCAGATGCCCTCCTTATGGAAATGGGATAGGTTATTTTTATTTCATTTTATTTATTTTAAATTCATGTTTCTTTTGTGTTTGATAAAATGCGCCACTGATAATAATGTTTGTTTATTTGCAGTTGATAACAAAAGAAAGTGCCCAAAAGAAGCAGATGTCAACATAAGGCATTTGAAACTTATCTGGAGTCTTCATCAAAGTGTTGCAGACGAGCACATTAGGTCGGCTTCGTATCTGCTCCTGTACAAGAGCTACACCACCTCCTTCACTGCTCGTCCTGTGATCAGTGAGGCAGAGCCAGTACCAGCCTCTGCAAGTTCTTCGCCTGAATCTCATATTCCTTTGAGCGAAAGGATGAAGAAGAGAAGAACTCCTGCTCTGTTTGAGAAAACTGCCTCCGGTTCTGGGGAGGTAAAGAGGATTAGGATTGATGTCCCAAGGGAGGGGACAAAGAAAACTGGTGCAGCTCCTCCAGCTGCTCCTGCTAAAGTCGCCGAGAAGCCCGCAGTGGCTCCGAGCAGCTCTACTGCTCCTGGAGAGGTGATTGTGATATCACCGACTAAGGATTCATCCCTAGTTGAATCCGTAAATGTTCCCCCAAGGAGGCTGAAGAAAAGCTCCTCGGTACATTTGGCTGACACCATTACTCAGCCCCCAGCTGCTGGGACTAGAGTTCCCACTTTTGTTCCCCCGAGCTCTGCCATGAGCTCGGTAAAGTCCTTGACCATTCCTGAGGTCCAAGGTACTGAAGATAATCTTACTCGGGACATAGTTACTTCTTTAGCTGCTCGTCACCTTGCTTCAGTAAGTCTCTTTACTTTAATCTTTTCATATTTCCTTTGTTGCTTCAATTTCTAACTTGCTTTCTTTTTCTATTCACAGTTGACGAGTTGCTTCAACATAATCCTGAAGAAGGATGAAGCGATTAAGGCTTCTTGCTCCTCGTCCAGTGTGGAGGGAGCTATGGAAGAGGCTATCAAGTCTTTGGAAGACTCTCGCCAGCAGTATGCCACTGATAAGGCTATCTGGGAGAAAAAGCTTGCCTCCTCCGAGCAAGAAAAAGATCGAGTTGTTGATGCCTCCAAGGAGTTAGAGAAGAGAATAAATGCCTTGGAGAAGGTAAATAAGGAGCTTGAAGAGAAGCTCAAATCCGCTGGAGAGTTGGAAAATAAACTCAAGGTTGCCGAGGAGGATTTGGCCAAACTTTAGGAAGTAGGTCGGCAGAAGGAGGAGGCAGAAAATAAATTGAAGGCTGCTGAGAACCTGCTGTCCGAGAAACTTGCCTTGGAGAAGACCAAGAGGAAAGCTGCTGTGAAGAAGTCCTTCAGCTCTGGCTGGGACAAGGGGTGGAACAAGGGATGTGTTGCCATGGTATCTCAAGTGGATTATGGCAGTTTAAAGTATTTTAGGGATCGATGGGTTGCTGCCCTTCAGGAAATGAAGGTCGACGAGTCATCCGAGCTCTTCCACAGACATATCCCTGGTCCCCCTCCTACTTCAGAAGAATTAGAAGAGGAAGAAGCTACCTCTGAGGAGTCTTCAATGGTGATGGGATATCACCCCCCAGCCATCCAGTCTGTTGCCGAGCAAGTCGTTTCTTCCTCCGAGCAACAGCTGGTGCTCTCCGAACAGCCCACAGTTCCCTCCGAGCAACCTGCTTCCTCTTCCCAAACTCCCGAGAAGGTTTTGGGAGATAAGGAAAAGGTGTAGTGTTTTTCGGGCTTATCTTTATATTTTTCTTCTTTTGTCAATATAATCCAGAACTTGTAATTTTGAATTTTATGATCTAATAAAACTTGAATTTTCTTGCATACTGTTGTTCATCTTCTATTCATACTCTGCTTGTTCTTCTTATTGATGATTGCTTTTCTTTCTCTGCTAGTTTCTGTCCAGGATGGATCTGCTATCTGCCCATGATACAAAGTTGCTGCAACAGTGCAATGAGTACTTTAAGGCTAGTCACACAGACTTGAGTGCTGCACAAGTTGCCGACATCCTTGGCCAGGATGCTTCAGAACAGGCAGTGGAAGCATATCAGTACCTGAAGTGTCTGCTTGATCGAGCGGTGGCCAATAATGTGGCTTACTAAGAAATGATAGAGGATCTCCAAGGCACCCTTGAAGACCTTCAGCTTCAATATAAAGAATCCACTACCTTGTTGCATGAGAGTTATGAGAAAAAGTACAAGCTGATCGTTGCTGATAAGGGCTACGAGAAGCTTTTTGCCGAGTATGATGTAAGGGAGAGAACTTTGAAGGGTGAGGTCGAGGAGTGCAGACAGATTGCCAAGCTGCTGGAGCAAGAGAACAACAACTTGCAAAAAGAGCTATCACAGTTGAAGTCTGCAGCCTCTTCTTCAACAGCCCTAATCCCAGTGACTGACGAGGGATTTTCATTCTTAGAAGTGGAGAATGCCAAGTTGAGGGAAGAATTGGACGCCTTGAAGAGGTCGGGCCCTTCCACATCTTCTCGTGGTCGAGCAAGAGCTCCTCGGGGACGAGGAAGAGCAGCTCGGGTCCTTATCGAGGAACAGAGAACTCAGTCTGCGTTAGAGAACCAAGATTTCCAATTAATGGCGAAGAACCAGGCTTTGTCTGACATGTCAAAGAAGATTAGGGACTTGGAAAAATAGCTCTCTGCGCAGAAGTCCGTCTTAGAGAATAAGGAGATTTTCATCAAGAGTCTCCACGAGCAGCTAGAGAGGCTAATATATCAATTCCATAAACAGCCCAGGGAGTTCTGGATGGCTGGATACAACGAAGCACTATTCCACTTGGACGATCGTATCCAGAATGCCAACAATGAGGGCTATAAATAAGGCTGGCTGAATGCCTTAGGTGTGCTGAAGCTCTAACAAGGACACTATCTATGGGACTACCATGATCCCGGGTTGCTCGACTTGCCTGTGCCACCGTACAATTTGGACATGGAATGGATCCCAGCTCGTGCCATTCCTCGGAGCTTAATTTCAAAATACCTCGGTGACTACAATTTACATTCTCAAATTGAGGTATCTCGTCCCGAGCATCTTTTAGATCGACCTTCTGTGATGAACGTCAAGATGCTGAAGGATTTGAACTTCATCAATTCTCCTCAGTCTTTAAATGATTCGCCTGCTGGTGAGGAACCTGCATCAAAAGCTGAGGGGAAAAGATCAGTAGAATAGAAATTTTTGATGTAATAGTTAGCATACATATCAATGTAACTTTCATTTTATCATCAATGTAATTTATTTCGAATTTAATGAAAAACTTTCATTTCTATTTGTAAATCTTAATTGCTATTGTCTTGTAAATATCAACACTTTGCATTTATGCATATATGTTAAAAATAACGATATTGTGATGTTCATCGACCAATTCAGTAATAATTAAAAAGTTTCAAGTTTCAATAATATTGCTCGATCACTTAATAATAAATTCACGAGTATCAACCAATCAAGGTTGTTAAATTATGCTTGTCGACCAACTACGGTTAGTGAGAGTTTATCCCCAACTAACCATACTTGGTAAATTTTTGTCTTTTTCATAAAATGTGTCCGACCAACCAAGGTCGATAATTTCTCCTCGTCGACCAACTACAGTTAGTGGGTTTTTATCCCCAACCATACTTGGTACAGTTTGGAATATTTCGTTTCCTAGCCAAACAGGTTGGCATTTTTAGGAACATTTCTCCTCGTCGACCAACTACAGTTAGTGGGTTTTTATCCCCGACCAACCATACTTGGTACAGTTTGGAATATTTCGTTTCCTAACCAAAGAGGTTGGCATTTTTAGGAATATTTCTCCTCGTCGACCAACTACAATTAGTGGGTTTTTATCCCCGACCAACCATACTTGGTAAAGTTTGGAATATTTCGTTTCCTAGCCAAACAGGTTGGCATTTTTAGGAATATTTCTCCTCGTCGACCAACTACGGTTAGTGGGTTTTTATCCCCGACCAACCATACTTGGTACAGTTTGGAATATTTCGTTGAGTAGTCTACCGAGCTTTGCCGAGTAGTGCGTAGAACTAGTATTCCCCGAAAAATTTTCAATAAAAGGAGAGACTTTGGCAGAATATCTTCATTTTATTCATACTGATGGAACTGTGTTACATATACATCACTGATAATACTTGTGCAGATGCTCTGCGTTCCATGTATTCTTAAACTCCTCGCCTTCTAAAGTGGCTATTCGATAAGTTCCTGGTCGAACAACTTCTGTAACTCGGTATGGTCCATGCCAGTTTGCCTCCAATTTGTTATGCTTTTGAATTAATTTCTTTAGCACATAGTCTCCTTCTTTCAGGTCGCACTTCTTCACCCTCTTGTTGTAGAACAAAGATGTTCGCTGCTGGTAAGCAGCATTTCTAATGGCTGCTTCTTCTCTAACCTCCTCGAGCATGTTTAAATCCAGTCTTCTCATTAAGTCGCTGACAGGGGAATTGAAATTCATTACCCTGTGTGTTGGGAGGCCCAACTCGGCAGGTATGACAGCTTCACTTCCAAACGTCGGCATGTATGGTGATTCTCCAGTTGCTACTCGGGGAGTAGTTCGGTAAGCCCAAAGTACTGATTGTAGCTCGTTGATCCAGTTTGCTTTTGCATCATCCAATCGTTTCTTCAAACCGTTCAGCAGCGTTCTGTTTGTCACTTCAGTTTGTCCATTGCTTTGAGGATGATCTGGTGCTGAATGAACCTTCAAAATGTTTGACTGATGACAATAGGCGGCAAACTCCTCGTTATCAAATTGTGTCCCATGGTCTGTGATGAAGGCATGAGGGAGACCATATCGGCAAATGATGTTCTTCCAAATAAATTGGTACATCTTCTCGTACGTTATATCGATGAGTGGCTCAGCTTCTACCCACTTAGTAAAATAATCCACTGCGACGAGGAGGTACTTGAACCTTCCTCGGGTCGTTGGCAGTGGTCCAACCAAATCAATTACCCACATGGAAAATGGTCAAGGGGAAGTTATGGGTGTCAACAATGCTTGTGGAGTTCTTCGGATGGAGGAAAAGCGCTGGCATTTGTCACACTTCTTGGCATAGGCAATACAATCAGCCCTCATCGTCGGCCAGTAGTATCCCTGCATCATCATCCTTTGCAAAAGCGTCCGACCTGCTACATGTGCTCCACAAGACCCTTCATGGATTTCTTTAATTAATTCTTTTACCTCGGAGGGATGTACGCATCTCTGCAAACCTGCCATAATTCCTCGTCTATATAAAACACCATTAGTTAATACATACCGAGCAGCTTTAAACTTCAATTTCTTGGCTACGAGCTTGTCAATTGGCAATTCTCCCTCTTCGATATACGCCCTGATGGGATCCATCCAAGATGGACCTAAATCAAGGGTGATAAAGTTCATCGTCAGATCTTCATCTATACTTCGACCAGCTAACACTTCAATTGGGATTGTTCGTCGTAGCTCGGTGCGAGTTGGTGATGCTAGTCGAGCTAGGGCGTCTGCTCTCGCATTCTCCATTCTTGGTATTCTGACCAGCTGAATAGCGACAAATTCTGACACCAGCTCCTTTGCCTTTGCATAATATCCGATCATTAATTCTCCTTTAACTGCATATACTCCCATCATTTGGTTTACAATCAGTTGAGAGTCACTGATGATCATAACTTGCTGCGCCTCCATAACTTTTGCCAAATTAAGCCCTGCAATCATGGCCTTATATTCAGCCTCATTGTTGGAAGCTTTGAGTTGGAAACGTAAGGCATATTCCATGTCGACCTCGTCCGGAGTGCTCAAAACTATCCCCGCGCCACATCCTGCATTGCAAGATGAGCCATCTACATATAGCCTCCATATAGGTAACTCGTCCTCAAATTTTGAATCAGTTAGAGTTCCTCGATTAAATATTTGCTGCTTCTTTTCATCCTCCCCGGATTTTTCTCGCTCCTCTTCGATCATTTTTTCTTGCCCTTTTACCAACCAGAGTTGGTCTGGGCTCGAATTTAATGATTTTGTAACATCCACTTGCCCTTTTACCAACCGGAGTTGGTCTGAGCTAGTGTTTGTCGATCCTGTAACATCCATAGGTTTATCAGTGAGCAACTCTTGTTCCTCATCCGGAGTTCTCACAACTATCTCTGCATCACATCCTGTAACATCCACACGCCCTTTTACCAATCGAAATTGGTCTGAGCTTGTGTTTGTTGACCCTGTAACATCCACAGGTTGATCAGCGAGCAACTTTTGCTCCTCGGGGGTATCAGGATAGGTGAACTCCGCTATGAAATCAGCTACAGCCTGCCCTTTTAGTGATGATCTGGGTTCATAAATTATATCATATTCACCGAGTTCTATTGCCCAGTACATCAATCTTCCTGATTTTTCTGGCTTATGAAGGGCTTGTCGCAATGGCACATCAGTATATACTATTATAGTATGAGCCTGGAAGTATGGCCTCATTCTCCTACTCGCTTCAATCAGCGTCAGTGCCAATTTCTCCAGCCTTGGATATCTGATCTCTGCTCCTCGGAAGGCCTTACTTATGTAGTAAATTGGTTTTTGCACTCCATTCTCCACTCTGATCAACGCCGAGCTAACTGCATTCTCGGACACTGCAAGGTACAAATACAATTTTTCTCCCATCACTGGCCTGGACAACAGTGGAGGTGCTCCCAAATATTTCTTCAAGTCTTGAAAAGCCTTCTCACATTCATCATTCCACTCAAAAGTCTTTCTGAGTGTCTTGAAGAATGGGAGACATCTATCAGTTGTTCGCGACACAAATCTGTTGAGTGCCGCTACTCGTCCTGTGAGACTCTGTACTTCCTTCTTCGTCATTGGAGATTGCAGCCCTAATAGAGCTTTGATCTTTTCAGGATTTGCTTCAATGCCTCGTTGATTGACAATGTACCCGAGAAACATGCCTTCTCGTACTCCAAAGATGCACTTCGTCGGGTACAGCTTCATTTGATATTTATCTAGTTGATCAAAAGTCTGGCTTAAGTCAACTAGATGATCGACAGCTTTCTTGCTTTTTGTCAGCATGTCGTCAATATAGACTTCCATATTGTCACTGATTTGTTCAGCAAAGACCTTGTTCATCAGCCTCTGATATGTCGCACCTGCATTTTTCAAACCAAAAGGCATAACATTATAACAATAAGTTCCCCTAGGGGTAATGAAAGAAGTATTTTCCCTGTCTTCAGGTTTCATTTTAATCTGATTGTAACCAGAGTAAGCATCCATGAAGCTCAGTAACTCGTGTCCCGAGGTAGCATCCACTAGTTGATCAATTCAGGGCAGTGGAAAGTGATCCTTTGGGCATGCTTTATTGAGGTCGGTGAAGTCTACACACATCCTCCACTTGTTATTCTTCTTTTTTACCATCACCACATTTGCTAACCAGTTTGGATATTTAACGTCTTCAATAAAGCAAGCTTTCTGGAGCTTCTCGACTTCCTCCTGTATAGCTTGATTCTTCTCGGGACTGAATACTCTTCTTCTCTACTTCACAGATTTGATCTCCTTATTCACATTGAGCTCGTGACATAAGAAGGTTGGGTCTATCCCGGGCATATCTTCATGACTCCACGCAAAAGTTTGTCTTCTGCTTCTAAGGAAAGTTATTAATTCTTGTTTTAATGAGGCTTCCAACGATGAACCTATTTGAGTAGTTCACTCAGGGTGCTCGTCGTCCAGAATAATGTTTTCAGTAGCTTCCACCACTTGGCCCTTCACGAGTTGCGACTCATCTCGAGGATCCAATGTTTCAATTTCTGCACCTTTATCCACTTGATAGGTAGTGGTCTTTTTCTTTGATTCTTCCAGTTCTTCTTGCTCGACGGATGAATAATAGCATTCTCGAGCTACTTTCTGATCACCTTTCACAACTCCTACTCCAAAGTTTGTTGGAAATTTTAGGCATTGATGCACTGTAGATGGTACAACCTCGAACTTCTTCAATCCTACTCTTCCCATGATGATATTGTACGATGATTGGACATTCTTATCCATCACAAAGAAACGTATTCTTTCTGTTCGACAAGCAGGCCACGTACCAATGAATATATCCAACTTAATCTTCCCAAGTGGAAATACTTTCTCGCCAACAAAACCGATGAGGGGTCTGTGGTAAGGCTCCAGTTGAGATAGCTTTAGATTTAAACTAGCGAAACACGAGTAGAACATGATGTCTGCCGAGCTACCATTGTCGACCAACACTCTTGAAATCATGACTTCCTTCATTCTCATTTTGATCACCAACGGGTGATCATGAGGATATAAAACACCTGCAAGGTCATTTTTTGAAAAACCGATAACCAATTTCTCCTTGTTCACCTTTCTCGGGAGATCTTCCTCAGCTAAATTTATTCGCTGAATGTACGAGCAAGCTTGAGCCTCACCGAGGTAAGCTTTTATTTCTGCAGTAAGGTCTCCTCCTCCTGCATCTCCCCCTGTAATAACATTACAATCAAATGACCCAAAGCGTATCGAAAATACCTCTCGTTCTGGCAGCCTTGGTTTCTTGGGAAGATCGGGGTCATCCTCTGGCTCAACTTCATGGTTTCTCTTCTTGTTCTCCTCTACTCGACGAGGAGATCCAGATCTCTCTCTAGTTCGGTCGTTGTTTATTCTTTCGCCTCCCCGATCAACATACTTCTCTAGCTTTCCTCGTCGGATGAGTGTTTCAAACTCATTCTGAAGAGCTGTGCAATTTTTAGTCATATGGCCATGATCCTTATGGAACTCGTAATATTTTTCCCTATTCCTCATGTCAGGGTCTACCTTCATTTTCTTTGGCCAGTTTAACTCTTCGGTGTTCTTAATTTCTTCCAAGACGTGGTTGATATTTACCTTCAAAGGTGTGTAATTATCAAATTTCCTCAAGCCCTCCCATGACGACCTATTTTTGGATTGTTTGTCACCACCATTATTCTTATGTTCTTTCTTCTTAGCTTTATCACCTTCTACCTTGGTTTCTTTGGCGTCCATATTCTTCTTTGCAGACATAGCCTCCTCGGCATTCATAATCTTGGACGCTTTTCCCATCAGGTCCGACATGGTTCGAGGTGGATCTTTGGCCAAAGTATAGTACAACTTGTTTGGCAGCAGTCCACTCATCAAATCGGCAATCACTGTCTTCTCCTCATAATCAATGACTTCGAGTTTCTCGTTATTAAAATGAGTTATATAATCTCTGATACTCTCCCCAGCTTTTTTTTTAACACTTAACAAATGTGCTACTCGTTTAACTGGCTTTGCTCCAAAGCAAAAATTCCCAATGAATAACTCGGCCAGTTGAAGAAAAGTTGAAATCTTCCTCCGAGGAAGATTCTTATACCATATCTGAGCAGATCCGATAAGAGTTCCCGAGAATGCCCTGCATCTCATCTCGTCTGGGACAGCATAGATGTCAGCAACAGCTTGATATTGTTCTATATGAAGGACAGGGTCAGTCTTCCCATCATACTTGGGAGTCACAACAGGTGCTTTGAACTTTGATGGTGTTGGAAAATCAATAATGTCCTGGACAAAAGGTGTTCCTCGAACAAAGGTTCGTTGTAGAGGGTTCTTAGCCTTAGCTATTTCCCCTAATCTATCCTCCAGCCTCTGAATAGAGCCTTTCCATGCATCATTTCCTTCCTCGGACCTATTGGTTCGAGCAACTGATCGTGTTGAAGTGTCTTCCTGGGATTTATCTCGACGAGCAGCTGGTCGGTCATAAGATCCAGCTTGACGAGCAGCTGGTCGCGACTGGGTTGATCCTTCCCTTAAATTTGATGGTCGTCGAAAGCTCCTCGATGCTGCATTAAGAGGACTTTTGTTCCTCCTAGGGCCTAAACGGTCGAAAGGAGAAGCCCTACTTAACCTTTCCAATGCGCTGGTCCTTTCTGGGGAGAGGGTGACGTGTTGTTCAGTATCTGTGGCTCGTACTGACGAAGTTCGTCCAGGTTGATAAGAAAAATCTTCAGATTAATCATTGCGACACGAATCAGTACGCCTAGTACGCGAAGAAGGCGCACGGGTATTTCTTTGAATGCTTCGTGGTCCGGAATGGGCTGATGCACCGCCATGGAGGGTTTGGATGAGTTGTCGCATTGTTTCTTGCATGACGGTCTGGCCTTGAGCCAGATTTGCCATTATTCCAGTCAGATCTGGAACAATTGGTGGAGCAGATGGATTTGGAGGGGTTCCAGCGTTTCGATTGCTGGATTCAGGAATATCCGCCATTGGTAATGGAGTATTTTTTATAAGAAAATGATTTTACCAGTCGTTTCCCACAGACGACGCCAATCTGTTGATGTAAAAAATTAGATCACTCTAATAATTCAATCACGGATAAATAAATGAGACAAAGAATTTTAAAGTGGTTCAGCCTTATAAGAAAGGCCTACGTCCACTGTTTTGGTATTGCTGTTTGTATGGGAATTCTCGATTACAAGTTATCTCAAGAAATTCCGGTCTTGGGGTCCTCTTACAATGAGGATTGTACAATGTATTTATAGTCCTGAGGCTGTAATGTGAAAGGGTACTACATTAAATGTTATACATATGAAAGGGTAATACATTTAATGCCCTCTTTGCGTGTGCGTCTGAATGATAAGCATTTAATGAATCAGTTGAACTATTGGTTATCCAGCTATTAATGCTTTGTTCGAGATGCAGCTCGGACCGCCTGAGTAGCTCGGACCGCCTAAGCTTCTTGGTATTCAAGAGTTCCTCGGAGAGGTTTGTTCCTCGGAGCGTATGAGTTCCTCGGAGTAAGTAGTGTTCCTCGGGGAACTAGTCTTCCTCGTTGTAGTCTTGTTCCTCGGAGTGAGTGGGTTCCTCGGAAGTGTTTGTAGTTGCCATGTAGATAGCCACGTGTCTTCATAGGATTGGTCCACGTCAGTAGATTAAATTTGGTATCAACACCTGGGATGCTCGTCGTCACCCAGAGGCTCCCTGATATTCCAAGCTTTCACCAACTCCGAGATACGAACCTCGCTGAGAGCAGGCTCCAAATTCTTTATCCTCGCTGTGGAAGAAAAAGCAAAGAGGGGTTAGGAAAGTCACAAATCAGCAAAAGTTGAAACAATAGTACAATGTGGACCTATATATTCCTCTCCGTAGAAAGGGACAGAGAACCTCTCAGACCTCGACCCTTCAAACTGGGTAGGGAACTGCCAATTCCTAATGAGGAAACCCTCTTGCCAGTAGTCCTTATGGGAATCAGGTAGGTTTACTACCAATACCCTATCAGGACTCCTAGCTTTGAGGTATAAGACACCTGAACTAGTTTGAGAAAATGAATAACAGAAATAGATCTCGGCAAGTCCTAACCTAGTACCATACAAATTGTTTATTCTGTGGACGCCATTTACTATCTTCCACACATTGGGCGACCACTGTACAGGAACAATATTGAAATAGCCAAAGAAATGCAAAAATAGATCATTAGGGGGGAAAGTAAGTCCCCCTTGGGAAAGCAACAAAACATGGATCCAGTGGGCATCCTCTATATCCCTAACATTCCTAGGAGGGGAGGCACAACATTCAATATCTACCCACTCAGGAATGTTGTAGAATTTCCTGAATTCAGAGATTGACCTATTTCCAATCTTCGCCATTGAAAAACTCAAGAAAATCTACAAACCAAAGAGAAAGTGCAAAGAAAGGGCACGAGAAACTTACAAAACAGAAGATCGGTTCAAGTGATGAAGAAGCACGAGCTCAAGACGACTAAGAAGCAATGGGAATGGAGATTAAGAGAAGAAGGTACGAGGAGCTAGAGTTCTCAGAAGAAGGAAGAGTACTAGAAAGGCTGAAGCGACGGAAGAAAAAGTGGCTATCCCAACAAGCCTTCAATTCTAATCATAGCGCACAAATAGCGAAGCGGGTGCCGCCAAAGCAACTTCACAGTTTTCGAATAATCGCAAATCATCCATAATGGCTAATCATTTAAATCCATTGGACCCATAAACATGGCCCAACAAATTTAGGGGCAATTGTGGGTACCCGAAAATTAGAACTATGGGCCTGGACGAGTAGCCCAGTCCTGGCGGCCCAAAGTCCAGGCCCCTCATCTTTTATAATTGATCCGGTCTCCCTCCACAATCCCATTAAGGGAAGTTATAAGCGAAATGGAAAACATGGAGGAACCCATCACCTCCACTCATCTACATGTACATGTATATATTACACCCTAGGTCCGGGGCAAAAGGACAAGTTGTATTCTCTATAATCACTCTCTGGAGTATATAGAAATAATATCGACTGCACCACCATGGACGTAGGCACATCTTGGCTGAACCACGCTCACATGACATGCCATAAACGTAACAAAGTTATGCTCAATGGGGGAATCCTCTCCCTCTTTCGGTTCACTATCACTTAAGGTGGCGTTGTATGCAATTGGTTGCTTGACCTCTTTATTAAGTCTAGTGGGGAACTCCTTAACTTTGTGACCATACTCCTCACACCCGAAACACCTATCAGACTCATCTCTCTTAGGTTTCTCACTTTTATCCTCAGGGGTGGAGTCTCCCTTGTTCTTAAATTTTTCAAAATTTTTGGCATCTTTTGATTGCTTATGAATTTGAAGAAACTTCTTGAACTTTCTTGCCAACAAGACGACATCCTGAAAGTCGAAATCGGAGTCATCATTCGAAACTTTAGTCTCCTCCTTTAGGGATTTCAAAGCAATGCCCTTTTCTTTCTTTGGAACTTGCTTGGAGGTAAACATATCGAGTTCATAGGTTTGTAAGTCACCTACGACCTCTTATAGTTTCAGCGAGTTAAGCATACCAAGGGAATTCATAACGGTCACTTTAGCATCAAACCTACTTTGCAACAATAGCAAAATTTTCTTAATCACTCGGTTATCGAGAATATTCTCACCTAGGTTAAAAGCCAAATTAACAATAGTGGACAACCTAGTGTAAAACTTATGAAATGTCTCACTTTCTAACATCTTAATCGTTTCAAACTGTGTAGTGAGATTTTTCAACTTAGACGCCCTAACCGTGCATGTGCCCTCGTGAGTGAGTGCAAGTGTATCCCAAGCTTCTTTCGAAGTTTCATAAGTCATGATACGATTATACTCTTCAGGTGTGACATGTGAGGAAATAACGTCCAGACCTTTAGAGTTTTACTATGCAAGCCTATGTTCAGTCTCAGGCCATGACTCAACGATTTTCAAACTAGTGACCACACCCTCTCGTGTGACAGGAGGTGACCGACCTTTTTCAACAGCTAACAAGACACGCTCATCAATAGACTTTTAGGCACTTCTCATTCGCATTTTCCAATTAGCATAATTAGTTCCATAAAAAACAGGAGTACAAAAACTGTCAAAATTTCCAAAATTTATCCTTACAAGCAAAAAGGGATCAAACACAATAAAAATGTATTTCTAGCTATGATACCAATTTGTAGGTTCCCAAAATATAACTTTCAACCAAAAAAAATTTCTTGAGCGGAATTAAGTTAAGGATGAATGCAAACCAACTTTCTCTTTTGTGACACCCCGACTAATTAAATACCGGGTAGCTACTCCTTTATTAAATTAATTCAAAATGCCAAGTTGGTTTAGTTAATAGCATCACTGTCGAAAACATTTTAATAATTACTAACCACCTAGTATTTAAAAAGTAAGTGCCAAATTTTAAGTTAAGTCTGATTAACATGCAATAAAAGAATAATGGAAGAGTCAACATAATCCATTCACCATACGAAGTAATGAAATAACCAACAATAATAAGAAGAAATCCGGAGGAAAACTCCTCGCAACAATCCCAATAAAAGGGAATAATACTACAAGTCTGAATCCTGAATAATTACAAGCCAAAAGTCTGAATAACTGAAATAAATGCAAAGTCTCTAAAAGAAATGGGCGACATGCCCTACAACTGATAACTGATAAATATCGAGTCAAGATCGATGAAGCGTCTACAAGCAAAGTCCTGTAACTTCCACAAACAGCTACAGCTCGTCACCTGAATGAGAATCCTATGCATGGTGTCCTTGTGGCTGGGCACCTAAAATGGTTTTTACAAAAATAGATTTGAAAGCAAATGGGTCAGAGACCGAAAGTGGAAAACATTTTGAAAACAACAAGTGTTTTAATAACATTAAAACATTAAATGCAAAGTACATGTTAGGACGTGCACTCACATGAAATTCTTACCTCTCGGCTACATGTGCACTCCTAACGTACATTACCCATCTAAATGACACATATATCTAACCAAAATGTAATAAGTCCTACCTCTTACTACTCGATTCCCATATTACATTCTAACGTTACCAAAGAATAGAGGGCTTTACTTAGACTCAGATTCTCAATACGTAATACATTTCACTATTGGTTAACCCGTTATGTTTTCTCACTACATTGCCATAATTATGTTCACAATAACAACATGAAAGTTCCCATTAATTAAGTGTATATTATTCACATCATAAATATACAATACAAGCACCCCGAGAACTAAGCTGTGGTGCACACATACTCTGCTATCCATCCCGGTACATCACGTACATATGGATCACATATTCCGAATCTCTCAGGAATAGTTCACAGATAACAACATCACAAATAATGGAGGCGAACACAGTCACATCACATGGGTCACGCACATACCTGCGCTCCCACGATCAGCAGACTTATTAACATCCCAATAAGTCCTTCTCTGACCTATGTTCATCGAGGTAACCAGTCTAAATCCGGACAACACAAGGATTAGAGGGCCCTAAGCGAATGCAAACCTCCCGTGATAGCAAGTATGGTAGGTATGTCATACACATAAAGTCAATACATATATACTAAGTATGCACACGTCTTAGTAATCACCATAATATATTGGTACATATCTCTTCTCGTACTGACATATAATACTACACCATTTATATGTTTCCGGTTACTATAATTAATTATACCGTCAATAGCTCACATCGTAATAGACACTCACGCCCTACTTCACATTTTCCCTTAGGTTCGAACTACACTTCTAGGTTTGACTCCTCATAATATCCCAAACATCCCAAATATATCAATTACTCATCAAGGAAAGGCTTTCTCTACCTATACACAAGGTTACGTGGCACTCGGGATCAAAACAGGCTAAAAAGCCTAAACTGTCAACTCGTTCGAAGTCTCGTTCGAATGAGGCTGTTCGAACGAGACTTCGTTCGAACGAACTGAGTCTTCTAACGAGTTCTCGTTCGAACGAAGTGGGCTTTCTAAAGAGATCTCGTTCGAACGATCTTATCGAACAAACTTCACCCTCGTTAGAAGTCAACGGTCAACTCGTTAGAAGCTCGTTCGAACGAGCTCGTTCGAACGACCTGGGCAGGTCTTCTAACGAGTGGCCAGTTTCAAGCCCAGAATTCCTTATTTCATTTTTTCCTCTTTTTTTCACTTCTAATCTTCTCTAAACATTAGTCCAACAATATATTAAGGTTCCTAATCGTCTCTAAACATACATAGGTCACCTACTAACGTTTTTGTGGGGATTAAATCAATATAACCATCATCCAAATATCAAATCTCTACATATTTTTCCCCAATTTCAAACACATGAACCCTAGAATTTATAAGTCATCTAGAAGTCTAATTAAATCTGTTTTTGGTTTCATACTAAATGTAATATCATCAGAATAATCATCAACTACAAATCTACATGCAATTTCCTCAACAAGAATGTAATTTCTATTTCCAATTTAATGGGTTTTCCATTAACTCCCAAGAACAAATCAGATTTTTAACAATTCCTACACATGGAAGAAACATTCTCTATAAAAAACGAAATTAAATCACTTGCATTAATGGTAACTCTGGATTTGATGACGAATTTGATGAACGGATCTCTCTCCTCTACAGATTTCTCCTCTCCTCTCTTTCTACAAGCTTTCTTCTCCAAGGTTAATGGTGGCTATGGAGGCTAGGGTTTTGTCTTAGGAAACTTTCAATAACCTCCGTAGTTTATTTGGGTATTAGTGGGCTTAGTGGGTTAATGCCTAATCAGATATTAATTCCCAATTTTCGTAGCTTTTAATTCCTCAAAATTCAAAATTACCAAACTACCCTTATACGTTGCCGGTATGGCCTAAAAATGCCCCGGGACCCAAACCAAACTCCCGGCTAGTGTTTTCTGACTATTTCAACCCTTCTGAACGCGTTGGCGCACTCAAAACGACCATACAGATAATATAAATAAAATTTACTTTTTAATTATCATAATTATATACCATGACGCGACTGTCACACGCGTCTCATCAAAATTTCCAAATTGCCGTATTTCAATCTCACGACAAATTTCATAATTCAAAATTCATATATAATTATATATGCACATAATCAAATACCAACTCGCATCTCGCTAGTATTTTTAATCCGGATTAATTTCCAATTAATACTCATATAATTAAATTAATCCCATAAAATAAATATCACAAAAATACGGGGTATGACATACTTCCCCCCTAATAATTGAATTTCGTCCCGAAATTCGGAACTAGAATGTACCTGGTAAGAACAACTCTGGATAATGTTCGCGCATATCATCCTCGCGCTCCCATGTGGACTCCTCGACATTATGATGTCGCCACTGAACACGCACTAACGGAACTATCTTTGACCGCAGTTTCCACTCACTTCGGTCCAAAATCGCAATCGGCCCCTCCTCGTAGGAGCTATCCGGCTGGAGATCGATGTCCTCCAAAGCTATGTGAGAATGAGCCAAATCGTCTCTAAGATATTTCCTTAGCGAGGAAATATGAAACACATCGTGAATCCGATGTAAATGCTCCGGTAATCCAAGCCTATACGCAACCGGTCCAATCCGCTCAATAATAGGAAATGGTCCCACATATCTCGGTGCCAACTTCCCTTTCTTCCCGAAACGCATAATCCCCTTCATAGGAGATACTCTGAGCAAAACCTGGTCCCCCACTTGAAACTCTCTGAAGAACCTCTTCGCATCAGCATAGCTCTTCTGCCGATCCTGAGCTACCCGAATGCGACTCCGAATCAATTCTATCCTCGCCGAAGTATCCTGAATCACTTCCGGCCCAAGTAGTTTGTTGTCCCCCACCTCCAACCAACATGCTGGGGAACGACAAGGTCTACCGTACAACGCCTCAAATGGAGCCATGCCAATAGTGAACTGGTAGGAGTTGTTGTAAGCAAACTCCACCAGTGGAAGATACTGCTCCCATCCACCCCCAAAATCAATGATACTCATACGTAGCATGTCCTCCAACATCTGGTTTGTACGCTCGGTTTGCCCATCGGTCTGCGGATGATACGCCGTACTCAACCGCAATTCCGTGCCCATAGCCTCCTGAAAACTCTCCCAAAACCGTGAAATAAATATCTTGTCTCGGTCAGACACGATATTTAAGGGCACACCATGAAGTCTCACTATCTCTGAAATAAAGAGATGGGCATACTGTCCCGTAGTGTAGTCTGTCCTTACGGGTAGAAAATGAGCGACTTTGGTCAACCTGTCCACAATTACCCAAATGGAGTCGTGACCTCTCTGTGACGTAGGCAATCCCGTGATAAAGTCCATGGATATGCTCTCCCACATCCACATCGGGACCTCCAACGGCTGTAGTAGTCCTGCCGGTCTCTTATGATCCACTTTTACAAGCTGACAAGTGGCGCATTTAGAAACAAACTCGGCAATATCTCTCTTCATCCCGCTCCACCAATACTGACGTCTCATGTCTTGGTACATTTTATCCCCACTGGGATGTACCGCGAATCGTGAGCCGTGCGACTCGGCCATCACCTCGTGCCTCAATTCCTCCCCTTCCGGGACTAACAATCTCCCATTGAAGCGCAATCCCCCGTCTGAGCTAACGGTATAGGATTCGGCTCCCTCTGCTAGTAATCGAACTATCAGCTCCTGACAGAACGAGTCATCTGCTTGTGCCTTTACCACCCTCGTGACAATCTGCGGCGTAACAGTCATTATCGACATGAATGATCGGGCCACTGCATCCTGGTGTCCCAATTCTTTCCACTTGGCCTTCCACACCTCTGCCACTTCATCTGCTGGCCTATGGCTCAACGCGTCTGCCACAACGTTAGCCTTTCCCGGGTGATACTGGATATCAAACTGATAGTCCTTCACAAACTCAAGCCACCTTCGCTGCCGCATATTCAACTCCTTCTGCATGAATAGGTACTGTAGGGACTTGTGGTCTGTGAACAACCGAAACTTATCCCCCAAAAGATAATGTCTCCATATCCGAAGGGCAAATACAACTGCCGCCAACTCCAAGTCATGAGTGGGGTAATTCTTCTCGTGAGGCTTTAGCTTATGGGAAGCATAAGCTATGGCATGACTCTCCTACTGCAATACACCTCCAAGTCCTTGCAAGCACGCATCGGTGTAAACTAAATACTCAACTCCTGGTCTCGGCAACGCTAACACAGGTGCTGAGGTCAACTTATCCTTCAATTCATCGAATGCCAACTGACAGGCGTCACTCCAGATGAATGGCACACCCTTACGAGTCAGATGTGTCAAAGGACCTGCAATCTTCGAGAATCCCCGAATGAACTTCCTGTAGTATCCTTCTAGGCCCAAGAAACTACGAATCTCTGTCGGTGTCGTGGGCTGTCCCCACTCCCTCACCGCGGATACCTTCCCCAGATCAACAGATATTCCCCGGTCGGAAATAATATGTCCCAAAAACTGGACCTCCTTCAGCCAAAACCCACATTTCTCATATTTTGCATACAACTCGTTCTGACGTAGTGTCTGCAAAACTTGCCTCAAATGGTCGGCGTGCTCCTCCTCTGTCTGGGAGTAAACCAGAATATCATCGATGAAGACAATGACAAACTGATCTAGGAAATCCCTGAACACTCTATTCATCAAGTCCATAAACACTGCTAGAGCGTTGGTCAAACCAAAAGGCATAACCCAAAACTCGTAAGAACCATATCTCGACAAGAACGTAGTCTTCGAGACATCCTCCTCCCTGATACGCAACTGATGGTATCCCGATCTCAAATCAATCTTTGAGAAGAAAGAAGCTCCTCTCAACTGGTCGAATAAGTCATCGATTCGAGGCAATGGATACTTATTCCGTATCGTGACCTTATTCAACTCTCGGTAGTCCACACACAATCTCAGTGAACCATCTCTCTTCTTCACGAACAACACAGGGGCACCCCACGGTGAAGTACTCCTCCGAATAAACCCCTGACCCAACAACTGCTCAATCTGATCCCGTAACTCCCTCATCTCAGCTGGAGCCATACCGTACGGTGCGCGTGCTATAGGTCTCGTATTTGGCAATAAGTCTATAACAAAGTCTATCTCTCGACTGGGGGGTAGGTCTGGTATCTCCTGAAACACATCAGAATACTCCCTGACAACTGGGATCGAATCTAAAGGAATCACAACCTCATTAGAGGTATCCTCCTCTAGGTAATACAAATGAGCGGTCGAGCCTCCCTCTGGGCGAGGCATCGCCACTATAAACATCCCTTACCCCGGAATGGCAAAAACAATGCTCCCACCGAAGCAATCAATCATGGCTCTATAATCAGCGAGCCAATCCATACCGATAATCACATCGTGAACATGCATATCTAATACCAACATATCTGCAGGTAATACCAGACTACCAATCTCTACCCCTACTCCCCGGCATATAAAGAAAATAAGTGACCCACTCCCCAATGGTGAATCTACACACGTGACTGTGCTCTCTGTCGTCGCTAACAACCCTAAGGCTTTCGCAAAATGTGTAGCTATAAAGAAATGTGTTGCCCCCGTATCAAACAAAACCCGACCCATAGTACCATGGATAGGAAACATACCCTCAATCGCGGGTGGTGCCTGCGGAGCTGCTACCTGGTGGACGTTATAGACACGTCCATACTGTAACTGTCCCTGCTGCACAGGAACTGCTGGAATGGCTGGAAGAGCTGGCACCTGGGAGAGCTGGTGGAAAAAGTGGCCTATGTGGCTCATGTCGAGCACCCTGCTGCTGCTGCTGCGGGGCCCTGCCCCTATCAGAACAGTCCTGGCGTTTATGGCCAGTCTTGCCACAAACAAAACACTTCCCTGGGAAGTTTCCCCCTCTCGGTCCCTGCTGCCCCCGGCCCTGGTGGCCGTTACCATTCCTCCACTGGCCCTGCTGGCCCTGCTGAAACTGATGCTGACCATTCTGACCCTGCTGGTTCTGATGGCCGTTCGGACCCTGATGGCCCTGCCAGAAACCTCCTTGTCCGTGCCTGAAATTTCCTGACCTGAACCTCTTGTGATCTCCTTGCTGGGTACCCTGATCGCCCTGCCTTTGCCCCTGAACAGATTGTGCCCCACTGACACCATTTCCCCCAGTCCTGCCCTGATGGCTGGACTCTCCTGACCTCTTACCTTCAGTCATGTGAAAGCGATGATCCTGGCAATCGAGCAATGCAACGTTAACCACATCAGAATAAGTGGCTAACGAGAGGTTCCCTAACAAGTGCTGACGAATCCTCCATGTCAACCCGTCCGTGAATTTCTGTATCTTCTTCTCCTCCGTCGGTATCTCATCCGGAACAATGTTCAGAAGATCAGTAAATTCGGCCTCATACTCGGCCATAGTCTTACCCTCTTTCTTGAGGCTCATCAACTTTCTTCTCATTTCCATGTAAACAGCCGACGGAAAGTACTTGCGGTCAAACCGCACCCAGAATTCCTAAATAGTGAGAGTATCCCTCTCCTCTACGGTGGTAATAGACTCCCACCACTGCAGTGCTGACCCCACTAGCTTAAAAGTAGCTAGTATCTGCTTCTGGACATCTGTGCACTCATACATCCTCAAGTGCCGCTGTATATCCTTCCTCCACTGACTCGAAACTACCACATCGGAGCTACCTGCGAACTCCGGAGGGTGTGCTTTCTGAAAAGCATCACGTACACATTCCCAAGCAGACGGGAATGTATGAGCCTGAACTGGCGCGGATATCGGCGCCTGAGGTGGTGTCTGCTGAACTACAGCTAGTGCCGAATTTACCGCCTGAGCCACAATGGCTGCAACCTCGGCAGCATTCATCGTGCCCTGAGCTGGTGCGGGCTGTGGTTTTGGCGTCGCATCCCTGGGAACCCTTCATGCATGTCGTGGAGGCATCTGAAATAAGAATGAAGTTTATAAGTTCGCAGTTATAAACTTAAAATAGCTGAAGAACGTAGCATATACAAAAGAGTACAACAGTCCTAAAATATAGGGCTCTATATCAAAGAAAGCTCAGCGGAAACATAATAAGCCGTACAGATCCTAAAAGACACTAGAACCTGATGCTCTGATACCACCTGTGACACCCCGACTAATTAAATACCGGGTAGTTACTCCTTTATTAAATTAATTCAAAATGCCAAGTTGGTTCAGTTAATAGCATCACTGTCGAAAACATTTTAATAATTACTAACCACCTAGTATTTAAAAAGTAAGTGCCAAATTTTAAGTTAAGTCTGATTAACATGCAATAAAAGAATAATGGAAGAGTCAACATAATCCATTCACCATACGAAGTAATGAAATAACCAACAATAATAATAAGAAATCCAGAGGAAAACTCCTCGCAACAATCCCAACAAAAGGGAATAATACTACGAGTCTGAATCCTGAATAATTACATGCCAAAAGTCTGAATAACTGAAATAAATGCAAAGTCTCTAAAAGAAATGGGCGACATGCCCTACAACTGATAACTAATAAATATCGAGTCAAGATCGATGAAGCGTCTACAAGCAAAGTCCTGTAACTTCCACAAACAGCTACAGCTCGTCACCTGAATGAGAATCCTATGCATGGTGTCCTTGTGGCTGGGCACCTAAAATGGTTTTTACAAAAATAGATTTGAAAGCAAATGGGTTAGAGCCCGAAAGTGGAAAACATTTTGAAAACAGCAAGTGTTTTAATAACATTAAAACATTAAATGCAAAGTACATGTTAGGACGTGCACTCACATGAAATTATCACCTCTCGGATACATGTGCACTCCTAACGTACATTACCCATGTAAATGAAACATATATCTAACCAAAACGTAATAAGTCCTACCTCTTACTACTCGATTCCCATATTACATTCTAACGTTACCAAAGAATAGAGGGCTTTACTTAGACTCAGATTCTCAATATGTAATACATTTCACTATTGGTTAACCCGTTATGTTTTCTCACTACATTGCCATAATTATGTTCACAATAACAACATGAAAGTTCCCATTAATTAAGTGTATATTATTCACATCATAAATATACAATACAAGCACCCCGAGAACTAAGCTGCGGTGCACACATACTCTGCTATCCATCCCGGTACATCACGTAAATAAGGATCACATATTCCGAATCTCTCAGGAATAGTTCACAGATAACAACTTCACAAATAATGGAGGCGAACACAGTCACATCACATGGGTCACGCACATACCTGCGCTCCCACGATCAGCAGACTTATTAAAATCCCAATAAGTCCTTCTCTGACCAATGTTCATCGAGGTAACCAGTCTAAATCCGGACAACACAAGGATTAGAGGGCCCTAAGCGAACGCAAACCTCCCGTGATAGCAAGTATGGTAGGTATGTCATACACATAAAGTCAATACATATATACTAAGTATGCACACGTCTTAGTAATCACCATAATATATTGGTACATATCTCTTCTCGTACTGACATATAATACTACACCATTTATATGTTCCCGGTTACTACAATTAATTAGAACGTCAATAGCTCACGTCGTAATAGACACTCACGTCCTACTTCACATTTTCCCTTAGGTTCGAACTACACTTCTAGGTTTGACTCCTCATAATATCCCAAACATCCCAAATATATCAATTACTCATCAAGGAAAGGTTTTCTCTACCTATACACAAGGTTACGGGGCACTCGGGATCAAAACAGGCTAAAAAGCCTAAACTGACAACTCGTTCGAAGTCTCGTTCGAACGAGGCTGTTCGAACGAGACTTCGTTCGAACGAACTGAGTCTTCTAAAGAGATCTCGTTCGAACGAAGTGGGCTTTCTAACGAGATCTCGTTCGAACGAACTTATCGAACGAACTTCACCCTCGTTAGAAGTCAATGGTCAACTCGTTAGAAGCTCGTTCGAACGAGCTCGTTCAAACGACATGGGCAGGTCTTCTAACGAGTGGCCAGTTTCAAGCCCAGAATTCCTTATTTCGTTTTTTTCCTCTGTTCTTCACTTCTAATCTTCTCTAAACATTAGTCCAACAATTTATCAAGGTTCCTAATCATCTCTAAACATACATAGGTCACCTACTAACGTTTTTGTGGGGATTAAATCAATATAACCATCATCCAAATATCAAATCTCTACATATTTTTCCCCAATTTCAAACACATGAACCCTAGAATTTATAAGTCATCTAGAAGTCTAATTAAATCCGTTTTTGGTTTCATACTAAATGTAATATCATCAGAATAATCATCAACTACAAATCTACATGCAATTTCCTCAACAAGAATGTAATTTCTATTTCCAATTTAATCGGTTTTCCATTAACTCCCAAGAACAAATCAGATTTTTAACAATTCCTACACATGGAAGAAACATTCTCTATAAAAACGATATTAAATCACTTGCCTTAATGGTAACTCTGGATTTGATGACGAATTTGATGAACGGATCTCTCTCCTCTGCAGATTTCTCCTCTCCTCTCTTTCTACAAGCTTTCTTCTCCAAGGTTAATGGTGGCTATGGAGGCTAGGGTTTTGTCTTAGGAAACTTTCAATAACCTCCGTAGTTTATTTGGGTATTAGTGGGCTTAGTGGGTTAATGCCTAATCAGATATTAATTCCCAATTTTCGTAGCTTTTAATTCCTCAAAATTCAAAATTACCAAACTACCCTTATACGTTGCCGGTATGGCCTAAAAATGCCCCGGGACCCAAACCAAACTCCCGGCTAGTGTTTTCTGACTATTTCGACCCTTCCGGACGCGTTGGCGCACTCAAAACGACCATACGGATAATATAAATAAAATTTACTTTTTAATTATCATAATTATATACCATGACGCGACTGTCACACGCGTCTCATCAAAATTTCCAAATTGTCGTATTTCAATCTCACGACAAATTTCGTAATTCAAAATTCATATATAATCATATATGCACATAATCAAATACCAACTCTCATCTCGCTAGTATTTTTAATCCGGATTAATTTCCAATTAATACGCATATAATTAAATTAATCCCATAAAATAAATATCACAAAAATACGGGGTATGACATCTTTTTATGAAAAACCCTTTTTTAATTTTATCAAACCAAGTTGTAACACAAATTAACTTAACTAGATTTTATCTTGTTTAAACATAAGCATGCAACTAGTGATATAAGAAAGTAAAATGAAGTAAAGCAATACTCACAACGCCGATGTACGAGGAAAAACCCAATCGGGAAAAAACCTCGGACGGCCTAGGCCAAACAATCACTATGACAATGGAATTACAAAGTCAGACGGTAGTCTTATACAATGCATCGATACCCTTGAGACTTGATGCTCCTTTGATATTCTACCAATCTTCCTAGTGCCCACGCGGAAAGTAGCCTTCTTCACGATGCTCGTCCACAGCAGTCGCCTCCACGAATGCCTCGGTATCCATCGATACAACCTTGTGTCGTCTACGATGTCAAAAATGGTATCGGACGAATATTCACCATAAAACCAGTAATGGATCTTGAATAGAACCTCAAACTTGGTGCCAACAAGATCACAAGAATATATGGTAATGAAAATCTCGGATCTTGAAACTCTAAGGATGTTTTATAGTGAAAAACACGTAGAAAACTTTGTGTAGAAACCTTTCTCTATCATAAACTATTTTTTGTACTCCACACTCTTCGAGGAAACTGACCACACCTATTTATAATAATTTTAAGGCAGTGGTGGAATCTCGTTCGAGCAAGATACTGCGTCGTTTGAATGACTTCATGAGCGAGATACTGCGTCCGTCAGGGTGAGTGAGATATTGCTTGTCATTTGAATGATGTCTCCCGAATTTAGAGTTTTGATGCATGCAACTTTAAAAACAGAGTTTCTTAAGGACATATTTTTAATAAGTTCGTCACAATTAATTATGTCGTATACCGCTACAAGTCAACGAAGAATTGAGAAGATTGTATCTATAAAAGACAGACCTGAATTAAAAGATGTCTTCAACATTCAAGCCCAATAGTATGACATTTGGTAAGATAATGTTTAAAGTTTCATTTACATTTCATATTAAGAGTATTGGGATATTTTTAAAAGGTGTTTTAAAAAGCTTTTATATAAAAATGTTTTTATAAATGTTTTTTTATAAAAAGGTTTCATTACTATTTGGAGAAAGTTATTTTTTGAAAAGTTTTGAGAAAATTTCCAAGGTTGTAAGCGTACTTGGGTTTCGACGCCAAGGTCGTTCAAACGAGATCGCCATCTCGTTCGAGCGACAATGGATGCCGCGCGATGTCGTTTGAACGACACGCAAAACTCGTTCGAGCGAGATGTGACTTTCATTCGAGCGACGTTACTTTTCGATTGACACGCTGACCTCATGCTTATCCTTCGATCGACTCAAAATTTGTATAAAAAGGGGTTCTGCCAGCCTTGGATTTCATAGAGAATATTTTCTAACTTTAAAGAGTTTTAAATTTTGAAACTTTTGCTTATCTGACCAGAATTAATTGGATACCTTTGGCAGAAAGTTTTTCTCCAACAATTTTAAGGGTTCAAATATTTTGTTTATAATTCACAAAAATCCCAATTACTTTTGTGTGAGTTGTTTTGTGGAACCCAAGAACATATTTTTCTTTTGTTCATTCTTTGTGGGGACAACTCTACAACCGACAACTGCGTGCTATTGTGGAGGGAGTACTTATAAAGTTCACACTTGTGGAGAAGACATTTTCTTCTTCATTTTTGACCATCTGAAGTTCTTGCGGGAGATTCCAGACTATGATATTTCTGGCCGTTGCTTTGAAGGTTTGACGAAGACACCGTGTGTTACACTTGTGGGCGATTATCAAGTTGTATGTAAGTCAATGGTCTTGTAAACTTTTCAATGTTCTAGAAATGAAAGGTTTTGCCCTTCGGGGATTTTTCCTTATTTTTGTGTCACATGTTTTATTTATTTATGGGTTGACACACGCACACATGTAGTTGCATGTTTAGGGGCTAAATTGATTTGGTTTAAATAGACTCCAATTAAATAAGTGTGCCAAATTAAAAATTTGCGAATTTAATCAATTATCACACCGTCACGTTTTCAAATTGGTATCAGAGCAGGTTACGCTAATTTATCGCGTATTCGTATTTTCTGCAAAATTTGTGTGATATTGATTTTTTTTAAATCAATTTTTGTGAAAAATTGCAATTTTTTCGATGGAGCTCTTAGGTAATCGGATGTCCCCCTTTGATGACACAAGTCATATTTTTGATGATATAAATCATTTGAATTTGACGTTTGCAAAAAGAATTGATTTTTTGGTGAAAGAAAATTCTCGTTTTAAATCCGTAATGGATTTTTTGCAAATGGTTCAAAATCAAAGAGAATTTTATCGTGAAAAATTTGTTTCCTTGGATCATGACTGACACACCCCAACCCAATTACTTATAATTAAGTTTGAAAATCAAAGTGAGTCAAATCCTAATTACCTTAACCAAACCATAAACATGAGTATCCTTTTTCAATTATTAACATGAGTCAATAAAACTAAAATCCTTTCATAATTTTAAGGTAATTATGCTTATTCAAACTTACTGAAAAGATAAGTAGGCTTAAATTACCCCATTTACATTTAATCAAATCATGGTTTTATGCATTCCTTGCTAACCCCACCGACCTCCTAGATTTGGTAGTGATATCACAATACCTGAAAAACATAAACATAGGAACCATGAGCAAAATAGCTCAGCAAATGCATCACTACTACACTATTGCATAAAATTAAATGCAATAAATCATATCCCTCTGACGATATATGCATACTTATTCGTCCCATTCATAAAGTATTACCAATCATATACTTATCCGGCTCATTCATAAAGAATGACCAATTATATACTTATCCGGATCATTTATAAAGAATGATAAATTATATACTTATCCGGCTCATTCATAAAGAATGACTAACTATATACTTATCCGGCTCATTCATAAAGAATGACCAATTACATACTTATCCGGCTCATTCATAAAGAATGACCAATTATTCGAATTATGATTCACATATGCTGTCTGCAATAGACAATTCTCCCCTATTCCTAGCCGAGGAGTAACCCCTTATCTTTAATAGACAAATCTCCCCCATTCTGGGTCGGGGAGTAACCTCCCATTTCGGTAAAACGAAATGAACAAATTCATATTCAATATTATTTTGATCATATTCGTAACCATTTATAATACATCTTACAAATAATTGATATTCAGATCATATCCATAACTATGTATAATACATTTATTTCCAGTGAGTACACTCACCTTGACCATTTCATATGTTTTTCCCTTGCCTTTGTCAGGAACTTGTTGAATCGATTTTTCTTCCCTTTCATATATAAATTCTTACAATATTAGTATCATCATAAGGATATTAATAATACAAAGAATAACTTAAACTTAACCCAATTCATAAGCATCATATAATCCCATTCAAATCATATATCGTAAATGAAGTCCAATCTAACTTCATGGTAAGATATTTACCATACCCAAATCATAGGCCAAATATATTTTAATTTATTCTTATTAGTTTCATCCTTAACCTATTGGAATCCAAATCCAAAATCCAAAATATCATTTCAAGCTTCCTAGAGCAAGATATGCCTATTTCTTTACTACATAGCAAATCTGCCCTATAGGCTCCTTTATCGTTTAGTCAACTTCCAGGAATTTTCATAATTTTTCTGTATCATAAACTTCTATGATATTTCACCCAACATCAATAAAATTATTGAAAAATACAAAGTTAAAGTTTCATAATTTTTAAGGTTCATTTGCTATGTCAAGCATAAATATCGAACACATGGTGTGCTTACTTACACTTTTGGGGCAGATTTTATACCAAAACTTAAAACTATCACCAAAGATTAATTTCTTGGTATTTTCACATAATTTTTAGATTTATTATACATATATGAGTCTATTTTAATTCCCAACTGAAATAATTTAATTCCATCAAATATACAAAAAGATATAGAAGTTTGAACACAGAAGGGTTCTAAATAAGGCCATATAAATGATTTACACCTTCGACTTTCTTTAAACGTGTATCCATCGATACATACCCACAAAGTCATGAGAGTTTAATAAACAAATTGATAATTTATATCCTTTCAATAAGTAATATAAAAAAAAGAAAAAAAATTTATGGATAGAATTACCTAAGGGACGTTTACGTAATTTTCTAAGGATTTTTCTCCAACTTCTCCTTTTCTTCTCCTCCTAAGCCTTTCGATTCTCTCTCTTCAGGCCAAACCCTTTAATGGATGCATTTCGCTGAAGGAGAAGGATATTTAAGAGTTTCTAAGTCGTCCAATCTTGCACCCACCTTCCAACTAATCAATTTAAGACATGTGTTGTACATAAAGGATAAAATACCATTTAAACAGATGGACAGATTTTCCCCTGTTTCGTAATTTCATCATAACTCCTTACTCGGGCCTTTGTTTTACACACTGTTTATTGTGTTACAAACTTAACTCATATATCTACAACTATGTAGTTTTCACCTCAAGTCAATTATTATATTGTAAGGGTCAAAACTAGTCTCCAACTTGAACATTCCTACTGAAAACTTCAAAAATTTGTGTTTGTAACTAATTCGATACCTCATAAGTTATGAAGGTAAGATTAGACTAAACATAATAACTTAATGTTATATAAACCAATAACACATTATCCCTATCTCATAATATAATCATGATTTAAACATGATATATCATAATTATATTCGGGTTGTCATAATGACTTTGTTGCTTTAAAATTGTCCAAGAAGGAGAGTGATGATAGGTTCCTATTTTTAGAAAAAGAATTAGAGGACCTTAAAAATTCAATGGTTTGTGTTTGTGCCAAAGATGACAAAAATATTTTAATCAATGAGTTTGTGGCACGTGAAGAGACTATTAGGGAAAAGTTTTCTTTAATTGAGGGGGGGAGAGGTACCCTTTTAGAAATTGTTGAAAATTTGAAAAAATATCCCTGTCTTTGGAAGAGTCTAATTTGTTGCTTGAATCAAATATTTTGAAGTTGAAAAATGATTGAAACGATTAAAGTAGGTTTGATAGTGATGGTAATGGCTCATCTTATTCTCATGCTTCTAGTGCTAAAGCCAAAATCATTATTTGTTTTAGAGGGTCAATTAATCCCAAGGACGTTAGAAAAGATCACACTGTAGGTAACATTCCTCCCGTTTACAGATGTTCACATTATGGTAGGAAAGGTTACCTTAGGAGATTTTGTTTTGATCTTCAAAAAAGTCCTAGGAAATTTATTTCTAGTGTTTTCGTGGTTCCCAAAGCCCCCACACGGTCTTTCACATCTATTTGGATTAGGAAATCACTTTTAGAGGCACTAAATTTTAGACAAGTTGATTCCTGTTTGCTTGCACATAATTCTTCTCTTGCCATATCATATAGATGATTGTGTTTGCATGTTTTTCATACGCTTTTTTTGTTTCATGATATTTATGTTTGCTAGCGTTGTGACATGTATCATTTTGTATGTTTTCCACTTTTCAAAAAAATTTAAAAATACAAAAAGATTTTATTTTAATAAAATTTTGAGAAAATCCAAAAAGATTTTTGTATTTTGTTTGCACCTTTTATGGATACACACTTAGAATGACCAAGTCACAACATCATTCCATTTTTTTCATGTGACTGTTTCATAGTGTTTTGAGATAATAGGTCAATTCATCCATGTGCTTTATAATGTTTGGAGTCATTAAGATGTAATTCGCTGTTACTTCCTACATGTTTGACTCATGATTTCCTTTATTGTACACATGAACGGATTTGTTTGATTATTGTGCTTGACTTATCACATGTTGGTTGGATGTTTTCACTTCAATTCTGTCTTTAAAACGAACCAAGCGCGATAAAACTTGATAAGAAAGTTGTGCATGAAAGAATCGTTTGTGAGTTTGTGTGCTTTATTTGAAAACGAGGAAGGGCTGCGAAAGGTTCAACTGTCCTTTGCGAATACTAAGCCACCGTTTAAATTGGACCTAAAAAATGGAGGAATTTTATTATCCGGGGTCCAAAGAGGTTTAAAAGAGCCCGAAGAAATTTAAAGGCAATAAAAAGAAATTCATGCCAATTATGGGCCAATTAGGTTTTTGCCCCAATTCTCCAATGTTTGAGGATTTAGATTACCTCTAAAAAAAATATGCATGAGGGAGTTTGGATGGAATTTAAATGGGTTTTCACATCCTTGAAAGTCTTGAAAAAGGCGCTACATAGTTTTGGACATTATTGTGGTGGAAATCACTTTGACTTTGATTTGTTGATTTGCATAAGATGATGTCATCTAAATTCAACAATCTTTACACCTAAGGAGGTTTTTTATGTTTATTCGTTAGGGGTACACGTATGCATCGTGCACATATGATTGATTCAGTTGATTTACCTATCGAATGTGTTCACACCCATTCATTCCATTTCCATGACTTGGTTATTTGAGTTTAATTCCATGGTGTGATTTCTGTATCTTATTTTTGTATGAAAATTTTGAAAAATCCAAAAAATAGTTTGTGAGATTTTTGAGATATACCTTTGCATGCGCGTAGTTTGATCCTTATTTGTTATGAATTTTATCGTGACACTCCATATTTTGATTGTTTCTTCTTATCTGTCTATTTGGGGACATCATAAAAAGGGGGAGAAATAATTATCATGTTAATGTATCATGTTATGGGGAGTTTTTGCATTGTGGGGGAGATTTGATTTTCTAATGATTTATTCTTATATCATTTCAAACTCGATGCATCACAAAGGTTTTTGCTTTCTCTCATGTGTGTAGGTACACATATTGAAGATTTTTATATTGCATAACCTGATGAGAAAAGCTTTGAGAGTTTTGATATTGAAGAAAAATTTGAGAACTTGCAAATTTTACCTTTTCAGTTTTGGGATTCATGGGAGGGTAGATTTGTGTAGGCATTTTGGTTTTTGATAATTCGGATGTTTTTATGTATGTACCGGCACAGACATAGGGGGAGATATGTAAGGACATATTTTTAAAAAGTCTGTCACAATTAATTATGTCGTATACCGCTACAAGTCGTCAAAGAATTGAGAAGATTGTAACTACAAAAGACGGATCCGAATTAGAAGTTGTCTTCAACATGCAAGACAAACAATATGACATTTGGTAAGATAATGTTTAAAGTTTCATTTACATTTCATATTAAGAGTGTTGGGATATTTTTAAAAGGAGTTTTAAAAAGCTTTTATATAAAAATGTTTTTACAAATGTTTTTTATAAAAAGGTTTCATTACTGTTTTAGAGAAAGTTATTTTTTGAAAAGTTTTAAGAAAATTTCCAAGATAGTAAGCGTACCTAGGTTTCGAAGCCAAGGTCGTTCAAACGAGATCACCATCTCGTTCGAGCAATAATGGATGTCGCGCGATGTCGTTTGAACGACACGCGTATCTCGTTCGAGCGAGATGGGACTTTCATTTGAGTGACGTTACTTTTCGACTGACATGCTGACCTCATGCTTATCCTTTAACCGACTCAAAATTTGTATAAAAAGGGGTTCTTCCAGCCTTGGATTTCGTGGAGAACAGTTTCCAACTTTAAAGAGTTTTAACTTTTGAAACTTTTATTTATCTGCCCATAATTAATTGGATACCTTTGGCATAAAGTTTTTCTCCAACAATTTTAAGGGTTCAGATATTTTGTTTACAATTCGCAAAAATCCTAATTACTTTTGTGTGAGTTGTTTTGTGGAACCTAAGAACATATTTTTCTTTTGTTCATTCTTTGTGGGGAGAACTCTAGAACTGACAACTGTGTGCTATTATGGAAGGAGTTCTTACAAAGTTCACACTTGTGGAGAAGCCATTTTCTTCTTCTTTTCTGACCATCTGGAGTTCTTGTGGGAGATTCGAGTAACTGATATTTCTAGCCGTTGCTTTTAAGGTTTGACAAAGACACCGTGCGTTACACTTGTGGGATATTATCAGGTTGTATGTAAGTCAATGATCTTGTAAACTTTTCAAAGTTCTAGAAATAAAAGGTTTTGCCCTCCGGGGATTTTCCTTATTTTTGTGTCACATGCATTATTTATTTATGGGTTGACAGACGAACACACGTAGTTGCATGTTTAGGGGCTGAATTGATTTGGTTTAAATAGACTCTAATTTAATAAGTGTGCCAAATTAGAAATTTGCGAATTTAATCAATTATCACACCATCACGTTTTCAAGTTTTACATAAACCCAACTCTTATCCACCTCTAATCCTCCATCATCCTCTCTAAACGAAGTGTAAAAAATTTTAAACACTTTAAAACATTTTTCTTTTAAAATATACATCCTTGTTTTTGTAAAATAAAACTCCGAGTTTCATTATCATTATGCATTCATACTTGAGTGATCTCAAAATGCAATTAAATCTTGAAGACGAGAAATTGCACCATTTAAACTTCGGCATGATTAATTCATTGTAGCTTTTTCACATCATCTTCAATGAAATCTTTGACAAGTCATAGTCTCATAGTGATCGGAAGATAAAAATCTACTTATGACTCAAACCTGTTTTGTTCCGATAATAAGTCAAAACTACATTATGACTCAATTGGAAATTTGGTCCTTACAATTTCAGACAGGGGCAGGGAGGTTTTAGGCAGGGCCAGCCTGGTCAGCAGGGCTAGCAGAGATTTCATCAGGGCCAAAGGAGGGGTGTAAACGACCATCAGGGTCGAGGATAGCAGGGGAAGAGGGGAGGACACTTTCCAGAGAGGTGCTTTACTTGTGGAAACACTGTCCACAAATGCCAGGATTATCCTCAGAGGGGTAGAGCCCCGCAGCAGTAGCAGTACGCTCGTCAGGAGCCCTAGCGACCGCTATTTCTAGCCCCCTCCCAGCACCAACCCAGGTACCAGCATTGCCAGCCATTCCAGTAGCTCCGGTGCAGCAGGAACAACTGCATTATGGATGTGTCTACAACATCCATTAGGCCACGGTTCATCAGGCCCCGCCCACATTCGAGGGTATGTTTTATATTCAGTGGACTATGGGGAGGATATTATTTAACACGGGGGCCTCACATAGTTTTATTACCACTAGTTTTGTCCGCGCTATTGGGGTTATTAGACACGACAAATAGAACAGTTACTAGTGTAGACTCACCGATGGGTTATGGGGATTTGGTATCCTTCATATGTCGGGGAGTAAGCATATAGATTTTACCGGCTGATATGCTTGTCTTAGATATTAGGAGATTGATTTTACCTGCCGATATGCTTGTCTTAGAGATGCACGGGTATGACGCTATTATCGGGATGGATTGACTATCTACGTATAGGGCTATGATTGACTACTATAGTCGTAGTATTGTGTTTTCCATACCTGGTTAGGAGATTTTTTTAGTGACGATGCCTCATTTGAATGGAGGTTCATCGACCCATTTATATTATATAAAGGAGGAGACCTCTAAGGGAGTGTTGATACCACTTAATTTGATTCCGGTTGTTCGTGAGTTCACTGACGTATTCCAGGACATACCGAGAGTACCACCCAATAAGGAGATAGATTTTGTGATAGATTTGATGCTAGGTACTCGATCGATAGCTCATGCACCTTACTCTATAGCTCCAGCAGAGATGAAGGAGCTACGAGATCAAATTGAAAAGTTGTTGGGTCAGGGTTTCATCTGTAGGAGTACCTTACCTTGGGGTGCTCTCGTGTTGTTCATGAATAAGAGAGATGGGTCGTTACGATTATGTGTTGACTATCGAGAGTTGAATAAGGTCATGATACGGAATAAATATCCATTGCCCCGAATCGATGACCTATTCGACCAGTTGAGGGGAGCTTCTTATTTTTTAAAGCTAGACTTGAGGTCGGGTTACCATCAATTATGTATTATGGAACAGGATGTCCCTAAGACTACTTTTTTAACAAGGTATGGATCTTACGAGTTCAGGGTTATACCATTTGGGCTAACCAACACACCGGCAGTCTTCATGGACTTGATGAACAGTGTGTTCAGAGAGTTCTTAGATCCGTTTGTCATTGTCTTCATTGATGACATTCTGATTTATTTCCGGACTGAGAAGGAGCATGCCGAGCATCTGAAGATGGTTTTATAGACTCTGCGTGAGCACGAGTTATATGCAAAATATGAGAAATATGGGTTCTAATTGAGAGAGGTTCGGTTCTTGGGGCACATCGTTTATGCGGAAGGGATATCAGTAGATCCCGGGATGGTGTCAGCGGTGAGGGAGTGGGGACAGCCCATGACGCCGACTGAGATACGTAGTTTCTTAGGGCTATTAGGATACAATAAACTTGACTCGTAAGGGGGTGTTATTTATATGGGATGATGTCTGCCAGTTGGCTTTTGACGGGATGAAGGACAACCTGACTTCAACACCAATTTTAGCACTACCCAAATCGGGGGTGGAATACCTGGTGTATACTGATGCGTCCTTACAAGGACTTGGGGGTGTGCTTCAACAGGAGGATAAGGCGATTGATTATGCTTCCCGTAAGCTTAAGCCTCACGAGAGGAGTTCCCCACCCACGATTTGGAGTTAGCGACAGTCGTGTTTGCATTACGGATATGGAGACATTATCTTTTGGGGAGAAAATTTTCCTGTTCACGGATCACAAGTCACTGCTGTATCTGTTCATGTGATAGGAGCTGAATATGCTTCAGCAGAGGTGGCTGGAATTTATAAAGGACTACTAGTTTGACTACCATTACCACTCGGGGAAGGCTAACGTGGTAACCTATGCGTTGAGCCGTAGGCCAGCAGGTGAGGTGGCCGAGGTGTGGAAGGAGAAATGGAAAGAACTCAGGCATCAGGATGAATTTTCCCGCTCATTCATGTCGGTGATGATGATTACACCAGAGATAGTTACCAGGGTGATACAGGCTCAGGCAACGGATTCCTTCTGTCGGGATCGAATTATCTAACTTCTAGTCAAAGGAGCAGAGTCCTTCTCCGTGACCTCAGATGGGGGTTTACGCTTTAATGGTAGACTAGTAGTTTAAGAGAGGGAGGAGTTACGACATGCAGTGATGGCTGAGTCTCACGGTTCACGATTTGCGGTACATGCCGGAGGGGATAAGATGTACCAAGATATGAGGCGACAGTATTGGTGGAGTGGCATGAAGAAGGACATCGTCGAGTTTGTTTTAAAGTGTGCCACTTGTTAGCTAGTGAAGACAGACCATTAGAGACCAGGAGGATTACTATAGCCATTATAAATCCCGATGTGGAAATGGGAGAGCATTTCCATGGATTTCATCATAGGGATGCCAACATCACAGGAGGGTCATGATTCCATTTGGGTGATTGTGGATCGGTTGACCAAGGTAGCTTATTTTATTCCAGTCCGGACCGACTATACTATGGGGCAGTATGCTCAGATATTCATTACCGAGATCATAAGACTCCACGGGGTTCCCCTTGATATTATGTCCGATCGGGATAAGATTTTTGTGTCCAGATTTCAGGAGAGTTTCCAACAAGCCATGGGTACAGAGTTACGATTGAGTTTGGCCTATCACCCACAGATGAACGGGAAGACAGAGTGGATGAACCAAATATTGGAAGATATGTTACGGATGTGTATCCTTGACTTTAGAGGGGGATGAGTGAAGTACCTTCCATTGGCGGAGTTTGCTTATAATAACTCCCACCAGTTTACTATTGGCATGGATCCGTTTGAGGCGTTATATGATAGACCTTGTCATTCCCTAGCATGTTGGCTTGAGGTGGAGGACAACAAGATACATGGGCCTGAGGTAACTCAGGACACCTCGACTAAGATTGAGTTGATACGGAGTCGCATTCGGGTTGCTCAGGATATGCAAAAGAGTTACGCCGATGCCAAGAGGTTTTTCAAGGAGTTCAGTGTGGGGGATTAGGTATTGTTGCGAGTATCTCCTATAAAGGGGGTATTGCAATTTGGGAAGAAAGGGAAGTTGGCGTTGAGATATGTTTGGACATTCCCTATTACTGAGCGGATTGGGCCAATAGCTTGTAGACATGGGTTATTGGAGCACCTGCATAGGATTCATGATGTGTTTCATATTTCCTCGCTGAGGAGATACCTTCGGGATGAATTGGCCCACACCCATATTGCCTTAGAGGAGATTGATCTACAATCCAATAGTTCGTATGAGGAAGGGCCAGTTGCTATCTTAGACCGCAGTGAGCGGAAACTGAGATCAAAGAGTGTGTCGTTAGTACGAGTGCAGTGGAGGCATCATAATGTAGAGGAGTCCACCTGGGAGCATGAGGATGACACGCGGGATAAATATCCAGAGTTATTCCTATCAGGTATACCTTTATTCTGTTCTTTTCCGAATTTCGAGGCAAAATTCCGTTATTAGGGGGGAAGTATGTAATACCCCGTATTTTTTTGGGATTTCATTTTAATTATGGAATTAGGATTAATTAATTTAAATGCGGAAAATTTATTTATAATTAATCCGGATTTAAATGTAATAATTACTCGCATGACGAGAGTTAGTATTTATTGGTGATAATTATGTTGAATATTACTTAGTGAGTAAAGTGATATATGACTACGAAAATATTATTATGGTCGGGAGTGAAAAATACAGCAGTTGCAATACATTTAGTTGGGACGCGCATGTGAGTTGTCTCGGTATTACTTTATTGGGTTAAAAAGATAAATTATTTTTACGTAACTCGTATGACCATTTTGAGCGGGTCGATGAGTCTGGAAGGGTCGAGATAGTCAGAAAACTCTACTCGGGTGTTTTATTTGGATTTCGGGGCGATTTAGGCCAAATCGACACCCCGGAGGGGTATTTTTGTCTTTTGAGATTTTAAGGAATTAAAATGGAAGAAAATAGAAAATTAAAAAGGAAGAGTACGTGGATAATAAGATATCTGTCAATTTCCAAACCTACGCCTGAGAGAGAGAGAGAGAGAGAGAGAGAGAGAGAGAGAGAGAGAGAGAGAGGAAGAAGAAGAACTCCACAGGAGCTCTGGGATAAAGACTCAAGCTCTCACACCAAAAATTACACCAACGCGTAGATCGTGAAGAGAGGATCACCCCTATACCAATTTCATCCAGTGAATAAGAAGTTCACAAAAAGGCAAATGTGTATCTTGCTGAACTTTTAGAGCATATATGATTCATGTTAATTTAGTTGTTGGAATAACCATGACATTATGAATTTGGGATTGAAATTGGGTATTAATCTTTAATTGGGAGTATAGGTTTGCTTGCAGTTGAATAACCATGTTTAGGGTATGATAAATATGGGATTTGTATGTTGATTTCACGAAATTAAATCTGGGATTAAATTGTTGTTAATGGAGGTTATGTGAAATTAGGGCTTATTGAAGATTTGAGAAATTAATCGAAATTCATGTTATAATTTTAGGGATTTGATGTTAAAAACGGATGGGAAAGTGTTCTAATAATAGGGGACATGGTTTAGAGTTGTTAAATTTGGATTATAATCATTTTGAAGTGATTTTATTGTTGAATGATTTGGTAAAAATGAAATTTTTAGAAGACACGAAAGCTCTCAAAATTCTTGTTCGAAGACCTGTCCAGGTCGTTCGAACGACCTCATTCAAATGAGAATTCCAACGAGATTACTAATGAGATTTTAGAGTTCGTTCGAAGTGAGAATCTCGTTCGAACGACCTCGTTCGAACGAGAATCACCTGGTTCTAACGAGATTTTATAAACTCTAATTTTTGTCTAAACGAGTTAAAAATCCTTCTAGGTTCATTTAAGTGAGAGAATAAGACCTACTCTATCCTGGAGTAGCTTCATTGTCCTAGTTTAGTAGTGAGAGGAATTGTGTAACTGCTAAGGGAATGAGTTAGAATGGGAGAACCTTAAAGAGTATCTACGATAGAGAGGTAAATCGTACGGTTAAAGTATTGTGGGTAGTAGGGACGTATATACTACATATGAATTCGGGGAGTTAGGTTGTGTGAAATCCTAATGAATATAATAAGTTGTGTGTATACTTATTGATTGAACTATTTTGTGTACGATATACCTACGCTGCTTGCTATCGAGCGGAGGTTGCGCGTTGTGGAAAATCATGCTTTGAGGAGCCTTCGGGTGGGATCTTGATTTATACCACTAGAGCATAGAATCTAGGTACGGTCTATCAGTGAGAATTATAATGATGATGGTCGTATGGGTACATAGGTATGTACGTAGCCCATCGACTTGGAACTCTATTTGCCTCCAATATGTATGTTTATTTTGATGGTTCGCGAGAGATTGAACCTATAGTCCTTTATGCAATGAACGATGCACCAGACATGACAGCAGAATATGCATGCCATGCAACTGTGTCTCGGGGTGCAGTATTGTGTGTGTGTATATATATATACTTGTGATACTATCTACTGTGTGAATTAAGTAGACATGAATAATAATGAAATCGAAAATGAATTAAGTTGGTGAACACTTTATCTATATTAAGTGAAAAAGGCACTTATCCATATTAAAGAGGAATTAATTATAGGTATTATGTATATTGCGAGGGAAATACATGGGAACAATATTGGGCTATGATTAGATGTTAGACAGGAAAGAACGAGTTAGCATGGGAATAGAAACTAGTAGGGTTTGATGGAACATTAGGCGTGCACATTAGATGAGAGGTAAGCATCTCAAGTGAGTACGATAATCTAACATGATTGATATATGTGCTATAAAATTATTTTAAGAACTTGCTGATTTTAAACTGTTTTCAACTCGGGCTCTGACCCGTTTTCTGCAAATCTCTTTTCTTGCCAAATAATTTTAGGTGACCAACCACAGGAACACCAATCATAGGAGATCCATTCACTTGACGAGATGTAGCTGCTGTGGAAGTTACATGACCTTGGTAGTAGAAGCCTCCATGTATAACATTTCTTCCTTTTGAGTTATTTCATCCGTTATGGCATGTTGCCCCTTTTCTATTCTGATGTTCAGAGATTTTGGATTTAGTTATTTGCTTCATCCAGTTGTTGAGTTTATTTTTGTTGGATTATTGTATTTGGGACTTAGACTTGATATATTATTCCCTTATTTCATTTATTATTGCACTTATTTCCTATCATATGAGATTGATGTGAATGGTGGATGTTTAATTATTTCGTTAACCTAGTTGTATATTAATTAAAAGATAAAGTTTTGACATCAACCTTTTTAAATATTAGGTGGTTAGTATTTAATAATAATGTTTTTTACTGTGATGCATAATCTGAAGCAACTGGATATTCTGATTTAATTTAATAAAGGACTGATCACCGATACTCAATTAAGCGGGGTGTCACAATAAGTAGTAAACATTAAGGGATAAATAGGTACAAAAAAATACATTGGGGCTTAATAGGAATATTTAACAAACATTATGTCCCTTTTAGGTAATTTACCCTTAAAATTATTACCAATATTGATGTAATATTTTCTTTTGATTCATTTTATGATAAAATAAATAATTTTATGCTCGTACGATAAAGTTGACCTAAATTATTTGAATTAAAATTCTTAATAAATTATAATGATAAATTTTAAAAAGATAAATATCACACAACACAAAGATGTGCGTGAAAAAAAATTCATATTGAAAAAACCTTGGGCGAACGACTGGCAAATAAAACATGGTAGAACTTTTAAACTAGAAATAAATCTTACGCTCACTTATTTATAACTTTTATTAATATTCTTTTACATTATATCTTTTGACTTGGGAAGGCACTAGCAGCTGAAGGCTGCTTCACAACCACGAAAAGTTTCGATCTACAACCGATGTCTTTGTAACCCAAATAATTCATAATATATTTCACGTTGAAGAAAAAAAGTTTCTTTAATAAAAATTATGACCAAAAGAAGCCACAATTTTATTTCTAGCTTCTTAAAATTAGAGTCCTAAAAATTAAAGGGATTTTTTTAAAGTCTTTGGCTTACAAAAAGACAAACTCACAAAGTATTTTTGAGATATAAAAAATATTAAGGCTTTTATGAACAAAACTTAGAAAATAAATGTTAAGGTATTTAGAAGAAGTAATAACACTTCATACAATTTTAAAAATAAACAAAGTTGTTATAAAATTACTCAAAGAGATTGAAGAAAAACCTCTTACAAATAATATTTTTTTCTCTCAATATAATCTATCAAATAAACATCCCCTTCTAAAAAAAATGAACAACTGTGGTTAGATAACACGTAAAAGATAGTGTGAACAAGCTTCCATAAGGTATGTACTAGACATGACAAAATTAAGATACTATAGGCCCTCAATCACAAAGGTTTTGGTCCAAAAATGAATTTATACAATGTTCGAGGTGAAAAATTGCAAATGCTGTTTTTTTAGATTTTGTTCTCACATTTTGTTATCTATATTCATGGGAAGAAGCGAGAGAGACAACTCTTCACTTAAAAAAAGGGATTCTCTCGAGCAATGTGCCATCAAATAAGACCACATTTTTTATGAATTTTACAAGAAAAATGATGAAATGAAAAAGAGTTTTCTTATTAAACTAGTTGCACTCTTCATGTACAAAACGACTGTGATGAGGTTCCCTTTATACACAAGCAAACACAACTACTTGACTGCATAAAAGAAGGAGAATAACACTCAAAATATCACTGAGATCTAACTTGGTAAAACTTTGTTAACTATTGAGAGTAACCCGGCATTTCCTGTTAGCTATATGACTGAGTCAATATTTTTAGTTAAATTTTTTGCCATTGATGTACACAAAGTTCGGTGGGCAGAGAAGCTTCACTTCGCTGCAATGAACATATAAAACCTTTTTGCAAGTTACTAAAACCAAAAATAACTGTTCTAAATATACAATATGCACATTTTAAAGTATATTTTTATATTAAAAGTATATGGATTATGTATATTGCGAATCTTGAGACAAACTCAAACACACACGGTTTACACATTTTTCAATTTAAGAGAATTCAATTTTAGTGATGTTAAACCAATGGTGATTATAAGTTATCTAAATCATTTACTTTTATCCTAAAATGACATTTTATTATTTAGTCCAAGAGGTAGCTTTATGATGGATATGATGTAGGCTTTCCAAATCAACATAAACTATTACTCAAAGTGTGTTTTGATATACATAAGCAAGAAAATCATAAAACTACAGGGTACATGAGTATATATATGCTCTTACACGTGTTATTACTATTAAAATTCTTGAAAATATAACCTAATAGACCCTTGACTTTTAATTTTATTTTATATTCTAACTAAAACTATACATTTAAAGATTTATAAAAGTATTATCAACGCTAATCGCCTTGACTATTGGACTGGTACTCAAAAGATTCCTTTTCATGAATTATAATCTAAGTATTGAATTTACTAGTTGATCATGGAAATTAACTTTCTACTTCCGTATATCTCTACTACTATAAAAGAGGGGATTTGCTGTTTAACTCTAAAATGACTAAAATACCCTCATTGTTTCTAAAATACCTATCCTACCCATGATACCCTCTCCGAGAAACCATCCAATACTCTGGTAACCCCTGATACAAAGAATTGTTGTTTCCAAGAAATTAAACCGTACGATGGTTCATTTTATCCCAAGTTAGAAATCCGAGGTCGGCTTCTCCGAAATTAATCAACGCAGCTTCATACTCCACATTCATCCATTGTATGTATTCATTCATACTCTCCAATGGATTCGGAAATCTCATCCATTGTATGTATTCATTCATACTCTCCAACGGATTCGGAAATATCAAGAATGATGAGTTCGAACGTATCTTCTGTGTATATAAGCTGCATCCATCTATCTCATTCAAATGTCATGCTCTATGTTCTTCATTGGTTTCGATACTTCTTCCCAAAAAAGGTCAGTTTATAATTTTTGTTTCTATGATTATTTGGATGATATTAATCGACATCTATTTTACAGAAACTTTAACATCTAAGATTTAATTTACTGAAAATGAAATTGTCCAAAATTTCCTTTATGAAACATTTCTGATCCATACTGTTGCCCCAAATTTCATTTATCAAACATTTCTGATCCATACTGTATAATTCAAAAAATTTATGTGTGTAATTGTAAGTGACCAAACTTATTGTATTTCCTAATTTTTTTCATTCGTAGAAAATGTATTATTTTTTTTGGTTTTAGTAATGAAAATTTATTATGCAAAAACTCAGTCATGTAAATGTAATTTTTAAAATTAAATAAATTATATTTAAAAATTTATGGGAAAAAATGTTGTATTTAATAGAATTTATGGACCATACTGTACCTGTCTTCGATTCAGTTTATTTATTTTCAGTTTGTATCGGTTGTAGGTTTTTTCTGGAGGACAGTTGCGGTACTATCAAATTGATTACATATCAGGTATTTAATCATCTTCGTCTGAATTTCTGTCAATTTCATCCGATAATTTACAATGTGATCTATATTTATTGGATGAGATCAAATTAGTTTTCTTCCTATAATACGCTATGTCATGAATTCATTGCCTTCACACATATTGAACTGTCATCAATTGGTTCCACTTTTCAACTATATAGGTGTTAATGAAATAATGTCGTAAAGTGTTCCTTTTCTCCATATATTCTCTTGAATCTTGAACGACGGAGTCGAACATAACTTCCACATTTTTATGGGCGTGCCTTGACAGACAGGTGATCACTCGGTGTTTGAGATCGAATTTTTGTGGCTGTTTGGGGAGAAACATTTTATGTTTAGATAGAGTTTGGGAAAGAAGGTGCAGGTGGTTTTGGATTGAGACAGGCAAATAAGAATTTCGTATCAAAATAAAAGATTTTTGAGGCCTATCAAAAAGCCAAAAATAACTGAAAATGAGAATAGCTTGGGAGTGAAACGAGAAACGGATTGGACTGATATAAAATAGGAATAGAACAGCAGGTATATAAGAAAGAAAAGATTTGCTAAGCAAATGAAATAATGGAGTTGCAGTGGCTATAAATGAGCATGGTTTAGGTTTGTTTAGATGAGAGTGAGTTGTGAGGGGTGAGGGTGGGAGGGATAGAGGAAATTTCATATCTACTGTGAATGCTTGCTTTTGGTCTTTGTTTTTGAAGGATTCACCGCTCAGTGGTGGAAATTGGAGAGGATCCAACATTTTCCATGAATGCCCTGATACCATACTGAACTACATTCTTCTCCCACATCAATATTATTTTTCTTCTTTTTCTATCTACTTTTAAAGTATTTTAGGGTGGAAGGGAGAAGCGTACAGATGAAAAAGTTGGTGTCATGCGTACTCATTGATCGGTCTGTCCGCTGAAAGTGAGAGAAATGGGAGTGGCTCAACCGACGGGAAACTAGGAGTGGCGCTACTGTTAAGGAGATAAACGGAATTAGAGTGACCATACTATTTTTTAAGTGGAGATTCGATTGGTGTTCTATTGCATTTAATTTGATAACAGAGCGAGATCTTAAAATTGTACCTCTAATGAAATTCGAAAAATTCCCCACTAAGTACCTTGTCAATCCCGTCATCCACTCTAAGACCGTTCTCCAGCAAAAAAATTATTGCAACTAAAGCCAAAAATAACTGAAAATGAGAATAGCTTGGGAGTGAAACGAGAAACGGATTGGACTGATATAAAATACTAATAGAACAGCAGGTATATAAGAAAGAAAAGATTTGCTAAGCAAATGAAATAATGGAGTTGCAGTGTCTCTGTATGGGCCTTGATTTTAGAGCTGCCCTGCAGCATAGGTTATTAATATATTTTACTGACCATAATATTTTTTAAGTGGAGATTCGATTGGTGTTCTATTGCATTTAATTTGATAACAGAGCGAGATCTTAAAATTGTACCTCTAATGAAATTCGGAAAATTCCCCACTAAGTACCTTGTCAATCCCGTCATCCACTCTAAGACCATTCTCCAGCAAAAAAATGATTCCAACTAAAGCCAAAAATAAGTGAAAATGAGAATAGCTTGGGAGTGAAACGAGAAACGGATTGGACTGATATAAAATAGGAATAGAACAACAGGTATATAAGAAAGAAAAGATTTGCTAACCAAATGAAATAATGGAGTTGCAGTGGCTATAAATATGGAGGTGTAGTTGTGTTTTGTAATGATGAGCATGGTTTAGGTTTGTTTAGATGAGAGTGAGTTGTGAGACTAGCTAACGGTGAGGGTGGGAGGGATAGAGGAAATTTCATATCTACTGTGAATGCTTGCTTTTGGTCTTTGTTTTTTACTGTATGGGCCTTGATTTTAGAGCTGCCCTACAGCATAGGTTATTAATATATTTTATCAGCATTGATTATATCACTTTTTTTCAGCTGGGAGGTTTAAGTTCATGTGCATATTCGATGCCTTGTGGGCATGTTTAGTGCCAATCAGCTTTCTTTTGTTCACAGATATCAGGATAGAACCGTCTTTTCTTACACAATCTCCAACAATAAACCCCATTAGCATTTGTCGTGGCCTGCGTTTCACTTTAAGTAGATTTTCCTCTGAATAGTAAGAAATCTCATTCATAACAGGGATAATTTTTTTATCCTCTATAAATCTCAAACTTCTCACAAAGATTGCACTACCACTGCAATCTTATCTACCATGAAAGTCTGAAAATCTAGCAGTTCTCACAACTTGAGACAAATATAGCCACATGACCAAAAAAGAACTAAAAGCAACTGCAATTACCCCAACAGTAGCATAAAATGAAGCAGGTGACGTAATTTTCTCAGTAATAACTACAATCGTGCACACATGTTGCCCCTAAAATCCTAAACTAAGGGTAAGATAGAGATATAGACTGTTGAATTTTGATGTGAGATAGAATATGTGAGGATAGAGAGTAGGGGAAATTGAGGGTTTGAATGAACATTAAAAAATTTCCTAACTGTATAGCTGATAAACTTCAGTGTATTTCTCTATGAGCCACAGAAACATGAATCTGGGATTTATCAGATTAATAAAACCATGTCATTGTGTTGCTATCCGTTTTTTTTTATATGTCTGTTGTAACTATCATAGTGGTTGTTGAAATTGATGAGTTGACTACTTAATTTGTTTATTTTTCTTTATGCCCAGTTTATGCTTCAAGACTGAGTAGTGGTCCGTTGATCAACCAATAACTTTCCTATAAAGAATGTATAAGTACAAGGAAACTTTATATCGAAACATTCCGCGTGAGCTTTGAGGGGTAAGCTAACCTTTTTACATACAGTTCTTATATTAAATTCAAATTACAAAAGAAATATAATTTAACATATTTCGGATGCAACACTTTTTATATAAGCTAACATATAAGATCGTGCACAACATTATGATCTAGATCACCATTCATCTCAATTTCTCATCACTATGAGCTACAACATTGAAGTATCCCATAATAATAAATGGACTACCATAAGGTACATCACTGTACCTTTGAAGTGATCTACACAAAGTCTACCCCTCTCTTCTACTCACCGGAAGAGGAACAACCTTTTGTCTTTTTCTTCTGCACATTCTTTGGGATAGATCAATAGCCACTTATCTCCAACTTCAAACACAATCGAGTATAAATGTTCATCTTTTATCGTCGAAAAAAGATGTATTTTCCAAGTGTAGTTATTGCTTTGGGTTTCCTTAATAATGAATAAACATTGCAATTTACCAGCAAATTTATTAGGAAAAAACTCAACTCTAAATACACAAGACTCATCAAAGAGGTATCCATTTGAATTGTCTTTGAACAAATCCAGGGGAAGTAATTTGTCAAATCCCCATTCTGATTTCATCCGGTGAAAGTTCCTTGATCTGCCATCTGCATCTTTGATGATTATATAATTATCCCTTATATGATCATATACAAAAAAGTTGAAATGCACATAAACCTCACACCCTTGAGAAAGACTTTCTATATCACTTATGGCTAGATAAAGTGATATATGATTGCTTCCATTTCCTTTCTTATTTCCATTAAGGTACAAACACAAACTCCATTTGTTAGCCACAACCTCAAATTCGTCTGATTCATACCTCTCAATCCCTGATTTAGAAAATAACGAGAATGATTCTGTCTTTAAAAGATACTGGTGTGGATGGACTTGTCTAATCGTTCTTAGAACTTCTCCAAATGCTTCATTGTTGGTTAAGATTGAATGAACTCCATCCGCTTTTGTTTTTTAGGAACTCATCGCTTCCAAAATGATTGAGTTAATCAGTTGTATTATAATGTAATGTAACTAATCTTTTCATATCCCATTTTAATATATGTCTCCGTAAGTTATCTTATAGAATTCCTCACAATTCAATCAGTGCCTTAGGACTTTACAGTTGAATGAAGACAAACTAAGGTTGAGCGTGCTAATGGGAGCCACAACATTGAAGTCTCCCATAATAATAAATGGACTACCATAAGCTACATCACTGTACCTTTCAAGTGATCTGAACAGAGTCTTCCCCTTTCTTCTAGGACATTTAACATATACCATAGATATCCAAACATCTTTAGGAAAGTGAGCATGATTCATTTTGAGAAGCAAAGATTGATCATCATCTAGAATAACCTAATAATTGACAGTAAGTCTAAAAATACACATTTTTTTGAATAATTAAAGCAACGACCTTCAAAATCAGTTACTTGAATATAATCTTCCCTCTATATTTTATATCCCAACTGTTCATTTCTTGGCAATCGAAACTAAGGTCCACGCAGATAAGAATTTTTTTGTTTCCATATATAATTTCAGCTAGGGAAAGAACAATTTTCTTCTTACTGAGCCTATCAGTTCCGAGAAAATTGGACCACATATCTCCTGTACTTGGCCCATGACATTTTTTTTTCTTGTTCTGCTCTGAACTATTGCTTGGCTAACAGCACTGGCGGCTTCTTCTTGCCTGCCAATCCTATTAACTAGAAACGTGTAAAGCATCTGGAAATCCTCCATATATATATGAGTTTGTTTCTACGATTCTCTATGTATTCCCAAACCTAAATCTGTATTGACAGAAATTGTTGGGGACAAACTGCGGGGTGAAACCTGAGGCCAATCAGATCATTTGTGATTTTTGAAGTTTTCTCGAATAATTTGGGGAGGAAATTCAAATTTTTGTAATTTTAAATTGCAGTTGATGGTGTTATTGTTTTTTAATGGTTTTATATTTTTGTGACTACTTTTAGTTTAAAATGCATTAGTGAGATCTCCTATTCATGAAGAATATTATCAATTATTTTCCTACCTTTGCTGAATCCACTTGGGTTTGGGGTCATGATATTAGGGAGAATAGAAGCAAGTCTAGAGTTTTTGATTTTGGAGATGATTTTTTAGCCGAAGTTTCATAGGTTGATTAGTTTTCGTCTAAAGAAATTAGCTTAAATAAAACAGATTCCAAAAGAATTTTACTCCATGTTCGGTTAAACTACAATGAAATGTCAGTATCCAAAACACAGAATACTCAATAACCCGTGTTAAAATTCAATGAAATAACTAAATTTCTTTTACTATTCTAAATTCAGACACCTCTTTGCATACTGTTTGACATATTGTTTAAGGTTGAACCTAGCTATGATGTTTTCGCGATTTTGGCAATTGTCTTCAATTTAGTTTAATTACTTTCAGGTTGTATCTTTTGTAGCTTTCTCCGGAGGATATTTCAGGTACTACCAAATTGATTACAAATCAGGTATTTTAAGATAATAAGTTTTATGCCTCTTCATATTAATCTTCTTAGTAAGTTATTTGTTTTTATTCTACCAAATACTAACGCAATTACACCACATCACCCCAAACAATACTCTCTACTAAAACCGAACAAAAAATATCCTTATTTTTTGTTATTTAAAAAAATGAGTCAAAGTTCAAATGTTTTAACTTACAAACACCAGTAATGTAAATTCTCTCCATGCATTTAACAATCCATATTTAATATAATGATTTCATTTCCTCTTCGCTTCATTATTTTATTTTTCTCTAAACTCTTAGGTTTATCTATTTGGAAGATTATACATTTATTTTATTTTTTTATTATTTTTCTCTAATCTCTTAGTTTTATCTATTTGGAAGATTATACATTTATTTTATTTTTTAAAGTTATACTGACTCGACGTTACTCATTATTCAAATGATATGCAACTATTTCAAAATCACCAAGTAAACAATATACAAAAAATATCCTTATTTTTTGTAATTTTAAAAAAATGAGTCAAAGTTCAAATGTTTTAACTTACAAACACCACTAATGTAAATTCTCTCCATGCATTTAACAATCCATATTTAATATGATGATTTCATTTCCTCTTCGCTTCATTATTTTATTTTTCTCTAAACTCTTAGGTTTATCTATTTGGAAGATTATACATTTATTTTATTTTTTTATTATGTTTCTCTAATCTCTTACTTTTATCTATTTGGAAGATTATACATTTATTTTATTTTTTAAAGATATAAAAGTAAATATGAAATATACGTGCCATTTACATGAAGTTATTTAAATTAAAAAATGTATTTCCTTACATCTATTTTCACCATTCTTATACTTAATTACAATTTTCTTTCAAATTATAAAATCATTAAATTACAATTCTCATGCTCCTTTCTTACTAAACTTATTAAATATAATCTTTCAGACACGTCATCTCCCAAATTCTTAGAAATGTCGTCCGTTCAAACATCCGAAAATGTATCTGCCAAAACAAATACAAGGAAAAGACAGAGAATTACTTGGTTACTTCGAGCACAATTAAATTCTTACCAATATCAAGGTTAGATAAAAATAAGTAAAATATATTTTACGCTTAAATAAATCGTGTTACACTTAATAAACAGATATTTAACTATACAATTGCTCTGATGTTAGGAGAAACCATATATGAACCTCTTTGCTCTACGTTGCTAGAACTTGAACCGACTCCCGATTGCCACATGCTCAATACTCCAGATAGTTATGATAAATTCATTTCTGCAGAGATACCGGATGTTCATGACTACCCATTACTTCATTCATTAGTCAACAAACATATGATGCATGGTCCCTATGGAGAATTGAACCAAAATAACCCCTGTATGATAAATGGGAATTGCAAATTCCATTACCCTCGCGAATTCGCATCATCTACCTGTCAAGGCCAAGACTCATATCATGTTTATAGACGCAGAAATAATGGAAGACAAGTACGCGTGCGCAACAAGTTGTTAGACAATCGATGGGTTGTTCCTTACAATCCATATCTCCTTACAAGATACAATTGTCATATCAACGTTGAAGTGTGCTCGGGGTTAAAAGCAGTGAAGTACCTTTACAAGTACATTTACAAAGGGCATGATAAAGTGGCAGTTCATGTTTCATTGGTTGAAAATGACACAACCACTATTGACGAGATCAAACAATTCCAAGATGCAAGATGGGTATCAGCACAAGAGGCCATTTGGAGAATTTTTGAATTCGAGCTAAATGAAATCAAGCCATCGGTGATAAACCTTCAACTCCACTTGCCCAATAAGCATACTGTCACTTACGGGGAGAACCAAAACTTAAATAATGTGCTTGACACACCCAACATTAGCAAGACAATGCTAACAGAATTCTTCAGTATGTGTTCAAGATTCAGCGAAGCACGTCAATATCTGTACAGGGAATTCCCCGAACACTACGTATGGGATAATAAAGCAAAAATTTGGTCTAAAAGGAAGAATAAACTCAATACAATTGGACGTGTGAATGGTGCAAATCCTGTAGAAGGGGAACGTTATTACCTACGACTTCTTCTAAATCATATTCGGGGGCCCACATCATTTGAACACCTTCTAACTTATGATGGAATCACTTACTTGACATTCAAAGAAGCATCGCAAAAACGTGGACTCCTAGAATCAGATGATAGCATTGCAGATTGCCTCGCCGAAGCTGCCACTTTCCAAATGCCTGAAGCACTAAGAAGATTGTTCGCAATTATTTTAGTTTATTGCGAGCCCTCCGTTGTGAGAAAACTATGGGAAACAAACTTTGAGTTTTTGTCCGAAGATTTTCAAAGAATACACCCAAATTCGTTGGCTGCCCAAAAAGATGGCACATTAAATAGCATCAGCGTCTTTCTAGATTTAATGGGAAAATCAATTAAAGACTTTGACTTGCCTCCAATTAGCGGTATACAATTATCATCCAATATCACAAATAGAAGAGAAATTACAGATGAACTCCACATCGAGACACCAAAAGAAGACTACCAATTCTGTATGCATTTAAACGAAGACCAACGTCATGCGTACTTGGTTATACTCGAGAGGGTGATTGCTGGAAATTCGGGTTCCTTCTTCGTTGATGGTCCAGGAGGAACTGGAAAGACATATCTTTATAGAGCATTACTTGCTGACATTAGAAAGAAAGGTATGATTGCACTAGCTACAGCAACATCAGGAGTAGCTGCATCATTATTACCTGGAGGTAGAACTGCACATTCTCGCTTCAAAATACCTATTCTAGCCACTGAGACAAGCTTATGCAACATTACCAAGCAAAGTGGCACCGCAGAACTCATACGGCAAGCACGAATCATAATTTGGGATGAAGCACCAATGGCAAAGCGATTCGCGATTGAAACTCTTGATAGGACATTAAAGGATTTAATGGATAGTGTTGAACCTTTCGGGGGAAAGGTCATTGTCTTTGGTGGAGATTTCAGACAAGTCCTGCCAGTAGTACGCCGAGGGTCAAGACTAGAAACAGTAAACTCTAGCATTGTGATGTCACCGCTTTGGAATACAATGCATGTATTACCTTTGACATTGAATATGCATGCCAGAAATGATCAACAATTCAGCGAATTCCTTCTAAGAATTGGCAATGGGACAGAATCATCAACACATGATGATCTGATAAGTCTTCCAGATGAAATCTTCTTACATCCATTAGAAAACAATTGTCCCGAACAATCTCTCATTGACTTTATCTTTCCATCATTAAATATCAATGCGACATTGCCAAATTTCTTGACGGATAGAGCAATTCTTGCCACAACGAACGAACACGTTGACTCCATCAATGATATGATGATTGATATGTTCCCTGGAGAGTTGACGAACTTAAATAGCTTTGATGAAGCTGTAGATGACACGCACAACTACTACCAAGAAGAATTTTTAAATTCTTTAATGCCTAATGGATTGCCACCACACACACTGAAACTTAAACCGAATTGTCCAATCATTCTTCTACGGAATATAAATCCTTCAATTGGATTATGTAATGGAACAAGAATGTTGTACAAAGGTTCTTCGAACAATTTCATACACGTGGAAATTTCAGTGGGCCAGCATAAGGGCAGAAATGTTCTCTTGCCACGCATTCCATTATCACCAGCAGAAAATGAGGGATACCCTTTCCAGTTCAAGAGAAAACAATTTCCTATTCGTTTGTGTTTTGCTATGACAATAAACAAATCCCAGGGACAAACAATAGGTAATGTTGGAGTGTACTTACCGACAAACGTCTTCTCACATGGCCAACTGTACGTTGCATTATCGAGAGGGACTTCAATGGCAACCACAAAAGTACTTCTCCAATCTGAAAAGGCAAATAAAAATAATGTCACAAAAAATATCGTTTGCAAAGAAGTTCTATTGGCATCAAGGTACAATAGAATTTATTATCCCTCTCATTCACTAAAACATTCATTACTATAGCACATTTTTATTCATAATAAATTCATTTATTATCACTTTACATTAATCAACTATACATAATGTCATCATGTTTTAATAGGCCCAAATCTTACTGATTCCATGGCGTCAACGGAAGTCGAAATTGAGGACTACAAAATGATCAACAATCTACAACGATTCGAATCAAAGTGGCAAATTGTAGCTCAAGTCATGCGAAGAAGTAATATAGACTCTTACAACAACTCAAAAGGAGCTGGAACAATTTTAAAAATAATATTGATGGATGAAGAGGTAAAAAATTTTCATCATAAATTATTTAAAATAATTTATATCATTATGTTATATAACGCAAATTTAATCAACTAAAAATATATACATGGCACTAAGATTCAAGCAGTCGTATGGAATGAAGATATACAAATACTGGTAGGGTTGCTTCAATTTCAAAAACAATATTCCATTACTAATGGTTTGGTCAAGGGAGTCAATGATGCTTACACAACAGTTCACGAAAAAATGGAGCTTTCATTCAACAAATACACAGAGATCGTTGAACGAGCCCGTAATTTCAAATTCCCGTCATCATTCTACAAATTCACCTCATTTGATGATTTGCTCGCTCAGACGGAGGACGATAAAGCATATGGTATTTATTACTAAATATAGTTCTACAAAACAATGCTACAATTTCTAATATTATCTTATCGATAATTCCTCAACATACAGATGTGATTGCATTTGTCATAAATGTGAAACCAAGGAGGACAATTACAAAACCATCAAACTCTGCTAAAATGATTCTGCGTGATATAACACTCCGAGATACAAAGTATGCATTCTAAACTTTAATCTATCGATTAAAAAAAAAATTAATTAAACTTGACTCTAATATTTCTCATTTATATTCATAGTCCTTGATACAAAATTTAAGATTATTATTTATTATTTATGACAGGTTTCAATCAATCAAATTCACTCTATGGGGCGACTTAGCAGAGAATGAAGGCGAAAAACTAAGTGAATTAACAACAACATTTCCTATAGTAGCAGTTTCGGAAGCTAAACGTTCATCATACGAAGGTACAACACTAAATATCATATCGCCAACAATTAATAATAATCCTACTAACACAAAATAAATAAATAAATAAATAAATACTTTACAGGGGAGTACAGCTTGAGCAGTGTATCAAAGACTACAATTCAGATTGACCCCGATATCATACAAGCTACCGAATTAAAGGAGTGGTTAGACACTTTTATTCAAAAAAATTAATACTTCTCCCTTATATATAATAATTTCAGAAATGTGAATTACAGGTTGTCAACTTCATCATCATCCCCACATTTCAACAAATTTTCTTCGCCTCACCAAAAAATAATTAACAATGCGGAACCAGTTTCTATTCGGGATATTATTAATGGACTCCCATCAACGACTGAGGTAATGATTCATTTACTGTGATTCCCTTATACGTTTTGAATATCATTAATTTAATAAAATAACATATCCAATTTTTGACAAACCACAGAATCTTTTCTGCTCTTTTGTTGGAATGATTATGGAGGTTAAAAACAAAGAAACTCCATGGTATGATGCTTGCAATATATGCAACAAAAATGTCACGGTTCAAAATGGAATAGCCACATGCTTAAATTGTGGTTCTTCAAATTCAAATTACACAACAAGGTAAATTAATAAGATCAACAATCATTCAATATTAATGATAAACCTCATATATAAAATGTTCCTAATACATTATTGAAAAAAATATAAGGTACCTACTTCAATTTGTCGTCCAAGACGAAGATGAAAGAGCATCAGTGACACTATTCGAGGAAGCAGAATCATTCATAGGCTGCAACATTCCAAATTTCATCGCTTCTAAAGACAACGTATTATCATTCTTATTTACAATTCCAATTCATACATTTATTCAATAAGATGAATAACATTTATATTTACTTGAGATTCATATAAATTATATACTTTACACAGGGAATTCTCCACTCAGACTATGTTCGAAAGTTATATACGTGCATTGGGAAAATATACAGATTCTACATTAAAGGGAAATCACTGAAAGCATCCGATCGAAGGCTTGCACGTTTTGTAGCTCTGAAGATTGAAGAGGAAGAAGAGCCATCGAATCCTAACAAACGTCAAAAACAACATATTTAACGATTACATTTCAATTTTTGACCCTTATGCAATTTACACATCATGTAACTTTAATTTATGGATATTGACTTCAACTATTAAGTCATAATGCATGACATTTAGCGTCAACATAACTACATTGTTCGTTACTTAACTTAATTAAAGATATGTAATTCGTACATTATTATTAATGATTTCATTCATACAGACAAACATCGGAACACGCCCACACGTGCAACGCACGTGGGCACATCTAGTATGTACATATGAGAGAGAGAAAGGGAGGGAGAGAGAAAGAAATATCTTCTTTTACAAATTTCCCATAAATAAGAATCTTTCTCATCCCTCTTACCTCATTTTAATTATTATTAACCTTGAAGTGGAAAAGATATTCTTTTGAATTTTATTTATAATTTACATCTTCAAGTACCCTTTTTAATTATGTTAGTGTGTTTATGTTTTTTTATTAGATCAAACTTTTTGTTTCACATTTTTTATTTTGTTTTTTGACCCTATTTCCTTATAATTCTAACACATTGGTTATACGACCCACCCCCTACACACACTATTTAAAAAGGGACCGTCTATCCCCACACCCCATAATACCCCCCCCCCCCCCCCACACACACACACACACCCTTTCAATGTATAAAAATATTACTATCCTTCAAGCCTTTTAACTTTCTTTTCCTAAGCTAACTTTGAAAACAAATAAATAAAAAATTACAATTAATTTTGATATAAAAAAATACAACTAACTAATTACCTCTAATTTTGATTAAAAAAACAGCTAACCTTCATTTAAAAAAAAGGTACATTTAACTATGATTAAAAAAACTGCAATTAACTTTGACAAAAAAAAAATACAACCAACTAATTATAGCTAACTTGATAAAAAATAGTTTAGAGTTAACATTGATAAAATAAAAGAAAAAGTTGCAACTAACTTTAATTTCAAAAAACTGCAATTAACTTTGATAAAAAAAAACTACAACTAAATTTAATTAAAAACAATTACAACCAACTAATTACAACAAGCTTTGATGAACAAAAAAAAGATAACATGTAAGTTTAATTAAAAAAACTTTAATAAAAAAAAATTACGACTAACTTTGGAAAAAAAACTACTGCTAACTTTGGAAAAAACAATTACAGCCAACTAAAAATAAATAAATTATCATGTGTTTAAAAAAAATAACAACTAAAAGATTAAAAATAACAAACCTTAAGTAATGGAATTCATACTAAAATACTAATATACATATTTAATTTGTGTAATGGAATTCATACTAAAATGTTAGTCAGCTATAATCTTTTTTAAACACGTGATAATTTTTTTTATATTAGTTAGCTGTAATTTTTTTTCAAAGCTAGCAGTAGTTTTTTTTTTTTAAATCAAAGTTAGCTGAAATTAGTTGGTTGCAATTTTTTGTTTATCAAAGTTTTTTCTAACTTTTTTTTATCGAAATTAAATGTTGTTTTTTTTATCAAAGTTAATTGCAATTTTTTTTTTATCAAAGTTAATTGCAGCTTTTTCTTTTATTTTATTAAAGTTAACTCTAAACTTTTTTTTTATCAACGTTAGCAATAATTAGTTGATTGTATTTTTTTTTTATCAAAGTTGGTTGGAGTTTTTTTTATCAAAGTTAATTGCAGTTTCTTCTAATCAAAGTTAGATGTACCTTTTTTTTAAATGAATGTTGGCTGTTTTTTAATCAAAATTAGATGTAATTAGTTGCCTGCATTTTTTTTTATCAAAGTTAGTTGTAATTTTTTATTTATTTATTTTCAAAGTTAGCTTAGGAAAATAAAGTTGAAGCTTGAAGGATACTAATGTTTTTTTACATTGAAAGGTTGTGGGTGGTTTGTAATTTTTATTTATTTATTTTCAAAATTAACTTAGGAAAAAAAAGTTAAAACCTTGTAGGATACTAATCTATATAATAAGTTACAATAGTGTTTTTACAATTCATAAGTTTGGGAGACACTTCACGGTTCAGATCGAAGGCAACAAGGCAATGATCCAATGGTTGAGATTAAAATACACTTCATACCATATTTTCCCCTTAAATATTTGAGTTCCCACTCTTTTTTTACCCTCATTTCCTTTCCTCCTCTTACCCAAAATTCAAATACATGGATAAAATAGGAAATTATACACTTGCTGTCAAATACCAATTAGCAAAGCACAACTCTCCCTGACCCTCATTTCACAAGCACCACCTCTCTCTCTCTCCCTCTCTATCACTTTCTCCCGTTCCCTCATCTTCACTCCACACAAAACCTACTCCCCCGCCTCAGCCACCAATCTCCTCGCTGCGCCTCACCTCTCTCCTCGCCACTATTCCTCTCTCCACGTCACCTCTTCCCTTAAGTAAGTTTTGAATAGTTTCAATTTTAGGGTTTTATTGTTTCGATTTAAGTTTTAATCGATTTTAGGTTTACAATTTGAGGGATTACGATTTAGTTTTTACTTTTAGGTTTCAAATGGGTTGGGTGGAGGTTTTGAAGCTGTTCAATTTTGATTTTCGTTCAATTTAATTTCATAATGTGTGACCTAATTTCTTCTAACCTTTTTGTTGTTTCTTCGTTATTTTGCAGATCCAACCCTGGTCAATCTTATTTATGTGGATTTACACTACAAATTTCAGGTATTTTTTTCTCTCTTTTTGTTTGATTTGAGAGTTGAGATAGCAGCACAGATTTATACTTCAAAATGCGTTGTTTTGAAGATGTTGTAAATGGATCAATTTTTGTGTATTAATCGAAGAGGTAGACACACTGACCGTTTTGTTTTTCTTAATATTCATACATTTTTGCGCTTAGTTTTTATGTTTTTTTATTCATATTTTTGTTTCAGGGGAGTTTCAAAGGGCGATGTCCATTCCGAACATGTTGACCATGAAGGTGCACCTGCAGCCAAGTAAGTTAAACCCTCAAGAATTATCTCATTTGATTTCAAAGTTATTTGTATTTAATTTTGAAATTATTTGTATTTAATTTTGAAGGTCATTCATCACAATGGTACCATGGAAACACAAACAAAATGGTATGTTATTAATTTTTTTTCATTTTAGATTTCTTTTGTATTGGATTTAGGGTTTCATGGGCTTATTGAAAGTAATTTATGGTTTTGTGGGTTTATTGATTTTTTCTTATCTGTTCTTGGTTCTCTCTCCCAGATGCAACATACATTTATACCGATGATCCCAATGCAACCTACTGGTACTCTCTCTCTCTCAGACAATCTCTTTATCTTTGGGATTACATATTTAGTGTATATTTTTTAAATGTTTATTTAGTGTATATTTTCTAAATTTTAGTATATTTTTTCATGCTTAGTATATTATTTTCTCAGATTTTACATAAAAAGTGTATATTTAGCTCAGTCTTTAGATTCTAAATTTCAGAGGAGGGTTTTCACCATGTTTGTTTAGGGGATGATGATATTTATTAATCAATGTTTCTTTCACAGGTATGGAACAATTTGTAGAACTATTATTTTTTCGGGCAGTGTGACCTACGTTTTTCCGAAGTATAATGTCCATTTCCTTTTACTCATCGCTTAGTGATTTTTTATTTTATTTTCATGACTTCCATATATTCCTTCTATTGGTGTTTAAGATGAGAGTAAATACTCAGAAAGTTATACTCTATCTCTGTTATACGTTATATTTAGTTAAAAAGTAGTTTTCTTTGGTGGAAATGATCCAAATAAGGATTTTGTTGGCTCAAAATCAAATTTGAGCATATATTTTATTTATACATTTAAATACCTCATGGCTTATATTTTTTACATTTTATCATGATTAAATGTTCTCAAGAAGGTATAAAAAAAGGTCTCTCAGTAATCATTTCTATGTATGCAACAATTAGATAGTTATATTGGAATTGTTAACAATTAGCGTAGTGACTGCGTACTATTTAATTTAATCACTTATTTTATTTTTGTATGTTTCTAATCCATTTTTCTCTTGATTACTTTTTCTTCTTTAATTTGGAGTGTTTTCTTATGTTTTCTAATAGGAAAGTGATATTCTTAACTGAGCAACATGCATTATTTTACATTGAGTTGAACCAATATATGAATTAGGGCGTGTTCCCATTTCTCACATCCTCGAATCCTCATCCATGGGATTCTCCATAAAGAAACAAAATAGTGTTTTCAAGGATGGAAAAATGGAAGCTTTGGAAGAAGATAAGTCCAATTTAACGGCAAAGATGAGCCATCTCGAAACATAACTTGAGACAACGACTACAAATGCAAATGAAATCACAACTGAATGTGACACACATGATCGGTTGTATGATTTACTTAGACATGAGAAATTAACATGGGTTCTCTTTTTTCTTAACTTTAATGGTCTTTTTATGGTGAGTATTGTGAATAAATTGTTTAAAATAGACTTATTGGTTGACTGAGAGGTAAAATGTTAAAGAATAGAAGAGAATTTATTTTAAGCTTTTTCCATAGTATTTTTAGGAGTTGATGGTTAAATCATGTAGGGATATGTTGGGACATGTTGTTAGTCATAAGATATGAATATCATCATTTACTATTGAAATGATATACTAAAGAATCTATTAAAGCATCACAAGAATGGATGTATGTTTTTAGGCTAATGAATTTGAAAGCAGGGCTACAACATCTGTTGAATTTTGTATATAATTTATCTGCATATGTGAGCACATGTAGGGATAATAGTTGAATTTTGTTGTACGAAACTTAATTTTTTAGTTACTAGCAATCATTTACCATATCTATGTGCGTACCAAATCTGTCTCCATGCTGAAATGAATGAGTTTTAAAACATAATAATAAATGAACTACAATGGCTTTAAGTCGTAATTCTTTATAATAAATGTTTAGTTTTAATTTAGTTATGCTTTAATTTATACTCTGTTCAGTTATATTTTATACTCTATTCAGTTTTAATTTAATTATCTTTATGGTTTTCTTCTTGATGTTATGCGTATAAAATCAATTCCAAATTTATTTCGTTGTTCACTTTTAGGTAAAATACAGTTCTTAGTTAGATGATTTAACTAAGTTTTCCACACTGTTTAATATGGATATTGTTGAGTTTTACGTTTTAAGTTTGTTCAGTTTTAAGTTTGTTCAAGTTTAAGTTGCGTTGTTTGGTTTTAAGTTTGTTTAAGTTCTGTGATTTCGTTGTTTAGTTTCAAGTTTGTTCATGTTTAAGTTTCGTTGTTTTAAGTTTCATTGTTCAGTTATAAGTTTGTTAAAGTTTAAGTTTAAGTTTCGTCACGTTTGTTCGTTTAAGTTTAAGTTTCATTTAAGTTTGTTAAAGTTTTAAGTTTGTTATATTTTAAGTTTGTTCAGGTTCGCGACAAAATCAAGACTAAGAAGATGACTTCGAAGGAATATCAGACACATCGACTGTACGTGCAGGCATTGGTTGTTGATTCAGCTAATAATAGTTTGAGATCTTGCATCAGGCCAGCAGCATCAAGCATAACACTAATAAGCACAGCTCCATAATTTTCCTTAACAAACAGTCCTAACACACCCTCCAAAACAAGACAGAAGTGATGCGAAGGCAAAATAATTATTGGCAAAAAAGAAGGAAAAGAGAAAACCCGAATCAGACTTGGGTGAAGCCCAAGCCCGACCGGAGTAGTTGACTTCGGCCCAACGAGAGGAAAAACACAAGTTAACCCATAAGCAGGTTGTTGCTATTCCTCAAAAAACAAGTTGATGTTGCTCTTACTCCACAACTCAGTTGACGCAATAATAAGCTAAATTAGTGAGTGTGAATACTTGCTCACTTGAATTAATGATATGTCTTATTGAATTAATGCTCACTTGAATTAGTGAGTGTGTCATATATGACTTCAGCCCACAACTTATTGAATTGATGCTATATCTTATTGAATTGAGACAATAATTGGAAAATAATATAAATGATAAAGGGTGTTTTCACCCCTAATGGGCAATCTCTGCTGCAGAGAGGGTGATTACCAGCTATGAAGTAAGTGTGAATACTATCTGCACCTGTCCACTACCACTAATAACACATCCACCCCTGTTGATTTAGGTATTATCTCAATGATGTCCATGCTCACTTGCTGCCATGTTTGAGGTGGTATAGGTAGAGGCTGTACAAGGCCAGCAGGCAAAAGCATTTAATTTATACCTATCAGTATAAAGTATTAAATGATTTTGGTGTGAGTGTGTTCTTAGTATAGCTTTTTATCTTCTCTTACTTAATATTAGTCAATACTTTATATAAACAGAGGTATACTTAATATTATACCTCTGATACAACAAGTTATGTAAGATAATTTGTTTGAGCATACTTTGAATTGTTTTTTAATATTAGTCAATTAGTCAATCTGTTTTCGTTGATATGCATATATTTTCCCTACCTATATTCAATTATACATATATTCAACTTTTGAGCAATCGACCCATTGATAATCTACTGTAGAATTACAAATTGAAGATGAAAAACAATAATGAAATGAGTTGTAGTGTTCCAATGCTTTCATTTTTATTGTTTTGAAACAACTTCCTTCGAAACCTGATAACCATATTTATTTGAATCATAAAATGATCTCCCTTCAACTATTGGTAGACACCTTCTCTATTTGAATTTATTGAACCCTCGATAATCAATATCTCTGCTTTATATTTGGCAACTTCTTAGGTGCAACCATTTATCAAGCAACCTCTTGTGCAACTGCTTTATATTATACGAGTGTATGAGGTTGCAATTGCAGACATTCCAGCATGCTACAATTGATGTTCAGCATGTTTTAACATTCCAGCATGCTATAATTGATTTTTGCAATTGCAGAAATCAATAGTTCAGTTATGACTGATGCCTATTTCAACAATGAATGCAGTTACTGCAGTTGCTAATAGTTGCTCCTATTCATGCGTGTGAGGTTGTAACTTTCTATTCCATGTTCAATCGAGGAAAGGTTGGAAAATACCACCTTTTAGCATGTGAAACGACACCTTAAATGATACGCAGTTTGATGTCGATGTTTGAAATGTATGATTTGAAGTTTAATTATTTTCAAACAGTGCTTTGATAAACAACGTGTCTCAGAGGTAACTCTCGGACCTATTTTTAGTAAGGTACTTTGATTTTAAAGAGTTTTTGTAACCATTGCTTTCTTCAATTACTGACTGTTATTTTTATAACCAGTTTGTTCAGATTTAATTGTACTCTACCATGATAAGTTTTGTAGTCTATCGTGATACTTCTATTGACCCCTACTGTTTTATTGGCCATAAGATTTTCATATCCATGTCTTTATTGCGTCAAGCCATTTGATATTATCATTGATTTGCTACACATTATTATTCTTGAGTTTTGAAGCATAAATTTTTTCACACGATTCAATACACTCCTCATGTCCAATACGTCCGACATTAGTCCATAGAAATCATCCACAAAATGTGATGGGGGTCCACAATTTTGTGCCAAACAAATTCTAATTAAGGAATTTTTTGTTGTATGGTACTCTGCTATTTTTTTTTTACCTATATCATGCTTAGAGGTTAAGGGAAACATTGCCCACTTTCTCTAGGTGTAGGACCTAATTATGGGATTCTTTATCAATGTGTCCATCTCAATTCTTTAATTATTTCTTGATCATTTTTTTCATTTTTTTATAATACAGTTCTATAAAAAGATGGTGAACAAATATGGAAACATATTGTATTCTCATCAAAGAGGAAGTTATGAAGAACTGAAAGTTTTAGTTTTATTTCCCTTATGGATGTAATTTTATATTTCCTCTATATTTTTATTAAAACATTGTAGGAACTTGGTGATTGAAATTTGTGTTGAAGTGAACACTCAATGTATTATCTTAGTTTAATTTTCGTGTTATTCTAATTCAATCAAACAAATCTTGATCTTACACAGGAGCAATACAAGGACAAATTAAATCCACTACTTTCATACCCAACTCTTCCCAAAACCTTCCTTTTATCCTCAGAAACCTCCATTTCCGAATCCATTTCAATCCCCGATCATCTTCTCAGGTATGAATTTCCATATTTTTCATTCAATTGCTATAAACCTAGGTTTTAGTGTTTGTGTTGGTTTGTTTTCATTTTCTTGCTTAAAATACAAGTGTTCTACATATTGTTGTTGTACACACACATTTCCATCAATGTGTGTTGATTTGCGAATCTAATTTGGGCAAGAACAACAAATAAACGCAACCACCATGACCATCTTCACAGTGGGCACACAAACTGTTCGATAAAATACCCGAGTGAAATTTTCAACCCATTTTGAGTCATTTACACACCGCATTCAATTGATTCTTGCTAAGCACTGATGTGTCCTCATTTATTGATGTTGTGCAGACTCAAATGGTACCCCATAAGTATTTATGTTTATGAAAGAATGCATAACTACTCAATTCATAACTTCTCTATTAGTATGGCATTATTACTATGGAATTAATGCCATTTTGTAAATGCATAAATGTTGGTATATTTGAGAGTAATACATTTTTATTTCAATGCAGAGTTGTTGGCATTTCCCATACATTTTTAATAGATTTTTTTACATTTCTCAATGTCTTAATATAATTTTTTACATATTTTTTACATGCGTATCTTCCTCTGAATTTCATTACAAACTAACTTCATCTCTTCGTGTTGGATGTTGTGTAGGAAAGGTAGTCTATAAACTTCTGCTGCCACCAAGTGAAAAAATAAATCGAGTGTTTTGCGTTTCTCTCCTAAAAAAGAAGTTGGGCTAGGATATAAATCCATCTCCTCAACTCCTGCATATGAATAACAAAAGGTATTCATTGAACCAGTTGCAGTGCTATCAATAAGGGCAGTCACAAGTGAAACTTATCCCTTATAAGTTTCAGTTACATCTCTTTTGACAATAAAGTAATGCATGCTCTTAGGCGAGGTAAAATAACAATCTACTGCAAATGATGTTTTGTTTTCCATGTTTTATTCATGTCATGATAATGGATTGGGAAGTGACATTTGTATTTTTGTTTCGTCTATCGATTTGTAAACAATAAAAATGCATAATTTTTACATCAGATCTGTTAGCATTACCCAATGTTTCTTTCCTTTTCCTTTAACTAAGGGCTACTATATAGTTGTTAGTCCATCAATACATCTTTAAACACTTTATATCGAGCATGTCTGATTTTTAAGGTCTTCTATATATCGAGCAGGTATGATTTCTGGATTATTGAGAGATAGGTACTCACATTGAAAAGTCACCGACAGGTCTGATCTCTTTTTGTCTCTATCGAGCAGGTCCTCACTTAATCTCTTTGTGTCTCTATCATGCAGGTCCTTTTTTCTCAATAGAGTAGTAAAATTTCGATCTCTTCCGCCTCCCACCGGAACTATGGAAGTTGTTCAGGTTTAATAAGGTCTATGGTCCAACTGTAACTCAAGGTTTTAATCCTTACATTTGTGAGATTATGTTCTATGAAATATGTTATATAGCAAACAAATGACTGTACTTGATATGAGATATTACATTACATATATATGTTATATTAATTGGACCCTAAATCTCATTTGTATGTTGACAGCAGAGGTATACTCTGATATGCAGCCCGTGACATAATATGTTCTAGATGGATATAATTATGCTTTTTTCGGGTGACTAATTGTGATTTTTTTCCATTTTCTTAACAGGCTACGAATTGTGTAGAGGAAATTCATTATGTTTTCCTCCACTTTAGATCAAGGAGGCCATTATTCCCCAATGAAGCGAGTAACACCAATGTAGGTCGTGCACACAGTGCTTCTAAAAGACATGATCTAGGAGGGATGATGGTTACATGCTCCCATTGTAATGCCTTACACTAGATGGCTGGAAGGTAATACGTAATCTTTGATACGACCTCTGTTTGGAAGGTGATGTTGAAAAGTACGTATTTGACTTCTCGCACTCATAATTAATATTTAGTAGTACATTTTTAACATTTTTGTCAATTTTGTACTTCAGTCCCACCACCTATAAGCTATATAATTCTTTACAATATGTTAAATTCTTCATAGGGGATGAAACTAAAACCTCATTAACACATCCATAAAAACATGATATGGGATGGTAAATTCACTATTGGGAGAGAAACAAATAGGTTAGTTCACTTTTCTATGCCCCAATTTTCTCATTTATCGTTCCATGTTCACTGAATTATTTATTATTTCTTCAACAGGTTGACAGATTGGTGTGCATAACCTTCTCTTGGATTATAAATAGACTCCTGTAAATTAGTCCCCCCTTTATATTGATTACTTTGTAATTATTTGTAGATTCAAAGTTTTGGGATTACGTTATGGTTGAATACTAGAACATTGTGAAGTTTTGTTTGTTATTTTCGATTTGTAAATAAATTTTTTATTGAAGTGTGCAAAGAGATTAACCTTAGTTGATGATTATCTCAGTGTGATAATTTTACTTTTGTACAACTTAATTGCAATTAGTATTGTGATTGGAGTATTTGTTTATTATTTAATTAGGGTGGATAGTCCTATAAACAAAGGAAATTCTGCCCATTTTCTCTATAAGTGCCATGAAATTGATCTATAAGTATAGGCAACTATAATCATAGGAATTAGGTTGTTTAATTTTTGAGTTTTTTAATTGATTTCATGCATTTGATTGTAGGCACATATAGCAACTGTCAAATACTCAAAAATTAAAATGGTTTCTGTAAAAAAGGTGCCACAATATACAAAGAATTTTGTCGTGCCTTCAGGCATGGGTGTCCGACACGAAATGATAACACGACACGACGCGATAACACGATGCAATAACACGACATGAAACGAAATGATAATACGACATGAAATGGTAACATGACGCGATACGAAATGAAATTGACACGGTCTTTCGTGTTCGGACCTGTTATTAAGTTGCGTAGTGTTCGTGTCCAATTTCTGCCATGAAATTGACCCGATAAGGACAGATAGTGACCCAATTAAGATCATTATATAGATTTTATGGAGATCCAGTATTGACCAAATTTAGACTCATTATCAATCCACTATTTCGATCCATTATTTTTTTAATTCCTCAACAAATGGTTTAATCGTTCCAATCATGTCGTGTTGGGCCGGATCTTATCGTGTTATCCCGGCGTGTTTTATTTTTAATGTGTCGTGTTTGGCTTATTTATACAAGATTAAAAAATCGCCCAATTGCTTTAAGCCAATAGGTTCGAACCATAGGTTATTTAAAAAATAGTTTATTTGTTGCGAGCTATATATGACGTATGGTCCTATCAACGACGTACACTTTCGAAAATTAGCACCGTGCCTTCGACTTCTCCCGTGTCTTAAACCCTAGACCAATTGTAGCTTTGGTGAGGTCACTTGCCATCGCACCAAGGCATGACTTTATGCTTTTTAAAATTATCAGCGTGCCTTCAGGCACGGGCATACCCTAGTGTTTTTATATATCGAAAGGGTGAGGAGAGAGTATCAAGGATGGTCCGTTTCAAAACTATAACACCTAGTTGGTTCTATTTATGTTTGTGAAAGAAGCCTGTGAAGCATAGTTTCTAAGCAAGGATATTTACTACTTGAGTACGATGAACTCTACCTTAATTATACGGTGCATAAAGTAGATTTGGTGTTGGATATTGCAAACTCATGGTTGAACTTTAGTTATGAACTTATTAGTTTAATCAAACAAGCTTTTGTAAAGGTCATTATTAGACGAATTGGGCACCTAATTTACTACTTAGTATGTTTTTTGAAACTTCAATACAAAAAAATAACTATCTATACTAGTAACCTAAAAAGATAAATACAATCACAGGTGTCCTTCACTCAAAATTAGATTTTTTTTCTTCATTTGTCCTTTGGGAACTATTTCTTGTGGCATTTATTACTTTAAAAATGAAAGTCCAGGGTATTATCCTTTCAGGTACCATTTTCACCTTTTTGAGACATTTTCACGAAATCAATGTCATAAAATTTCTGGAGAATGTAAAAAAAAAAAAAAAGAGCATCTCCAAAGTTAATCTGGTACCCAAGTGATAATATATTGAGCTTTGACACCGAAAGTGATGTACTCGTTAATAAATTTGGGCCAAAACCCAAACAATTTTTTTTTGTATATATAGTATTTATTCTAGTTGCAGGGACCTTAGAGTAAGTTTAAGGACTAAAAGACATACTTAAATAGCCTATAGAAAGTTTAGGAAATTTTTTTGTAAGGCCATCTCCTATTGGAGATATTGCACATTTAGGGGTTCACAGTGGATTACAGATTGTGTAGATTTAGGTGAGAGAAAGTGTAGAAATTTGCATTGTCAATACACAATGTGTAAAAATGGTGTCCGCAACTAGGAGGCTAAGGTTTGACCGCCCAGATTGTGGGTGGTTATCTCTTATCCGCCCAAGCAATGAAAAAAAAATCTTATAGCAACAGGCAAGGTTCTAAAAAATACGGGGCGTGATCGAGGCGTGGAGGCCAAGCCTTAAGCTTTAGAAGCCTAGGCGGGCCTTACGTAAAAAGACGTGAAAAGGCGTTTAGGCATTCTTGATATATTTTAATATTTTTTAAGCATAACAAGGCTATTAAAATACTAAAACTGTACATATCATAAAAATACGTCTGAATATTTGCAAATTAAAATAGTATTTGATTATTTTGGATAAGATAATTGTCTGATTTGTAAAAACATTATGTAAAAGGCGATATCGTCTCACTAAAGCATTGTTATTTTTAGAAAAAAGTGTGCCTTAAGGGCTTTACCAATAATGAGGCGTAAAAATATTGAGGTGGGGCGTTTCTCACAAGCCTCAAGCCTAGGCGGTTTTTTTAGAACAGTGGCAACAGGATACTTACGGTCAAAACTGGTGGATGGGGAAAAGTAATCTGCCTAAACCCTGGGTGGCCAAGTGTTACCCGCCCAGGGTGGGCTCACCCTACTGCCACGTCAAATTTACCCCATCCCACCGTAAAACCTAACAAAAAAATATAGATGAAAAGATGTAAATTTACATCTTTGGGGAATGTCCCATTAGAGATAGCCTAAGTACTTTAAAAATTTTCGCAAACACGTGGACAACCTACACTTACGGGAATTTCCAAATATAGTTTGAAGGGTTGTCTTAAAGACAACCACGATTTTTTATCGCTACCACCACATAAAAAAAGTACAGCACACGAATCGAGGAACCCACATAACTCAACCATCTTTTTCAAGTTTTGAAAATAAAAATAAAATTCCTAATATTTCATAAAAATAACATTTCATCCCTCATAAAAAACTCTATTATTTTTATTTTAACCCATAAAATTTTTAAAACCTAACCCTAACACCACCTCCATCACCACCACTAGCTCACCCTTTGTAGTCAAAACTCCTCTCACTCTCACCATCGACATCTCACTACCATAGGTGTCGCTCTCAAAATAATTTTGATCTGTAAACACCCCAACACCACCACTAAACTCACCACAAAATACCACATCAAAATTCTCTCTCTCTCTCTCTCTCTCTCTCTCTCTATATATATATATATATATATATATATATATATATATATATATAAATGTGTGGATTAAAGGTTAAAATTATAAAAAAGAAAAAGAAAAAGAAGAACGGAGGTTCATGTGATTCTCTGTATACCTTATATAGGGCGGCCAGTCCCATGTATAGTCCACGAGGGAAATGTAAAAATTCAATATTTTGAGGATAAAAGAATAAATAATGATATATATATATATATATATATATATATATATATATATATATATATATATATATATATATATATATATATATACAGTCTTGCTCTTGTGCAGACTAGTCCGCATTTTAAGAATGCGAACCGGACATGTGTCACCTGGCGGTGAGCCCAAAAAAGAGAGAGAGAGTGTGCCTATAATTTAGGCGATAATTTCTAGGTGCATCATTACGTGACACATGTCCGGTCTGCATTCTTAAAATGTAGACTAGTCCGCATAAGAGCATTATTTATTATATATACATATATATATATATATATTCTCACATTTATGTAACAACCCGCCCTTTTGGAGACGATTAAATTCCATAATTAAATATAAATTGGCAATTTGGGGAATTTTCCTAAATAGTAATTTTTGGGATTTTCGAGGATTGAATGATTTTCGATGGGTGCTGTAATTATTTTTGGGACTAAATAGGTCGAAATATTTTAATTATATGTCACTGTTGAGTAAAGCGACACGAGGTAAGAATTTTAATTGGAAAACTCGCATTTATTTATTTTGGGTTGGAATAGTGATTTGCGGTCAAGTATCCTGGATGAGAATTTCGACTGCGCCGTGAGTCTCAGAATATTCGAGATAGTCGGAAAAGAGTGTCCGATTATCGAAAATGAGTTTCGGGTAATTTTAGAGGTAAAAGTAACTCATAATTGGGTAAACGAGTCGTTTTTGGGTTTTAAGGGGTATAACCCTTTTCTTTCTTTATAAAGAGGGGGAGAGGGAGAAAAAGAGAAAGGAAAGAAAGAAAAGAGAGAGAAGAGAGAGAGGAAGGAGAAAGAGGAGGAGAAAATGGAGGTTCGGGTCAAACTCCGCCGGATTCGACTCGAGGTCGTCGGATTTTATCCACGAGGCAAGTGTTTACTTGCTTTATTTATCTTTTTGCATAAATATCTCATACCGTAGTTTGGTATAAACAAACCCTAAATGTTTTGGGGTGGGTTATCGTGGATAAAATGGGTTTTTGGGAGTTAAAACAATTAAACCCCAATAATATTTCAATTTGTGGAACTTAGGTTTTAACCTAAATTAATTGGTGGTTTTGGGTTCTAGGATGTTTAGAACCCTTAATATATGTGTATTGGTAGTTGGTTGAGGTTGTAGGACGTTGGGTGAGGTGACAAAAGCTTGGGAGAAGCTTTAATGGCCGAAATCGTCTCGGAGAAGACGATAAATAGTAACCTGTGACTTTAGGGGGCCATTTTGTCCAGGAAAAGAATTGATTTAGCTCTCGTCCAAAACACAAAAGTTGTAGATCTTTTCGATATGGTCGCGCGGGCACTGACCGCGTATTTTTTTGATTTTTCTATGATTTGATATGATTTTTACAAGATGGCAGCTCCGGGTTGAAATCATCAACTCGGAAATCAAATCGGGAATTGGAAAAATTACGGCTAGAATTAATTGTGTAGATGTTCGGGATAATTTTTGGGGTAGTTTTGAAGAGTTTGTGCTCGCGTTCAAATGATCAAGTTATATATAAAACCCTTTTAACACAAACAAACCCTAAACATGCAGCAGTATGTGATTGAATAAATCGATAATCTACGCAAGAACATTCAAACACATGCAATTAAGGAAAAATCCCCCTCAGGGGCAAAACCATTTATTTTCACTATGATTTGTGAGAAAACGGCTTACAATCGGATTACAATGAAAATACAAGTTGACTAAGAATTACCCTCGGGTATCGGATTCTGTAGTCGCGGCTGGAATTATCCCTTTCCGGTAGGGCTGCAATGAAGAAGAAGAAGAAGAAGAACGGTCTCCTCCACAAGGGTTGAACAAACCAAAGTTGTGTTCTTGGGTTGCAAAAGGATTCACAAATATTTGGCAAGGATGTGTGAATCAAAACATGAGTCTTGGGACTCAAAAATATGAAGACTAGGTGTATTTGGACTCTCAAATTCGCCTCCTAAAGTCTTGCAAAATAACTCTCCCGAAGTTGGTATTTATAGGGAAATACATGAAGAGACCCACGATCTTAAAATACTGAAATTCTATCCAGCGTACAGGTACCCCGAACCGGTTCGGGTACCCATGCGAACCGGTTCGCCCCCCCGAACCGGTTTGGGTCTGGGTTCGGGAAAGTGTGCTGGAAAAAGGCTTTAAACACTTAGAAAAATTTCCAGACTTTTCAAAGAACATATCTCCATTTTCAACGGGCCATAACTTGTTCACCGTAGCTCGGATTGAGGTGCCGTTTCTTCCAGTATCTTTGTTGCGGCAAGCTTTTAAACTTTCCAGTTGACCGGTCCTCCGGACGGTGGCTGTAAAATTACCAATTTTCCCTTGAACATCCCTATCATGCCTTGTTTCACTGATTTGACTTCTCTTGCGTTCCACTTGCATTACGAGCCTAGAATCAAGGAACGTGAAGTCGTTGATGCAGATGAGGGACACATTAGTGGAGATAATGCATGCTTGATTCCCAGAATTCGAATAGAGGCCGTCATGTGAGATCGTGAGGAGGCGTGCCAAATGTAGCGGCGTACGACATAAATAAATGAAATATTTCGGACATGAGAAAAATGTCCTTACAAGTTTAGAAACCCCGATAATGAAGTCGGGTTGTTGGATGGAGGATTTGAGGAGATTAGTGTTGAGGACCTGGTGTAACCGATCGACTGCGCCCCTAAGGTCGATCGATCGCGTCAAGGAGAAAGGGCCTACTGCTTTGTTTCGTAGGCTTATTTGCAACTCGCGGTCGACCGGGGGTCTAGGACCGGTCGACCGATGCTCTGTTTTCAGCCCAAGATTTTGGAGATTAGTATTACTTCTCCTCTTTGAGTTTAAAGTTTAAGTACCTTCTAAATTAGAGTATTATAGAGGGTTATGTCCTAAAGGACTTAGTGAATTGGGAATATATATATATATATATATTCACTTAGAGTGAATTATTATATTTGGAGATATCCAAATGAATCCATAGATGGGACTTAAGTATGTATTACTTATTAAAGTAATAAATACTTTGGATTTAGTATCATACATATATGAATGCATGATTATGATTCCTTGAGAGAATCTTTGGGATTAAGGGTCATCGATAGATGGTTTGGCAAATATGGCCATTTTTATATATTCAGGTAGGAATATATGGTATATATATATACTATGTGATTATGTATATATGATATGATATAAATGATTTTGAAAATATATTGATGAATATTTTCAAAATGGGAAAAAGGTAAATGATTTTCTTAATTGATAAATTATGGTTACACACCTCCCTAAATCACTATCATAAGGGAAGTTGCGTGCGTTATGGTGATGCCCCCTGGCTAATGAATGCAGGGTGGCTATAGTCCTATAGGCCATATGGGCGATTATTGTTTATTGCGCTGGTTAGGGGATTCTAGGTGTGGTCTTGACTTTTCCGCAGGCATATGGCCGCTTTCCGACGTTGGTAGGTTCCCAGGTTGTCTTGTATAGATAGGCCCTGGAAGATGATAGCCATTTAGGGGCGCGTCCAGTGGGGAAACCCGGAGGGGCGGTCTTAGTTTTATTAAAGCAATTTATGATAATAAATTGGCTTTAATTTACATTTCCTGAGTATAAAAAGGGAAATGGGATAAAAGTTTGGCTTCGGTAACACTCCCGGATGGAAGAAGGGATGTGGAAGCATAAGATATGATCAAAGCATTTTCATGATAATGGAAATGGCTTTGGGTACATTTCCTGAGTATAAAAAGGGAAATGGGATGCTATAAAACGGAAAATCATTTTTATGATAATAAAATTGGCTTTTAAAAGTATATGATTTGTTAAAGCAATTCATGATAATGGATTGACTTTTATAATTACATTTCCTAAGTATAAAAAGGGAAATGAGAAGTTTTAAGAAAAATGAAAGTATTGATAAATACTTGATATATGAATCCTGAGTCCGGGAGATAGATTCGGATGGTTATGGTAAAATGTATATATATATGGATGAATCGAGTACCGAGGGTCTAATGGATCCCAACGATCGACCTTGCCTCATAGTAGTGTATCGGGGGGGTTCCTTGTTTGGATTTCTCTTCGCGAGACACCCCACGCACGAATATGGCAACGTGTTGAGACTGGGGAGAAGTTTAATCCTTAGTGCTCTTATATTATTAATTCTTATGGTATATATATTTATATATATCTTTCTGTACTGAGGGACCGACGGATCTCGACGATCGACCGTGCCGCGTAGTAGTGTATCGGGGGGGTTCCTTGTTTGGATTTCGCTTTGCGAGACACCCCATGCACGAACATGGCATAGCGTTGAGACTGGGGTGAAGTTTAGCCCTTAAGACATTGCTTGGACTATCTAGGGTTAATAGTGATTGGGTGATAGCCTGGTTTAGCAAGGTAGCTTTACTAGGATGTTTAGAGGGATGCGCTAGGAGTGCACTGTTAGTGGAGAGGTGAGGGGTATCTCATGGGAGTGCGATACCAAATTTAAATATGAGATAAAATATTTTTCAAAATAATAAGGCATTTATGCACTTGCTAAATATTTCCAAAACTCGGGCTCTGGCCCGTTTATCTACTTTTCCTTTCTTCCTATATTATATATATATATAGGTGTCCAGACACAAGGACGCCTGGATGGCACTTCTTTCGAGTCAGACGTCAGCTGCAGCAGCTATGGATGTGTGCATGTTTTTGATAGCCGCTTCCATCCTTGTACTTTAGATAAGAGGTACTGTATAAACATTCGGGCCAATGGTCCAGCTGTTTTTATTTATTCTTTGTACGTTATTCGATATGGTTGTATAATTTGAACCGAGTGTTCGGTTATTTTAATTTATTTCATTTTCATTTCAGTTCATTTACGCGTTAACTTGTGGATGTTTTATTTTAATGGTTTAAAAAGAGTAGTTAAGTAAAAGTCTTTACGCTCGCCTAATAGGATATTAGTAATTAAATGGACTTTCGACAGTGATGCTAAGAATGATCCATAAGTAACTCCTGTTTTAATTCGATATAGGAGTGATCGCCCGGTATCCCATTAGGCGGGTTGTTACAATTTATAAATGTGTGGATTAAAGGTTAAAATTGTATAAAAGAAAAAGAAGAAAGAAGAAAGAAGGTTCATGTGACTCTCTGTATACCTTATATAGGGCGGCCAGTCCCATGTATAGTCCCTGAGGGAAATCTAAAAATTCAATATTTTAAGGATAAAAGAATAAATAATGACATGAAAAAATAAACAATAGAGAATTAATTGAATAAATGTAATTCCACATATTTTAAATAATTAATAATGATTATTAGTATGTCTTGTTATTGCTTATGTGCATGGTAGTTCTATGATTTATTATGATATTTACAATATGTTATTATTGAATTCAATTTGAGAACTTAAATTATATATGAACACTTAGTAACTTAATAATAATGTTGTTATTTATTTTGTATTGCAAGTATGTACCACTAGATCGGTGTCTAGGGGATATATAAGTGAAAATAGTGTTTTTAGATGGTGGATTGGTCCTTATGGTTGGGTAAACATTTGGACTATAGTTTGAGAGCACGTGGTTAGTGTTTTTGGTTTCCCTAATTTCAGCCTATAAGCGAATTACTAAAATAAAAAATTTAAATGAGTGATTAACTCCCATAATTAACACAACACAGTACAGGACTAAAACACTATTTGTAGAGTAAATTATTTGGGATCAAGCTGTAACAACATGTCCTTTTGGGAGACGATTAAATTCCATAATTGAGTATAAATTAGAATTTGAGGAATTTTCCAAAATAGTAATTTTTGGGATTTTTAAGGATTTGATGATTATCGATAGGTGATAAATTTACTTTTGGGATTAAGTAAATATGTCGAGGTATTTTAATTATATGTCGCCGTTGAGTAAAGCGACACGAGGTAAGATTTTAATTGGAGAACCCGCATTAAGTTGTGTGGGGGTAAATAGTGATTTGCGGTCAAGAACCTCGGATGGAAATTTCGACTGCGCCGTGAGTCTCAGAATGGCCGAGATAGTCGAAAAAGAGTGTCCGATTATCGAAATTGATTTTCGGGAAATTTTAGAGTTAAACGGGCTCGTAATTGAGTAAACGAGTCATTTTTGGGTTTTAAGGGGTTAAACCCTTTTTCTTTCTATATAAAGAGGGAGAGGGGAAGAAAAGAGAAGAAAAGAGAAAGAAGAGAGAGAATAGAGAGAGGAGGAGAGAAAAGAGGAGAAAATGGGAGATTCCGGCCAACCTCCGCGGGATTCGACTCGGGATCGTCGGATTATATCCACGAGGCAAGTGTTTACTTGATTTATTTACTTTTTGGATAAATCTCATACCGTAAATTGGTATTAACAAACCCTAAAGATTTTGGGTTGGGTTTTCGTGGATAAAACGGGTTTTCGGGAGTTAGACGAATAAACCCCTATAATTTCATAATTGGAGAAACTTAGAAATAAATTGAAATAAATTGGTGGCTTAGGGTTCTAGGATGTTTAGAAACCTTAATATATGTGTATTTGTAGTTGGTTGAGGTTGTAGGACGTTGGGTGAGGCGACAAAAGCTTGGGAAAAGCTTTAATGGCCGAAACCGTCTCGGAGAAGATGATGAATAGTGACCTGCGTATTTTCGAATCGATTCGTCCCTGATGCGGATCGTTTCGACTCCTGGTCAAAAAATAGAAATTATAGATCTTTTCGATGCAGTCGCGTGGGCGCCGACTCGTATTTTTATGATTTTTTTTGGATTTATAGTGATTTTTCTACGAAAAGATGTCCGAGATCGAAATCGTTAGTTAGAAATTAAGGATCGAACTTATTGGAGATAAATATTAGGGGTTCTAAAATGGAGTGTTAGGACCTCTAAAGAACTTGAGGAGATATGAAAACTTTGGGTTTGTAGGAATAAATCCAAGTTATGATTTAAATGGAGATTGGATTGAGTTTTGGGTATTTTGAAGATCGAAAAATTGCCCAAACAGTGCCCCTCGAACAGGCCGAATTGATTCGCCTAAAGGGATCTGTAAGGATGCCTTGGGCCGAATCGATTCAGATTGGGGGCCGATCGATTCGCAATTGGGGCGAATCGATTCGCTTTGGTCAGATTTGCCAGTTTTCTCCCTTAAGAGTATGGGGAGTTAAATTACAATTTGGGGTCTTATATGGGGGATCCTAGTTATGATATTGGGACTCCTAAATGATGGTTTTGAGGGTGAGTAAACCTTTAGATGAAAAGGAAGGCCTTGGATTGGTGTAGGGCATAATTCGGGGAACGAACATAGTTAACGTTCGGGACGAACAAAATTTGAGAGGTAGTTCGGATACCATCGAGCCTAGGTATTTATGTAATTGAATGTATGTGAGGGAATACTTTGGGTTTAGTATCATGCGTATACGAAGGCATGATTATGATTCTTTGAGAGAATCTTTGGGATTATTGGTCATCGCTAGATGTGATTGGCAATTATGGACATTTGTATATATTCGAGGAGGAATATATTGTATGTATACTATGTGATTAAAGTATATATAAGATATGACTATGTGAATAAGAAATGTACCTTATAAATCTAGTACTTAATCATTGAGAATAAATGATCTTGAGAATGTAAAATATGAATGTTTTCAAATTGGAAAAAGAAATGATTTTCATAAATGATAATTTGTGTATACACACCTCTCTAAATGCTATCATAAGGGAAGTTCGCGTGTGAGGTGAAGCCCCCTGGCTAATGAATGCAGGGTGGATATAGTCCTAGGCCATATGGGCGATTATTATATGTTTTTACTATGCTGGTGAGGTAATTCTGGGTGTGGTTATGACTCTCCTGCAGGCATATGGCCGCTTCTCGACGTTTCAGGTTGTCTTATTTGATAGGCCCTGGAAGATGATAGTCATTTAGGGACGCGTCCAGTGGGAAAACCCGAAGGGACGGTCTTAGATATGTTAAAGAAATTCATGATAATGAAATGACTTTAAATACATTTCCCGGATAGAAGAAGGGAATTGGGATAAACGATTGGCTTCAGATACATTTCCCGGATAGAAGAAGGGAAATGGAAAGCATGTGATATGGTAAAAGCATTTTTATGATAATAAAATTTTCTTTTAAATACATTTCCTGGATAGAAGAAGGGAAATGGGATATTATGGAACGGAAAAGCATTTTTATGATAATAAAACTGGCTTTTAAAAAATTATATGATATCTTAAAGCAATTCATGATAATGAATTGGCTTTTAAATATATTTCCTGGATAGAAGAAGGGAAATAAAATGTTTTGAAATGAAAAGGAATTGGTGAATGTTTTGTAAAAATAAATAAAACCTCAGTTCGGGAGATATTATCCGGATGTATATTGTAAGATGTATATCAGAATGAATGTGATATGTATATATATAAGAATGTAAGTATATATTTATACTTTAGTTTTGTACTACGGGCCTAATGGATCTCTACCACTAACCCTGCCAAGTAGTAGTGTATCGGGGGGGTTCCTTGTTTGGATTTCGCTTCGCGAGACACCCCACGCACGAACTTAGTGCAGTGTTGAGAATGGAGGAAAGTTTAGCCCTTAGCACTCGGGATGTATAGGTTTCTAGTAGACGGAAAATTAGACTAGTTAGGTGGGATAGATTGACTAGGGTATTTTGTTAGGGCGCGTTAGGTGTGAACTAATAGAAGAGAGGTGAGGGGTATCTCATGGGAGTGCGATACCAAACTTAAATATGAGATAAAACCTTTTTCTAAAAATAAGGCATTTATGCACTTGCTAAATATTTTTCAAACTCGGGCTCTGACCTGTTTATCTACTTTTCCTTTCTTGCTATATTATATATATATATATATATATATATATAGGTGTCCAGACACAAGGATGCCTGGATGGCACTTCTTTTGAGTCAGACGTCAGGCCGCAGCAACTGTGGATGCTTGCAGGATTCTCGAAAGACGCTTCTATCCTTGTAATCTAGATACGAGGTATTGTATAAGCATTCGGGTTAATAACCCAACTGCATTTATTTGTTCTTTTACCGCCTTTTAGCTCGGCATTCGATATGGTTGTATCATATTTGAACCGAGTGTTCGATTATTTTATTTCATTTCAGTTTCATTCATATAAACTGTGTGGATGTTTTAATTTATTAATTGTTTAAAAAGAGTAGTTAAGTAAAATTTTGACGCCAGCCTAATAGGTTATTAGTAATTAAATTGGTTTTCGACAGTGATCCTAAGAATGATCCATATGAGACTCCTGTTATAATTTGATATAGGAGTGATCGCCCGGTATTCTATTAGGCGAGGTGTCACAGATGGTATCAGAGCATCAGGTTCTAGTGTCCTTAGGAATCTATGCGGACGTACTACGCTTTCAGCGTTGCTCTCGATTTGATATAGAGCCTCATGATTAGGATTGTTGATTTCTCTTGTGAGATTTCGTCCTCTTGCCATATTATAAGATTAAGAAAATCTTTTGCACGCTCGTTCGAGAATCGTGTGCGGGGCTTGGATGGCGGCAGGAGGTGGGGCTTAGTTGGAGCTATAAGGTTAAAGCTCGTAGTGGAGTTTCCTTTTAACGGAGAAGTTAAGAGGAATAGTAAGATGATTGTAAGGAGCAAGGTTAAGTTATTGTTATGAGTTTCACCTTAGAAGGAAGAGGTATAATTGGCATGGCTAGATAAAGTCGCGGTATTCTCTAGCCCTAGACTCGTGTGTGTAACATGAGCTTTGTGGCGGTATCGATAACATTATATAATGTATGTCTATGTGTTTTCTGCGGTAGCGGAGTTATATTTTCTTTCATCCGCTATAAAGTGGGAGTTAATATTTTTAATATATATCTAGCTTGTGATACTCGTTTTATATGTGTTATACGAGTATGGTAGTACTGTGAGTATGTTATGATTTTCGTTGTTCGGAGCGATAGGAGGCTAATGATGGAAAGACTATCGTGTCCGCAGTTCCAAGGTGGAACGGATTGTTATTGCAATGCCTCACCTGGATACAGGTTGAGTTCTCTTTTATTATGTGCATAGAGGGAACTTCGATGAGCAGAGGTTTCATTATCGTGATTTGAGTATGTGGCAACCTTATAGATGTGATTTAAGGTATGCAGGGCTGACTGTGAGCTGTGAGTTTAAGCTCATTATTGATTGCGCAAGGACTGAGTGTTGTACGAGCACTTAGTGGTATGGCTCCTGAATAAAGAATGGATTTCATACCACATTTTGGTGATAGTGGGGATAGGGTTATCCCGGTTGCATATGTGTAAATAACGGACCTCCGTGACCGACAAAATTAAGTAGTAGTGTGTGGAGGGGTTCCTTATTTGGATTTCACTTTGCGAGATGCTCCACGCATGAACCTTAATGGCGTCGGGAGTGGAGAGATGTTATAGGATGCAAGGATGTTGGTTTTGTGGGAAAGTCATATAGTGTGGATGAACCACTATAGACTATAAGCCATGTGATGATGGTAAGTTTATGGAAATATTGTGCTACGAAAAAGCACTAACGTGGTCCTCTCGCCACAAGTGGGTGGGTGGAGTAGGACTTAAAGGAGTTGATTTGAGGCTTATGGCCATGCCTTAATGAAAAGGCAAATTTTGAGAAGATATGTTTTGGGTATGATGTTCGTAGAGCTTTTACAGAGAGCGAACACTTAGATTAGTTAGATTTTCCTTTTCACTCAGGTGTGAGGATAGAATAGTAGAAATGCGTTCGTAGGTTAGAGAGGTAGGATTTAGGACGTCCCGCTGGTGTGCCTTAGGTCGCTATATCTCGATGACCAACAACGCGAGGGAGTAGTGTAATGGGAGGGTTTCTTGTCTGGATTTCGCTCTGCGAGACGTCCCACGCATGAAACCAAGCAAATGTCGGAAGTTGAGAGAGGCCTGGGCACTAGGGATATTCTTAGGATTATACTTGTTTTGCGTAGGTAGGGTAACGCTTAGACCGTAGCATTAGTAGGATGTAAGTTCAATAGAGTTAGTGGCGCCGATGTAGGGAGAATTAAATTTTGCGGGTTGGGAGGACCCATATGTGAATATTACGCCGAGGAAAGGAGACCATTATTTAGAGAGAGTGTTAAGTGTCAGACACTCAGAATGGATGTGCAGATGTGCACGGGTTAAAAAGGTGTATGGGCACCTTAGTGAGTTGGTTTATATACCGCCTGAAATAGAAGGGGCGTAGTATATAAAGTTGAAGTTTATGCTCTGAGTCACTAGAAATGATGGGTGCAATGTGACGCTATTGGAGTCACTTTACGACCGCGATAGCCGCATAGTGTATGGTTGGGAACCATTGGGTTAGTATCGTTCCCTTTGAGGTATTAGGATTTGGAGCGATCCTAGGATTGGTGGTGTAGGTTGTATCTGAATTTCGAGGATGAAATTCCATTGTAAGAGGGGAAGTATGTAACAACCCGTCCTTTTGGGAGATGATTAAATTCCATAATTGAGTATAAATTGGAATTTGAGGAATTTCTCGAAATAGTAATTTTTGGGATTTTTAAGGATTTGATGATTATCGATAGGTGATAAATTTACTTTTGGGATTAAGTAAATATGTCGAGGTATTTTAATTATATGTCGCTATTGAGTAAAGTGACACGAGGTAAGATTTTAATTGGAGAACCCGCATTAAGTCGTGTGGGGTAAAATAGTGATTTGCGGTCAAGTACCTCGGATGGAAATTTCGACTGCGCCGTGAGTCTCGAAAATGGTCGAGATAGTCGGAAAAGAGTGTCCGATTGTCGAAATTGAGTTTCGGGGAATTTTAGAGTTAAACGGACTCGTAATTGAGTAAACGAGTCATTTTTGGGTTTTAAGGGGTTAAACCCTTTTTCTTTCTATATAAAGAGGGAGAGGGGAAGAAAAGAGAAGAAAAGAGAAAGAAGAGAGAGAGGAGGAGAGAAAAGAGGAGAAAAGGGGAGATTGTGGCCAACCTCCGCGGGATTCGACTCGGGATCGTCGGATTATATCCACGAGGCAAGTGTTTACTTGCTTTATTTACTTTTTGCATAAATCTCACACCGTAGTTTGGTATTAACAAACCCTAAATATTTTGGGTTGGGTTTTCGTGGATAAAACGGGTTTTCGGGAGTTAAAACGAATAAACCCTTATAATTTCATAATTGGAGAAACTTAAAAATTAATCGAAATAAATTGATGGTTTAAGGTTCTAGGATGTTTATAACCCTTAATATATGTGTATTTGTAGTTGGTTGAGGTTGGAGGACATTGGGTGAGGCGACAAAAGCTTGGGAGAAGCTTTAATGGCCAAAACCGTCTCAGAGAAGATGATGAATAGTGACCTGCGTATTTCCGAATCGATTCATCCCTGATGCGGATCGTTTCGACTCATGGTCAAAAAATAGCAATTGTAGATATTTTCGATGCGGTCGCGTGGGCACCGGCCCGTATTTTTATGATTTTTTTTGGATTTGTAGTGATTTTTCTACGAAAAGCTGTCCGAAATCGAAATCGTTAGTTAGAAATTAAGGATCGAACTTATTGGAGATAAATATTAGGGGTTCTCAAATGGAGTGTTAGGACCTCTAAAGAACTTGAGGAGATATGAAAACTTTGGGTTTGTAGGAATAAATCCAAGTTATGATTTAAATGGATATTGGATTGAGTTTTGGGTATTTTGGAGATTTAAAAATTGCCCAAACAGTGCCCCTCGAACAGGCCGAATTGATTCGGGTCTAGGCCGAATCGATTCCAGTAAGGGGATTGATAAGGCTGCCTTGAAACGAATCGATTCGGATTTAGACCGAATAGATTCTCCATTAAGGACCTGCTTGCAGAACACTTTCCGAATTGATTCGGATTGGGGGACGAATCGATTCTCCCACCCGAATCGATTCGCAATTGGGGCGAATCGATTCGCTTTGGTCAGATTTGCCAGTTTTCTCTCCTTAAGAGTATAAGGGTTAAATTAAAATTTGGGGTCTTATATGGGGGATCCTAGTTATGATATCGGGACTCCTAAATGATGATTTTGAGGGTGAGTAAACCTTTAGATGAAAGGGAAGGCCTTGGATTGGTGTAGGGCATAATCTGGGGAACGAACATAGTTAACGTTCGGGACGAACAAAATTTGAGAGGTAGTTCGGATACCATCGAGCCTAGGTATTTATGTAATTGAATGTATGTGAGGGAATACTTTGGGTTTAGTATCATGCGTATACGAAGGCATGATTATGATTCTTTGAGAGAATCTTTGGGATTATTGGTCATCGCTAGATGTGATTGGCAATTATGGACATTTGTATATATTCGAGGAGGAATATATTGTATGTATACTATGTGATTAAAGTATATATAAGATATGACTATGTGAATAAGAAATGTACCTTATAAATCTAGTACTTAATCATTGAGAATAAATGATCTTGAGAATGTAAAATATGAATGTTTTCAAATTGGAAAAAGAAATGATTTTCATAAATGATAATTTGTGTATACACACCTCTCTAAATGCTATCATAAGGGAAGTTAGTGCGTGAGGTGAAGCCACCTGGCTAATGAATGTAGGGTGGATATAGTCCTAGGCCATATGGGCGATTACTATATGTTTTTACTGCGCTCGTGAGGTAATTCTGGGTGTGGTTATGACTCTCCCGCAGGCATATGGCCACTTCCCGACGTTTCGGTAGGTTCCCAGGTTATCTTGTTTGATAGGCCCTGGAAGATGATAACCATTTAGGGGCACGTCCAGTGGGAAAACCCGTAGGGACGGTCTTAGATATGTTAAAGCAATTCATGATAATGAAATGGCTTTAAATACATTTTCCGGATAGAAGAAGGGAAATGGGATAAACGATTGGCTTCGGATACATTTTTCGGATAGAAGAAGGGAAATGGAAAGCATGTGATATGGTAAAAGCATTTTTACAATAATAAAATTTGCTTTTAAATACATTTCCTGGATGGAAGAAGGGAAATGGGATATTATGGAACGGAAAATCATTTTTATGATAATAAAACTGGCTTTTAAAAAGTTATATGATATGTTAAAGCAATTCATGATAATGAATTGGCTTTTAAATATATTTCCTGGATAGAAGAAGGGAAATAGAATGTTTTGAAATGAAAAGTAATTGGTGAACATTTTGTAAAAATAAAGAAAACCTCAGTTCGGGAGATATTATCCGGATGTATATTATAAGATGTATATAAGAATGAATGTGATATGTATATATATATATATATATATATATATATATATATATATATATATATATATATATATAAGAATGTAAGTATATATTTATACTTTAGTTTTGTACTATGGGCCTAATGGATCTCTACCACTAACCCTGCTAAGTAGTAGTGTATCGGGGGGGTTCCTTGTTTGGATTTCTCTTCGCGAGACACCCCACGCACGAACATAGTGCATTGTTGAGAATGGAGGGAAGTTTAGCCTTTAGTACTAAGGATGTATAGGTTTCTAGTAGACGGGTAAATTAGACAAGTTCGGTGGGATAGCTTGACTAGGGTATTTTGTTAGGGTGCGTTAGGCGTGAACTAATAGAAGAGAGGTGAGGGGTATCTCATGGGAGTGCGATACCAAACTTAAATATGAGATAAAACCTTTTTCTAAAAATAAGGCATTTATGCACTTGCTAAATATTTTTCAAACTCGGGCTCTGACCCGTTTATCTACTTTTCCTTTCTTGCTATATTATATATATATATATATAGGTGTCCAGACACAGGGACGCCTGGATGGCACTTCTTTCGAGTCAGACGTCAGGCAGCAGCAGCTATGGATGCTTGCAGGATTCTCGATAGACGCTTCTATCCTTGTAATCTAGATAGGAGGTATTGTATAAACATTCGGGTTAATAACCCAACTACATTTATTTGTTCTTTTACCTCCTTTTAGCGCGGCATTCGATATGGTTGTATCATATTTGAACCGAGTGTTCGGTTATTTTATTTCATTTCAGTTTCATTCATATAAACTGTGTGGATATTTTAATTTAGTAATTGTTTAAAAAGAGTAGTTAAGTAAAATTTTGACGCCAGCCTAATAGGTTATTAGTAATTAAATTAGTTTTCGACAGTGATGCTAAGAATGATCCATATGAGACTCCTGTTATAATTTGATATAGAAGTGATCGCCCGGTATTCTATTAGGCAGGGTGTCACACAAGAATTTCAACAGATAAACATAATCTACTTAACATAAACTAACCAAATAGGCACATACTAAGTACACATTGTCACTACCACACACGCACTACTTCCTGGCCATTTATTACCATTTCAAACATACATCACCATCTCATAGGTACTAAAACAATATATAACCAATGCTAACCCCATAACCAAAGGGGATTGCCCCAATGGTTACCGCCGACCCTTCCTTCCAAGGGGTTGTGCATTCAATCTCGCTCCCCCCTCCCCTTCCTACCAGCGGGAAAGTTAAAAAAAAAAAGATAACCACCCCTGGTCTTAATTCTTGTTTCCAATATTAATTCCATTTCGTGAGTTGCTAGCATTATTATAGCATACCCTCAAATTCTCTATAATTTGATTATCATAATAGTTTAGGTTCTTACATATTTCCAACCCTTAACCCCAACATATATAGGAATTAAATTGTACTTAACGTTTTAAAAAAATCACTCTGCATCAATAAAATTCCCTGAAATATCCAAAAACAATTATATCCCACTACCCAAGGTTAGATCGACCCAGACCCTACTCGGATTAATCTAGGTCCGGGACCCTGGTTTTTTGCCTTGATTTACTATTAAATTTTTGTTTATAATTGAACTCAAACTCAATCCAATTAAATTCTAAACGTTCTAAAATAGTCCCTATTGTTATAATACACGTTTAGACCTAACAATCTAAATTATGAATTTTAAAATTTTACTAATATTTGTTAGAATTTATGGATTATTAAGTTGTCAAAAAAATTAAATTTTGGACAATTTTGGGATCAATTTAAGATGAGACCCACACGTCTTTAGAGACAACTTAAAGTGGTAACTCGTTCTTCTCCACAAGGAGTATAACGTGGTATACTCACATGCGAAAAATCATAAATTATTGAATGAGAATTTTAGCTCAAAGTACTCACTTGAAACATGAAAAATGGTTGAAGTGTTTAATTTAAAGCTTGTACCCCATAGAAAAAATGTGTAAAATGGGTGTTGTATAATTGAACTCATTTTGTCTTAAAGGTTTGGTGACCTTGGGGTATCCTAATTCTTTGAAGGAGGGAGGACCTATATGTGCTTGGGTTGACTTCCAAGCCCACACGTGCGCGCGTGCCGTCTGCCCCGCCCGACTCGAGGTCAGTTAGGCCAAGTTCTATTGGGCTTTTTATTATTTTTTATGGGTTATTCTTATTGAATTCCGGCCCAGTCCAGTTTTTATTTCGTTATTTATCTTTCTCTTTTTTTGTTGACAGTTAGTTTCAGTTATTCTTAACAATTGATTGTCGAGATTTCTAACTATTTTCTAGCTTCCACTTATTTTATATAAATAAGTGGCCTGGGGTCTCATTTTAAGGTTACTAAATTAATCAAGTCAGTTCGCATATTTTCTGTGAGTTCATATGAGAGTTCTCAATAGTTGGTTCAAACAGACTTGTAAATTGGGGTGCTACATTTGTAAGTAATATTGTTGTATCCTGGGAGACGATTGCCGCTGCGTTCGAGAAGCACTAATTCGGGGCAAAATTCATCTTAAGGTCAGAGTTTTAACATTTGCTGATTAGGCACAAATATTTCATATTTATCCCCTTAAGTTTGGCCGTTTGGTCTTTTTATGATCTCGTGCATTGTAATTAGCTTGGATTTATCTCATATTTATGCTATTAACACTCATTGGCGATTATATCATGTTTTGTATATCTTTCATGTGTTTTAAATTTATTTTATTTATGTGAATGTGGGAGAGAAATCGAAACAGTGAAATAAACCAAGAAATGGGGAGTTGAAGGGCATTTTTGTAATTTTATAGCATTATTTCGAAGGTGGAGCCAACTGAAAAGTTGAATAGCTCGAAATCAAAAGGATATTGGAAAAATGGCACCTTAATCCGAGCTACGGTGAAGAAGTTATGATCGTTTGAAGTTGTGAAAGAAATCTAAAGCAAAAGATAAAAAAACAAGCCAATGCAGAAATTTTTCCCGGACCTCACTCTAAATCGGTTTGCCCCAAACCTATTTGCCTATGCACCAGAACCGGTTCGGGGTACTTGACACGCAAAAATTTATTTAATTGTTGTTTTCTTTTAGAGTAGTATTAGAATAGTACTCTTGAAAAAACGGCCATGTAAGGTTGTAGTTTGATATTAGACTGAGTTTTAATCAATTTTTGACCTGGAAAGAAAGAGGAGAAGAGGCAACAAGATAGTTTTCAATTTCCTTCATCAAGCATACACTTTTATGGATTAATTTTGAACTAATATTATTTGCATGCTTTGTTTATTTTATGAGATTCCAAGCTTTTCATTCACGTTTAGATCTAGTTTTCTTATGGCTTTGATTACATGCAACATAAAATTCACATCTTCTAACAATTACACCATGTCCGTCTAGGTTTCTAGCGGGTTGGGTACATTAACCCAACCTAGGTGAGGAGTTAAGTATAAAATCGAATAAAAATATGGAGATAATTTAAAGGCTTGATATTTTGTCAAAACACATATTATAGATATCTTAACCTCGTTTTCCCTAGGTAACCGAAGTATTTGAGAGTATAATATGTTCACCGACAATCTAATCATTCACGTTAAATTTATTTTTGATTAACTATTGTGCGGAGTTAAATCCTCATATAGTTAATTCTTTGAAAATTTTAATATTTTCTTCGAATTATTAATATATTTTTTAACCTTTTATATCCAACAAATTTACCGATGGTACAGGGAGTGTACTCCAATCCCATTTTCTCATATTTGATTTAAAATCACTTAGTTGTTATTGCATGCGTAGTTAATTCACTAGTTTAATCAGTTTGCTTTAGGATATTAAAATTTGTCAAAACAAGCATATTTTCCTTCTTTTCTAGAGTCAAACATAAGATTATTCACCTTTCATATTCATCGTCACGTCTTATGTCCTATTCCCTGTGTTCGATAATTGCTCGGATTATTACTTACGCGATCGGCTTACACTTGAGCCGAAATAAGCACGCACTAGAGACACTTTTAAAGTGGCATCAATTTTCTGGCGCTGTTGCCGGAGATTAGGTAGATTTTTAGGTTAGGTCAATTTAATCCAAAATTTGACTTTAATTCCTAAAAAGCCAAAAAAAATCATAAAATAAAAAATTCAGAAAAATAAAAAGCAAAAAAAAAAAATATAGCATCTCTCAAATCCTTACATGTAAAATCCTCAACAAACTCCTCAATCCACTCCTACTCACATTCACAAAAAGCCTGTAGTAGAGTACGATCCCGACAGTTCACACACTCCTAACGCTCCTCAGTTTTGGGTTCCACCTCCTACACCACCCAACTCCATCACGAGTCACACTTCTAGGGCGTCGAGTGAGGATACCAAGTCCATTGGAGAGAGTGCGATGTCAGACCATGCTAGTTATGGTATGGGTGAGGGTGAATTGTCGTATCATTCCATGAGAGCCCTCTTATATCCTAAGCGAACCGTCACTCCGGGATGCATTCTACTTCCGTATAATGAGAGACAATTTTATTTTTGTAATGGGATAATCCAGATTCTTCCCACGTTCCATGGTATGGACCTTACCTCCACATCCGAGAGTTTAAAGAGACGTGAGAAACTTTTAGCAATCAAACGTGCACTCAAGACGTCCAAGATCTAGCTATGGTCTTTTTCATCGAACTCAATTTGATCATAGAGGGATATGCAAGCCAAATTTCTTTTGAAATTCTTCACCCAACATCGAAGGAATTCCATCAAAGCTCTAATTCAAACGTTTAGACAACAAGAAAATGAGTCATTTGATCGATGTTGGGAGAGTTTCAACGAGTTAGTCAACACATGCCCACATCATGGTTTTGAGAAGTATCGTCTTATATCTTTCTTCCACCACGGGCTAAGCATAGATTCTAAATAACTAGTTGAGACAATGTGCGAGGGAGAATTTTTTGGGTTAGAAGCAAATTATGCAGAGGCCCACCTTAAGTATGTCGCCAAGACTACTCATGTGTGGGACACATCCGATCCTAACACCCAAATCCAGGCTCAAAAAACGTCCACAACTTCTTCTGCGTTCGAACTCTTACAATTAGATAAAGAAGCCGAGCTGAAACTTCAAATAAACCAACGAGATAAAAGATTGGAAAATATTGAAGAAGCCCAGATAAAAGAAACACCGGGATTCACTCGAGCAATGAGAGAAAAGGTGTGTGCGATTTGTGAGGTGGGACATTCAACAAAGGAATGCTCGACAATACCCACCTACAAAGTCATGCTTCAAGAGCAAGTGGAAGTTGTAGGAGAGTTTAAGGGTAATTTTAATGACCCTTATGGGAATTCTTACAACCCTTCGTGGAGGAACCATCCTGGTTTTAGTTATGGGAAACAATATGCTACGTTGAATCCTAATTCACACCTTGCCCCTCCTCCACCACCACCTCCGCATTTCCAACAAGCCCCACATATGCAAGCATCACTTCCTGCACCGTATATCACCCCACCATGGAGAAATATCGAGAATACTTTGAATCAATTTATGCAAGCTCAATCAAAAACCAATGCTTAAAATACGCAAAGGTTTTTTGAAATGAATGCGAACATATCGAAATTTCAATCATCCCTAAGTGTCGAAGATAAAGGCCAGTTTTCGGCCCAAGGCCAAAGACCTCCCCAGGATAAAAATAGTGTTAGCCCTACGTCCAACTCAAATTAAGAGCAATCTAGTGCAATTACCACTCTACGTAGTGGGAGAGTAGTTGACTTGTCACCTCCCCCACACGATGAGGAGAATGACAAGGAGATTTTTCCCGACACAAAAAAGGCCAAAGATTTTCCCTTAAGAAAGAGTGGTAATGACGACACAGTCGGGGCGGAGGTGGTTGTGAAACCTGCCATTGCTTCTCCATACCCTCAACGATTAGTATCCCACTCCAAAGAGACTACTTATGATGATGTTCTAGAAGTTCTCAAGTAAATAAAGATTAATTTACCATATCTCGAGACCATAAAGAAAATTCCCACGTACGATAAGTTTCTTAAGGACTTACTCATGGTGAAACATAGGCTAAAGGTGAAGAAAAATGTGTTCTTAACACAGAACGTCAGTTTACTGTTAAACAGTCTTCCACCAAAATTTAAAGATCCGGGTGTACCCACCATTACGTGCATCATGGGGAAGAATCGGATTGAGAGGGCGCTAATAGATTTAGGGGCGAGTGTCAACATTCCATCTATAAGCAATTAAATTTGGGGGACCTTAATCCTACAAAGATTACTCTCCAATTAGTAGATCATTTTGTTAAGATACCTAAGGGAGTCGATGAGGATGTGACAGCCCAAGTGGACACTTTCTACTTCCCGACGGATTTTGTTATTTGGGATGAAGAACACTCTGCCCTCCCTATTAATCATGTTCCCATAATACTTGGCCGCCCATTCTTAGTTATGGCTAACGCATTAATTAATATATGCAATGGTAAAATGTAGCCCACGTTAGGAAACATGAGAGAGATGTTAGGGGTATGTCTTGTTACGAAAGACGTAACAAGAGATATATTCAACATCACCATGCATGAGGGTGATGAGAGCAAATTGCAAAAGACGGATCTTACGGAAGAGACGGTATATGAGGACATCGAGAGGAATCACATGAGAGAGCCGTTAGGGGTACGCTTATTACATCAAGTGAGAGCGATAATTCTAACATTAATTGAGAGGTGGGGGAGGAATGTTTAGTTACCGCTATTGAGAGCGAGAGAAAGCGCATAGGTTGGAGCGCGCGCGCGCGTGAGAGAGAGAGAGAGAGATTCAATGAGAATATGAGAGAGTATGCTTAAGTTGAGCAAGAGAAGAACTTAGAAGACATGAGCCTAGAAGATTTTGAGAAAGAATTCGAGCCAGTGGATGAGAGCCTCACTTTTGAAGTCCAATCTCTATTGGACTCATGTAGTTACTTAGAAGAGAGTAAATGGAAAGATATGATATATGAATTCCTTATTTGTGACCATCCACCCATACCACTTGAGTCCTCGGAGGCGACTAAAGAGAGGACTCAAGTCTCGACCGATTTAGAGTCCGACCCATGCATTACAACAGTTAAGGGAGATCTAGGTTTAGCATGTCCTAATTTTCATCGAGATATTCTCTCCAAGTTGGGACAAGTACGTTGCGATTCAATTGGGCACCACGAGGATCCTATTCACTCCAGTCATCACGAGCCTCAAGGTATCCCTCTTATATATGGGTTGGTCCCAGCTTGTTCCATCTATTGGTTTACGATGTGAAGAAGAGAGAGACGAGGAGAGCATCGAACCTCATACATGGGGTCGGATGAGTATCAAAGAAAAGAGAGATGTCGTCGCACCCCTGACGCATATGGGATGATTTTTGTTTTATCTTTAATGTCTCATTCCATTTGAATATTTGTTTGTTTTAATTTCGCACTTATTCTTTTTTCTTCCTTAGATTTTAGTCCTTTTGGTTGAGAACAATGTAAAAGTCCAAGTTTGGTTGGGGGGGGGGGGGGGGGGTGACAAGTGCGTCTTTTAAAAAAACTTCACAAAATTTTAAAATGCCCCCTAAAATAAATAAAATAAAAATTTCCAAAAAAATTGAAAAAAAACCAAAAATATTTTCCTTCAAAATAAATAAAATTTGGAATTTAAATTTTCCAAAAATATCACTAAAATTTTGTTAGAAGTCTCAAATTGTAAAAATCAAGAGCACTAAGCCGAAATTGAATAAAGATAGAAATTGAGCAAAAATTGACGACTTTAGGAATAAGTGTGGAGATTAATCAACTCGGTGAGATTTAGAGCCTATCATCTTTTGCGTGTTTTTAAATCAATCCGAGTGAAAATTAACTCAAAGTTCAATTTTGCTTTAAAAAAAAGTCGTTGATGATCACTAATTTATTATTTTGATCGGTTATGGAAAAAAAGTGGGATATTGTATTGAAAAACGTGCTAAAATATCTCTCAATTAAATTCATCTTGAGACGCATATGGTAAAATAATGAGTAATTTGTCTAATGAAGTTAGGCCATCGTTTGTTTACCCAAAAATATGAGCCATAAAAAGTAATGAAAAATTATTCCTTTTTGCAAACCCAATTGAGCCAATTAAATTTCTCAATCTCGTTTGATTAACTCGAAAAGCCCATTTAGCCTGGAGTTGTGAAAATCGAAAAATTCATCAATAAAGTCCAAATGGTTCACAAAAAGGGGCAAGAAAAAAAAAGCAGAAAAATGCTCAACAAAAAAACAAGAGAAAAAGAATAGAAAAATTAGAAATTTTTTGAATTGAGCAAAATTCCTGAAAAAGTGCAAAAGGACATCTCAAACAAAATTTTTGAACTCCAAATTATCCGACCATTCCCATTTTACTCGATACACCAAAAACCTCAAGAAAGTCCTAACCGAGTCCGAATAACAAAATTAATTACCATGTGGAGAGCCTAAGACATGAAAAGATTAAAAAAAAGATCAATTGGTGTGAATAAAAGGTGATTTTTTCCGTTTTTCAATGACCGTATTCCGATGAAGAGATCTTTTCACCATAAAAATTATTCTTTCTAATTGTGGGCGTGAATTTGTGTTCCATTATATTTACTCTTATAAATCACATATACTGAAAGAAAATAGCCACATTTTGAAAGATTCGCTTGTGAGTGCATCTGTGAGAAATTGAATCAAAATGAATTTTTGAAAAGTAATGTAATGATCAATCAGTAGAAATTAGCGGTTCGACTTTTGGATTCGCACACACACACACACACACTACAAATTGAGACTTGTAAATATAAATTTACGGTGACTATTTTTGGGGAATTTAAATTGTGCAATTTTTAAGTATTTTGATATTTCTCCTTGAGTCGAAAAAAGAATTTTGTGGCTATATTCACTACAAACCCTCACGAGACATCACTCGTCCTACTAGGGAAACTTAGAGGTTTAACAACTTGTTACATGTTCTAAATGCAATCAGTCTCCCGCGAAAGAGGTAGTATATCCCAATAAATTTTTTGAATGATCATTAACTCATACTCTTATTCTTTTACATTGCTCGGTATGAGCAACTTTTTAAGTTAGGGGGATTTGGTTAGGCATAAATATTTCATATTTATCTCCTTAATTTCAATTTTTTATGATCCCGTGCATTGTAATTAGCTTAGATTTATCTCATATTTATGCCACTAACCCCCCTTGGCGAGTATATTGTGTTTTTTGAATCTCTCATGTGTTTTATAGGTATTTCATGCAGGTGAATTCGGGAGAGAAATCGAAACAGTGAAAGAAATCAAGAAATGGGGAGTTGAAGGGCACTTTCATAATTTTTTAGTCTTATTCCAGAGGTAAGGCCAACTAAAAAGTTGAAGAGATCAAAATCAAAAGAATACTAGAAGAAAATGACACCTTAATCCGTGCTACGGTAAAGAAGTTATGTCAGTTTGTAGTTGAGAAAGAAAACCAAAGCAAAAGAGAAGAAACAAGCCAATGCAGAAATTTTCCTTGAACAACACTCCAAGGAAACAAGATAGTTTTCAATTTCCTTCATCAAGATTACACTTTTATGAATTCATGTTAAATATTATCATCAATAAAGTTTGTCCTTCTTCAACCTTGATCTTGAAGTAATATTATTTGCATGCTTTGTTTATTTTCTGAGATTCCATGATTTTTATGCATGTTTATATTTAGTTTTCTTATGTCTTTGATTAAATGCAATGTATAATTCGCATTTTCTACTAATTACACCATGTTCGGCCAGGTTTCTAGTGGTTCGGGGTACATGAACCCAACCTAGGTGAGGAGTTGGGTATGAAATTGAATCAAACTATGAAGATGATTTAAAGGCTTGATATTTTGTCAAAATACATATTATAGATATCTTATCCTCGTTTGACCTTGGCAACCAATGTATTTGAGAGTATAGTCTGCGCACCGACAATCTAATTATTCACGTTAAATTTATTATTGATTAATTATTGTGCGGTGTTAAATCCTCATATAGTTAATTCTTTGAAAGGTTTAAGGTTTTCTTCGAAATACTCATATAATTTTTTAACCTTTTATATCCAACGAATTTACCGATGGTGCGGGGGAGTGTACTCCAATCCCATTTTATCATATTTGATTTAAAACCACCTAGTTGTTATTGCATGCATAGTCATTCACTAGTTTAATCATATTGCTTTAGTTAATTAAAAGATCTCAAAACAATCATCTTTTCCTTCATTTCTAGAGTCGAATGTAATATTATTCACCTTTCCTATTCGTCGTCACGTCTTACATCCTATTCCCTGTGTTTGATACCTGACTTGCTCGAATTATTACTTATGCGATCGGCTTACACTTGAGCCAATATAAGCACGCACTAGAGACACTTTTAATGTCGCGTCACTTTCCTCAATCAAAATTCTATATTGTTGCATATTAATTCTGTAACTATTCTTTTCTTGCATATAATTCTGTAATTATTCTGTAATTACTAATTTCATAATTTTTATAATATAATTACAAAATTCAAACGTTGGCAACAAAAAATGTTATTTTATTTAACAACTTTGAACTTGGAAAAATTCCTTAATGAATAAGAACCAACTTTAAAATAAGGTGCAACTGACAGGCAAATAATTGCCGCTATGGATGCATGGAAACATGCTTATTTTCTTTGTAAAAATTATATCCTCAACAATCTGAAAAACACATTATATAATATGTATATCCCTCTTAAAACTTCTAAAGAGGTGTGGGAGTCTTTGAATAAAAAATACAAAACATAAGATGCCGAAATGAAGAAATTCGTTGTCGGTAAATTCTTGGATTTTAAAATGGTTGATTCAAAGACTGTCATTAGTCAAGTCCAAGAGCTCCAATTAATTTATCATGAAATCTTTTCTAAAAAGATGGAAATAAGTGAGTCATTTCTAGTGGTTGCTATGATTGAAAAATTACCACCATCTTGGAAAGACTTCAAAAAGTATTTGAAACATAAATGTAAAGAAATGGGGCTTGAAGACTTGATTGTGAGGTTACAGATTGAAGAGGATAATCGGGTGTCAGAGAAAAAATTTGGATTACCTATGGAATCCAAAGCGCATGTAGTGAAAGAAGGGCAAAGTAGCAAAAATAAGAAAAGGAAGCGCGTGAACCAAGGTGGGCCAAATAAATGGCCTAAAAGTGGAAACTTTAAAAAGTTTGATGGAAAATATTTTATGTGTGACAAGTCGGGACATCGTGCTAAAGATTTCTGTAATCTAAAAAATTAAGGAAATAAGAAATATTAGCAAGCACAAGCTAATCTCACTGAAGTTGAGAACATTTATGAAAATATTAATGATTTGAGCCTCTCGGCCGCGGTTTCTGAAGTCAACATGGTGAAAAAAATTAGGGAATGGTGGCTGGACACTGGGGCCACTCCTCACATATGTTTTGATAAGAATATGTTTACTTCCTATCAACACTTTGATCATTAGGAGCAACCTTTCATGGGAAATTCTTCTACTTAAAAGTTGAAGGAAAATGGAAAGTTATACCCAAGATGATTTCAGTAAAGGAACTTACTCTTAACGACGTGAGTCAAGTCCCCGATATTTGAAAAAACTTGGTTTCAGGATCACTTCTTAGTAAGAAGGGATTTAAAATTGTATTTGAATGTGATAAATTTGTACTCACTAAGAGTGGCATGTATGTGGGTAAAGGATATTTGAGCGATGGTCTCTTCAAACTCAATGTAATTTCTGTAATACCTATTAATAATAATAAGAACGTATCTTCTGCTTATTTGCTTGAGTCTTGTAATGTTTGGCATGGTTGATTAGGTCATGTTAATTATGATACTATTCGTAGAGTAATTAATTTAAACTTAATACCAAAATTTAGTATTGACTCAAGTCACAAGTGTGAAACGTGGGTGGAATCAAAATTAACTAAAACTCCTTTTAAAAATGTTGAAAGAATCACAAACCCTCTTGAGTTAATGCATAGTGATATATGTGAATTAAAATTTGTATAAAAAGAATTGGAAAAAAGTATTTTATTACTTTTATTGATGATTGCACAAGATATTGCTATGTGTATTTGCTTAGAAGCAAGGATGAGGTGATAAATATTTTCTAACATTATAAAAATGAAGTTGAGAATCAACTTAGAAAAAAGATTAAAGTAGTTAGGAGTGACAGAGGAGGTGAATATGATTCCCCTTCTAAACAATTTCGTTCAAAATACGGAATTATTCATCAAACTATCGCTCCTTACTCACCTCAATCTAATGAGATTGCGGAATGCAAAAATTGAACTCTAAAAGAGATGATGTATGCTATGTTGATAAGTTCATGTTTCCCTCAGAACTTGTGGGGGGAAGCTTTGATTTTTGCAAACTACCTTCTTAACAAAATGCCTCATAAGATCATCACAAAAGACACCATATGAATTATGGAAAGGTCAAAAACCTTCCTACAAATACCTCAAAGTGTGGGGGTGTCTAGCAAAGGTAGTGGTTCCTGATCCTAAAAGGATTAAGATAGGACCAAAAACTATTGATTACGTATTTATTGGTTATGCAATTAATGGTAGTGCATATCAATTTCTTTTACATAAATCTGAGATTCCTTATATACATGTAAATACTATAATTGAGTTTAGGAATGCATATTTCTTTGAAGATATATTTGCTAATAAAAATAAGGTGGTTGATTCAAGTTCTTGTAAAAGAACTTATGATACTGCATTTAGTAGTCATCAAAATAATATAGTAAATGAATATATTGAGAAAGATGATGACCTCGAACCTAGACTGAATAAAAGGACAAAGACTTCAAAGTCTATTAGTCCAGATTTTCTAACATATATGTTAGAAAGTGAGCCTAGAAACTTTGCAGAAGTGATGTCAACTCCAGAAGTCCCTTTTTGGAAAGAGGTTGTCAATAGTGAAATTGAATTTCCACCAGGATGTAAACCTCTTGGATACAAGTGGATATTCAAGAAAAAATTAAAAGTTGATGGATCAATTGATAAATACAAAGCTATACTTGTAGCTAAAGGCTATAGACAAAAGGAAGGATTGGACTACTTTGACATTTACTCACTTGTTACGAGAATAACATCCATTAGATTGTTAATAGCCATTGTAGCATTATATAATCTAGAGATACATCAAATGGATGTAAAAACTACCTTCTTAAGTGGAGAATGAAATGAAGAGATATACATGGAACAATCAGAAGGGTTTAATGTTCCACGAAAAGAAAAGAAGGTGTGTAAACTCATTAAATCACTTTACGGATTAAAACAAGCACCTAAACAATGGCATGAGAAATTTCACAATGTAATAATGTCAAATGTATTTAAAATAAACAAGTGTGATAAATTTGTATACATTAAAAACACTACAAGTGGCTATGTTATTGTTTGTCTCTATGTAGTTGATATGCTTATTATTGGAAATAATAAGGATATCATTAAATCTACTAAGAAATCTTGTGTAGTAAATTTGATATGAAAGATATGGGTATTTTCGCTGTTATATTAGGAATTAAAATTTTTAAAACATCGGAATGACTTGTCTTTTTTAAATTTCATTATATTGAGAAGATACTCGATAAGTTCGATAAAGGTAGTGATAGAATTGCTAAAACACCTATTGACCCACATCTTCATCTATATAAAAACACTAGAAATGGTATATCTCAATTAGAATATTCTCAGATCATAGGCAGTTTAATGTATGTGATGAACAGCACTCGTTCAGATATTGCTTACTCCGTTAGTAAATTGAGTCGGTATACAAGTAATCCAGGTGAAAACCATTGGAAAGCCATAATAAGAGTTCTTAGATATCTAAGACATACTCTTAATAATGGATTGTACTACACTAGATATCCTGTTGTACTTGAAGGATATAGTGATTCTAATTGGATATCTGATTCAAAGGATTCTAAATCCTCAAGTGGTTATGTATTTACACTTAGTAGTGTAGTGGTGTCTTGGAAATCCTCAAAATAAACTTGAATTTCTAGGTCAACTATGGATTCTTAATTTATAGCTTTAGATAAAGCTGGAGAAGAAGTAAAATGACTTCTAAACTTTTTAGAGGATATTTCAATATGGCCAAAACCTGTGCCTGCAATTTGCATACATTGTGATAGTCAATAGGCAATTGGCAAAGCACAAAGTCATATGTATAATGGTAAGTCTCGACACATACATCGAAGACATAATACCGTTAAATAACTTCTCTCTAATGAAATAATTTTCATTGATTATATTAACTCTAAGGACAATATAGCGGATCCGTTAACCAAAGGTTTATATAGAGAGGAAGTGTATAATTTATCAAGGGGAATGGTACTAAAGCCTACAAAATAAGGAGTTGTCTTGATGGAAACCCTACCTAGTTATCTCGAGATCCCAAGATCTAGGTTCAAAGGGACAGCTAAATCTTGATCGACTCTTTAAAAAGAGCACTTTTGAGTTTCAAACTCATACCTATTCCTATGATAAAACAGTGTTGTCTACAAAGGAAGTAAGGATAAGCTTAGCTTTTAAACACTACTATACTTTGAAAATTAAAATGGAGTATAAGAGGATACTCTTAATGGGAAGTCACCTATGTGTGTGTGAAGGGGCCGCTTCTATGAGAAATTTGAAAGGCTGAATTCTCTAAAGCACTCATACAACCAGGAATTGTTTAGGACCAAAATGAACATAACCGAAAGAACTAACTTTGTTCAGAAAATTACTGTGTGAAGACTATTGACTTGATTTACATAAAACGTTGAACAGTTCAAGACATTGCGTTCACTGATAAGTAAGTAAATCCAATAGTCTCTCACTAGAGAAGATTCAAGGTCAAAAGCTATCTCTCCTGACACAGGAATTTTTAAGAGATCTCTCTTAGTGTTTGCATAGTATGTTATGTCGATCTAATCAATTTCATTCATGTGGGGGATTATTAGGATTTATGGATTATTAAGTTGTTAAAAAATCATATTTTGGACTACTTTGGGGTCAATTTAATATGGGACCCACATGTCTTTAGAGACAACTCAAAGTGGTAACTCGTTCTCCTCCTCAACGAGTATAACATGGTATACTCACATGCAAAAAATCATAAATTATTGAATGAGAATTGTAGCTAAAAGTACTTACTTGGAACATGGAAAATGGTTGAAGTGTTTAAGTTAAAGCTTGTCCCGCATAGGAAAAATGTGTAAAATGGGTGTTGTATAATATAACCCATTTTGGCTTAAAGGCTTGGTACCATTGGAGTATCCCAACTCTTTTAAGGAGGGAGGACCTACATGGGCTTGGGTTGACTTCCAGGCCCACATGTGCGTGCGGCGCTGCCGCCGCCCGCCTTGCCCGGTTGGCTTGAGCTCGAACTCGGGCTCGTGGGTCGTGGGCCTTGAGGCTTTAACTTGGCTAAAGTATAAATGTTTTAGGGTAAATTTTATTGGTCTTTTTATTATTTTTGTGGGTTATACTTATTGAATTCCGGCCCAGTCCAGTTTTTATTTTGTTATTTATTTTTCTCTCCCTTTTTTTTATAGTTAATTTCGATTATTCCCAACAATTGACTGTTGGGATTTCCAACCATTTTTAACTTCCACTTATTTTGTATAAATAAGTGGCATGGGGTCTCATTTTAATATTATGAAATTAATCAATTCAGTCTGCATATTTTCTGTGAGTTCATATGAGAGTTATTAACAGTTTGTTCAAACAGATTTGCAAATTATGGTGCTACATTTGCAAGTGAGATTTTTGTATCCTGGGAGACGGTTACCGCTGCATCCGAGAAGCACTAATTCGGGGAAAAATTCGTCTTAAGTCAGAGTGTTTAACACTTGCCTCAGTCAAAATTCTGTGTTGTTGCATATTAATTCTGCAACTATTCTTTTCTTGCATAATAATTCTAGAATTATTCTCTAATTACTAATTTCATAACTTTTGTAATATAATTACAAAATCATTTTGGATAAAAATATTAACAACACAATTGGGCATAAAGTATTATTTAATATGAGGAAGCATACTTCTCTCTCTCCTTCTCCCTCTCTCTGCCCCTTAGTTGTTACATGTTCTCTATCTACTTCCTTGGAGTTTCCTTTTTATTCATAGAGTTTTCTATCGCATCATTTTACCTTCCTTCACCAATAATCTTTTATCATTCCTTTACATGCCTCTCCTTTCAATTTATTAATCACTATTATGGAACTCGCACGATGCGCGGGCGTAATTGTAGAAGACAATAAATTAATTATAGCGAGGAAACAAATCGACTCTCTCTAAACTCGACTATTGAATTCGGGCTCTCTAGTTAAAATTTTAATTTTTGTGAGAAATACTTTGGTGCCCAAAATGTCCAACAACGTTACAAACCGGTTAATTTCTTTCATAGCTTTATAAACAATGGAGTTGAGGCTAAATACGATTTCTTTATAACTATTTTCTAATATAGTTTTTTTATTAAAAAAATTAAAAAATGTTAAAAGTAGTGTTTTTTATAAATAAAACACTAATAGCATAAAGTTAAAACAAAACTTCTTTTATAAATACGACCTTTTTTCATAAACATATAATTTTAGTTTTTTTTAAAAACATTTTCATTATGAAGTGACTTTTTATAAATAAGTTTTTATTATGATAAAGTATCTCTTTATAAATAATTATTTTTTACAAATTAAAATATGAATTTTTTGAACCATTTTTTTCTTTGTAAAATTAATTTTTTAGAACTTTTTTTTTAAATTTAATCTTACAAATAAATGATTTTTAAAAAAAATAGTAAATGAACGTTTTTACAAAGAAGAGATGGGTAGCATAATGAAAAGAATTGATAGATACCTTAATTTACTGTGGGAGACGAATATAAAGAGGATAAGAGATGAGGAGAAAGTACTTTGGACATTTGAGAGTCATCGTTTAAGTTGTTGGGTAAAATATTTTTTAAATAAAAACAAAAAAGATAAATTGGAGTCCAACCAAAGATCAAGAAACAACCCTTCAAAAATTAAAACCTCTCATAATCCTTACAAATTGAATACAAAATTTACTTTATACAAAGATATTTTCTAAATGACAAAAATACCGAATAAAGATCATGAAATAGCACTCTAAATCTCAAAAGTCTCCATGACACCTACAGATTGGATACAAAACTCAGTTTTATGAAAGACCAAAATCAGTTACTTAAACACATGGGTATATGGATAGAAACGAAAAGGATGAAAAAGAAATACCCTAGATAAGAAGATAAAATTTCAGATCTGAAAAGTTGTAGCCTGCAAAAAAAAGTTATAAACAACAAAAATATAATAGATACATGATTTTAACTACTAACAAAATCACTGAATATTCAAAACCATACAAAACCCATAACAATATATGAATATTCATGCAAGAGATAATAAAACAACAAAAAATGCTCATACCTTTGGGGATAATGGAGAAAAAAGAAGGAGTTTTCAAAAGGGTTTTTAATAAGGGTGAAGAGAAATCAAAATATTTTGTGTTTTTGGGATAAAAAAGATAGAGGTTATAGAGAGGGATAAGTCAAAAGAAAGAATTTGATGAATATGTAATAGGATACACCGAAGGTATAGCTTCATAGATGTTACTGTGTATTCATATGTGTATGTATTATCTTTCCTTTTTTCTGTGTGTCTATGTTTTAATTTAGCGAGAGTGAAAGAGAAGGAAGATTACACATGGGGGGCTATGGTCGGAACTTAGAACGTGGATTAACCTGGGTTTGAGGCCTTGGGGCTTGAAGGCTCTCCCATATAGGATATTCAAGTAGTGTTTCACTGATGAGGTGTCTTATGTATATCTTTTTATGTTTGGTTTATTGAGTAAGAGGGAGATGGCTACATTAATCGATGACTTAATAGTTTTTTTACAATTTTTTATTTATTGAAAAACTAATTGGTGGAAATGAATGGAGAAATAATGTAAAATAATCTATTTATTAGATGTCATTAGCCTCTAATACTATTGTATTAGAGGTATAATATAGATTGCTTAACTTTCATCTCCCTTATTTTTTTTACTAGGTTTTAGCTCCGCGCAATGTACGGGCATTATGAATAGGATGTATATAGTTTATGTAAAATTCATAATGCTGAAATACATATTAGACGATTTGAGATCATATTATTTCAATTTACTTTGAACCTGATTAATATTTGTAGAAGCATAACAATTACCTTTAGTCAAAATAATATTATGTACATTAAAATAGGTAGTATATATGAAAGATTATCTGAGAGGAATAGCAGTTATAAAATCCCACTACATTTAAGTACTAAGTTGACATATATAACGACTTCTATTAATTATTCCATTACACTCTCTTATGATTTCCCCTGTTATTTTCTCAACTACCTTCAGTGCTTTGAAGATGACTTTTGACATAAGTGTTTAATGGTACATTTATAGGAGTAACATGAATTAAAGAACCTTGATGAAATCCTTTTCGATTATGTCAGTGCGTAAGAATTTAGCTACTCAATTCTTGTCAGAACAGCTTTTCTAAAGCTGTTAACGTTAAGAGGCAAAACTTTAAAAGCGCCTTTGGCACAAGTCCCACATCGGTGGGTTCTAAAATTTGGATAAAGTTAATATACTCTTTTTTGAGACTAAAGGTTCAATCCTTTGAGCATTCAATGTTTTGTGAGTATGTGGGACATACCAAATGGGCCAAGTCACACGCACGCGCGCGCCGCCGCTGTCCGTCCGGTCTGTGTCCGAGTCTTGGGCTTGGGCTTGGGCTCATTAAGAAATAATTTTTTGGACAAATAAATTAACGGTTTTGGGTTTTAAAAATTAATTTTTAACGGTAATTAATTCCGAAAAAAACGTGGGCCTTTTACTGTTGAATTTTTCCACCCACGTTTCCAGTTTTCTCTCCACGTTTTTTCCCACTAACGGTAATTTCGTTTTTGCATAAAAGGAGGTTGAGACCTCCATTTTTCAACACAGTTCTAACAAAAGAAAAACCCACATACAGTTCATCTTCCAAACAATTCTGAATTTTTTTCCAGAATAATTAATCTCGTTTCACAGATTAATTATATTGTTAGAATCGAGCAATTATACAGAATGGGTGTACACGGACCGGGTTGTTTTTTGTGCTTTATCGATCCGTATTATCTGATTTTGGAGGCTGTTTTAACCTGGGGGTGGCGGGACTTCGAGACTGTCAGCACGCTTTGGGCAGAGCCGCGAAACACCTTAAAAAGAGGGACATTGTCAGCGACTCAGCCGTGTTCTAGACTGTACCTATTTTCGGGATTACTTATATTTTTTGTCCTAGATTTATTTGCTCCAAACTTGGGTAATTTCATTCCTAATTTTTAATTCTGCATTTAATTATTTACTGCTGCTACAACAATTTTAAGGGGTAATTATTCTGCCATGGACGAAATTAACTCAAGCAACCTTAATAACCCTTTCAAATATGAAGGCACCCATTTTAAACGTTGGAGCAAAAAATTGCTATTCTATTTAACTACCAAAAAAGTCGCATCGTGTGTTCAATTTGACAAACCCGTAGTAAATAATCCACCTACTATTGAGGAAAGCAAAACAATTAGAACTTGGGAGGAAAATGATTTTCTGTGCAAGAACTATATTCTGAATGCTATAAGTGATGAACTTTATGACTATTATGCCAATTATAAAACTGCGAAAGATGTTTGGGACACACTTTTTAAAAAATATGACACGGAGGAGGCGGGTGCTAAAAAATATGCCGTCAGCCGTTATTTGAAATTTCAAATGACGGATGACAAATCTGTTGTTGATCAAACCCATGATTTGCAAATGATTGCCCATGAAACTATTTCCGAGGGCATGGCTTTAGATGAGCAATTTCAGGTGGCTGTAATTATTGATAAATTGCCTCCACTGTTCAAAGAGTTTAAAAATATTTTGAGGCATAAGTCTAAAGAATTTTCACTAGAGTCACTTATTACTAAATTGAGAATTGAGGAGGAATCCCGAAAACAGGACTATAAAGATGAAATTCTTGTTGTGTCTAACAACAAAAATCATAAAAAGAACCACACTCCAGTTGTTTTAAAGGCAAACGGAAAAAATATGAAAAATCAGAAAAAGAGCCACAACCAGAATTTTAAAAATCAAACTCAGACTCAGAATAAGTATAAGAACCCTGGAAATGGATAGTCTAGCAACTCGGGACAGTTTCTCTGTTTCAAGTGTGGCAAGCCTGGCCACATAGCTCGCAAATGTCGCAATGTGCCAAACGCACAAGCGAATTTGACTGAAGAGGACCTATGTGCTATGATTTCATAAATTAACATGGTTAGCGGTGTCGAAGGGTGGTGGTTGGATACTGGCGCTTCCCGCCATATTTGTTATGACCATACTCTGTTTCAGACTTATTCTGAGACTGCAGATAAGAAGGTATTATTGGGTGATTCTCACTCCACTGAGGTTGCTGGTACTGAAAATGTGGAATTGAAGTTCACTTCGGGAAAGACTGTTATCCTCAAAGATGTTCTTCACACTCCCGAGATAAGGAAAAATTTGGTTTCGGGTTATCTTCTCAACAAAGCTGGCTTTACTCAAACTATTGGTGCTGATTTATTTACTTTGAACAAAAATGGAATTTTTGTAGGCAATGGTTATGCCACTGATGGGATGTTTAAATTGAATGTTGATGCAATGAATAAAATTTCCCCTTCTGCTTATATTGCTTGTTCATTTAATGTTTGGCATGCTAGGCTTTGTCATGTTAATAAACGACCAGTTAAAAATATGAGCACTTTAGGATTAATTCCCGAATTATCATTAAATGATTTTGAAAAATGTGAATGGTGTAGTCAAGCAAAAATCACTAAGACACCACATAAATCTGTTTTTAGAAAATCTGAACCACTTGATTTAATTCATTCGGATATTTGTGAATTGGATGGTGTCACAACTAGAAATGGCAAACGTTATTTTATAACTTTTATTGATAACTGTTCTGATTATTCATTTGTGTATTTGATGAAAAATAAAAGTGAAGCATTTGACATGTTTAAAATTTTCCTAAATGAAATTGAAAATCAATTTAATCGGAAAATAAAAAAGTTACGTAGTGATAGAGGCACCGAATATGATTCTGGACCATTTATTGAATTTTATAAAACCCACGGTATTATTCACGAAAAAACTGCCCATTATTCACTCGAAATGAACGTAAAGCCGAAAGAATAAATAGGACATTAACTGAATTAGTTGTTGCTATTTTATTAAATTCAGGGGCTGCCTCACATTGGTGAGGTGAAATTATTTTGACTGTGTGTCACGTGCTTAATAAAATTCCTAAGACTAAAATGAAAATATCTCCTTATGAAATTTGGAAAAATATTAAGCCCAGCGTGTCATACTTTAGAACGTGGGGGTGCTTAGCCTATGTACGTATACCCGACCCTAAAAGGTCTAAATTGGCGAGTAGAGCATATGAGTGCGGTTTTATAGGCTATGCTATTAATAGCAAAGCATACCGATTTTATGACTTGAAAAATCAAGTAATTATTGAATCAAATGACGTCGATTTTTTTGAAGATAAATTTCCTTTTAAATTGAGAAATAGTGGGGGTGAGTCATCCACTAATATTTCTTTAAATAAAAATAAAGAAAATAATGAATCCATTTTAGAACTTCGAAAAAGTAAAAGGGCTCGTGTAGAAAAATATTTTGATCCCGACTTTTATGCTTACACTTTAGAGGAGGATCCTAACACTATTCAAGAAGCTTTATCTTCTTTAGATGCCGATTTATGACAAGAGACTATTAATGATGAAATGGATTCTTTGGAAACAAATAAAACTTGGCATTTAATAGACCTTCCTCCCGGGTGTAAAATAATTGGGTGTAAATGGATTCTTAAAAAGAAATTAAAACCTGATAGCACTGTTGAAAAATATAAGGCACGCCTTGTTGCTAAAGGTTTTAGACAAAGAGAAAATGTAGACTTTTTTGATACATTTTCACCCTTGACTAGAATAACGTCTATACGTGTACTATTTGCTATAGCTGCCTTAAATGATTTAATTGTACACCAAATGGATGTTAAAACTGCATTTTTAAATGGAGAATTAGACGAAGAGATTTATATGGATCAACCTGAAGGTTTTATTGTACACGGTCAATAAAATAAAGTATGTAAATTAGATAAATCTTTTTTATGGACTCAAACAGGCACCTAAACAATGGCATGATAAATTTGATAGCTTAGTCATCTCTAATGGGTTTACAATTAATGAAAGTGACAAATGCATTTATTATAAATATGTGGAGAACATTTGCACTATCATATGTCTTTATGTTGATGACTTGCTTATATTTGGTTCTAATATTCATGCCGTAGAAAATGTTATATCATTATTATGTGCCAATTTTGATATGAAGGATTTGGGTGAAGCTAGTGTAATATTGGGAATTAATATTACTAGGTCAGAAAAGGGACTTTCTTTGGATCAATCTCATTACATTGAGAAAGTTATAAAGAAATACAATTACTTTGACTGTAAACCTGCTAGTACTCCATTTGACCCTAGTGTAAAGTTATTTAAGAACACTGGCGACAGTGTAAACCAAAATGCTTATGCAAGCATTGATGGTAGCTTGCGTTATGCTACAGATTGCACTAGACCTGATATAGCTTATATTGTGGGAGTACTATGTAGATTCACCAGTAGACCTAGTATGGAGAATTGGCATGCTATTGAGAGGGTCATGCGGTACCTTAAAAGGACGATGAACCTTGGATTACACTATAATAAGCATCCCGCTATCCTTGAAGGATTTGGTTATGCTGATTGGAACACCCTATCTGATGATTCTAAGGCTACTAGTGGATATATGTTTAGCATCGCTGGTGGTGCAGTTTCTTGGAAATCTAAGAAACAAACTATTTTGGATCAATCCACTATGGAGTCTGAGATGATAGCGCTAGCTACTGCTAGTGAAGAGGCAGGTTGGTTAAGAAACCTCATGTCAGATATCCCTTTATGGGAAAGACCGATACCAGCCGTTTTGATTCATTGTGATAGTACCGCATCTATTGCAAAAGTTGAGAATCGTTATTATAACGGTAAGAAATGGCAAATACGTCATAAGCATAGTACTGTTAGAGAATATATCTCTACGGGTGCTATAAGGGTGGATCATATACGGTCTGAACAAAACTTAGCTGATCCTTTGACGAAAGGACTTGCTAGGGAGAAGGTGTGGAACACCTCGAAAGGGATGGGACTAAAGCCCTTGGATAAATGAATCATTTGTGATGGTAACCCAACATATAGACTGGAGATCCCAAGAAATATGTTCAAAGGGTAATAACAAATCACAAGTGATATGGGTTGAATCATGCTATAATTAATTAATATAGAATGGGGTTTTACTCCGAGTCCATCCCTATGGAGCATGATATCCTGAAGCGAGTTAAGGATGAGTTATTATAACTCTTAATGATATCTATAGCTCTATTTTGAGTGGGCTAATTAGCTACATGAGTATTCTTGATAGACTCACCTATGTGAATGTGGAAGTGTGGCCGCTTCCTATGGATATTTTGGGCAAATTCCTAAAGCGTTCACTATACTGGGATAAAAGCACATGGCCATAACATGCTAGCTATTAGAATTACATCCAAGTAGGGTTGTGTGTGGGATATTGTCAGAGATAGAGTTCAAAACTACGGTTACTCTAGTATATTCTGAATCATCTTTACTACATAAAGGTTCAAGTCGAAAGACACCTTTACTTATGCACAATTCTATAGATTATTGCTCGATAAAAGGTTTTCAAATTTTGCAAGTGGGGGATTGTCACAACAGCTTTTCTAAAGCTGTTAACGTTAAGATGCAAAACTTTGAAAGTGCCTTTGGCACAAGTCCCACATCGGTGGGTTCTAAAATTTGGATAGAGTTAATATACTCTTTTTTTAGACTAAAGGTTCAGCCCTTTGGGCATTCAATGTTTTGTGAGTATGTGGGGAAGACCCAATGGACCAAGTCACACACGAGCGCGCGCGCCGCCGCCACCGTCTGTCCGACCCGTGCCTATGTTCGGGTCCTGGGTCTTGGGCTTGGGCTCATTAAGAAATAATTTTTTGGACAAATAAATTAACGGTTTTTGGCTTTAAAAATTAATTTTTAACAGTAATTAATTCCGAAAAAAACGTGGGCCTTTTACTGTTGAATTTTTCCACCCACGTTTCCAGTTTTCTCTCCACGTATTTGCCCACTAACGGTAATTTCTTTTTTGCATAAAAGGAGGTTGAGACCTCCGTTTTTCAACACAGTTCCAACAAAAGAAAAACCCACATACAGTTCATCTTCCAAACAGTTCCGAATTTTTTTTTTCCAGAATAATTAATCTTGTTTCACAAATTAATTATATTGTTAGAATCGAGCAATTATACAGAATGGGTGTACACAGCCCGGGTTGATTTTTGTGCTTTATCGATCCGTATTTTCTGATTTTGGAGGCTGTTTTATCTTGGGGGTGGCGGGGCTTCGAGACTGTCATCACACTTTGGGCAGAGCCGCGAAACACCTTAAAGAGAGCGACATTGTCCGCGACTCAGCCGTGTTCTAGATTGTACCTGTTTCCGAGATTTTTTATATTTTCTGTCCCAGATTTATTTGCTCCAAAATTGGGTAATTTTGTTCCTAATTTTTAATTCTGCATTTAATTATTTACTGCTGCTACAACAATTCCACCAAGAGATCTAGAGACACCTCCTCAAAGGCCTCAGACATCAGCGAGAACTGCCCAAAGGTTGATTGGCAATGTAATGGGAATAAAATTGCCTTCCACAAGCTTTGGATCAAAAGATTACAAAAACAGGAAGAAACCAAAAAGGAAAGAACATGATTGTCTCTAGACAACATATGAGAACTGATGCTTGGGGTGATGATGTCAGCTAACATTTTTTCAAGAATCTTCTTAAATTTGATCATTTATTGACTTTTCCAACTGTTAATAGCATAGAGGAATGGTGTTGCTGATTAAAAAAAGTCACTCAACGTCAGAATGCAAATAGTCCTAGAAACCAAAAGAAATGAAGAAAAATTTATCATAGGAGTTTGGTAATGAGTATTCACTCAACACAACTGACCAACATTTACATAAAATAGAAATTGAAGCTCAATTTATAAGACAATAGTATAAAATACTGGACAGTTACTATTCATCTCAAAATTCCTTTCAACTTATATATGGAAAATAACACATAAACCAAATATAATAAAAACATAATTGGAAAGATTAAATTAAAAAATTATTCACCAAATCAGTAAACATTGTAGTCGATTTTGTTGTGGAATATAATCAAACAATGGATATGCAGTCCAATTCTTATCCCTTGCTAGTAACTTGAGTATCCCCTCTCATGCCAACTTTAGTCTACCATTGTCAAGCTTCAGCAGACCTAAATTCCCCTCGTACCAATCTTGTGTAGGACTCGTAGACTGGCCAGTAAAACATTCTAATAGAACAATCCCCAAAATGATATTGTCATAAAAACTTTATTTATAAAAAAGAGTACAACACACTATAATATTTAGTGTTAAATTAATTAGGTATTTCTTTCCATATGTGAAAAGGATAATATAAACAGTTACACCAATAAAGAAATCGATCTTCTGTCCATAGATGACATTCACATATAATAAGCTTACATTTTCCTTTGGTCTAGTCGATTCAACAATTATCGTGTACCTTCATGGATGAATGGTGAACTGATTGTTATAGATGTCTTCCCAAGAGTAGATAGTTTCATTTTGAATTGATTATTCAGAGGTGTGATGGAGAATATAAAAAGGGAAACATGTCATTTAGTTGTTTCAGAGAGAGAGAGAGAGAGAAGCTGAAGGGGAATGGTTTTGTGAGAATTTTTTTTGCGGGGATTAAATAGAGTAGGGGTGAAACCGGTACGGGTTTTTACCGTATCGTACCGTTTTGGTCCGAAAAAAATGATTTTGGTTTCATATTATGAAATACCGAAAAATGATTTTACCGAAATCAAAAATACCATAAAAAATTTGGTTGGTTTTGGTTTTTACATACAAAAAACCGATTTACCGAATTTACCGTACCGATATCGTACTAAAATTACCGTACCGAAATACCGTACCAAATTTTTGTGCAGTGTCAAATTATTTTGGGTATCATACTACTTCTATTTATTTTATTTCTTATGAGTGAGTTTTTATATTCTCTTTGAATTTAAATTTATTTATTTGAGTATTTGGTTTAAGTGTTAAATAACCATGTTAATTAAACATATATTTTGTTTAATTAATCAAACATTTAACACAAAATGAATTAGGCAGCATTTTGTTAAAATAAAAAGAGCGGTTTGTTTTGTTGGCTATATTTTCGTTTTGCCCTTATTTCATTTGGGCTTTATATTGTGGTTTGTGTAGAGATCTTTTTTTAGGGATTTTATTTCATTTTTTTTACCTCTTTCTCTCTTAAAAAGTGTGGCCGTCATTTTTGTTTGAGCTCTCTCTCTCTTATTTTTTTTTCTTCTTCAACCTTGGGTTGATTTTGAGAAATAATTTTTTGGGGACTTTTATTTGAGAACACCATTTTTTTGTTTTGAGATTTAGCTTTCGATTTGGTGTGGTTACTTCATTTTGAGATCGGGTTTCCGGTGATAATTTTTTTTTGCGCTAGATGTATTCGGATCTTAGTTCCCTCCGTGTTTTCCGGTGATTTTTTTTCCCAACGAGTTAGCTTTTCTAGCGAAGGTTTGTTTTTCCGGTGTGGATGATTTTGACTTTCCTACGAACATTTTTTGAGGTAACAACTCTCTCATTTTTTTAGGCTCATCATCTTGGCTCATTATCCTCAGGCACCAGCTCCCTCATCTCATCTCACTCTCCTCCGGCTTCGACAAAAGCAAATCGATTGGTTTGGTCTCGTATCTGTTTAAATCTATTGTTCCAAATGCTACAAATGCTAGAAATTGTACTTGTTTGTGTATGTTTCTAATTGTTCCAAACAACTAGAAATGCTAGAAATTATAGCAGCTAGAAATGGGTATATCGAAATATATACCAGATTTACCGAATGCATAAACTGATTTGAAATTCTAGTATTTACCAGGAAAAAAATGAATTGACACCGAAACCAAAAAATCCCGAAAAAATCGAAAAAACGGTCGGTTTGGTTTTGGTTTTTGTTTTGATGTACCGGTCGGTAAATTGGTGCGGTACGGTTTTACCATATAAAATGTGGTTTTGGTATTGGTAAGGGGTCGTTACCGACCATACCGTGCCGGTTGCACCCCTAAAATAGAGAGAAACGAAGGGTTCTTTCAATAAATGAAGTGTTCTCTCAATACCCAAACAAAGACACGTGTCACAGTATCTGAAAGAGACACCATGATGGGAATTAGGGTTTATTGTTATTTTTCCTTTATATTTGTCTTTTAATTAGTTTTTAAGCATGTTTGAGACTAATATGTCATTTTAGTTATTAGTTATCTTTTTTTGTCATTTTGGGTATTAGCTTGATTAGCAAGCTAAATTCTCTTATAAATAGGCCCCTTGGCCCTCATTTTTACTTAACCTTAAATACTGAGAATAAAGAATAGAGCGAGAAAGAAACCCACTTTATTTCTTTAGTATAGTTGTTGTTGCTATGCAGTGTAATTGTTCTGTAGATAACTTCTTCTTTTACTCTTTCGCACCCTAGTTTACATCAAATTAGTATCAGAGCGTGGTTTGTTCTCGGATCAACCATGTTCATAGAAGATTTGGGTTTACGTTGGATATACCCGAATGAAACCCGAACCAACCATAGTGGCGTTCAGCCGTGCATCCCATTACCCTGCGATGCCGAATTTGATCACCACGCTCACAGAACCATCGTTGCTGCCCAGTCGACATGCTACTGTTGAGGAAGGCAGAATCCATATAAACACATCTCCGGCGCTGCCCCAGAAGGCATGAGTTATCTCTTTAGCGCGCATCCGATAGCTTGTGGGGATCGCGACCCACGTCAAACTATAAAATGTAGGAATTAGCCTCCGATAGTCCAAGAATAAACATCTGATTTTGATTTTTAGCAGCCGCGGCCAAGGCAGTGGGTACAGTCGACTTTCCAGTCACGGTCCTCCATCAATTCAAATCATATTCGTCATCGATTCTGTCCCAAACTTTAGCCACAACACCCAACACTGAAAATCAAACCAAGAACCAAACCCTAACGAGTCAAGAACCATCGAAATTTCAAGAAAGCATTACCCACAACTAAGATTCATTGTCTTCTACTTCCAAACAATCCAAGACCCATCCTAATACCAACTGTATCGAAATTCAACAAAAAAAAATTGATTCCAGCCCTTATTTACCCTAAAACCCTAACCCTAATAGACATTCAAATTCAACCCCGATAACCTCCCACCACATCACAAACCCTAATCAAATATTCCCACCACCCGGACCTCTTCAACACACTAATCCCCTACCAGTTTTTGAAAATTATAATTCAGCCCCAGAATTTTTCAAAACTTATAAATCTGCCCCAAATCTATCAAGAACCTACGATTTAATCCCTCCCCCCCTAAGAATGCCTTTCACTCAAATTATCGTGGGATGGTACCAAATACGGGATTGATATGAATGCATGTGCTGATTTCAACAAGATAAGTTGTACCCACATAAAAAAACTTCAAAGTCTTCAAGATTCTTGGGCCGCGACGAATTCCTATCTATCTCAAAAGTTTCACACATTCGCGTATAGTGCTCACTCAATCGGGAGTATGAGATGTACCATCAACACCTAAATAGGTGTCGAGCCGAGTATCTTGAGATGGAGATGGCATGTGAACAATGTGTACGTGCACGAGTGAGAAATTTGGTCCCATTTTTTTAGTACTTGTCGACATGTGTCCCTTCTATTACATCCGATGTCATTCATGCGCACACTGATAATACTATCTTTATGATTTATGATGATATCTTTGAGGTTTTTGAGACCCCAATGATGCTTGATAGTGACTACGTGTTCATTCCTTCTGACTTTTTCCCATATTCGAGGAGGATGGATGGATCACTCGCACTCGACATAGGGATTTGGAGACATTTGAGATTGTGGACTTCATTCCTATCTTTGGGATAGAATATGATGGGTACTTTCTATGTGATTTTTTTAATTTATTTACTGAAGACGGTTGGAAGAATCTCACTCACTATCGCGAGGTGAAAATATTTGATTTGACGGATTTCTTTCCAATTTTTTATCACAATGATGAGTTTTGTGGTGATGGTTCGGTGATTATTTCCTTTGAGGAGTATATGCTGCTTGGGGTGATCGCGGTTGGTGTGGGATTTGTGGACCCTTTTTGGATTACTTATGAAGAGCACTCCATGACTAATTTACATGATTTGATGCTATGGAGGCTCATTACGAGGAATTTGGATGAAATTTGGCACCAATGGCCCTCTCCATGCCGATCTTGTGTTACTTATTCATTTGGACGGATTAGTGGACACATTCCTATTCATCAGCCATGGCATAAATTTATGGTTTCTCATCGAGGATATTTTGCGAGTCGTTATGCGACGCTTCAAAGGATGACTTCCCTTTGAAGTAGAGGATCCCACGAATGATGCCCTAACACACACTTTATTCTCTCGGGATGAGCTTTCTTAAGTAGGGGAGAATGATGGGAATTAGGGTTTATTGTTATTTTACCTTTATGTTTGTCTTTTAATTAGTTTCCAAGCATGTTTGGGACTAATATGTCATTTTAGTTATTAGTTATCTTTTTTAATCATTTTGGATATTATCTTGATTAGCAAGATAAATCCTCCTATAAATAGGCCCCTTAGCCCTCATTTGTACTTAACCTTGAATATTGAGAATAGAGAATAGAGAGAGAAAGAAACCCACTTCATTTATTTAGTTTAGTTGTTGATAACATGACTTTTCATCTCCCTGGCAATGGCGCCATTTGATAACTATGCTTTTTGTATGTCATTGTTGTTGAAAGCCCAGTTAGTCAAAACCTCAAATACCTAAAAAATGTAACAACTCAAGTGTAGAGGTAAGTAAGGGTATCAATCCACTTCCAAGGAGGTAAGCTAGAGACAAATTCAATTGTAATTCACTTTTTACTTTCTTTTTGTTCTTTTTCACTTTTCTACTTTTTTTTAGCTTTTTCAAATATTAAAACAATTGGGTGAGGTGAGGTGAAATAAGACTAAACTAAATTATGAGAACAACTAACTAGAAAGTTACTAAAATGAAAAATAAAGTCTAAACTAAAATAAGAGATAAAGTGAGGTAAATAATTGTGAGAACAATCAAGGAATGGGATTACACCACAAATTTTAGTTATTCTAATTAATTAATTTAATTATTTGAATTCCCCCAAATTAATATCAAAATTACAAATCAACTCTCGTTGCAAGTGTAATTATAATAGTAATCTTTTAGAAAATTAAGTTTAACACCCCACAACTCTAGAAAAATAGATTTACACTCCTTTTAAATAATCACCCGCTAGGATCGATCAATTAAAATTTATGTAAATCTTAGAAAATAAATTTAGAGTTGAAATTCAAGTTATAATACCCCACTTAAGAAACCCATATCTCTAGTTCGAATATAAAATGGGTATTATAATTAGAATTTCGATTTTCTCTCGAAAATCATTTACCCTCTCTCGAGGCATAAATTTAAGGGTGAGGGGTCAAAATTAACATTCAAAAGGAATTTTCAAGTAATTAAACTAATAAAAATAAAATAAAAACAAATAAGGGTTTTACCCCACCCCTTGAAAGGGGATTTAGCCTAACATGATATGAAATATGACAAATTAATAATCAAAGGCATAAAATAAATGAGATGAGAAAAGAACAATCCTATCCCAATCTCTTGATGCTTAATTTATCTTCAATCCATGAGTTGAAATTCACATCCCTTAATTTGAATGATTCAAACACAATTACATCAAGAATCTCACTCAAATTAATCCTCACAACAATTTATTTTCTCCTCACTATCTAAAAAAAATAAAAATAAAATTCTAATCTAAAAAATTACACTAAAATATTATTTCTCTCTCTAACACCCTAAATGGGTTTTCTAGACCTAAAAACTTTTTATTCAAATGGGGTCTTCATCTTCATTTATAGTAGGCACATGGAGCATGAGGGTATAATGGGAGTTGGCTTGAGTGTGCATGGGAATGGTGAGGTGTGAGGGCATGTGGGTTAAATGGGGTGACACAATCTGATTTGGTTTAGAGGGTATAATGGGTATTGGGTAAAAGTTAGTAGTTGGGGGTATTTGGGTAAAAGGAGTGTTAAGTGGGGTTTATGGCATGTGGGGAATTTAGTTTCATTTTTGGCTTTGGTTGTTAAGATTGGCTTGGCAGGTGAATGTCGTGACTTTGGAGGGAAATGGGTTGTGGTTGGCTTGGGTCACGATCTAGGTTTGATAGGTCGGGTAGTCGGAGTTGGGTTACTGGGGCGCTGCCGGGGCATGGGTTTGTGGGTCGGAGGCTGATTAACGTGGGTTGGCAAAAATGGGTTGAGGGCGAATGACGCCGGAGTGGTCTATGGGTTAACGACGCTGGGGATGGGTCGAGAGTTACAAGGGGCATCACCGGCGGGATGGTTGCACCGGAGAAAGGGGTTGTCGGGTGCGAGGGCAGCGGGTTAGGGAGGTTCGAGGTGGTCGTCGACGGCGGCTGGGTGTGGAGCTGGTACGGGACACTGGACAGGGGTGAGGGGGTATTGTTAATGGAGTGAGGAGAGAGAAAGGTTGTTTTGGTTATGGAGGTTTAGGTTAGGAGAGAGAAGTGTTGGGTTAGTTGGAGAAGATGATGGTGGGAAGGATTGGGTGTATTGAGGGAGTATGGGAAGGGGGTGTGGCTTAGGATTGATTTGTGTGTATGTGTTATGTATAAAAGTAGGGTGTGTGTGTGTGTAATTTGTACCCAATAAAAATAACACAATTACTAAAACTAAAACTAATTAATAAAATCTAACTAAAAATAAAACAAACTAAAAACAAATAAAAATATTAAAACTAAAAAAAATAAAATCCTAAGCCTATATAAAATTAAAATAAAACAAAAGACATAAAAACTTAAAATATAAATTAAAACTAAAGTCCTAAATATAAAATATAATAAACTAATAATAAACTCCTAAAAACTAATCCTAATAAAATAAGACTAAACTAAAAGCTAATAAAAAATAAAATAAAATAGAAAAATAGAAAATAAAACCTAGAAAATACTAAATAAATCTAAAATAAATCCTGAAAATAAAAATGACTCAAACTAAAAATCTAAAAAATAATAAAAAGGGACAAAAAAAACGCACACATGATTTGGGGTAGGTTTAGGCTCGGGTTTGGTAGGCTAGGGTTATGGGATTGGTAATTAGCTCCATAAAACGAGCATTTGCCTCAATATATAGCTTTTGACACCGCAGATGGACGTTTGACCTACAAGATAAACATTTAAGCACATAAGACCCATATTGTCGAGAATTAGCAACAAAAGTGCATCTATTCGGGGTATAAAATGTATAGTTTTGGGTGCTTATCAGTTGTTGTTGTTGTTGTGTAGTGTAATTATTATGTAGTTAATTGTTGTGTAGATAACTTCTTCTTTTATGCTTTAGCACCCTAGTTTATATCAAACCATTTTAATATTAGATATTAAATACATACTACCTCTTTGTGTAAGTGGTCCCAATAGAAAATATTTTGTCTTTCACTTATATTGTCCTCCCCTTCTATACAATACTTTTCCACAAAAGTTTTTCTCATTACCTCAATCAGCTAGACATGAGGAGATATGGCACCTTTCCCTTATTGGGAAAGTTATTTTTGTGAGAAAATCAAACCTTGCCCAAATAGAAGGTCTTGCCCACAAATTCTGGAAAGCTAAAGGAGGTGTGAAACGGTCTAAAAATGAATTTAACACATTTAACTTCGATTTAAAAACTGAGGAGGAAGCTACAAGATTTTTATAATAGTCCCTTTCAAATGGTTTACTTATCCTAAAAGCATGGGATGATAGTTTATCTGCTGATGAAGTCATCTTCGTAACAATGGAGGTTTAGATACATGTACATGGCCTTACTAAAGGCAGATATAATGAAGAAAGTGGTAAAATATTGGTCGAATTCCGGGAAGCAGTATTAAAGTGGATATTAAACAAAGTCACTACTCTTATATGTGGATTAAAGTTTGTGTGGCCATCAGTAATCCACTTGTGAGAGGCTTCACCCTTAAAATAACAGAAGGCGATAAGTGGATATACTTCACATATGAAAAAAACTAAGTGATTCTATTTCAATTACCGGACAATTGATCATGTGAAAGAGGAGGGTGACCACCCAGTATCACCATCGAATGAGGATGAAGTAGCATTTTGGAGTTGGATGATAGCATCACCATCTTTCAAACAAGCCATGGATAATTTCCTAAAGAAACTTCCATGCTTCAATTTTTAACAGTTCCCTAACCCAACAAATAATAACATTAAATCCACACCACCTAACCAACTACCGAATCCCTTAACCACTAAACACCAAGATGATATAAGCAGTTCATTAATTCTTCCTAACTCTATTTTATGCCATCTCACATCCATATCTTCTTGTACATTGTCAGAAAAGGAATTCATCACCTTCTTACCTCAACTAACCCCATAGAGAACTTAGTCCAATTACTCGGTACCATCTCTTACCAATATTGAGAAGTCGAAGAAGAATGTCTTGTCTCAATAATAAAAATCGATCAACTCTCACCAAATCTCAAAGACCACCCTACCATCATCAATAGAACCCTCTTTCTAGATTCTCCAACTTAGTTACCCACTCTATAAGTCCATCTATAGTGGGTAGTGTAAATGTGTACATTTAGCTTTTTTTGGCTCACAATGGGTAGCTAATTGTACACATTTAGCTAAGAGAAAACGTAGCGAGTGTCTACATTTAGATGGGCAATACACAATGTGTAAAGGGTGGGGCCCACGGTTGGGCGGGTAAAAGACAGTCGCCCAGGCCTTGGGTGTATAACATTTAACCGCCCAACCTTCTCCCATTTTTTTTTTAAAAATAATAGCCAAACGGTAACATCTTAATGGCTAAAAAATTAACCAACGGTTACTTTAATTTTCTATATATGCATTAGACTCCCCAAAACCATTAAGACAACACTGATTTATATCCTTCTACATATCAATTCAAATAATTTTTATCTATTCTTCTTTTCAAAGTACTCCACCAAGTTTGATCCGACTACCAAATTTCAATCCACACGACGAGGTGTTGCTTTGTATGGCGTACGTTAAATTTTCTATAGATGGTGCTATGGGGACTAACCAAACAGGTTCAACCTTATGGGAAAAAATAACTGACGAATATAACTCGAGTGAGGGTGTTATTTACAAATGCACCGAGAATTCATTGCAGAGAAAAATTTATAAAATTAACACAGAGTGTATGTTGTATGCGGCGAAGTTTTCCCAAGCTTATGGTAGGGGGAAAGATAGCGACACGTCAGAGGTTTCATGGGTAATTATAATTAATTTTTGTTTATTATTTTATTTATAATTAAATTCATAATTTTGCAAAACTAATGCGAGAATATTTTTTTTCTATAGGTCCAACGAGATGGTGATCATTTTCGAATAAAAGCGGGTCATAAATTCAATTACGACCACCGCTACGAGGTGCTTAAGGACTTGCCAAAGTATTCCATGTCAACCACCGGTTCACAATATACCGATGAAGAAGATAATGCGAACCTGCTTGAATCGAACGACATCGAGATAAGGGAATTCAATAATCCGCTAAAAAGACCAGAAGGACGTAAAGCTATAAAAGAGAAAGTGAAGAAACGGGCGGAAGCCAACAATGCGACTACACAATCACTCATTTTAGAGAACTCTAGTGAATTTAACAAACTTTATGACAAAAATTCTACAGAATCCTAATCAATCAAAAGGAATATGAATGAAAAGAATGATGGTTTAATTTCAATTCGCACCAAAGAGTACGAAGCTCAACTCCAACATAACGAAGATTAAATTATTTACATGGATACAACTAAATTCACTCCCCAACAAAATGCCTTTCACGAGTTGCGATTGGCTCAGATAATGCAGCGTCGGTCTCAAGCATATCAGAACCTCTTACATTAAATTAATAGATTTATATGGTTATTTATGTAATACAAATTTATTAATTATTATCTTTTGTACCAATGTTTATCAATGAATATTTTTTCCTAAACAAATTTTATTTAGCACAAACAAAATTGTGTACATATATTAGAAAGGGTAAATGGATAAAATTGAAATTACAATTAAGATGATGATTCTGCATGACGATTCCAAATGTGTTCCATAAGGTCCTCACGTAACTGGTTATGGGCATCCTTGTTCCACATCTTCGTCTCTCGCACCTGGTACTGATAATGGCCAGTGAGACTTTGCCTCCTTAAGAAGGGGGTGGGTCACGTAAGGGCAGGTCATCTCGCCAAGTTCCGTCTCATAACTCATCCTCGACAATCATAGTGTGTAATATGACACAAGCCTTCATACTTATACGTAAGTCTTTACATTCCCAAAAATTGGCTGGATTTCTGATAAAGTAGAACTATTGTTGCAAGATGTCAAATGCACGTTCCACATCCTTTCAGGCTCCTTCTTGAGCTCGTGTGAACACCTTTTGTTTTTAAGTAATCGGTCTCTTAAAACTCTTAGCGATAGTTGCGATTGACGGATAGATACCATCTGCAAGGTAGTACCCCGTGTCATACGTGTTTTCGTTGATCTCGATGTTCATAGGGGTACGATTTCCTTCCAGAAGTTCTTCAAACATGTGAGACTTTTTAAGAACATTCAGATCTTTACATGCACCAGGCATTCCAAAGAACGCATGCCAAATCCAAGTATCATAAGATGAAATTGCCTCTAAAATTATAGTGGCAGCATGGAAATGACCTTGATATTGGCCTTTTGATGCATGTGGATAGGTTTTCCATTCCCACTGCATGCAAACAATGCTCCCAATCATCCCGGGGAACCCATATTATTCATTCTCAGGCTGCATGCGGGCTATAACTTCGGTTGTAGGCGTGCGGTAATACTCCAGGCTAAACACCTTCACTAAAGCCCTACAGAAATGTTTTAAAGTCTCATTCGTTGTTGTCTTGGCTATTTTCAAATATTCATCCCGCAGATCCTCGCATCCACCGTACACCAACATACGAAGTGCACAAATAATCTTCTGGTGAGAGCTTAATCCCATTCGTCCAACACAATTCAATTTCTGGATGAAATATGAATCTTTTTCATAGACTGATTCCAAATTATAATTGAAGCTCCCCTTGTTTATCCTGAACCTACGCCTGAACATTTCTTCAGGATAAGTGGGGTTACCTAAAAATAGTCTTTTCATAAATTGCAATGAGTCGTCTCTTTATCCCAATGCACCGTTCGTTGACAGAGTAATCCTCCGGGGTCTTGTGATGGTGGATGGTCCATATTAGGAGAAGCAATTGGATATTCATCTCCATATATGTATGGAGGTGTGTGTTGAGGAATGGGGTTGTGCCTGGTAGACGAACTTGGTCCAACGCCTCTCAAAGTTGCAATATCTTCATCTTTCTATCATAGAAGTCCGTCTCTCTCTCTTTCTCTCTCTCCCACCTTTTCCACATAAGCTCTCGTTATAAAAAAATTTTATTTAAGTTTCTCGATGTATTCCTTTCTAAAAAATATATCACGCCATTGGGAGCGTGAGTAAAATTCTCCGGGTGCTAAGTGGGGGATCTGGTTGAATGACTGTTGTGCCATTCATATTTATATCTGCAACTTCAGAGTCCCTTGACAATGGTATAATATTTGACGATGAAGATTGTCCCTATGTGTTGTATGTATGGGGAGCCTCCCATTTATCTGCTGGTGTGCTAGGTACCCATAAATCAGAGGGTGCAATCGAGGCGAACTCCACCCCGTCATGTTTTTTCCACTTTAATAAGGAGGGTAATATTGCACCCTTACCCACAATCTTCCAGTATGTCAACCATTCATCCTACGATGAGACTATGATACGAGCAATTGCAGGTTGCCAATTGCCAATTTGTTGCATATATATTTCCCTTCGAATGAATGTCATAGGATACGGTGGGTTTTCTGGAATTACAATGAGACTTGTCATTTGACGGTAGCAGCGGTCTCCGAGATACCAAGTTCCACCTAACTCGATATCCAAAAGAATGAACCGTCTCTACCTCAAATCGTGAGCAACTATAACGACATTAAACTGGTTTTCTTCTAATCCCATAAAAGGTTGTCATATAACTGACTTGGGAGAGCTCATTTCTAGTTGCTCCTGCATTGCCGAACTTTTGAACCTCATTTGTCCTAATAAAGCCCCACATTGATTAGACAACCATCGTAGAATACACGACCATCTTTCCATGGCATTATTGTGCAATATGGGAGCCATCGTGTGAAGGTACTCGTAGCCGAAGTACTGCGGGTATAAAGAAAAACTCATTAGTATTTGGTAGATTATTGAACTAAAAAAAATTAAATTTAATGGCCGTGATTCAAATGTTAAATTAAAGAAAAAACTACCTCTATAAGTTGCCAGAAATAATTTACTATTTTTTGCGCATTTGTGGTGCATGCATCAAGGGCATAGTAACCACGGGCTAAAATGGCAGAACCCCAATCCGTAGCAGCCATGTCGTTAAGATCGTTTAAATAAGTTGCCCAACCCACACACAAGGTATTATGCCCCGTCGAGAAAAAAATGGAGCTTAGCACAAATACAATAAAAGCTCTAGCGATCTATTATGCACTCACTAATCTTTGCTCTGGAGCTTGTTTGCACCAATTCAACCTGTACCTTTTTAATGTTCTACAAGAAATATTTATTTCTTTATACTCTGGGTAGCCTATTCCGGAAAAATATAGCACGAACATTACCTCCATAGTATAAGGACTAGATGTTAGAAAGCTAGGAAAAATTGGATGGATTCCAATTGGAATTCCTAAAACCAAATAATTAAAGAAGTATTAAATATGGAAACTTTCAACAATAATTAATAAAAATAATTATAGTGCAAAAAAATATTATTGAAATAATTACCGGATAAATGCACAAAATCATAAGGGGTAATCCCCAACTCCACACTCGGTAGATGAAATGTATGTGTTGTTTCCGACCACCTGCTTATGAGCGCTCCGATCATTTGGTTGTCCGAGTTAGGAAAAGATTCATTAAATAAATGACTAAAACCGAAATTCTCAATGGTCGCTCGCACAAACAAAATCTGGGATAATTCGGCATACACCTTTATCGGACCTTGGACACTATCGCGCATGTGAAATTAACTGTCGGTTATGCGCTATAGGATCAACATACATGTCTCTCGCATGTGAAAAACTATCGTCAAACAACCGATGATAATTTGGATACAAGATTAGCAAATTCGGTGGTGGGGGTGGAATATGATTTGGTTTTGCGATTTTGCCACTCCATTTTCTTTGAATCCCTAAAATTTTCAAAACAAATAGTATTGAATAGATAAAAAATATGTGTTTGATTTTTGGGATTTAAAAAAGATACAAGGATGTTGTAGGAATAATTTTGGGATTTTTTTTAGGAGTGTGAAAAATAGGAGTTATAAGGATGCTGTAGGAATAATTTTGCGATAAGTGCAAAAAATAGAAGAGAAGAAAGTGGTATTTATAGGGGTTAATGTGCAAATATTTTAATTTCAAGCGACTAAATTTTAATGGATAGTATTTGGTAGAGGAGCTGGGCATGGAAGACTTACCCACCCAAGGGCTGGGCGTGTAAAAGTCACCTGCCCAGCGTGGGCACCGCCACTGCCACCTCATTTTTACACCGTTCCAGTGTGAGTAACCCACGAACGATCTAAGCCATAAAATGCACAGTTATATTTTTTTACATTATCCCACTACAGATGGCCAAGCATTTCTCCCAAATTCTCCCCTGAAGAAAGAGAAAATAAACACATCATATCCTGAGTCACGACCCTAAAAAAATATTACCACAACCCCATTATCCCCAAGTCCCATCAAAATTATTTTACCAAATCCAACAATTGGACCACTCCAATTTATAACTTACAACCCACACAAAATCGAAGCCTAGTGCACCCGTAACCCCAATGTCACCTAAACACCATCCAAACAACAATACCCCACCTAAGTTACATAAACAAAAAACACCATATGGCCTAGATCCTCCTCAAATGTTAACACCCAAAACCAGTTCACTGATAAGTCTCCCAAAACTCCCACTAATCTAAAACCTATCACCAATTCACAATCCATTTATCCCCCTCAATAAGAGTTGTACCGAAAGAACCCTAGAGACATAAACCCCTTAACCTTCCACCTAAATCCAAATAACCCACTAACGAGACCCAGATCTAATTACCCGTCACCTAAAGAAAACTGAAAATGTTTATGATAATCAACCTCTTTTAGTGGAATCTCTGTAAAATAACAATCAAGATAAATACAAATATGTATCACCACCAAACCATTCTGGAATAAAGGAAAAGAAATCCAGCTTACCCCTTAGGGCTCGTTTGGTTCGAGGTTTGGAAAGGGAATTTAGGATTCCTGGAATTTAGAATTCCCCCCATTTAGAATTACAATGTTTGGTTGGAGATTTAAGGGGGAACTTAGAATTGCTGGAACTTAGAATTCCCACGAAATTGGAATTCTTCTTTCCCTTCTAAAATGGGGGTAATCCTATATTCCCGAACATATTATCTTACTTTTGTAGTGAGACAAAAATACAATCTCACATAAACTCATACGTACTCTCTCTCTCTCTCATGCGCACACACACACATACACACACACTTTCTCTCACACACACTCACTCTCACACACATACACTCTCTCTCACACACATACATACACGCACATAAACACTCTCTCTCACACACATACACATACACTCTCTCTCTCTCTCTATCACACACACACATACACATACACTTACACACACACACACACTCTCTCTCTCTCACACACTCTCTCTCTCTCTCTCTCTCTCTCTCTATCACACATACATACACACACACTATCACACATATAAATACAACCATACACACACACACACACTCTCTCTCCCTCTCTCTCTCACACACACACACATATATATATATATAAATACACACACACACACTCTCTCTCTCTCTCTCTCTCTCTCTCTCTCTCTCTCTCTCCCTCTCTCTCTCTCACACACACATACACACACACACACACGTACACTTACACACACACTCACCATGCACTCATGTGCACACACTCAAATCAAGTAGAATGGTATTTTAGTTAAATGATATTTATTCGTAATTTGGAAAAATAATTTTAGATACCGGGAAAAGAGAATTCCTGCTTGAACCAAACAATGGAAAGCAATTCAAGATTCCAGGAACTTAGAATTCCTGGAATTATGAATTCCCATTCCCTTGCCAAACCTCAAACCAAACGAGCCCTTAAAAGTATTCTGAGTTCTCACCATAGACCCACTAGTCTGGGGGATAAGAGGTTGGGTATGGCTATATGTCTTCTGACTTCAACAAACTTTCTATTTAAAAGAGCAAACTTCCCCTAACCTTTTTGGTGCTCAGCAAAAGTAAGAAGATGAAAAAAGATTCCACTATATTGGTGGAAGACTCTGAGTGGCAGCGGATAAACTCATATGCAGTGGAAATGGAGGAGAAAGTGTATTCAACTGTTAAACGTGTATAAAAAAACCAAAGGAAAATTGTTACTAAAAGAACCAAAAAGCACACGGTCACTGAGATGGAAACCATGGAGTACGTTGAGAAAAAAATTTTGGACATTGAAGTTAACATATGCATGTCTTCAAATACCATTATGTCAAAGGGGTACGCTTTGTGGACCCTCTAGGTTAATGATCATCCTAGAATGGATTTGTTAATGATTTGGCAAGATTTTGACAACTCAATCTCTTCATAATTTGTGTGTTTTGAAGAGACCTAATGTAGTGTGCCTTTTTGAAACTAAAGCCCAGTATCAAAGCGTCAAATTTGTAAAACATCTACTCAAGTTTGAAGAAGCTACTTGGGTGGATCCTGTTGGTTTTTCTGATGGTATTTGTTTATTGGGGAATAAAAATGTTTCAATATACTTTATTGGATGTTCAAAGGATTTTTTGGATGTCAATTTGTCTCATGGTGATGAAAATGTGCACAAAGTTATGGTCACTTTTCCTTACGGTAATCCCGACTTTGATTATTGAAGGTCTCAATCGGAGACACTTATTACAATGGTTACTCACATTAAATCTCCTTGGCTTTGCGTAAGGGTTTCAATAATATCACTTCTCAACTGGAAAAGGAAGGTGTCTTTCCTAAAGCTAATAGGGAATTTCTTTTTTATATAATATGATTTAGATGGGCCATTTAATTAAGCTTGAAGCTAACAGATGTAATCTCACTTGGAATAACAAGAGAGAAGCTACTGCAAATGTTCGTGAAAAGCTTGATAATGTCTTGGCTAATGTGGACTGGAGACTTCATTTCCCTAATAGTGTGGCATATGCTTTTCCTACTTTAGGTTCAAACCATAGTCCCATTGTCATTGATAGTACTTTGATGGTTAAGAGGAAACAATGATGTTTTAAGTTTGAGGGTTTCTAGTTAGAAGACATGGAATGCCATGATGTAGTTAAAAAGGAGTGGGCTAATCCTTTTTTTGGCTCGGATATGCACAGGATGTCCTCAAATATTTCAATACAAAAGCTTCTCTTTCAAGATGGAGTAAGAAGAAGTTTAAAAACTCAAAGATTGAAATTATAATGCTTAAAGGTAATCTGGGGGATATTCAATCATCTACTAAGGCTAATTATTCAGATGGCTTGGTTGGATCCATCACTAATTATATAAGAGCTTTGTGGATTAGAGAAGAGAAATTTTGGTCCATTAGATTTAAAGTGAGGTGGCTGAAATGGGGTGATAAGAATTCTAAATTCTTCCATGCTACTGTTGTTCAAAGAAATCAGAAGAATCTTATTACCAGACTTAATGACATGAATGGAAATTAGATGGAAGGATGTTCTCTTCTAAAATGACACATCACCGCTTACTTCAAGTCCCTCTTCTCCACTGAGGGTCGTACAGATACTTCCATGGGAACTAATCACATCCCTAATGTTGTTTCTGAGGCTATGAGTGCTAACATAATCAAAATTGTTTCTGTTGATGAACTTAAAGCTGCAGTTTTTTATTTAGGGCCTTCTAAAGCACCTGGGCCTGATGGAGTGCCAGGGATTTCTAAAGCACCTGGGCTCTGTCATGTGGTTGTAAGCTATCACTTATTGAAATCTATTTTTAGATGTTAAAAAAAGTATTACAAAATAATAATCCTAAATAAAATGTTTTAACGTGGAGTATCATCCTTATAATCTATTAGGTGTCGACCGGTGCGATGCGTGGGCGGTTTGAAATGAGTATTACGTAAATTCATAATTAGAAATTCCAATATATAAAACTGAAATGTATATTAAAATAATATTTAAGTGAAAACTAAATCTATTATTTCTTCCACAAGGTTACATAAGATTGATACTTAGGACTATTTGATCATAAAAAGGGAGAGAGAAGTAAAAGTTCACTTGGATGAAATTTGTTTATTATTTTTAATATAGAGTAATGCAATCACATCACATTGGAACACTCTTGTTTGCGTCGTAGTCTCAACCTTAAATATCTAAATATTTTCATTATTTACACTTTTTTGCATTTTCACTTGCAATGACACTCTACACTAAGGTATTCACATCACTCAGAGAACAACAATAAGGTTTAGTACCTAAATAATAGGGGAAGTAAAAATAACATGAAACATTAGTAGGTTCACATTACAAAATTCTAATTAACAATCGAAAACTAAGGGTCCGTTTGGCAAGCCAATTCCAAGCCATGGACATGGAAATGGAATTGGAAGGCCATTTTCAATTCCGTGGAATTGAAATTGGCCTTACAATTCCAATTCCAAGCCTTGGAATTGACTTGCCAAACGGACCCTAAATGAACATATGTATTCCTAATCAAGGTCTATTATTTAGGATTGTAAATTGTCAACCCAAATGCACTCCTAATGTGATAAAAATTAATGCAAATTATTAATCCCAGTACAAAATTCTAATTAATGATCAAAGACTAAATGAACGTATATAATCACGCATTGAGATTATAAATTGTTAATCCCATTGCACTCCTAATGTGAGATCAAAGGCTAAAAGAATCACTCTTATGTAAATTATTAACCCCAATGCACTCCTAATGTAAATGGTTAATCCCATTAAAAAATTCTAATTAATGATCGAAAACTAAATGAAAGTATATAACCACACATTGAGATTGTAAAATGTTAATCTAAATGCACTATTAATGTGAGATCAACGATTGACCATAGAGTGACTCTAGAGGATGTGGATCCATTATATATATATATATATATATATATATATATATATATATATATATATATATATATATATATATATATATGTGTGTGTGTGTGTGTGTGTGTGTGTGTGTGTGTGTGTGTGTGTGTGCACGCATGCACGCATCCATGTGTGTGTGTGTGTGTGCACGCATGCACGCATCCATATTTATATATAATTAAATAGATATTTTCACATTTTAGAATAGTTTCGATAATCTTCCTTGACTTATAATATGCATTCAATTATTATAAAGAAAATAATAGTTCAACTCCTTTTGGTAGTAGTGAAAATCTAAAAAAAAATGCAAATTTGTCAAGAAAGTCTCTTTAGAGATAAATATTTGGAAGTCACCATGTTGTAGAAAAAAATTACAAAAATTATGAAGTTATAAAAATTACTTGCAAAATATCAGTTAAAAACATTATAAAAAATTTTCATGTCCTATTAACCTTAACGCCAATTTTCTATTTTAGATTTGGGTAGTAGGACCTATTTTTTTTTTCTGTTTAACTTATTTCCACATTTTATTTTTATAATTTATGTATACCCTTTAAAAAGAAGAAAGTAAATGAAAATATAGTGCCTTAAAGATGAAGTTATAGCCTTCGTTGAGCACATTTATTGGAAAAAGAGTTCTTGCCCCCATAATCATCTAACATGTAAATTTTTCTTCCATGTAAGCTTTGTTTACGAGGGTTACGATAATTATTTTTGTTAGCTTTTGAAGCCCTCTCCAAAGCCTTTTCAATCTCATCTTTCAGAAAAACAGGTATAAAACTTAAGTTAAAAATTGTTAGCAAAATTCAAACTAAAATAAAAAATATGTTAAAAATGAAACTTGAATAGCAGAAATACCCACCTATGAGTGCCTAAATATTTTGGAGCTTAAAATCCGATCTTCTAAATAAACTTGCAGCATGAAAAAAAAAATTATTGCTATCTAATCCAATCAAAAGAAGAAGTATAAGCATGATTTATATTATAAGAAAACTAAAAACATAAGAAGTAAAAATGAGACAGGAAGAGCAAATTCACGAAACATTGCTAAAACATAGCAGATATACTGAGGAGATTGATTGAGGATAAAGAAGAAATTTATATGAAATAAGAGATATTGAATAAGAAATGACGGACGAAATAGGTTGCTTGTGTGTTTACCCTTGGAGGTGCAGTATCTTGAAAATCCTCAAAACAAACGCGCATTGCTAGATCGATAATGGAATCTGAATTCATTACATTAGACAAAGCTGGAGAAGAAGATGAATGGCTTCAAAACTGCTTAGAGGATGTTTTAAATTAGTCAAAACCTGTACCTGGGATATGTATACATTGTGATAGTCAATCAACGATTGGAAGGGCACATAATCACATGTATAACTGAAAGTCACGACATATTCGCCGTCGACATAATATCATTAGATAACTTCACTCAAACGGAATTATCTCAGTTGACTATGTAAAGTCAAAAGATAATATAATGAATCCACTAACGAAAGGTTTAAACTGAGAGAAAGTTGAAAGATCATCGAGAGGAATGGGACTAAATGACGCGACTAAGAAAGTGTCTCAGAAGTTCATACTCTCTAGGCTCAAGTGCAAGCCTGTCGCGTTAGTAATAAACCCGATAAGTCGGGATCATATCCATAGGGAAATAGGACAATGGAATCGTAATAACGTTGGACGGATGAATGAATCCTAACTCTGACTCTAAAGGAAAAGGAAAAGATGATTTGATTTGTGGAATCACTACACTAGATGCAATTATGAAAAAATGCAACTATCCTAAATTACCTAAATTATTGAAAGTGATTGAACTGAGATTTGAACTATATGATGAAGAAAACAGGACGAGAATACAATCCCCCAACCCTAGTGTATTGATGATATAAAACTAATCATAAATTTAAATGATTAATTAGACCCATAATTTAGTACTCCCAAGCATTGCGTATATGAGGTTCAAGCCCGCACCATACTTAACCAGAGGACGAGTAAATCGGTATTGCAATAGTTACACTCGAATTGTATTATAAAGCATCCTGGTTACCCGAAAGCAAACGAAATCCAAAGATCTATAATTATCGTGTTTCTACGCAATACGGTCCTAATAAAACCATTAAATTTAGAGGATTAATTATATGTACATACAACTACCACATCGGGGTAGGTTCATGCATCCCGACCCTTAAAAGTCTAGCCTACCATGATGAAATTAATGAAAACAATTTTGGAATTGCAGGAAGTCATGATTAAACTAAGGAAAATTTGTAGAATGATGTAAACAGAAAATTAGACAGAGGAAACTATCCACTAATCTTACCAAAGCACTCAAAACATTAACTATAATTACTTGTAATCACTGAAATCTGAAAAATCTTCAATCTTGGAATCAAAATACTAAGCTATCTCCAAATTAGGGTTTTTCTGAAAAGAATGGAAAATTAGATAAATTCTTCGTACTAAGAATGATAATAAAATGGGTTTAAATACCCTACAAAACTCTAGGAGTTTTAGCTGCACTAGGACTCTCCATTAGAGAAGGATAACAAAATTAAAATTTGACAGTCGGACCGGTCCGGTCCTCCCTCGGTTCGGTCTGGCTAGAATCCGGATCGGTTCTTTTATTTCTTGGGCGGATCGGCCCGGTGTGGATCGGTTCATTTGTTTTCTTTCAGCTTTGATCCATCTTCGGTCTGGGGTTCTCTGGAAATTGGCATAGCGGATCGGTCCGGCTCGGATATATCCAGATTTCCTTTAACTTTTTTTTTTAAACTTTGATTGCTCATAACTTTCACACCGAGACTAGGATTGAGGTTTCGTTTCTTCCTACGTGCTCATGAACTTGATTTCTTCAACTTCTCTTTAGGTTCCTCATCCGAATTCTGGGTAGAAATTGCAATTTTACCCTTTCGACTTTCCTCCTTTTCTTTATCGATTCTTACGGTTTCTTTCTTTCTTAATTGACATTAAATAATTGCAAAATTAGTAAGAAATATCAGAAACTCGGTGTACTCGTTAGAATAAGTCAGTAGCAAGATTATGAGATAAAATCAAATTGATTACGCTGATCGAGGTGCTAAAAGTAACTAAATTAAAGGGATAAATTGGGAAGAATTTATGCCCAATCAAACCCCCTAACTTAGAACTTTGCGCGTCCCGAGCATTGTAAAAGAATCCTAGCAAGGCTCAACTCTCAAAAATCATTTTATTGGGATAGAATACCTTTTTCGCGAGCAAACGATTGCATTTAGCATATGCAATAAGCCTTTAAACCCCTAGGTCATCCTAGTTGGACGAGTTGTGTCTCGTGAGGGTTTGTAGTGAATATACCCACAAAATTCGATGCAAAGAAAATTCAAAATACGCAAAAATGGTATAATTCAAACTTTCCCAAAAAATAGTCATCATCAAGTCACATGTACAAGTCTCAAATCGTGGTGCGTGTGTGCGAAGCCAAAAATTTAATCGCGGATTTCCACCGATTGACTATTACGTTACTTTTCTAAAAGTTCATTTTGATTTTAAAATCTCACGAGATGCTCTCAGAAACGAATCACTCGGAATGTGGCTATTCTCTCGATGTGCGTGATATAAAGAGTAAATATAATGGACGTAAAGTCACTCACACAAGTAAAAAGATAGAAATTTTATAGTGATAGGATCTCATCATCGGAATACGGTTTTAAAAATGGGAACATTGCCTCTTATTTACGAATTCAATCTCTTTTATTATCCTTTGGTGTCTTAGCTCTCCACGCGGTAACCAATTTTTGGAATTCGGACTCGGTTAGGACTTTTTTCGGGTTTTATGGTATATTGGGTAAAATGAAAATGGTAGGGAAGGTTGGAATTGGAAAAGTCATTTATGATGTCCATTTGTGCTTTTTCCGGGCTTTTGCTCATTTTATCTTCTTTTTCTCTATTTTTGTTTCTATTTTTCACTTCTTTTCTTTTGTTGCTATTTTTGTTGAGCATTTCTATTCTTTTTCTTGCCCATTTTTATGAACTTTTCGGACTTTATTGAATATTCCCTTTTCGCAATTCCAGGCTACTTGGGTTTTCGGGGTACCAAATGAAAAGGATACCTGTTGTTCGGCTCAATTTGGGTTATCAAAGGGATAATTCGTAACTTTTTATGGCCAATATTTTTGGGTAACAAACGAGGGCCTACTTCATTGTCCAAAATACTAATTGCATTACCATATGCGTTTCGAGATTAATTTAATTTAGAGATTTGTAGTGCGCTTTGTACGGCAATATCACACACATTTATCAAAACCGATCAAAATGAAAGGATTGAGATCCTCGACGACTTTTTAGATGTTGAAAAGAACTTTGAGTTAACAATTAACTCGGACTGATTTATAAATTTCACAAAGATGACATGCTCGAAGCTCAGTGGGTTTGTTAATACCCACACTTATTCGTTAAGTCGTCTATTTTCGCTCAATTTCCATCTTTGGTCAATTTCGGCTTTGTGTATGTTGAATTTTACAACTCGAGACTTCAATTCGACTTTTAATGATATTTTTGAAAAATTTGAATTCCAATTTTTATTTATTTTGAACAAAAACATTTTTGGATTTTTCAAATTTTTATGATTTTTTTGAAATTTTTGGGCATTTTTGAAAATTTGTGAACTTTTAGAAATACGCACTTGTGACCCCCCCTAACTTAGACTTTTGCATTGTCCTCAAGCAAAAAGGACTAAAATCTAAACAAGGAAAAATAAGAAGTGCGATAAATAAAACAAACAAATGGAAAAAATGCAGCAGATTTTTATAAAACAGGGTTGTAGTACAAAAACAGTAAAGAGCATACCGCATGTAGACAAGGGAAACAACTAAAAACTATCACAACCGAACAAAGCTTCACTGGGGCGATGGGTGGGAAGAGCTGGGCGCGTCGGGGCTATAGGGGTCATAGAAGTAGGATGGCAATGGCTCGTTGGGATCCCATTGGTGTCGATACAAGTCCGCTTGGAAACAAAAAATCATACTTGTGTCGCGACGGTAGTCGGTTAAAAAGCTGCAGAATCTCATCTCAAGGGCCGACATACGGTTAGTGAGGTCGCTACCCACCCATTCAAAATTCGGGTCGTCTTCTTCGTCGGATGACTCTTCATCCGCACCAACGTCACCCATCTCCACATCAGCACCTGTGTTTTCTTCTCCCTCATCATATTCCTCATCCCCACTCGAGGAAGCATCGTCCTCGTCATCACTTCCCCGCCTCACCTAGAGGATGGCTAGCTATTTGGTCGTCCGCGTGCGGGTTCCCTATCCAAAAGGACCGGGGAGGCGAGTACGATCAAGAAGTGCCTCAATGCCAGTGTCCTTGAGGATGGAGGTAATCAAACGTGCATATGGAAGTGGTGCTGCACCTTTCTCATCCAGGGTAGCGACCATGATGTCAGCGTATAGGGTGCGAGCCAGGTTAATGGAAGTGTTGGGATCAAAGAGGTTGTAGGTTAATGTGTCCTGACGGGGACGCATCGCTGAAGCATTGGACGTTTTCAAAATATTTGCCCACTCAATTTGGAAAGTGAGGCGTGCTTTTTCATTAAGACGGCCAACGGCGACAGTTTGCCCCCTCCATGCAACATCGGGGGCAATGCTCTCCATAATCAGTTCTTTGGCGATCTGGGTGACATTCCTTGGGTAGGTGAAATCTTGAACATCGGGAACATCGTATTCAGCTAACTTGGTCGTGAGAAGGGCCAATAAAAAAGGGATGACGGTGACATCAACATATGCTTGAGATTCGAATTGGCCCGTCCGAACAAGGGAGCCATAGAAAGATCGGACCTTGGCTGCCCAAACCGTCTCGTACGGTTGATTAAGGAATTGACACCAACCCCTAGGCATGAAGAGGGCGGTGACAAAATTGAGCATACCTAACCATTGGACAGCGCGCTCCATGTGGAGTTTGCGATCCGTACCAAAGAACCGATTGCACCACCGCTCCTCTTGGCGAGAACGGAATTCACTATGGACGGAGGGAAGGATTTCGATGGAGTTGTATTTAGCGGGGGAGGGTCGTTGGGCCATGATAATAGGGAGAGGTTACTGGAAAATTAGGAAGAGAGAAGAGAGGAGTAAGGTGGTTGAAGGTGTGAAGAAAAGTGGAGGCCATGGGTGGGTATTTATAGGGGAGGGGTGGGTAGGGTTTGGGAAATGGAGGGAAAGAGGGAGTGTATATGGGAGGGAAATTGAAGGGTTGGTTATGGGGAAACAAATTGGGAGGGAAGGGAAGGGATTGGGGAGAAGGGGGGTATACCTAGGGAATAGGGGAAATCATTTCTGCAGAAAGCGGACCGATCCGATCCTTTAAACCTCGAGATTTTTAAACACCGGACCGATCCAGCTATAAAATAAAGGAACCGATCCGAGGCGGATCGGTCCGGCCTAAAAAGAAAGGAACCGATCCGGGTTCTTGGACTTAGCTAGATTTTTCCCCTAACTTAATTGCGATCGCTCTTCTCTGAAAGTTTTCAATTCTAATCATTCTCCCTATCAGTTTGGACTCAAAATTCTCTCGATGTCTATGGTCAACGCAACTTGACTTAATTTCCCAAAACATGTGAATGCTCTCACCTTATTGTACACTAATCCTAAGAACTCTCACTACTCATACGACTCTCATATACTATACACAAGAGTTTACCCCATACGCGTCGGGGGTGCGACGACCTCACTATAGCAGCTCACTCTACCCCGTAAACAGGGTTCGATAACCAAACGGTGTCGACTTCTTCCACACACGCCTCTAGATATGTCTTTATGCGTTGTCCATTTACTTTGAATGTATTTCCCCCTTTCAAATCGTCTAACTCAACAGCTCCGTGAGGGAAAACATTCTTCACAACGAACAGTCTAGACCATCTTGACCGCAACTTGCTCGAAAAGAGATGAAGCCGAGAGTTATAAAGAAGCACTTTTTATCCTGGAAGAAACTCTTTGCGTCAAATGATGTTATCGTGAGCGAGTTTCATCCTTTCTTTGGAGATTTTAGCGTTCTCATACGCATCATTGCATATCTCTTCTAACTCATTTATTTGAAGCTTGCGAGCTTCACCGGCCTTATCCATGGCATAGTTTAACTCCTTAATTGCCCAATACGTCTTCTGCTCTAATTCCACGGGCAGATGGCAAGGTTTTCCATACACAAAGCAGAAAGGGGACATTCTGAGCGGATTTTTTTCTGTGGTACGATAGGCCCATAGCGAATCGTTCAATCTAAGTGACCAATCTTTCCAGGTAGGATTGACGGTCTTTTCATGAATGTTCTTGATATTTCAATTTTCTAGTTTGACCTGCCCATTCGTTTGTGGGTGATAAGTCATTCCAACCTTGGGAACGACACCATACTTTCTCATGAGCTTCGCGAATGGCTTATTGCAAAAGTGCGTGCCATTATCACTAATTATCTCTTTCAGAGCACCGAAGCGAGAAAGTATGTGTTCCAAGAACTTAATCACCACTTTATTGTCATTTGTCTTAGTAGCTATAGCTTCCACCCATTTAGAAACATAGTCTACCGCGACAAGGATGTATAGGAAACCAAAGGATGGGGGAAAGGGCCCATGAAGTCAATACCCCAACAGTCGAAGATCTCAATAATGAGTATGGGGGTAAGAGGCATCAGGTATCATCAGGTAATAGCTCCCATCCATTATCACCTATTACAAGATTTACAAGCATTATTCACATCCCAGAATATTATGGGCCAATAGAGGCCGCATTGCAGAATTTTAGCAGCCATCTTTTTCGTCGAAAAGTGGCCTCCACAAGCTTTCGAATAATAGAATTGGATGACTTTCGGGATCTCATCATCCGGTACGCATCGTCGAATGATTTGGTCGACGCAATATTTAAATAGGAAGGGATCGTCATAGAAAAACATGCGTGACCAAGTAATAAACCTCTTCTTATCTTGCGGTGTCCAGTCAGGAGGGACGGCTCCCGTGACAAGGTAGTTCACTATATCTGTAAACCAGGGCAAAGAAGAGGTAGCAAAGAGTTGCTCATCAGGATAGTATTCGTCTATGGGTATTGGATCACTAGGTACGTCGGACGAAAGTCGTGATAAGTGGTCGGCAATGACGTTTCTACTCCTTTCTTATCTTTAATAGAGAGATTAAACTCTTGTAGGAGTAGGATCCACCTTACGAGGCACGGCTTTGCATCTTTCTTTTGAAAGTAGGTATTTCAATGCCTCTTGGTCGGTGAAGTAAGTAATGGGAGAGCCGATAAGGTAGGACCTAAATTTGTTAAGAGCAAAGACTACTACTAGCAACTCCTTCTCGGTAGTGGAGTAATTGAGTTGTGGTCCGGTAAGAGTCCGTCTAGCGTAGTAGATGACATGAGCCTATTTTTCTTTTCTTTGGCCCAAAATAGCCCCTATCGCGTAATCCCTAGCATCACACATAAGTTCTAATGGTAAAGACCAATCCGGAACTTTCATGATGGGAGCAGACACAAGCATAGTTTTCAATTTTTCAAAAGCGCTTTGGCATGCTTCTGTCCACTCAAATGGGTTGTCCTTCATGAGTAGGTTGCTTAAGGGTCTAGTGATGGCGCTAAAGTCCTTAATGAACCTTCGATAAAACCCTGCGTGTCCCAACAAGGAGCGCACATCTTTGAGCAATTTTGGTGGGGGTAGATCGGCTATGACATCTATCTTAGCTCTATCAACTTCTATCCCCTTGGATGAAACTATGTGGCCAAGAACTATTCCATCGGTGACCATGAAGTCGAATTTCTCCCAATTCAACACTAAGTTCTTTTCCACACACCGAGCAAGTACCTTTTCCAGTTTTTCAAGACAAAGATCGAAAGAGGTGCCAAAAAAGATGAAATCGTCCATGAACGCTTCAAGTCCACTCTCGACCATGTCGCTAAATAGGCACAACATGCACCTTTGAAAGGTCACAGGTGCATTACACAAGCCGAATGGCATATGTTTGTAGGCAAATGTACCAAAAGGGCATGCGAAGGTTGTTTTCTCCTGGTCAAGTACATCTACCTCAATTTGGTTATATCCGAAATAACCATCAAGGAAGCAATAGTAAGGGTGGCCCGCTACTCCCTCAAGCATCTGATCAATAAATTGCAAGGGGAAATGGTCTTTCCTAGTTCCCGCATTGAGTTTCCGATAATCAATGCAAACGCGCCACCCGGTGGTGGTATGTTGGGGAACTAGCTCTCCCTTAGCATTCTCAATCATTATCATGTCCGACGTCTTCGGGACAACTTGAATAGGGCTCACCCACTTGCTATTCGATATTGGGTAGATAATCCTGGCATCCAATAGCTTGATTATTTCGGTCCTCACCACTTCTTTCATATTAGGGTTTAACCTTCTTTGCATTTCTCTCAAGGGCTTGATATCCTCTTTGAGATGGATCTTGTGGGTGAAAATCAAAGGACTTATCCCTTTCAAATCATCAATGCACCAACCAAAATCACTTTGGTGCTTTCTCAGAATCTTTAGCAATTTACCCTCCTGCTCTTCGTCTAGGCTAGAGGAGACAACAACAGGAAATGTCTCATCCTCTCCTAGGTATGCATATTTAATATGGGAGGGGAGTTTCTTCAACTCGAGGGTTGGATATTTTTCGTTAGAGGGAACCATGCGTGTATCCCTCGGTGGTAATTCCACGAATTTCGAAACCCAACTTACATCTCTCGCGTCCTCGTCCGACGCTCTCTCATCAAATAACTCTCTCAACTCCTCAACCTACCTCTCGAATGCGGTGTACGTACCCTCACTCTCATGGCTCGACACTAAACAGGACCCTAAGGCATCTCCACAATAAGTTTCCTCGAAATAATCCTCTACGATCTCGTCTATTAGACTCATCGCGTGAAGATCATCTTCTTCCCCCATCTGTTGGGCGATATGGAAGATGTTAGTCTATAAAGTCATGTTCCCAAAAGTGAGTTGCATTTGCCCACTCCGAGTATTGATGATTGCGTTAGCCGTAGCTAAGAACGGGCGCCCAAGAATGATGGGAACATGGTTGCTCGAGGTGAAGGATGGATCCGTGCCCCAAATGACAAGTACAAAGTGTCAACTTGGACGATCACGTCCTCAACTATGCCTCGTGGGATCTTCACGGTTCGATCCGCTAATTGGAGAGTGACCTTTGTGGGCTTTAAGTCTCCCAAATCAAGTTTCCTATAGATGGCATAAGGGAGAATATTGACACTTGCTCCCAAATCAAGTAAGGCTTTCTCAATTTTATTTTCTCCAATGATGCAGGAAATAGTGGGTGCACCGCGATCTTTGAACTTGGGCGGGAGATCATTGAGTAGAATGGAACTCACATTTTGTGCTAGAAAGACATTTTTCTTTACCTTCATCCTCCTTTTTACCATCAACAAGTCTTTGATGACTTTAGCATAGACTGGAATTTTCTTAATGGCATCGAGGAAAGGTAAGTTCAGCTTTACTTGTTTTAGCACATCTAGCACTTCATCACGGGGGTTTCCTTTGTGGGAAGGAACCAACCTTTGAGGAAATGGTGCCGCGGTGGGTAGTTTCACTACTACCTTGGGCTCACTAGTGTCTTCTTTCTCACTCTCATTCAAGGGGACATCTTCGGCCTCTTTTGTGCCGAGCAAAATCTCCTTGTCTTTGGTTACGTCGTGTGGAGGAGGTGATAAATCAACGACTCTCCCACTATGAAGAGTGGTCACAGCTTGACATTTATCCTGATGTTCTGTCGAGGTGGAGCTAACACTAGTTTGACCTTGGGATGGTCTTTGGTCTTTGGCCCTGGGCAGGAAACTTGCCCTTCTCTTAGAGACTCAACGATGATTGCAACTGTGAGATGTTCACATTCATGTCGTTCATCATGCGCTTATGCCTAGCATTAGTTGCAATTTGGGTATTGATAAAGTGGTTGATCGTATCCTCGAGACTTCTCCGCGGTGGAGGGATGTATGCTCCTTGAGGTGGTGGTGCTTGCACATGTCCTTGCATGTGTGGAGCTTGTTGAAAATGAGTGGTGAAGGAGGGGCAACATGTGAATTAGGATTCATCGCAGCATATTGTTGCCTATAGCTAAAACCATGGTGGTTTTTCCATGAAGGGTTGTAGGAATTCCTGTGCGGGGCACCGAAATTACCCTTAAAGCCTCATATGCCACTGACTTGCTCTTGAAGCATCACTTTGTAGGCGGGTATAATTGGGCATTCCTCAGTTGAATGACCCATCTCACAAATCGCACACACCTTCTCAACAGGGTTTGGGATGGATCCAGTTGATCCTCTTCCACATTCCTCACGTAGATCTTATAGTCCTTTGTCAAGCATATCAAGTCGACTGTCCGCTATAGAATTCCTTTCTACATGAAATAGGCCGAACGCCGATGGAGTGGTGGTCACTTGAGGATTTCGATTTTGAGCATTAGGGTCAGATGTATCCCAGTATTGGGTAGTCTCGGTGACATACCTCAGGTGAATATCATCATCGTGGGCGTCTAAGTAGACAAACGGACCACTACCCATGGTCTCAATGAGTTGCTTGGAGTTAATGTTCAGCCCATTATGGATAAAGGAAATGATTTGCATTTTATCAAAACCATGATGGCGACACGAGGCAATGAACTCATTGAAATGCTCATAGCATCGTTCGAATGACTCATTTTTTAATTGTCAGAATGTTTGAATTTGAGCCTTGATGGAATTCATTCAATGTGGAGGAAAGAAATTCTTGATAAATTTGGATTGTAGCTTGTTCCATGATTAAATTGAGTTTGGAGGTAAAGACCATAGCCAGGTCTTAGCCTTATCCTTTAGCGATAATGGGAAGAGTTAGTGGAGCACATGTTTTGTGCAAGTTTGATCGCTAAGAGTCTCGCACGCCTCCTCAAATTCCATGATGTGGGAATATGGCTTTTCTGAATCCATTCCATGGTAAGTGGAAAGTATCTGGATCATCCCATTCCTAAGAGAAATTGTCCCGCATTGTATGGGAGTAAAATGCATCTCGGAGTGACAGTGCGCTCGAGATATAAGATGTCTCTTAAAGGGAAATACGGGGCCTCTCCCTCATCGGCAGCTGCATTACCGTGTTGTGACATGTCTCTCTCTCTCAAAGATTCAGTATCCTCACTTAGTATACTAGGAGTGTGCTCTGAAGTGTGTCCTAAGAAGGAAAATGGCGTGTTATTTGAGATTGAGTGTGACGGTGTGGGAGGTGGAACCCAAAACTGTGGAGCGTTAGAAGTGTGAGGGGTATCAGGATCGTACTCAACAATCGGGCTTTCGTGAATGTGGGTTGGAGTATTATGGGGAGTTGGAGTGATTACATAATTTTGCATTAACATCTTATGAGAGATGATGGTGAATCTTTTTGTGCTTTTTGAATTTTTTATATGTTTTTGGATTTTTGGAAATTTTTGGTCAAAGATTTAGATTGACTTGATCTAATCCTAAGTCTACCTAATTCCCCGACAACGACACCAAAAACTTAACGCGACTAAGAATGTGTCTCAGAAGTGCGTACTCTCTAGGCTCAAGTGCAAGCCTGTCGCGTTAGTAATAAACCTAGTAAGTCGGGATCGTATCCACAGGAAAATAGGATAATGGAATTATAACGACGTTGGACAGATGAATGAATCCTAACTCTGACTCTAAAGGAAAAGGAAAAGATGATTTGATTTGTGGAATCACTACACTAGATGAAATTATGAAAAAATGCAACTATCCTAAATTATCTAAATTATTGAAAGTGATTGAACTGAGATACAAACTATATGATGAAGAAAACAGGACGAGAATATAATCCCCCAACCCTAGTGTATTGATGATATAAAACTAATTGTAAATTTAAATGATCAATTAGACCTAGAATTTAGTACTTCCATGCATTACGTATATGAGGTTCAAGCCCATACCATACTTAATCAGAGGACGAGTAAATCGGTATTGCAATAGTTACACTCGAATTGTATTTTAAAGCATCCCGATTACCCGGAAGCAAACGAAATCCAAAGATCTACCATTGTCGTGTTTCTACGCAATACGGTCCTAATAAAACCATTAAATTTAGAGGATTAATTTTAGGTACATACAACTACCACATCGGGGTAGGTTCATGCATCCCGACCCTTAAAAGTTTAGCCTACCATGATGAAATTAATGAAAACAATTTTGGAATTGCAGGAAGTCATGATTAAACTAGGGAAAATTTTTAGAATGATGTAAACAGAAAATTAGACAGAGGAAACTATCTACTAATCTTACCAAATCACTCAAAACATTAACTATAATTACTTGTAATCACTGAAATCTGAACAATCTTCAATCTTGGAATCAAAATACTAAGCTATCTCCAAACTAGTGTTTTTCTGAAAAGAACGGAAAATTAGATAAATTCTCCATACTAAGAATGATAATAAAACGGGTTTAAATACCATACAAAACTCCAGGAGTTTTAGCTACACTAGGACTCTCCATTAGAGAAGGATAACAAAATTAAAATTCGACAGTCGGACTCGTTCGGACCTCCCTCGATTCGGTCAGGCTGGAATTTGGATAGGTTATTTTATTTCTTGGGCGGATCGGTCCAGTGCGGATCCGTTCGTTTATTTTCTTTCAGCTTCGATCCGTCTTCTATCCGGGGTTCTCTGGAAATTGGCATAACGGATCGGTCCGAATTTCCTTTGACTTTTTCTTTAAACTTTGACTGCTCACAACTTTCACACCGGGACTCCGATTGAGGTGTTTATTCTTCCTACGTACTCATGAACTTGATGTCTTCAATTTCTCTTTAGGTGCCTCATCCGAATTCCGAGTAGAAATTGCAATTTTACCCTTTCGACTTTCCTTCTTTTCTTTCTCGATTCTTCCGATTTCTTTCTTTCTTTATTGATATTAAATACCTGCAAAATTAGTACAAAATACGGAAAACTCGGTGTACTCGTTAGAATAAGTCAGTAGCAAGATTATGAGATAAAGTCAAATTGATTACGCTGATCGAGGTGCTAAAAGTAACTAAATTAAAGGGATAAATTGGGAAGAATTTATGCCTAATCACTAAAGCCTATAAATAAATAAGAATTAATATATTCGCAACCCAACCTAGCTGACTGGAGATCCCAAGATCTAGGTTCAATGGGCAAACTGAACTACATTGTATTCAGTAAGCACTAGAGGATATTTAATCCTATTCATTCCAAAGATGAGACAGTGCACATCTGCCGCGAAATTAGGATAAGTTGTACTTTTAATGACATCCATATCTTAGTATGTCTAAGTGGGGTATTGCAGTAAACTCTTTATGGAATCACCTACGTGAATAAGAAGGGGGGCACTTCTATGAGAATAATGAAAGGCAAATTCTCTAAAATACTCACAGTACTAAGTTGTGTTCATAGCCAAAATGAACACAAACGTAAGAACCAACTGTGTTGAAGAATTATTGTGTGAATACTATCGTTTAGGTTTACGAAAATGGTTGACAATTCAAAGATGTGAAGTCCACGGATTAACCAAGTAAATCGAATGGTATATCACTAAGGAAAGTTCAAGGTCACTAGCCTACTTCTCCCGATGCAATAAATCTTCAGTTTTACTCAACATGTATCTACATCTGCATCTGCATCTGCTGTGTTTTCTATTTATAGTGATATATCATTCATGTGGGGGATTGTTAGAAAAAATTGGACATAAAGTTGTCCAGATTTTCTGAACGGAACTTTGAGAAACTTTGAGCTAAAATTTAGGTGGGGCCCACATCACGATAATTATGGGACCATATACGAACGCGTTCTCCTTCGTAAGTAGATTAGTATAGTATATTCACATATCCAATTCCATTAAGTTATAAATGATAAATATGTCCCCAAAGTGACTCATAAAGCAATGAAAGTTAATGATTTGGGTATGTTTTAACTCTTGTCCCACATTAGAAGAGTAGTGCAAAAATGATGAGTTAATAAAACCCAAATGATGGACTAGGGCTTGGATGCCTGGGGGTATCCCAAATCTTTGAAGGGGAGATGGCCTACACTTGCATGTGTTGGGCTTGGGCCAAAAGCCCAAACGTGCGCGCTGTCCGTCCGGCCGGCCGACTTGGTTCGGGCTTGGGCTTGGGCTTACAAATATCTCTTAAATTTTTAGACTGAATTTAATTAACTTTTTGGACTGTAATTAATTAATTACAAAATTAATTAATTAACTATTTGACAGTTATTATCAACAGTTATATTCATTTAACTGTTTGGTTGTTAGTTTCGAATATTCACTTGCATTTGCTCTATATACAAGTTATCCCTCCGATTTTTAACTAATGAAAAACTCTCCCTCCACTTATTATCCAACCTGAAATGATGCCTTTACAGTTTCAGAAAAATATTTTATGCATCACTACATTCATTTCTTCCACATTAGTTATGTTGTTTGGTTGAATAGATACATAGAATTGTGTTCGCTGGGATTATACATCGTTGTGCTACTTGTTTAATCCGAAAATACGTTCTATCTTGGGAGACAATTATTCATCAACATTTAAGCACTTGGAGGGAATAAATTTGTCTTAAGGACATTGTGGCATAACATAGGGTCCGAATTTCTATTATGTTTATTAATTATTTATTTATGCAATATCAAGTAAGTGAATTCTAATTTATGTACTTTTTATATATTTTGTTTACTATTTTGAATTTATAATATGTAATAACACTCGCTTATGAGACCGTATTTTATGGTAATTACTTATTATAGTAATTAGAGACCAGTGTTGGGTTATGATTTGAATGTTAATTCAATGTAGAAAAGCTGATATTTATTGTGAGTTTGCATACATATCATAATCATGGGAAATATTGCTATGTCATGCTTATTAATATCATCTGTGTTTAAAATGATATTTGGCTTAATTATGAGACCGGAACCAAAATTGAATTTTAAAATGTCCAAATGATAATTTGGAGGTTGCAGTCGATTCCGGAATGTGCGAAATAGTCAAATAATGTACCATACTGTATTTTGTAGTTTTGGGCATTTTTGACTGGTTGTGCTTTAATTATGTAGTTGCGTATTATTTTATCGCACTATTAGTTAATTAAGTGGGACAATTGCCTTAAGCCACGACTTAATCCTTTTGAGTCTTCTAATTACCCTAATTCCCTTCCAAAAACCAAAGAGAGAAAGTGAAGAGAAGAGAGAAAGACTTGGAGATTGAGAGAAGATTTGCCACTACACCAAGAATTCTGCAAAGTTGCTGAATCAAGGCAAGTTTTTACTTGCTATTTGTGTCTTGAGATAGATGATGTGTTATGATAATGGTGTATTGATTTTAGTTTAGAAAACTTAGGGTTTTCTTATGTATTTTTGGGTTTTGATTCACTCAAAGATGATTCATGAGGTTTTAGATGATCAATAGTATCATTGATGTCATTTTAGTGTTGGTATATAAGTTTGGTTGGAAGAAATTGAAGTTTGGGTAGAAAATGGAGTCCAAGACTCCATAGCCATTTCTTGGCAAAATCGCAGGCCCGAATCGATTCGGCCCCCTAGGCGAATCGATTCGGTTAAGTCCAGTGCCCAGGTCTTGTGAACTGAATCGATTCGAAATTCATCCGAATCGATTCGGCAGTTATGCAGAAACCCAAAGTTTCTGGCCGAATCGATTCGGCCAAGGGGGCGAATCGATTCGGTAGCCCTGCACTTTTTCAATTTTCTTTTTTCATTTTTAACCCCTTTTCTTTAAGATTATTGATTAGGGACCTTCTTAAATGAAGTAAACATAGGGTTTAGAGTTCTAGTTGAGTTGGTTCGACATCCTAGACTCGAAAGGGTTCATCTAGGATTCATTCAAGGGGGAATTTAAAGTGATGCTTAGGCATTTCTTTTGTCTTGTAGTTTTATAAGGGTTTAGAATCTATTAAGGTCAATTTGGAGACTTTAGAATTCGACTCGAGTTAGATTTGACTTGATGGTTTATATTAAAGCCTAAAAGAGGCCTTGGGGATAACTTTGGAGTCCGAATTTCTTATCGAGGATGTTATGACGGTACGTAATACGTATAGTCCCGGTTTAGCTTATACATTTATTAAAATGGGAAGTTGATAAGGTAAATGATAATTTACTAAATCATGTAATGGAAATTAATAAAATGGATGTTACACACCTCTCTAAATACCATCTTAAGGGAAGTCCGTGCGATAGGTGAAGCCCCCTGGCTAATGAATGCAGGGTGGATATAGTCCTAGGCCATATGAGCGCTTGTTTTATTTTTTTCTGCGATGGGTAGGAGATTCTGGGTGTGGTCTTGACTACCCCGCAGGCATATGGCCGCTTCCCGACGATTTCGATAGGATCCCAGGTTGTCTTATGTTAGGCCCTGGAAGATGATGGTTATTTAGGGACGCGCACAGTGGGGAAACCCGGACGGGCGGTCTTAGAATCGTTATATTTACATTTATGACTATTCTAATTATCGAGTTGGACTCGATGGAACATTAATGCCATGAAGAGCACATTTATGCCACAAAGAGCATGCTATTGAGATTAGTGCCATATAGAGCACATGATGAAATTATATTCCTGATAAGGAATGGAAAAGAAGATTAAAATGGAAATATGATGAATGATGATAAAGACTCATAAGCACTTTTAATTCCGTTTTTAATGTGAATCTCACTCTATGTAGCCCTTTATTGGTTTTAGTTCCTTCCATGATGTTACCATGCTAGACTATCATCCATGCTTACTTGCGCATCATTATCATACCTGTCATTTATCTATTTGATCACATATATCCGGCCCTGACCGGTTTTCCTTTCTTGTTGTATATGTATATCTATATAATCCGTTCAGGTGTTCCGCCGCACGGTCGCCCGTAATGACCTTTCCTTCCACATGTTTTTGAGGAGCCGTGACATTGTGCGGGTTTCACGGGATTTTGTGTAGACGCCTCCGTTTATGTTTCTAGTTATGTTCAGTTTATTCGGGCTTGTTGCCCAAACCTTTGTAATTGTATAATGGATCTATTATGTAACCCTTGGTACTAAATGTATGTTGTATGGTTGTTATTGATCGACCTTTCGTTCGGTCCTTTTGTATCATTTGGGTTTCTCATATACGCTTGTGGGGGTTTCCACCCTCTATTGCTATTATGGGTTGTTGAAAATGTTTTCTTTTTATTTCAAATCAAAGTTTTTGATAACCCGTTTTCTGGAATATATAGTGGTTATTCCTTATACTTTGCATATTGTTGTGATGCTGAGAATGATATTTATCAATGATTTCCTATTTTATCGGGGTATGGGGCTGGCCACCCTTTATTCCGGATAGCGGGTTGTCACAGATGGTATCAGAGCATCAGGTTCTAGAGTCTTTAGGATCTATGCGGACTTGTCACGTTCTACCGTAGCGTTCTTTGATATAGGACTTAATGTTAGGATTGTTTTGCTGCCTATGTATGCGATCTTCTGCTAAATAGATTGTCTTATACTATGTTTTAACTCTATCTCCTCTTTATCTCAGATGCCGCCGAAGAGAGGACGTCCCGCTAGACGTAATAGGGTTGTTGAGGATGAGTTTGGTCCTCCACCGCAGCAGGGGAATATCAGTGCCGCTGAAGTGGCAAATATTGTGGCCCAAGCTGTCAACGTCGCGATGACTGCAGTGGCCCAACAAATGCCACAAGCGCAAGTAAGGGGACAAGAAGCACTAGTTCCTACGGGACCTTCTCAGTGGGAACGGGTGAGGGAATCTTTCCTTAAGGGACATCCCCCGGAATTTGGGGGAGGTTCGGATGTTATCAAGGCGAACCAGTGGAAGAGAGATATGCAGCGCCATCTTAGGATGGTGGAATGTAGTGAGGAGAGAAAGCAAATTCTCGTTACCTTCAAGCTAGTCGGACCGGCCTTGCACTGGTGGGAGTCAATGACGACCCCCGAACAGAGGGATACTATGTCCATTACAAATTTTTGGGCTTTGTTTGATGGAAAGTATTTCCCTCCTGCAGTTCAGAGGGAAATGCAGAGGAAGCTTCAGGATTTGGTTCAAGGGGAGAGATCGGTTGCTGAGTACGAGGAGGAGTTTACCCGGTTAGCAAGTTTTATACCGGATGAAGTAACTCCAGAAGCGAAGAGGACCTCCAAGTTTGTGGGAGGTTTGAACTGGCGAATAAAGCAACATTTGCTGGGAAATCCATCTCTGGTGACCTTTGGTGATGTAATGAATGCTGCTTTACTTCACTGTCAGGAGCATAGATTGTTTGTGCAAAACAAGAAGAAGGTTGTAACTGCGGGGCAAACAGTGAGACAGGGAGGAGTTGGGAGTGGAGGGGGAATATCTTCTTCTTCCCAATCCTCGGGGAACAAGCCGGTTGAGCGGGATCCTCAGCAGGGGGATTCGTCCAAGCGTCAACGTTTCGGTGGGTTTAATGCTGGTGGCAACAACAACAATGCTAACAGGCAGGGTCAAGGTGGTCAGCAACCATAGGGAGGTAGAGGTGGAAATGGAGGTAGGGGCCAACAGGGCCGAGGTGCGGGGCAATTCCGAAATAACCAAGGTAGGAATAAGGACAATGCGGTGAATAAATGTTTTCAGTGTGGGGAGCTGGGCCACTATAAAGGGCATGTCCTCAGTTGGTTGGAGGGCATCTTCCTAGGGCCCCGCAGCAGCCGTATGTACAGTTTCCGCCTCAAGCGCCTAATCCGGTTGCTCCTCCTCAACAGGGGCAATTGCAGTACGGAAGGGTTTACCATATTCAGGAGGCTCTGCTTCCTCCCGCTCCTCCGGCACCACCAGCGATCGAGGGTAAGTTTCTCATCCATGGGCATATGGGTCGAATTCTATTTGATATGGGTGCTACACACTCCTTTATTTCTAGAAGTTTTGCTCAGACTACAGGTTTGATAAAATCTGCTGAAAGTACCTTCACTAGCGTTGAATCCTCTATGGGCGATGGTTCATTGATTTTCTTCGTATGTAAAAACGTAGGAATTAATCTTGGTGACTTGTGTTTTGAGGCCGATTTACTCGTCCTTGATATGGTCGGGTACGATGTAATTTTGGGTATGGATTGGCTAGTGAAGTACCGTTCTATAGTGAACTGCTTCGGGAAGAGTATAGTTTTTGCGGTTCCGGGGCAAGAGATGTTCCTGGTAGTTATGCCTTGTCTAGAAGGGAGCACGAGTGCTTATCTATATTGTATTGCGGAAGATGCATCTAGAGATGTCGTGGTTCCCCTAAATTATCTTCCAATCGTTCGGGACTTTGAAGATATTTTTCGGGAGATACCGGGATTACCTCCAAGTCGGGAAATAGAGTTTGTGATTGACTTAATGCCGGGAACTCGACCGATCGCAAAAGCTCCTTATCGAATGGCTCCTGTGGAGATGAGGGAGCTGAGAGATCAGATTCAGAAGCTACTGGAGCAGGGCTTTATTAGGCGTAGTACCTCACCGTGGGGCGCTCCGGTGTTGTTTGTGAAGAAGAGAGACGGTTCTCTCCGGTTATGCGTGGACTATAGAGAGTTGAATAAAGTCACCATCCGGAATAAATACCCTTTACCTCGCATCGACGACTTGTTTGATCAACTTAGGGGAGCTTCCTACTTCTCCAAGATCGACTTGCGGACAGGGTATCACCAATTGAGGATACGAGAGCAAGATGTATCCAAGACGGCCTTTCTGACCCGTTATGGATCTTATGAGTTCTTGGTTATGCCCTTTGGGCTAACCAATGCCCCTACAGTGTTTATGGACCTTATGAATAGGGTATTCCGGGATTTCCTTGACCAGTTTGTCATTGTATTTATTGATGACATCCTAGTTTATTCTCAGACGGAGTCGGATCACGCTGCTCACTTGCGGTTGGTCCTGCAGAGATTGAGGGATCATCAATTGTATGCAAAGTTTGAGAAGTGTGGCTTCTGGTTGAAGGAAGTTCAATTTTTGGGGCATGTGGTGTCATCCCAAGGCGTGTCTGTGGATCTGAGTAAGGTGATCGCGGTGAAGGAGTGGGGTCAGCCCACGACGCCCACTGAAGTTCGTAGTATTCTGGGCTTGGCGGGTTATTACCATCGATTCATTAAGGGCTTTTCTAAGGTTGCTAGCCCATTGACGAATTTGACCCGAAAAGGAGTAAGATTCGTTTGGGACAGTTCATGTCAAGCGGCTTTCGATGAGCTCAAGGATAGACTGACTTCGGCTCCAGTCCTGGCATTGCCAAAGCCGGGATTGGAATATCTTGTCTTCACTGATGCATCTCTTCAGGGATTAGGAGGTGTTCTTCAACAAGAGAGACAACCCATTGCGTACGCTTCTCGTAAGTTGAAACCTCACGAGAGGAACTATCCGGTGCATGACCTAGAATTTGCCGCCGTTGTATTTGCCTTGAAGATATGGAGGCATTATCTCTTGGGGGAAAAGTTTAGTCTTTTCACCGACCACAAATCGCTGCAATACTTATTTTCCCAAAAGGATTTGAATATGCGTCAGCGTCGTTGGTTGGAGTTTGTGAAAGACTACCAATTTGATATTCATTATCACCCCGGAAAGGCGAATGTGGTGGCAGATGCCTTGAGTAGAAAGCCTGATGGAGACTTAGCTGAGGTGTGGAAAGCTAAGTGGAAAGAACTCAGCCTGGAGGATGCAGGTGTGAGAGCATTCCTTTCTGTGATGACGGTTACTCCCACGATTATAGCAAAGATTGTGGAAGCTCAGAAAAGAGATAAAGTTTGTCAAGATCATACACGCCAGTTGTTGTCTGAGGGAGCGGAGTCGTACTCAATAGGTTCCGAGGGTGGACTACGCTTCCATGGAAGACTTGTGGTTCCCGATGATGGGGATTTGAGACGTGCAGTTATGGCAGAATCCCACGGGTCCAAGTTCGCGGTACATCCTGGCGGGGACAAGATGTACCAAGATATGCGTCGTTTGTATTGGTGGGAGGGTATGAAGAGGGATATCTCCGAGTTTGTGTCTCAATGCACTACTTGTCAGTTGGTTAAGATTGACCACCAGCGACCGACAGGTTTGTTACAACCGCTCGAGATTCCCGTTTGGAAATGGGAGAGCATTTCGATGGACTTTGTTACGGGTTTGCCTAGATCGCAAAAGGGTCATGACTCAATTTGGGTGATTGTCGACCGTTTGACTAAGTCGGCACACTTCTTGCCTGTGCGCACCGATTATGATACCGCTCGTTATGCCCAGTTGTTCATTGAGGAGATCGTCAGACTCCACGTGGTACCTTTGAATATTGTATCTGATCGAGATAAGATATTCGTGTCCCACTTTTGGCAGAGTTTCCAGGGAGCTATGGGGACCGAGTTGAAGTTAAGCTCTTCCTATCATCCTCAAACAGACGGTCAGACCGAGAGGGTAAACCAGATGTTGGAGGATATGCTTCGTATGTGCATACTTGACTTTAAAGGCGGTTGGGAGCAATACCTTCCGTTGGTTGAGTTTTCTTATAACAACTCATACCAATTTACTATTGGAATGGCACCTTATGAAGCTCTGTATGGCAGGCCTTGTAGGTCGCCCGCTTGTTGGTTGGAAGTGGGTGATAATAAGTTCCTTGGACCTGAAATGATCCAAGATACTTCTTCGAAGATTGAGCTTATTCGAAATCGCATACGGATAGCCCAAGATCGTCAAAAGAGTTATGCCGATGCGGGTAGGAGGCATATGGAGTTGGAGGTTGGAGACCAAGTGTTAGTACGAGTGTCCCCGATGAAGGGTATTAAACATTTTGGGAAGAAAGGAAAGCTTGCACCCCGTTTTGTTGGACCCTTCCCGGTAATTGCTAAGGTTGGTCCCGTAGCATACCAACTTGCCTTGCCGGAACCTTTACAACAAATCCACGATGTATTTCACGTCTCTTCTTTGAAAAAGTACAGAAGGTGTGAAGGTGCCCTTTGGCACATCCCTTTCGAAGATATTGATTTGCAGCCCGATGTTTCTTATGAAGAACAACCGGTTGCTATCCTTGAGTTTGGGGAGCGAAAGTTAAGATCTCGTGTGGTGCCCCTAGTGAGAGTCCATTGGAGTCATCATCATGCAAGCGAATCAACTTGGGAACGCGAGGATGAGATGCGGGAAAAATATCCACATCTTTTCTCATGAGGTACGCCTGAATTTTGGGGGCAAAATTCCCTCATAAGGGGGGGAGTATGTAATAACCCTCTCTTATGAGACCGTATTTTATGGTAATTACTTATTATAGTAATTAGAGACCAGTGTTGGGTTATGATTTGAATGTTAATTCAATGTAGAAAAGATGATATTTATTGTGAGTTTGCATACATATCATAATCATGGGAAATATTGCTATGTCATGCTTATTAATATCATCTGTGTTTAAAATGATATTTGGCTTAATTATGAGACCGGAACCAAAATTGAATTTTAAAATGTCCAAATGATAATTTGGAGGTTGCAGTCGATTCCGGAATGTGCGAAATAGTCAAATAATGTACCATATTGTATTTTGTAGTTTTGGGCATTTTTGACTGGTTGTGCTTTAATTATGTAGTTGCGTATTATTTTATCGCACTATTAGTTAATTAAGTGGGACAATTGCCTTAAGCCACGACTTAAGCCTTTTGAGTCTTCTAATTACCCTAATTCCCTTCCAAAAACCAAAGAGAGAAAGTGAAGAGAAGAGAGAAAGACTTGGAGATTGAGAGAAGATTTGCCACTACACCAAGAATTCTGCAAAGTTGCTGAATCAAGGCAAGTTTTTACTTGCTATTTGTGTCTTGAGATAGATGATGTGTTATGATAATGGTGTATTGATTTTAGTTTAGAAAACTTAGGGTTTTCTTATGTATTTTTGGGTTTTGATTCACTCAAAGATGATTCATGAGGTTTTAGATGATCAATAGTATCATTGATGTCATTTTAGTGTTGGTATATAAGTTTGGTTGGAAGAAATTGGAGTTTGGGTAGAAAATGGAGTCCAAGACTCCATAGCCATTTCTTGGCAAAATCGCAGGCCCGAATCGATTCGGCCCCCTGGGCGAATCGATTCGGTTAAGTCCAGTGCCCAGGTCTTGTGAACTGAATCGATTCGAAATTCATCTGAATCGATTCGGCAGTTATGCAGAAACCCAAAGTTTCTGGCCGAATCGATTCGGCCAAGGGGGCGAATCGATTCGGTAGCCCTACACTTTTTCAATTTTTCTTTTTTCATTTTTAACCCCTTTTCTTTAAGATTATTGATTAGGGACCTTCTTAAATGAAGTAAACATAGGGTTTAGAGTTCTAGTTGAGTTGGGTCGATATCCTAGACTCGAAAGGGTTCATCTAGGATTCATTCAAGGGGGAATTTAAAGTGATGCTTAGGCATTTCTTTTGTCTTGTAGTTTTATAAGGGTTTAGAATCTATTAAGGTCAATTTGGAGACTTTAGAATTCGACTCGAGTTAGATTTGACTTGATGGTTTATATTAAAGCCTAAAAGAGGCCTTGGGGATAACTTTGGAGTCCGAATTTCTTATCGAGGATGTTATGACGGTACGTAATACGTATAGTCCCGGTTTAGCTTATACATTTATTAAAATGGGAAGTTGATAAGGTAAATGATAATTTACTAAATCATGTAATGGAAATTAATAAAATGGATGTTACACACCTCTCTAAATACCATCTTAAGGGAAGTCCGTGCGATAGGTGAAGCCCCCTGGCTAATGAATGCAGGGTGGATATAGTCCTAGGCCATATGAGCGCTTGTTTTATTTTTTTCTGCGATGGGTAGGAGATTCTGGGTGTGGTCTTGACTACCCCGCAGGCATATGGCCGCTTCCCGACGATTTCGATAGGATCCCAGGTTGTCTTATGTTAGGCCCTGGAAGATGATGGTTATTTAGGGACGCGCACAGTGGGGAAACCCGGACGGGCGGTCTTAGAATCGTTATATTTACATTTATGACTATTCTAATTATCGAGTTGGACTCGATGGAACATTAATGCCATGAAGAGCACATTTATGCCACAAAGAGCATGCTATTGAGATTAGTGCCATATAGAGCACATGATGAAATTATATTCCTGATAAGGAATGGAAAAGAAGATTAAAATGGAAATATGATGAATGATGATAAAGACTCATAAGCACTTTTAATTCCGTTTTTAATGTGAATCTCACTCTATGTAGCCCTTTATTGGTTTTAGTTCCTTCCATGATGTTACCATGCTAGACTATCATCCATGCTTACTTGCGCATCATTATCATACCTGTCATTTATCTATTTGATCACATATATCCGGCCCTGACCGGTTTTCCTTTCTTGTTGTATATGTATATCTATATAATCCGTTCAGGTGTTCCGCCGCACGGTCGCCCGTAATGACCTTTCCTTCCACATGTTTTTGAGGAGCCGTGACATTGTGCGGGTTTCACGGGATTTTGTGTAGACGCCTCCGTTTATGTTTCTAGTTATGTTCAGTTTATTCGGGCTTGTTGCCCAAACCTTTGTAATTGTATAATGGATCTATTATGTAACCCTTGGTACTAAATGTATGTTGTATGGTTGTTATTGACCGACCTTTCGTTCGGTCCTTTTGTATCATTTGGGTTTCTCATATACGCTTGTGGGGGTTTCCACCCTCTATTTCTATTATGGGTTGTTGAAAATGTTTTCTTTTTATTTCAAATCAAAGTTTTTGATAACCCGTTTTCTGGAATATATAGTGGTTATTCCTTATACTTTGCATATTGTTGTGATGCTGAGAATGATATTTATCAATGATTTCCTATTTTATCGGGGTATGGGGCTGGCCACCCTTTATTCCGGATAGCGGGTTGTCACATAATACATTAGTAACATCTTGCAATTACCAATATTACTAAACTCGAAAAGTGGATTAAGATACAAAGAAAAAAGGCTTGAATTTATTCATTGTAAACTACTCGGTCCATTTCAATCTAGACGAATGAAATAAAAATAAAACAAAAATATTAAAATTAGAAGAATTTTGTATTAGCAAGTCGACAGTTTTATGGACTCTTATATCCAGTCGGCTCAAGGCCTTCTTCCTCAGCACATATAGTTCAAAACTCCAACTTTTGGTTCTATCATACTTCGTCATCTCTGTGGTCGGACCATAATAGTTCAAAACTCCAAATCCCTTGATTTCAAAATAAAAAAACCATAACTTCAATGAAACACAAAATTAAAAAAAAAATTAAAAAAAAACTTTGATGAGAGAGAACTTACAATCATGGTGACAGAACAGAGATGGGTGAGATAAATCTGAATAGTCAAACTGAGAGCATAATAAAGAACGAAGAAAGAGAACTAACAGTTTTATTCGATTACCAAAATAGTAATAAAAGGGTTTCATGTGATCGAGATACAGAGAAGATATGAAAGCATCATATTTAAGAGAGAGGGGAGAATTCTCCGAATTTATGCTGAGGTGGAGTGAAAGGTTGGATGAATACAACAAAGAAGACACATAAATAAGAAAATTTGGTTTGATTTTAATATATTCAATGCTTGTAGCTACATGACAATTTTATGAGAGGAGACACCAAAATTATATTTGGATACTAGAATGTAGGCCACGTGATCCGTGGCCGAAGACCAGCAAATCAAACAGGACGTGTATAGTTCAGTCGGTGTGTCATACACTATTTTCCAAATTTGAAATATTGAGAACTAAAATAAAAAATTCCAAATATCAGTAAGGACATAAATAGTGTTTTAAACATCTTGAAAAATCCTTTGGTTTTGTTAGCCTCCTTGAGATATGAAGAAATGAACCTTTGATTTGGAATGAATTTGTTTAGTTACAAAAAAATAGAATTGAATTCCTATTACACATCAAAGTCTAAAATTATGTAATCAAATACTAAATTTTGTACTTCCAAACATAACACAAGAAAAGAAATTTACAAAATCACAGTACTTTCTTGTAAAATTTCTACGACCAAGAACCAATGTGACCTTTACCCTTAAAATCATGTAATTAAGATAACTTGTTATTACCGCGCAGATCAATTTGCCTGTCCGACAGAATTTTCAACCTCAAATCCTCCATACCTTTTTCTAAGCATTCCACTTTCAGTTTGCATACCCTCTAGCTGTCACTTCGTCTCATCATTTTTTGGTAAACCCAAATCAGATACCACCAATGTTTACACTGAACTGTAAGCAAGAAAGTCGAGTGTGGATAATATGCAAGCATCCAAAATTGGAAGAAAAAGACTTATCCTGTAAAACATTACATAAACAAACATAAGTTTATTCTTGGTGCTCAGAACTATTGACCTGGCTATACTATTGAAGGTAGTTGGGTACTAAACTTGTAAAAACTGAAAAAGATAACACAGGTATTTTTTTTAACACAAGAACAATCTCACGTCAAAAAATCACTCGACCAACCAAGTTATAAATGTGGATGATAGATTTTTGTGAATTATAATAAAAATAAAATTTACCCAACTATTAAAAACCATCAAAAGCATTCTGATATCATAACTTCATACATCAACATATGCTACATACCTGTCGTAGAGGTCTAAAATGTCAACTAAGTGAAGTTGGGTCACAACATTTGTTTTTTGGGTGGTAAAAATGGCTACTTAAATTTTGACCAAACAATAATTAAAACTATTGACTAGAAAATTTACAGAACAATAATTATAAAAATATTGACTAGAAAATTGCATGTCCATATGTATAATTGACATGAAACATAAAACCTTATATGCTTACTCCTTCATTACCCTGCATACGTGGCGCCTTTAGTCTTCTGTCAAAAGCTCATCTCTCTGCTGTAAATACATTGGGCAAATCCATCCCTTTTCTTGCCGGAACCCATAAAAAACCATTAAAATCGATCAAAATTGAGTAGCTTGATGGAAGTCTGGAGGTGTAAAGCGCTCATTTAAGGGATGCAGGAGAAAACGAAAATAAAATTTTAAATAAAACGCCGAACTTGCATAACATGGTCTTGTTTATTGTCGTAATATTAAGGCAATTTTTTTTTACCTTATTTACCTTATAAATATGGAGCGCAGTATGATCCTACAAATTTGTACACAATTGAACATTAAAAGAGAAATAGAAATTATTTGACCTGAATAATATGACACACGGAAATGGTTTGATTCCTATTTTGGCAAAGAAAAATGGGGCATTCTGCATGTCATTTCCAAAAATAAAGTCACTTCATGTCTCAAATTTTTAGCTTGTATTTATCTTACTAAAGTAAACCAAAGTTCAAAAATTACAAGAGTTAGTAATGTTAGCTCAGCAAGACACCCCTCTAAAGTAAAATAACTGGAAACTAACCTTTGCATCCACTTTCATAAACTTAGTATCAACATGCCTTAGTGCTAGATACTTCAAGTGCTTATCCATTATCCTAAAAATATCCATTGATGTGATTACAATAAACTTGCAAATATGTGAAACTAAGAAGTTCAGACTCAGATACGTCTACGACATGATATGCTGATATGGATGCTCCAAAGAATGCTGAAATTATAATGTGAATCTATGGTTTCAAAACCACTGTTGAAATATGGAGATGGTTTAACTTTTGTTTAAATATCGAGGTTTATGTAAATAGTAGAACAAATCAATGTTGAAATATGAAAAGAGTAAATTGATGAATAAGAAACAACTCAACCCATCCATTAGATTCATCTCTTGTCCTTTCGTTTGGTATAACTTGACGATTCGATAATAGATGGAAGTTTTATATATAGAGAGAAAGGGAAAGATCAGAAGTGGAAGAGGTTGGAAAAAAGGGAAGGGCTGGATAAGAGGAGTGGATGTGAGTAAAGAGAGAGATAAAACAAGTTCATTAGTAAGGTTATTTGTTGCGTAGTATGATTTTAATTAAAGATTCATGGGTATTCGCATATTAAGAGACGCAATTCATTGGGAAGAGGTAACATCAAAAGACTAAAAATTTATTGCGTAGGAATTTGGGCGCTCTAAGAAAAATAGTGGAAAGAGAAATTCATTTAGCAAGCCTATATTACTACAACGTGTTAGCTTCACACAATTTGGGGCAATAATTTTTATATAGTTATATAGATTATATTAGATACTAATACTTTAAAATGCTTTACAAGAGTTATGTATCCTCTTAAAATAGATTATCCATGTGTAATCCCTCTCCTTAGTTGTAAGGATAATTTTCTCATGTCCAACATGTTACATTTGTGAATGTCGTACGCCGCTACATTTGGCTCGTCTCTTCACGATCTCACATGACGACCTCTATCCGAATTCTAATAATCAAGAATTCAACATCTCCATCAAGTGTCCCACATTTGTCTCAATGACTTCACGTTCCACGATTTTATGGATTTTATGCAAGTGGTACGCTAGAAATGTCAAAACAATGAAAGAAAGGAAAGATAGGAAAGTTCAAGGGCATTTTGGTAATTTTACAATCATAGTCCAGAGTTCTAGTAAATTGGAAAGTTGAAGAGCTTTATTCCACGAAGATATTGGAAGAAACGGCACCTCAATCTGAGCTACGGTGAAGGAGTTATGACCTTTTTAAGATGGAGAAAATTCCTTATAAGAATGTTGTTTTCTTTTAACCCCAAACCAGCGAGGTACCGCTAACTGCATAGTGAACCGATTCGGGGTACACGCATAGCAATAGTCCCCGACTTAAAACTGTTTTGGTTTTCTTATAAAATCCAACTTCAGGGGAATTATTTTTTAAGACTTGAAGAGACATTTTTGAGAGTTCTATTTGCTCAAGTCTTCATGTTTTTGAGTCCCAAAAACTCATGTTTTGATTCACACACCATTCTCATATTTTTGTGAATCCTTTTGAAACCCAAGAAAACTACTTTACTTTTGTTCATCTTTGTGGGGAGATCTCTGCAACCGAGGGCTGCGTCTTATTACTAAGGGAGTCTCTACGAAGTTTTATGGCTGCGTTCCATTGAGTAGTGCTGCGGTTCTTCCTTTGTTGATTGGACTATTGTCCATGTGGGTTCGCTATGTGTGGATTCATTGCTGATGACGCCGATCGACGCCTGCGGGTATTCGTGTGTCACTGTATTTCATTGTAATTCATGTAAGTTGCGATTGGCTTATTATAATGAAATAAAAGGTTTTGCCCTTCGGGGATTTTTCCTGAAATTTGTGTCCCATGCTTTATTTATGGTTTGACACACGCACACACGTAGTTGTTTATTTAAGGGATATTTTGAAATAGATTCTAATTAAATAAGTGTGCCAAATTAGAAATTTGCGAGTTTAATCAATTATCACACGTCATACGTTTTACAAATTGGTATCAAAGCAGGTTATGTTAATTTATCGCGTATTCCTATTTTCTGCAAAATTGTGTGATATTGATTTTTTAATAAAATCAGTTTTGTGAAAAATCGCAATTTTTCAATGGAACGCCCATTTAATGAGGAGCCTATTTTTGAAAAAGTTCACGACCATGCTAAAAATTTAAAAAGTTTGAATTTGAAACTTTGAAAAAGAATTAAAGTTTTGGAAAAAGAAAATTCTCGTTTTAAATCCGCGATGGATCTTTTGCAAACGGTTCAAAATCAAAGAGATTTTTATCGTGAAAGATTTGTTTTTTGGACCATGAATTTAATTCTTTAAAATTGTCCAAGAAGGAGAGTGATGATAGGGTCCTATTTTTCGAAACAGAATTAGATGACCTTAAAAATTCGATGGTTTGTGTTTGTGTTAGAGAGGACAAAAATATTTTAGTCAATGGGTTTATGGCACGTGAAGGGACTCTTAGGGAAAAGTTTGCTTTAATTGAGGGGGAGAGAGATACCCTTTTAGAAATTGTTGAAAATTTGAAAAAGAAATCCCTGTCTTTGAAAGAGTCTAATTTATTGCTTGAATAAAATATTTTGAAGTTGAAAAATGATTTAAACGATTCAAGTAGGTTTGATAGTGATGGTAATAGATCATCTTGTTCTCATGCTTCTAGTGCTAAATCTAAAACCATTATTTGTTTTAGAGGGTCAATTAATCCCAAGGACATTATAAAAGGTCCTTTTTTAGGTAACATTCCTCCCATTTACACATGTTCACATTGTGGTAGGAAAAGTCACCTTAGGAGATTCCGTTTTGATCTTGGAAGAGGTCCTAGGAATTCGAAGTCTAATGTTTTATGGTTCCCAAAACCCCGTGTCAACGTGTTACATCCGTTTGGGTTAGGAAATCACTTTTGGATACGCTAGACTTTGGAATAGTTAATTCCCGTTTGCTTGCACATGATTCCTCTCTTGCCATATCATATAGATGATTGTGTTCGCATGTTTGTCATACGCTAGTTTTTTTTTGGTTTCATGATATGTATGTTTGCTAGCATTGTGACATGTACTTTTTGTATTAGATTTTTTTTTTGAAAAATTTTGGGAAAACACAAAAGATTTTATTTTGATAAAATTTTAAGAAAATCCAAAAGATTTTTGTATTTTGTTTGTACCTTTTATGGATGAACACTTAGGATGACCAAGTCACAATTTCATTCCATTTATCCATGTGACTATTTGATAGTGTTTTGAGATAGTATGTCAATTCATCCATGTGCTTTACAATGTTTGGAGTCATTGAGATGTAATTAAGTGTTACTTCTTACGTGTTTGAATCATAATTTCCTTTATTGCACACATGAACGAATTTGTTTAATTATTGTGCTTGTCATATCACATGTTGGTTGGGTGTTTTCACTTCAATCCTGTCCTTAAAACGAACCAAGCGCTATAAAATTTGATAAGAAAATTGTGCATATAAGAACCGTTTTGTGAGTTTGTGTGCTTTATTTAAAAACGGGGAAGGGCTGCGAAAGGTTCATTTGGCCTTTGCGGATACTAAGCCACCGTTTAAATTGGACCTAGAAAATTGAGGAATTTTATTATCCAGGGTCCAAAGAGGTTTAAAAAATCCCAAAAAAATTTAAAAGCAATAAAAAGAAATTCATGCCAATTATGGGCCAATTAGTTTTTTTGCACCAATTATCCAATGTTTGAGAATTTAGTTTATACACCTCTCAAAAGAAAACATAAACGAAGGAGTTTGGATGGAGAATTAAAACTGTTTTACACTTCCTCAAAAGTATTGAAAATGCGCTACATAGTTTTGGACGGTATTGGTGTGGAAAACACTTTGACTTTGATTTGTTTATTTGCATAAGACGATGTCATCTAAATTCAACAATTTTTACACCTAAGGATACTTTTGATGTTCATTCGTTAGGGGTACACGTATGCATCATGCACATATGATTGATTGAGTTTATTTACCTATCGAATGTGTTCACACCCATTCATTATGTTTCCATGACTTGGTTGTGCATGGTGTGATTTTTGGTATCTTATTTTTGTACGAAAAAAATTGAAAAATCAAAAATAGTTTGTGAAAGTTTTTGAGATACTCCTTTGCATGCGCGTAGTTTGATTCATGTTTTCTATGAATTTTATTCGTGACACTCCATGTTTTGATTTTTTCTTCTTATCTGTCTATTTGGGGACATCATAAAAAGGGGGAGAAAGAATTATCATGTTATGGGGGAGTTTTTGCATTATGGGGGAGATTTGATTATATTGATTGATTTATTCTTTTATCATTTCAAACTCGATGTGTCACGAAGGTTTTTGCTTTATCTCATGATTGTATGTACAAAGATTGAAGATCATTATGTTGCACACCTGATGAGAAAAGATTTGAGATTTTGAAGATTTGAAGAACAAACGATGAAGACTTATTCATTTGTAGCTTTCTAGTTTTGGATTCATGGGAGGGTAGATTTGTATAGGAAATTTGGTATTTGATAATTCGGATATTTTAATGTATGTACCGGCATAGACATAGGGGGAGATTTGTAAGGACATTTTTCTCATGTCCAACATGTTACATTTGTGTATGTCGTACGCCGCTACATTTGGCTCGTCTCTTCACGATCTCACATGACGACGACTATCCTAATTCTAATAATCAAGCATTCAACATATCCATCAAGTGTCTCACATCTTCCTCAATGACTTCACGTTCCACGATTTTATGGATTTTATGCAAGTGGTACCCTAGAGAAGTCAAAACAATGAAAGGAAGAAAATATAGGAATGTTCAAGGGCATTTTGGTAATTTTACAGTCATAGTCTAGAGGTCTGGTCAACTGGAAAGTTGAAGAGCTTGACGCCACAAAGATACTGGAAGAAATGACACCTCAATTCGAGCTACGGTGAAGGAGTTATGACCTTTTTAAGATGGAGAAAATTCCTTAGAAGAATGATGTTTTCTTTTAACCCCAAACCAGCGAGGTACCGCGAACGGCATAGTGAACCGGTTCGGGGGGGAACCGGTTCAGGGTACACCAGAATCGGTTCGGGGTACACGCACATCAACAGTCCCACCGACTTAAAACTCTTTTGGTTTTATTATAAAATCCAACTTCGGGGGAGTTATTTTTTAAGACTTGAAGAGACGTTTTTTAGAGTTCTATTAGCTCAGGTCTTCATACTTTTGAGTCCCAAAAACTCATGTTTTGATTCACATACCATTCCCATATTTTTGTGAATCCTTTTGAAACCCAAGAACACTACTTTTCTTTTGTTCATCTTTGTGGGGAGATCTCTGCAACTGAGGACTGCGTGTTATTGCTGAGGGAGTCTCTACGAAGTTTTATGGATGTGTGCCATTGAGGAGTGCTGCGGTTTTTCCTTTGCTGATTGAACTCTGGTCCATGTGGGTTCGCTGCGTGTGGATTCATTGCTGACGACGCCGACCAATGCCTGCGAGTATTCGTGTGTCATTGTATTTCATTATAATCCGTGTAGGTTGCGATTTACTTATTATAATGAAATAAAAGGTTTTGCCCTTCGGGGATTTTTCCTAAAATATGTGTCGCATGCTTTATTTATGGTTTAACACACGGACACACGTAGTTGTTTGTTTAAGGGTTGTTTCTAAATAGACTCTAATCAAATAAGTGTGCGAAATTAGAAATTTGCAAATTTAATCAATTATCACATATCATATGTTTTACAATAGTGCTTTTCATTACTTTGGACCCCTAGGACCCCTATCTCTTTCTCAAATGTCATTTGATATCCCCACATTTATAAGTTTTTTCATCGTTTCATCTTCAAAAGATCCTTCCTTTGCCCATCCTTTCATATTTCCTTCATTATATTTCTCCTCTCCCAATAACTATGCCACACAAGTCTCTTTAGCTGCACTTTATCTCTCTTTTTGTTTCCAATATACCTAGAAAGAAGAGAACCAAATTTATTAGCATTCAGAGCTCTGGTTCTATGAAACCTAAGTCCGACAAAAAACCTGACTCCACCGCCCCCAAAATCACTCTACCTTGCAGCGAGTGTGGGGTGAAATTCTGATCACCGAAGGCACTTTTCGGGCACATGCTTTGCCACCCACAAAGGCAATGGTGTGGGATTTACCCACCAGTGTAAGTAATTTTTATATTGCTGGTATGGGAATCAACAACCATCTTCCATCAATTTTTTTGGTGTTAAGTTTTCCTGGTCATGATGGAGGTTTGGTTGTGAGTATGTTGTTGGGTTGTGGATCTGGGTCGTTAGATTTTATGGTTTTGTGGGTTTGATTCATGAGGGTTTGTGGATAGTTTTTGGTGGAGGTTGTGGGGGGTTTTGTGTAGTGGTGGTTTGGTAGTGGGTGGTTTGTCAGCTGGTGGTGGGTGACGATTTTGATTACCGGCGGTGGTGGGTGATGGGTTTGGTAGTCCAGTGTGGGTGATGGGTTTTATAGTCATGGGTGTGTGTATGTGTGTTTGTGTGTGTAGGCTTGGAGTTGGGTGGTGGTGGAAGGAAGAAGGGGGTTGGGTGGTGGTGGAGGGAAGAAGGGGGCTGGGTGGTGGTGGAGGGGGCGGGCAGAGAACGTGAGGAGAAGGATATTGGGATTGTCTCAATGAGTTGCCCGATTTGTTTTTTGCTTTTTGTTTTTATTTTTTATTTTTTATTTTGTATTTTGTATTTTAAAAATATGCAAATTTTACACATATGGATGGATAAATACCTACAAGGGTTGTCTGCTCTTTCCCATGACATGCCGCAGAGGTGCAAAAATTGGTAAGTTCTTTTCCCAAGTTTATTTTGTCTCGTCCTTTCCCAAACGTTATTGGGTAAGATTTGGTCGTATGAAATGAGTTTTTTTTTGTTAATAAAAATGACCTTTTGGGAGTGGCTAAAAAATGTATGTTTGATGATAAGAGGTTGAACCACATTCATATGAGATCCTGACTGTTTTGGATTGGGCAGTGCACTACAAAGAGGAGTCAAGAACCCAAATTTAAGAACGTCTGTAGAAGGTAATTTTTTTTTTTTAATATGATTTCAAAATTTAAGATTTCTCTTTTAAAGTATTTTGGTGGATTTGTTTATGTCTGGATTAGTTGATTTTCTTAATATCTATTTGGTGTTTGTTTTTTTGTATCTGAACAAAATTATTTTGTCTTTTCTTAATGAAAATTTTCCTTTGGGTATTCAAGATGTTAGGTAATACTTTTTGGGCTTGACTCGTTTCTTCTATACCCGATGAATTAGATATTTATCATCCAATGTTTATTGTTATTTTTTTAAATTGAACAAAATAATGGTTTATTAAATTGCCTTGATTGAAATAGTGCCAAAACCAAGTAAGTAATCATCCCCCCCCCCCCCCCCCCCCCCCCCCAAAATGATTGTTTTATATTTTGGTGTGTTGACAATGATTTTAGGAAGTACATTGAAAAAAACTATGATAAGTATGAAAATAATATAAAAAAAATTGCAAAAATATCATTAGAAAATTCTAAAAAACACCAAAGAACTTCTTTTAGTTTTTTTTATAAAAAACGTTTCTAGAAATAAAAAACGTCAAATCATGTAAAAAAAATTCTAAAAAATAGTTTTTATTTACCATTTTTATGATTTTTTATTAAAATAAGTTACTAAAAAACATTTTCTATTTACAGTTTATGGGAAAAAAAATTATTTACAGTTTTAGAAAAATAAGAAACTAAAAAAACAGTCTTTATTTATTGTTTTAAAAAAATAAGTTACTAAAAAAGTAATTTTTATTTAGACTTTAGAAAAACATTTCTTATTTAGAAAAGAAATTTATTTAATGAAAAAACAGTAAAAAAATATGGTGGATATTTTAAATCACGCAAATAAAAATTATATTTAGAAAAGAAATATTCATTTAATTTTTTTCATAAATCTGATTTTTATTTTTATGTGTATTTATTTTTCTGTCAAATGTAATCTTTTACTTCACTTTTCTTGGATTTAAGAATAATAATCAATGAACATATATATGTTTAATGTGAATTTTATGTTTTAAGCTTGTATCTTTGTGTATATCACATAGGTGTATATTTAAGTACTGAATAATTTTTACAGCCTTCGTCTAACTGGTTCTAAGTAGAGTGGAAAATCAATTTGAAAACCATGTTGGAGGATTTGAAATTTTCCTTGCCAGAATAATCTTTTTTCAATTTCTAATTTTTTTAGTTTAACTCCGAGGAGAACTTTTTATTAGTAGTTTAATTCAATATGGAACGACCATTTTGATTGTTTATTGGTATAAATTTGAGTTCTATCATTTATAGGAATATAGATTTGATATTGGCATAGTTTTTAACTTTGATATTTTATCCCTTCCTTTGTGCAAGTTGTTTTATCATTTCTTATGATAGTCCATTTTTTCTGAAATCTATCAAAATTTTGATGTCCCAATTTCAAGTCAATTGTTGTTGAATACTTTTTTTACTCAAACGTCAGATCACGAACACCGATAGCCTCGCACGCGCATCGCGCGAATTTACACCTAGTATCAATTAAAATTACTAAATTGCTTTCTAAATTACTCCATTTATTCAATTCATAACTTATCATCAAATCGGACAAAAGAGCTTAGGTGATGACAAAACGATTTTCACTAATTAACATAAACCTACATGAGTCCTAAAACAAAATATCATTACCTGTATTTATAATTAATTTCCAGAATTTAAAGAGATTAATTTTAATGTTTATTCATTCCACATTTAAAGTTCAAGTTTACAAATTTTTCTCTCACCAAATTAATTCGGTCAAATTTCCAAATTAAAGTCCAATTACATGAATTTCACTAAATCAATTCCTATTTTAATCTTGTCTAAAGATAATTATTTATTATCATATAAATTCAAATTGGGAAAGGGGGACATAGCTTTTTCCTTAAAAATGGAGTTTGATGTGTGGATAAAATAGTCCAAGCATTGCGATTCCAATGTACTCTTGCTTGTCATCAACTTCCTCTTCCAAAGTTTCCATATTTTTACTCTTGATTTCCAAATATTACTCGCCACTCCACTCTCCTCAGTTTATGGTTAGGTTTGGGTGAAGATGGTGAAATGATCCTAGGATTAGGTTAATCTCTTACTTAAATCAAATAGCATTTTTTTGTTATTTTACTTAACCCTAAATTTACATGGGTCAATGGACCTCTAAACCCACTCCAATCATGCTTAAACTTACCCAGTAGTCAACTCAACCCATGAGTACATTATCCTACAATTTGTAACATTATTTGTGCACCCAAAGACCCCTAAAGTCCAATTGAAACACGATTATCCTCAAGTCCTATTAGATAAAGATTTATTTTAACTTATCTTACACCAAATTAATTTATCAAAATTGTTTGTAATTTTATTAAATCATTTTAAAAAGGATTGCTAATTTAAGTAATTTATTGACACATAAAAATAATATGAAAACACTAACACTACTTAATTATTTAATTTTTCTAATTAAATTAATCTACAAATCTTAAATACCCAATTGAATTTAATTACTTAATATTTTTTCTCAATTAATTTATTTACTCAAACTCTCTAGGTATTACATTCTTTTCTTGAACAAAGGAATTTCATCCTCAAAATTCAAAACATACCTTCCATGAAGAGCTCTAGATATTTTTCCCACGGCTCACTCTCCCGTTACAAGGTATATTCTACTTCATTGAGGTGACTCCATTGAACACTCACTCAAGGCATGATCTTCATGTTAAGAACTTGATTTTTATAGTCTAGAATATGGAATGGTCTTACCACATTATTGGCATCTAATTGATGCTCTACATCCCCCATATTTATATGATGATAGGTAAAATCATCTTTTATAATCTTCATTAGCATTGACAAGTGGAATACATCATTGACCCATTGGAAATGATTGGGAAAGCAAGACGAAATGCTTCGGAGCTCACTCCGACAATTATCTTGAAGGACCCATATATCGAAGCGATAAATTTCCCTTCTTCCCAAATCTCAATAATCCCTTTATGGGAAACACTCATAAAATTAATTGATCACTAATTACAAAGTCCAAGTGATAGTTACACTTATTTGTACAACTCTTCTGCATACACTGGGTAATTCTCGCGTGGTCTCTAAGTTGTCCTGAATGAAAATCAGTCCCAACTATTGGGGATCAATATACACGAAATAACAAAAAATAGTCATTGAACTTCGATTAATCAAACATAGGAAAGAGGTAAAATCAAAGCTAGGCTTGAATAACAAACCGAAGGTTTAGAACACAATACATTTGCGGATCCAGTTACAATCCAGGGGGGATAAAAGTATTTGTTGCAGATGTTGGGTTACTTATTTTGGATCACAAAAACCTTGCTTAAAACTTTTGTACACTAGAATCTTCTAGTGTATGATCATCCTCAGAGTCAGGTAGTGGATACCTTTTGAGAAAAAGCCCTTTGTTAAATCATAAGATATGTGGGTTTCTCTCTAGCCTTCTTCACTATAAACGTAAATAGTGTTTTCCCTCACGCTTTTCAAACCCTGATAATGGATTATTCTGATTGAAACCCCTTCCCACACCTTTATATACAAGTATAAAAGGTGGGCTTGGGATAAAATGAGTTTTTTAAGAATATGGGCTTGACTACTTGTGTATTTTGACTACACCAGGGACCCAAGAGAAATAATTAAAATATTACCAAATAAATACTTGGAAATCCTAAATTATTTTTACCATCATTTTGTTTCCATAGTTGAGTCATTAATAGATGATTTCTTGACACTACTTTAATTTACGGCTCCACCTCCTATGGTAAACAAAATCCCAAGGTCAATTTTCTAGAATCCTTATCCGATTGAAAATTTGAGTCCGTGTACCCAACGGGTACTAGACTGTCTACTGAGTAAACCAACACATGATCTCTAGTCCTTTTCGGGTACTTGGGATTGTGCTTTTGTCACGTCCCAAATAATAAGGAGTGATTAAGGTTTGGTTAATAGGCTAAATGCAGAAATAATTAAATAACATAAATATAAATAATAATGATAACAATAAGGCTAAATAATAATAGAATATTTCAACATTTAAGTAAAGCATCAAAATATATTACTCTTTACACGCATTCTAGATAGAGGAACATCTTTTATTACATATTACATAAAAGGAAATAAAAGCAAAAGAAAATTAAAATGTACGACATGCGCCTAGGTACAACATTGATTACATCCATGTATAAGTAGTAGTATAGGAAATTATGTAGGGTCTTCACTGCTGCGACTGATTTTCCATGAATATATAACTGCTAGAGTAACACGAGGTGATTCATTAGATTTGTGTGGGGTTGGGGAGATGTTGCCTTCTTTATTTCCTGAGTCCATCTGGAATTTTAAAAACGTAAACAAAATTTCCGAGAAGATAATACTCATTCTTTAAAGTTTAAAACATGAATTTTAATGAGTTAGTATAAGAAATTCAATATGAAAATGGATTCAATGTCAGGATAAGATAATATTTTTTTTGGAATGCTATAACTTAAAAATTGAAATATCTGGCTACAGATGGTATGGTTAGGGATGGTTTCTAAACAAATAACCCATAATTATCCATTTTGAGGCTTTAGGATAATATCAATACACACAACAAAATCAATCCAATAAAATTGAAAATAATTCAATCTAGATAACCGGCAATAAAAGTAACCGTGTTAAATCAATCACAGACATTCCATATGGTAGCAATAACTAGACCCTGAATCTTCTGAGTCCTACAGACCAAATAATACAGTCATGGGTATAACGAAATATTGTTCCTAGGTCATACAGTATTTTGTAATAGATCCGAGTAAAACTGCATCATATGAAAAACTATGATTACATAATCCTAGTTAAGATTTGAATCAATTATAGGTAAATAGTTGAACTACTTAAATGATTTCATCAATGAGAATATGATATAATGTTTCAATCACATGGTGATGTCAACAAAAGGCATAATCAAAAGCAATACGTGAAAATAATACTGAATAAGAAATCGCCTACTTGTTGATTAGGGTTTTTGAAAAAGTTATGTGGAGTTTATTTAGGTCAATGTGTAAGTTCGTGTAATTCTTACAAAAGAGACAATGTATTTATGTGTAAGAATAAGGTTCATGAAATATTGAAGTGTGGTAAAAGTCAGAAAATAGCGTAGTAAATAAACGTCGGGGTTTAAAATAAAAATAAAGTTTGATTTTATTGCTTAATGTTCCTTAGTTTTTTTGGAATGAAGCTAATAGACATTTATGTTCCTAATAATATCAAAAAAGCTTTAGAAAAAGTTTGAGGCGAAAATACAGAAGTTGAAAAACTTCAGGGGTTTATGTGTAAAAATACGTTTAAAGTTTAAAAATTCAATTTAGGGGTTATATTGAATTAGCTATCTGAGTATCTAAACATGTTGTTATAATATGCCATTTTGGCCACAAAAATAAAATAAAATTTTTGCAATTTTTTTTAAAGATTTTCTTATTGGTCATGCACTCTCACGTACGAAGTCAGACTATACACGCGTGGGATTTGACCCTACTCGCACGCTTGGCTTACACTTCATCTTCAACCTATCGAATTTTAACTTTTAGGTTTAAAACTTTGACTTTCGATTACAATCATTACAGAAAACCATTTGAAGTGATTCAAAAGCCATTCCTTCTAATTTTTCACGAGGATTCAAAAAATATAACTTTTATGGGTTGAGGTTAACTATAGATCCTTATTCATGAACTGTAACATTTCAAAAAATTTAGGTTAATATTCGTGAATTTAGAATGAAATTCAAACCATGGTAGTGGTATGTTTTGGTTTATATGTCATTTTAAACAAAATGAATTTGGTTTGAAGTTCTACTTTTTAGTTTATAGAGAGAATTTTAGAATTGAAATTTTGACGAGTGAAAAGAAAAAACTCGATTTCTGGGCATGTAAGCATACTATACTGAAATTAAACAATATAGTTGAGTTTCTATGAGTCTAAAGACAAGTATTTCCACCTTGAAACTAGTTTAAGGCCAAGAACACATAATCCACAATTAAAGCTCAAGCTTTCATGGTGTTTTCTGAATTTTGCATCTTCTTTTTTATTCAAAAAAGAAATATATAGATTAAGGAGAACAACCCTCCTATAATGGAATATAGAAGAGATATAATTTTAAAGTTTACATGTAAAGCATAATTGAATCCTAAGCTAGTGTAGAAAATACATGGAATTGAAAGAAGTAAGTTATAAACATAAAATGTACGTATACTCGAAAATGCCAAAATTTTGGTTAGGTTTTTGAGTTATTGTTTGTAATGATTTTTCAACACTAAGAGGGGCTCTATATAGGAGAGGTTGTGGGGGTTCTATTGGTCGAAATTGGGGTATTTTTTGGCTGGTCTAATGAGAGCAATTCTTGAAGAAAGTTTAGGGTGTAAAACTGGGTAGATTTATCTTAGGCTACCATTGGCTACCATGATGTTTAACTGTCATTCTTATCAGTCTAGCTGATAAGGAATATGTTATGTGCTTTAGGTTTTTAGTCGCTAAAGGTTTTTGGTTAAGTTTTAAGGCCTATCTCCTTTATTTCCAAACTTTTGGGGTCTTTGTGTAATTTCCAAAACATAGGGGAGTAATATGAGGGGCTGATTTGTAACTTTAAAATGTAATGAAGATATTTATAAAGAAATTTTGGAATGTATAGTTCACTTAGATGGGTTAAAAATTAATTGAAAACTTTAGGGGGGTTTTGTAATTATTAAAACTTTGAGGTAACTTTGGAATTTATGTTTTTCTGAGGTTCGTGCTGGCAATGATCCAAACATTTTTGCTATAATATTTATATGTTAAGGTAAAATTATTTATTCTTTCAATATATATATGGAGATACTCTAATCTAGACGCGTTTCTCTGTACAAGTCTTACAATTCTCCCCACCCAAAAAAAATTCGTCCTCAAAATTTCATTCGAATAAATCGAGATATTGTTGATATATGACATCCATAATTCCTAGTTTGCTTATTAAAGTTCATGATGCTTCCAGAGAACTTTCACGAAAGGGATATTCTTGGTGCGAAGTACCCGATCTTGAGTGTCTAGGATCTGAAGAGGTATTTTTTCGAAGTTGTGGTTAATTTGATGGATAGTCCGTCATCAATTGAGAAATGTGGAATACATTGTGAATTTGTGTCAAATCATGGGGTAATATTAGTCGATAGGAAACTGGTCCAATACGTTCCGTAATGGTAAAAGGTCTGATTTATCGGGGTGTGATTTTTCCATTTCTCTTAAATCTAATAATTCCCTTTCGAGGTGATACTTTTATGAAAACTTGGTCTCCTTATCGAAATTCAAGGGGTCACCTGCGATGATCAACATAACTTTTCTATCAACTTTGAGCTTCCTTTAACCTTTATCTGATGAAATGTATTTTCTCGGTGGTTTCTTTTATAATTTCTGGTCCAAAAATATGTTTTTCTCTAGATTCATTCAAATAATATGGAGAACGACATGGTCTTCCATAGAGTGCTTCATATGGAGCAACTTGAATATTATCTTGATAACTATTTTTGTAGGAAAATTATACTACTGCTAGGTGATCGCTCCAAATTCCTACTAGATCTAATGCGCATGCTCGCAACATATCTTATAAGGTTTGAATTAGGAATTCGAATTATCCATAGGTTTGGGGATTTACAGTGCTAAGAAGTAATTTAGTACCCATGGATTTTTGTATAGATTGCCAAAAATGTCCCGCAAATCGAGGATCTCAATTATATATAATAGATAAAGGAGTCCCATATAATCTGACGATTTCTTAAAGGTATAAGTTACTGAGTTAGTTAAGTGAATTGATGGTACGCACCCTAAGAAAGTGAGTTGACTTAGTTATTCGATCTATAATTACCCAAATTGAATTATATCCTTAGGCTGTGGGAGGTAATCCATTAACAAAGTCCATAATAAAATGATCCCACTTTTAGGCTGGGATGGGAAGAGGTTGCAAGAGTCCACCTAGATCTTGGTGTTCAATCTTGACTTATTGACAGGTTAAACATTTCGCAGTAAAGGTTCAAATGTCTCGTTTCATTCCTTCCCACCAAAATGTCTTTTAAGTGCATGATACATTTTGGTGTTGCCTAGATGGATAATAAATTGGGAATGATGACCTTGTTGTAAAATCTATTCTTTTAGCTTGAATCTGAAGGTACACATATTTGGTCTTGAAATCGCATCCGTAGATAGGGTGGTATGTCCATTTTGTGCTAGCTTTTCCAATTTCAATCTTTCAGCATTGAGTGGCGAGAAAGTTGTTGGTGGCTTGCTGCTCAATTATCCTCCTTTGAAGAGATGGGTATTCCATGATGTTATGAAAGATAATAGAGGTTTTACTTTGCAGATTATAGTCAGTCAATGTAAGCATTATTTGATATGCAAGTGTCCTGGTTGGTCTTTCACTAGTTTAACGACTTAGGGCGTCGGCTACCCTGTTGCCTTTGCCTGGGTGGTATTATAATTATAAGTCGTAATATTCTAAATATTCCATCATTCCGCGTTGTCTCAAATTCAGATCATTTTGGCTAAAGATGTATTTTAAACTTTTATAATCTAAGAATAATTGAAATTCTACTCCATATAAGTAACTTCACCAAATTTTCAAAACAAAAATGATAGCGGTTAATTCCAAATCATGAACTGGATAATCGCATTCGTGGATTTTCAATTATTTGTGACTCCCCGACTAATTAAATATCGGGTAGCTACTCCTTTATTCAAATTAATACAAAATGTCAAGTTGGTTCAGCTCATAGCATCACTGTCGAAATACATTTTTATAATTTCTAGCCACCTAATATTTAAAAAGTGAGTTGTCAATTTTAATTAAATACGATTAACATACAATCCATTTAAATTATGAAATATTAATAAGACAACCACAACACAGTCACAGTAGAATAATAATGGAATGACAATGAATCTAGAGGAATACTCCTCTAATAATCTAAATGCTGAATACAACCGAATACAAAGTCTGAATCACTAATTAGTTACAACCCAAAATCTGAAAATAAAACTAAGTAAGTAAGATGTCTCTAAAATAAAAGGGGCGACATGCCCTACAGATGAGTAAAATAGAGTAAAGGTAGAAAGTGAAGGCATCTACTATCGAGGTCCTGTAACTTCCAGAACACCTACAGCACGTCACCGGAATGGAACTCCTACGCTTGGTGTCCTTGTGGTTGGGAACCTAAAAGGTTTTACAAGAAAATAAATTTGAAAGCAAACGGGTCAGAGCCCGATTGTGAAAACAGTTTAAAATACAGCAAGTGTTTAATATCATTAAACAGTGAATACAAAATACATGATAGTGCGTGCACTCACATGAGTTTCTCACCTCTCAACTAATCGTGCACACCTATCGTACCCGTACCCGTTCTAGCTATTCTACTATCAAACTAGTCCAATTCAATATATATGACTTTTACTATACTAATCATGGTTTAATTCCCGACGCCTTACTATAAACTGAGAGTTTTACCTTCGTTCCTCGAAATTAGTTTCAATAATTACTAAGTGCTTTCCCCTTTTTAACTCTACAAAGATATTACATTAATTCACACTTGTACTTATATAAACAATTCATTTCAATAATTCATTATATCAATCTCATCATAATATACAATAATGGCACCCTTAGACTAAGCTGCGGTGCACACATACTCTGCTATCAAATCCCGGTACATCACGTACATAAGGATCACGCATTCCGAATATCTAAGGAACCGTTTCGACAAATAACAAGCACATGTAATGGAGGCGAACATAGTTCACATCACATGGGTCACGCCCATACCTACGCTCCCAACTCTCACAACTATACCCACTGGTCAACAAAGGAGGGTTATCACTCAGTTAAATAAGTTTAATGGGAGTTTGAAACAAAATCAGGAATAAAAAGGCCACTATGTCAACTCGTTAGAAATCTCGTTCGAACGAGGGTCATTCGAAGGAACTCGTTAGAAGGGATACTTTCATCTCATTAGAAGCTCGTTCGAACGACCTGGGCAGGTCTTCTAACGAGATGGCAGAACACGCCCAGAAATTTCCCAACTCGTTTTTCTTCAATTCCTCTTTTCAAGAATCCATTCTAAGATCATCCTAATTAAGTTTTATTGTTAGTAAACTAATCTAAGTCCTCCTAGGTCGCTTCTTAACATATTATTGGGGTCAAATCCTCCTAATCAACATGCAATTAACATAAATTCTGAATTTTCCACCCCAAACCCTACGAATATGAACCCAGAATTTAAATGTATTTAAAGACTCCTTATTACTCCGTTTTCAGATCATCAAAATTTATGTTTTGTGTATTGAATTCATCCATCAGCATTCTACATACAAATCCTATCTCAAAATCATAAGTTTCACCATAATCCCATTAGTTTTCCTCAAGACTTTCTAGGCAATTAATGTTTTTTACACTAAACATGGAGGAAATATTCAATGAAATTAATAACATTAAATCACTTGCTTTAGATTTTTTCTTAATATTTGTTGTCGGTGTTTCAAGGTTGATTCTTCCCTCTTTTTGGTCACAATCTCTTCCAAAATGATGGTGGGGAGATGGTTTTGTTTGGAAACCCTTCTCCCTCTTTCTAACTTCTCTCAAAAACTTCCGTAGCCCACTCTCTCACTTTTCGGCTGATAATGGCCTTAGTGGCTCTTTTAATAATATCTAATTTAACACTAAAATTCGTGGGTTTTAATCCCTTAATTTTTAAAATTACCAAAATACCCTTCTAGGTTGCCGATTTGGCCTAAAAATGCTCCGGGACCCAAACTAAACTCCCGGCTAGTGTTTTATGACTATTTCGATCCTTCCGGACTCGTTGGCGCACTCAAAATAACCATTCGGTTGATAAAAATATAAATTAATTTTTAATTTAGTTACATTCATTCCTGACGCGACTGACATGCGCGTCCCGACTTAATTTTCCAAATTGTCGTAATTTCTGCCTCGCAATAACTTTAATATTTTAAATACTCATATATTACCATATATACTGAGAAACATTCACTTTTTAACATCATAATCAAATACTAACTCACATCTCGCTAGTATTTATATTAGGATTAATTCCCAATAAATTTTCATTTAATTCCATTAATCCCTTAAATAAAAATCAATAAAATTACGGGGTATTACATTATTGTGACCCATACTCTACTACTTTTTTTGATTGCATGAATACACATCGTAACCCTTGTAAGGAGGCATCCGTGTAGACATCCTAACTTATGGTACTAGAAGGTATTTTGAGTACATGGGTGGTAGTTAAACGTTCTTTTAGGGTACAGAAGGCTTGAGTACATTCTTGGTTCCACTCAAAGCATGTATCCTTTCGGGTTAATTTCATGAGAGGTAAATCAATAGTGGAGAATCTTTCTACGAATCTTTGGTAATAACCCACCAATCCTAGAAAACTATAAACCTCAGTTATGGTAGTGGGTTGGGACATTCCATAATTACACCAGTTTTTCTAGGTTTACTGGGACTCCTAGTTCTCTAATAACATGTCCTAGAAATTTTACCTCTTCCATTAGGATGTCAAACTTGATTTTCTTGGATACAATTGGTGATGTCATAAGGTGTTTAGTATGATTTATAATTGAGTTTTGTGATATCTTCCATTTTGTGAATATATCAGGATATTGTTGATGCATACAATCACAAATTGGTCTAAAAATGGTTGGAATATGCGATGCATTAAGTCTATAAAAGTAATTATGGCATTAGTAAGTCTGACAGACATTACTAAAAATTTGAAGTGTCCATACCTAGTTCTAAAAGAGTTTTTTGGTACGTATTCTTCTTTTACTCCCAATTAATGATAGCAGAGCGTAAATCGATCTTCAAAAATACATTGGCGCCTCGTAATAAATAGATCACCTATTTTGGGTAAAGGATATTTATTCTTAATAGTGACCTAGTTCAATCTACGATATCTATACATAGTCGAAATGATCAATCTTTCTTTTTCACAAATAGGATTGGAACACCCCATGGATATGTACTTGGTCAAACAAACCTTTTGGTTAACAATTCATCAAGTTGGGTTCAAAGTTCCCGTAATTATAGAGGTGCCCTTTGGTAGGGTGGTATAAAAATGGGAGAGGTATTGGGGAAAATATTGATTACGAACTCAATTTCTCTTGAGCAAATTCCAAGTAGTTCTTCAAGAAATACATCTTTATAATCATCAAGAAGTTTTAAAGAGTAAGAGGATACACTTAAGAAAGTCCTAGAGCGTTGTCCCTGAAATCTTCTATTTTAAGCGATAAAGTTTCGAAAGATCATTTTTCTTGAAGAACAATCAATATATGCATTGTTGGTAGATAAGGCATCTGTCCCAATAATCATATCGAGCCCTGATATGTCTAGGACCACCAAATCAATAATAATGGTTCCTACCTCAAGTTTTACCTCACAATTTTTGCAAACCTGTCATGTCCGGAAGATGGTACCCGTAGGCATACTTATGGAAATTGGATGATCTAAAGGAATAGCAATAAGATTTACTAAGGCCATAAATTCTAACTAACCAATGAGTGAGATGATCAGGAATCAGATAATGCATGTGTCGTAAGGACATGAAATAAAATAGTACCTTCATTAAAGTTATGATTATCTGTTTGCGCTAATAGTGTGAACGATTGGCCCTGAGTTGAATTGTTAGGTATGGATCCTTGATTATTGAAGTTTCCTAGCAGAGGTTTAGGAATAAATTTTCCTGGTGTCGCTGGAGGTCTTCCCATAGTTCATTGTGGTTCAATGTTTATGACGATTTTCATAACGGGTCTGGGATTATTTTTGGGTTTACAAAGCTTATATCAATGTGGTCTGTTGTGTCCAATGGTATTGCATTCATGGAAATGTATGGTAGTACCATTGTTTCGATGGTGAATCTGGTTGTATGGTATTCCTTCATTAGGTTTAAAATTAGGGCGATTTCGGATGGAAAGATTTGGTAAATGATTGCTAGAATTATTTTAGGGAAGGGAAAGATTACGATGAGAAGTTACACTTGGAGATGGATTCTTTTTTAATGAGGTTGGATACTTCAATCATTTCACCGAAATCATAATTTTTCAAATGAATGAGGAAGGTTTTGATACTGGCTTTAAGCCCTTGTTCAAAATATTTACATTTCTTAATATTAATATCAATATATTCTTGACGTAACGGGAGAGTTTCGTGAATCGAGCCTCGTATTATGCTACCGTCATGTTGTTTTGTTGGAGTTCCAAAAATTCCACCATCAGCTGATTCGCGTCAAGATCTAGAAAAAGTACTTTTTGAAGAACATGTCCTCAAACTGTGACCATGTTAATTTTTCCACATTTTGGGTATGTTTCACTAATTGCCACCAGTGATTGGCCTCACTTTCAAATAAGTAAGTGGCTAAATCAATACGGTGTTCAGGTATTTTTCCTACTCTGTTTAAAACCTTTAGAGTTTACGTGAACTAGCATTCAACTTTTAATGCTCTAGGTTTCCCATGAAAAGAAAGGGGTTGTTGTCACAGAAATTCCTCTAGAGCATTCATTTGTCAAACCTCTGTAGATATCTCCATCCCTGGTATAGGATTATGACATGCTTGTGTTAGTCTAATGAGTTATTGCAAATATTTGGCTATTCTATCCATGGTTGTAAATGGATTGGTTAACGTAGATCCCAATCGCGGTGTTATGTTAACATCGCGGGTATTCACCATCCTATAGAAGTAAAAAATAATTATAGCATAATGTATTCATAAAACGGTTTACAAAATAGAATGAGTTAAATAAAAAGATCCTTCAAATTGTTACAAGGAAACTTTAGCATATCTATAACATAAAAACCTGTTGCTAAAATATCCTAACTTTTCTGATTAGTTCCTAATATGCTATATTAGTAGTAATCTAACACTCCATTTCTCACACTGCCCTTACACACATTCCCACAAGTTTTTTTATTTTACAATGATCGTGACCCTTTCAGTTGCCTATCGTGCTTGAGGCATAAATTGTCCCTCTTTCTGATCCTCTTCCTTAAAACCCCGGTACTTGTGCCTGATGATGATGTGGTAGCGTCAAGAGACGGTAGATCTCGCTCTTAGTCATTAGGAGGTATCATTATATGCAGTTCTTCTGTCGACGCGCCATTCCATGCTAATTGAATTTTTCGCTGCAGGAACTCTTCATCCTCGATAAATCATCTAGTTTGTTTCATTGTATGCTCCTCTCCTAATAATCAAAATTTCGATAGGTGATACTTAATGTTTGGTGTTGCAACCTCCCATTCTCTATCGATCTCTTTAATTGCCTTACATAATTTATTATATCCTTCTTATCTTATAGATTGGCTAAATTGTTCTTAGTCGACACCATCGATGCTCAAATGGATGTTATGCCATACAGTCATTGCTGCAAGAAAATTAATTTGTATCAACAATAATCTAAAGAAATCACAAAAGCGTAAAATAATTATATTCCTAAATATGTCCGGCATACAAGTAGTAAACCTGACACTCTTAAGTAAGCTATGATACCATGTTATCATGTCTTAAATAGGAGTGATTAAGGGTTTGGTCGATGGGATAAATTGGGAAATAATAAAATAGCGAAAATATAAGTAATAATGATAACAATAAGGCTAAATAATAGTAGTATCTTTCAATATTTAAGTATAGTATTAAAATACATAATTCATGACACGCATTCTAGATAAAGGCACTATCTTTTATTACATATTCCATAAAAGGAAATAAAAGCAAAAGAAAACTAAAAAGTATGACATGTGACTTGGTACAACATTGATACATACATTTATAAGTAGTAGAATAGGAAGTTATGATAGGGTCTTTGGTGCTACGACTTATTTTCCATGAATATATAATTGCTAGAGTAACACGAGGTGATGCATTAGATTTGTGCGGGATTGGGGAGATGTTTCCTTTTTTATTGCATGAGTCCATCTAGCATTTCAAAACGTAAGCAAAATTGTCAAGTAGATAATTCTCATTTTATACAGTTCAAAATATGAATTTTGATAAGTCAGTATAAGAAATTCAATATGAAAATGAATTCATTGTCAAGATAAGATAACATTTTTCTAGACTGATATAACTAAAAAATTGAAATATTCGGCTAGAGTTGGTACGATTAGGGATGGTTTCTAAACAAATAACCCATAATTATCCGTTTAGAGGCTTTAGAGTAATAGCCATATATAAAACAAAATCAATCTAATAAAATTGTAGATAAATCAATCCTATTAACTGAAGATAAAAGTAATCATGCTCAGTCAATCACAGACATTCCATATGGTAGCAATAACTAGGCCCTCAATCTTCTGAGTCCTACATGAAAAATAACACAGTCGTGGATGAAACAAAAGATTATTCCCTAGTCATACTGTATGCTATAATAGATCCAGGTAAAACTGCATCATATGAAATGCTATACTTGCATAATCTTTGTTAAAATCTGAATCAATAATACGTAAATAGTTGAACTACTCAAATGATTTCATCAATGAGCATATGATTGAATCATGAATCATATTATGATATGGATCCTAAGATTCGGTTAAATCACAATGTATATATAATAATCATTTTAGGACACCATTGATCAGTATGCCATCCAACTGTAAAACACAAGTATTCATGACAGAATTGACAATTTGAATCCCTACTGTGATCCTATTTTGCAACGTAGAATACAGATACATCATCCATAAACTAGGAAGAATGGGTTAGTCCCACAAACTAAATCCACCAATATGGGTTAGTGACCCACCCTTGTTTGGTTTTCTAAAGTCCCTTTTTGGTTCACTATTTTGGTCTCAGGTGGGTTGTCAGGATGACATTTATAAAGCAGGGATACGGTTAAGGATTTGAATCTAACTACTAATAATAAATTAAAGAACATATTAAATTACCATAATCTAAGAAATGAATATATAAAATGATAAACTAGTACTTAAAACTTAAAACTGGCTAGATCGATATAAACATGTGATAATGGTCAGTATTTGTTGCAAAGTGGTTATTTCAGTTTCGAGGTTTCAAAATTCCTTGCAAAGTGGACATATTGTTATTGACTCACTTTTTGATTGTGAATATTGTGGAGTTAAAATTTTAAAAAACATAATTGAACATGTTTAACTTAATTGATCAACTGAACTTCCTGGTACAGTTTTATTCATTCTTTCCCCAAAGGACAACTTGCGAACCTGTGATAAAATTATGAACAGATGTAATTTTTTTTTCACATTCTGTGCAAATTTCAGAGGCGAAAGTGTCTTTTAGTTGAAAAAAGCTATTGGTCATCCTGCAGAAATCTTTGGTTATCTTCATTCTTTGCACATTACATATGATACATGCATTTAAAAAAAATTGTTCTGAGGTAATGTCATGAGCTCAAAATCATGCTCTGTAACCAAAATTATTCTCACTGGATGCTCAGAAGACCTGTAAAGGAAATTCAAGACTTGAGTCAAACTCTTCATGTCAATTTCATTCTTTGTTCTCATAAAGTCAATCTACTAGCTGATACCACTTCATGTTCTGTAATTTCTGCATTAAAATCTTCCGTTCTTTCTTGATTATTCACAATCAATTTTAGAATTTTCAAACTTTCTTTGTTGTTGTTGTAGCTTTATTGGTTTCTTTGTTGTTGAGGAGGCATTTATTTACGTTACATTCTGATTATGCAGCTTGAACAAGGTACATTTTGATTATGCAGTTTGAACATTATATTCTGATTATGAAACTTTTTACTAATTTCTTTGTGTACATTGGGAATGTCATGTTCTTAGAAGCTCTGTAATATTCGATATTCGATATGAAAATGTGTAAACATTAAAATCAACTTTTCATTGTATGTACGTTTTACTAGGTTCATCTTCCAAGAAATGAGTCAAAGGACCAACACGGGGAATTGGGTTTCAAAAGAAACTTGAAGGGGGAGAATATCGAAATCATCATTTCGGAGGGCCGTATAGTGGGTCATTTTTCATCTAATTTCAAATCTGAAATCGGCATTGTTATTCGCGATCACTCTCCATTTAAATTCCAATTATGGGGTGACATCCCAGAAGAGAGCAAAGAACACATGTGGACACTTATGCGGGTAAGCTTATACTTATGCTCATATATAGAACGTATTTATGTGTGTAAGCTTCTACTTTTACTACAATTTTTTTTATAATAACATTATGTTAAATTATATGTTGTTTACAAATGTTAATAGGATGAGGTGAAAGAAATTCTTGAATCACAATTTGAAGATGGTGTGGAGATGGATGATGGAGAAGCATTCAAAATGTTTTAGGGTATCGCTCTGGTTATGTACGTGAGCAAGGGGTTGGTTCTAAGACCAATCAACTGGAAGCTATGAAAAGGGAGAAATATATTGAGATGGACAAACAAGTTGCTGAGGCCATGAGAGAAGCTGATGAGGCGAGAAGAGAAGCTGACGAGGCGAGGAGAGAAACAAATTAATCTCGAAAGGAGAACGCTGAAATGAAAGAACGGATGGATGACCTTTTTGGAAGATTTGAGGAGTTATCAAATCGCATAGCTCGTAATAGTACATGAGTAGCAAAAGAGATGCGTGAAATGTAAATGGTTAATTGTCTCATATCTATTTCTTTTCTACTTGTGTTTTTTGTGAACGATGAAACGATTTATGTAATTGATGTATTTGACTTTATTTTGATGTCGAATATTATAAATGCATTGAGTATGCAATTTTATAAATATATTTTGTGGAGTAATGAGCATAAAAGTTTTTAATAGATTGTCTTAATTATCTCAAATATTAAATAAGAAAATTGAATGCATTTAGTATTACTGGTTTGCGCAGTAGTTGGAGCATCAAACTTAAGGGGGACCAAAGGCACTAGCTATAATTTCAAAGTAATTCTAAGCAAATTTACACATAGCCGGACAAACAAAATGAGTGAAAGAATATGAACTATATAGCAGCGCCCACATTAAGAAGTCAGGCCTAAGGAAATGTCATAACAGGAAGAAAAATAATAGTAGCTCACATTTTCATCTGGCACACTCTTATTCTCTTTAAGTTCCTCCACGTGTTATTGCTTCTCGATGATCTCGTTAGCTTGAGTTTCCTGAATGTGGCAAGGATAATGAACTCAAAATGTGGCATGGAATGTAAAAAGGGGGGGGGGGGGGGAGTTATCTCAACACAAGACAACACAAAATCTTTAGGCCAAGCAACATGTGAATTGTGATAATGTAAGAATTTAACCATACCGTGGATAAATGTTATACATTTACATAATAAAATGAATTTAATATACACCTCAAACTTTGGGGAAAGTCTTCATCTTACAAACGCATCCCAATCCTCCTGATCAATAAACTTTTTAAACTTTTCTGGACAGTTCCAAAGATTATCGGGATCATTTTTAAATGGCTTGACACAACTCTTGGTGAGTTCTCCTTTGAAATTCTTCCACGAACAACCAATAGCGGATATAACTCTCTTCTTTGATTTGGGGTCCATGTTGAACTTAACCTGTAATTAATAAATATTATATTACATAACGGAATTAAAATAATACCAATATAAACTTCAAATAACATCAATATAAATTATTAGCATTTACCTCCATAGCTATCCATAAATTCTCTTTTAATGACTTTGGGACTTTGGGCCAACTTGGATAACTTATGGGCACTATTGTCTTTTCCAAAAGCCCCTTATAACTTGCAAAATCCTTCCTTGTTTCACCATTTGGTTGTCCTTTTCTATTGTAAGTTACTAGTATTCGATCACAAGAATCCCTTTTGCTTATTCGTTGTAAAAAAGCCGCGCCTCTGACCTTTCTTTGTGCATTTCTTGAATTTTGTGATGACTTTGCTAAATATTCTGGACTTTTTGGATGAAAATCATCTTCCTCGTCCATATCAACTACAATGACAAACATATAGATTGAAGTAACTATACATGTTGATGAATAACGTGTTGATGAATAACAAATGACATGATGAAATTAATTTGCAGGAAGCAAGAGCATTGTTAATAAAAATAAAACATGCGTTATCCATATAATTCTTATTTATAACTATAAGTAACAAATTTATAAATATTTCATTGTTTGAGGGAGTCCCATCTTCATTGGATTCCTGATTCTTGGATCCCCCGAGGAACTACTTCTTTAGGATTGAGAACCCTATCACTCCAATCTGGATCTCTCTTCTATACCTACCTGTCCATCTTTTTTATAAAACAACCCTGTTTTCAATCGCTCAATTGGTTGGGAATCCTCTGGCGTTGGATGAATCCACAGACTTAGTTACTAGCCCTAGCCAAGCAAAGATTTGTGTTGAGATTGAACACACAAAAATTGTCAATGAATGTAACTAAAAATAAAACACTCATAAGAGAGGCCAAATTCCCATGAATATTGAGTTTGTCACTAAGGAGTCCCATAATTGGACCCTATCATCTCTGTTACACTTTTCATACACCACATTTAAACTGATGTCCATAGGCAGGAAGGAGTGGTCAATAAGTAGCAGGATGTTTTGGACCCCATCATGGACAACTGATGCTGACAGACCACGTCTCCAAAAGATCCCGATCTTGTTAGAGCAATTTGTACTACATCCCTCAAAATTAAGAACTCAGCATAGGCCATAAATTTTGTCTTGATAAATCATAGTCTCAAGTAAAGGTAGCAATGACAAATGGTGCTACTTCTATAATCTTTTTATTCTTCTTCTAGTAGGTTTGTTACCTACACCCCTCACATTCCAAACAATGGAATTGATCATTTTGCTGAATGAGATAGGCCTTTTTTGGAGGTTTTAATATCAGACCTGGTAAGTCATCTGCTAACTGAGTTTTTAATCTGACTAGTCTTAGCTCTGCTCTACATTAGTATCACAGTAGGGTCAGGGGCTATCTCAATTCCTTTTTTCTTCCTTATAGTGGCATCTCTGGTTTTCTTTATGGCTATAATTTTTTTTGAGAGTTGAGAAGAAAAGGATGTAAGTTGGTGTAGAAGAGGTTTGGGAAAAGCTTCAATGTTTTCAGAATCAGACCATGACCCCCGAGGACTAAATTCCCATGAATATTTGAGTTTGACACTAAAGAGTCCCATAACTGGACCCTATTTCAAAATATTTGAGTTTGACACTAAGGAGTCCCACGAGGACTAAATTCCCATGAATATTTCAGAATCAGAATATTGTCAAACTCAAATATTCATGTGACATATACATTTAAAAGGTGTGCTTCTTCCCCCCTTTAAGAATTGTATTCCACTTGCTCATCATGTATCCCAAACAGGTTCATGTTCCAAAATTATCCGATCAGAGATTTTTGAAGTAAAATTGCGGATATTTTGGCCTTAGACATAGTAGGATTCCTCCCCCCCCCCCCCCCCTCAAAAAAAAATTGCACTTCTATTTTGAAATTGTTTTGTCACTCGTCATGGTTTGGATTATGAGATTTGTCATGTGGCAACGGGCCTATGAGCATGCACTCCCTCTTTAAACAATCTTGGCTAAAAAAAAGGGTGCCCATGGTTATTTGAAACAGATATCAGCAGTGTTCTAAAAGTCAGCCCATACCCGCCTACGAAGCCTAAAAGTCACTATTCGCCTCATCTAAGACCTAAACAGTTGTAAAATCTTCTCTATTGGAGCTTCATAAATGAACGAGTCTTGGAGATGCTCTTAGAAATAGTGTATTAAAACCAATGCTCTTAGATATAGATAATACATATGACAAACAGTAACTCCATACATACATATATTAATGTATAAATTTAACAAAAACCTCAACAAATGACTCACAATCGTTCCACATTAGGCCCATATTTAGCAAATTGAACATCAAACATCATCAACCAAAGATGATCACATTCATTGATTAATTTTGTCTTTAACCAAATATGACCTCTATGGAGAGTAAAACGGGATAAGTGATACATAAGTGATAGTTGATTAATATCATTTCTCATATATCATCGGCAATCAAACTGAAACGATGATCAGATAACATTGATATTGCCAAAAAAAGCATGAAAATTGTCCATTCAATTGAAGCACTTGATGCAACATAAATCTCACCCTATAACAGACAATGGATGCCTTCTCATGGTTGTTTTCAACAACATTTACATAATAACTCACAGAGTAGTTTATTTATGGCTCATACATGATAAGAATAATATGTTATAGAAATTTAAAGACTATT